>CM029519.1:14407156-15007156 GCA_017140615.1 Eucalyptus cladocalyx
CTATGATCTATAGAGGGAGTCCGGGAATCGAGATCTAGCGAAAAGGCTCCAATCATTCTTGGGCTGTAAACACTCAACAAACGATAGTGAGATAAACTTAATAAGTGAACCCTAGACCTTGTGTAGAGAATTCATTCACTTTGGGTCAACTCCTTAAACATGCAATTCTCTATCGATGGCCAAACATGATAAAGCTTCTCTTGCTTTACTCTATCTATCCACATGAAAGCGAATCGCTTAATCAAGGCTATCAATATATCGCACAGGGCAAACATACTTTTAGCCAAGATTTGAAGCTTCTCTCGTCTTGTCGGTTTTCTATCAATGGATAGAGTTCTTCTTCTACGTTAACTCTATTTCCTCATCAGCTTGTTATCACTTTGCCGTCACAATGCGGTGGCAATCCATCATCTTCCTCTTCTTCTCTTCTTCTGTCCATACTCTCAGCAGCTTACCCACAGTTTGCACACTACCCTTTTCTCCACTTAGCTCATCTTTCCTGCTTTTCGATCTTTCATCATCTGGGTTTCTCCTCATCTGCATGTCCACATTTTCTCCGTCTTACGCCTTTATCCTTCTAAGGCAACTTACCTTTATCTTGCAATGGCTTCATGAATTTTGGTTTTACTTTCCGGGTTTTAGTTTCATCTCGCATGTCCACCTTTTTTCAAAAGATATCGTCTTCATCTTATAAGGCGACAATCCCTCTACGTAATGGCTAGCTACGTAATCTACGGATGCATATCGAATTGCAGCACTCTATCAAAAGACTGGGAGTGCTCGGGAAAAAGAAATTGACGAATGGCATGTTCAACTCCCACACGAAGTACTGAGGAATGCAAGTTGACATTAATCGGTAAGAGTTCCTTTGAATCCTACCTTTAACTTCCAAGCTTTCCAATCGGTATTGACAAGAGGGCATGAAGTCCAAGAAAAGTTGATATCCCGTAGCGAGGAGAGGAATTTATCTAGCAAAATTCCGGTCTCAAGTTGAAAAACAAAGAATTCCTAGAAATCGACCTTGGCAATTTCGGGACATCTAATTAATTTCAAACCTTGGGTAGCCAACACCCCTTTGCAATGCTATGATTTTTCCACTGTGCGTTTCCGGGTCTAGGTCATTGACCGCCTCTTGAATGCTGTACGATGATGATATGATTCGTAAATGCGATAAGTGCGATTGGCCCGTTTTGCAAATAAAATCGATTTTTGTACCCTGGTTCCACTACGAGAGCGAGGTCGAGCACGAGTCGAGCTGCCTTTATATGAACTATCAAGGTCGGTAGACTCATTAAATACAATAACCAAACTCTGCGGCTAGATTTTGGGTATGGAAAGCCATTACCTCACCTACCGTTACCTCCCGTGGTCGATTGGGCCATTACACGGCTCTGTCCGCTATACCTTTTGAGGAGACTATGATCACAGACCTAGAAAAACACCTTATGGTCCACGGCTAAAGTCAAGTTCAAAGAATATAGCCTATCTTTGGAATGTTTTCTATGACAATCATACAGGGAGGAGGAAAGGGAGGAGGAAAGGGAGGAATCGATGCCAGACACCTCCTTCAATGTTCAACCCCTCCCTCTTTTACCACCACCTCTCCCCAAGTACTGCTTCTGGCGACAAATGAAATCCATTGTATCAAAGGGCTGTTATGCAATATTGAACTCAGATTCCCCATCACATCATAATATTACTTTCGCTTTAATTCCTGCGGAGGACAAGCTTAAAGGGGTGCAAATACAGACCTCGCTTCCCCAAGCAAAGAAAGGCAAAAGAGCTCGTCAGAGTATTAAAATAGGTCCTGCAAAGAAACCTAGACGTTATACACCATATGACATACCTGGAGGGCATGCGGGAGGTTTTGATGATTCACTCTTATTGGATACACCAATTGTAATGGCGATCAAGAAAACATACGGGCGTCGGTGGCTGGCCCAACAGCATTTTTTGTGCAAAGATGAAAATCATCGGTTGGAACTGTCGGGGTTTGGGCAATCCCGACAAAATCACGCTTTAAAAGCCTAATGGCAAAAGAAAAGCCCTGACTTGTTGTTTTTGATGGAAACAAAGAATGGTGATGATGTTTATTTCGTTTGAAACGTTACCTTGCGTTTTTGCATCTTCGAGTATTCAGCCTATTGGCTGCGGTGGCTTGGCTCTTTTTGGAAAGATGGCTTTTAGTTGACTGATTTTACCTCCACTCAGCATTATTTTGATTTCATCAACCGGGACATTTCGGAAGGAAGGTCCATGAGGATTACTTGTCTTCATGCTCTGCACAGTTTATCAAGATCGTTAGTATCTTTGGCGGACTTTGAGACAGATAGCGAGATCCAATGCTTTACCTTGGGTATGCCTTGGTGATTTCAATGAAATTCTTCACCGTTGGGAGAAAATGGGATCTCAACCCTGTTGAATCTTATCGCTTGTCTTCTTTTCAAGAGGTTCTCAATGATTGCAGCTTCTTGGATCTTCCTTCTCATGGCGGCGCATTCACTTGGTCCAACAATCGAGATGGGGATGCATTGGTAAAGGAACGTCTTGATCGAGCTATGCACCGCCGACGGCGCGCGTTATGTTCCTAAATGCTCGAAGTGCTTACTCCTGCGGTAGGATCGAGACCATAGTCCACTCGTTTTAAATACAAAACCCTGCAAGGTTCAAGAAAAAGACATTTTACCTTTGAAGTCTTCTCGAATCGGGATCTGATTGTCGCTCGGTCATTCAAACCTCTTGGCAATCCGGTTCAAGAAAGGACTCTCTCTATCAGCAAAACTACGTGCGGTTGCTATTGATTTATCCATTTGGAGTCGTAAGAGGTTCTCCCACAACAAACAACAGGCAACACAATTGGAGCACCAATTAGAAATGCTGACTAACCAATACCCTACCTCTCTAACTCAGGCACAGCTACAACTTTTAAAAACAGAACTTCACAAAGTATGGCAGAGGGAAGAGCAATATTGGGCGATGCGTTCTCGGATAAATTGGTTAAGTTGGAGAGATCGCAATACTAGATTCTTTCATGCCACTACTCTCCAAAGACGACAACGTAATCATATTTTTAGTATTGCGAGATAATCATCAACAATGGATTCGGGATCCCGACCAGCTCCAACAAATGACTCTGATTATTTTTCACTCCTATACACAACCTCTACCCCTCGCTGTTATGAACAGATTCGACAACAATGTTCACAGATGGTTACCACATAAATGAACAACATGCTTTTAGCACAGGTAACAATGGAAGATGTAAAAGAGGCCACTTTTCAGTTAGGTGCTTCAAAAGCCCCAGGTCCCGATGGTTTGACTGGTATGTTCTATCAATCTCATTGGGAGGTTCTTAAGGAAGATATTTATCGGGTAGTTCAGCTATTTTTCAATTCTGGATCATTACCGATGGACTTAAATAGAACTGCTATAACGTTGATCCCCAAAACCCCAAACTCAGAATGCTTGGATCAATATCGACCTATTAGCTCGTGTAACTATGCTTATAAAATTTTTTCTAAAGTACTTGCTAACAGGTTAAAACCCCTACTGCCTGCTTTAATTTCTGAGGAACAAAGTGCTTTTGTTGCTGGAAGACAGATTCAAGATAATGTTCTTATCGTCCAGGAAGTAATTCATCAGATCAAAATTAGAAAAAGAAAGCGTCATTTTCAAGCTGTGCTCAAAGTTGATATGCGAAGGCCTATGATCGTATAGAATTGAGATTTTCTTTCAGGATTACCTACTTCGTCTAGGCTTTCGGTCTCATTGGGTACAAATTAATCATGCGGTGCATCTCAACTACAACTTTGTGTGTTAAAATGAATGGTGATTATCTACAGAGCTTTCATCCTACCAGAGTGCTTAGGTAGGGTGATCCTTTATCCCCTTACTTATTCATTCTCATTGCTAAACTCCTATCACTTCTCATTCGGAATGCTCTGGATACGGGCTTACTCAAAGGCATCAAATTGAATCAATGGTGTCCCACTTTATCTCATTTATTCTTCGCAGATGATGCTGTGTTTTTCCTAGATGGTACCTTAATGGAGTGCCAGAATCTATCTAACATCCTAAATCAGTATTGTTTGGCCACTGGACAAGCTATTAATCGACACAAATCTGGAATTTTCTTCAGTCCATCTTGTCCTATGTCACTACAAAAGAATTTGGCAAGTGAATTAAGGGTACCTATATTGCAGCGATGTGGTAAATACCTAGGGATACCTATTGATTGGGGCAGCTCTAAAAGGGATATGTTTTCTTGGATTCTGACTAGAGTTCAATTGAAATTAGAGGGGTGGAAGGAGAAGCTTATATCTAAGGGAGGGAAGGAAGTTCTGCTCAAGACAGTGATTCAATCTATTCCACAATATGCCATGTCTGTTTTTAAGATTCCTAGGTCCTTATGTAAAATTATAGAACAGCGTATGGCTAAATTCTGGTGGAACAATGACACAAGCAAAGCTGGAATTCATTGGCAATGTTGGGAACGACTACGGAACCGAAAGGAGAAAGGGGTTTGGGCTTCGGAGATTTAATCGGTTTCAATGAAGCCATGCTTGGTAAGCAAGCATGGCGTCTTATTCATCAACCATTCTCATTATGGGACAAGTTCTTTAGAGGATTATATTTTCATTCATCCACCTTTCTTAAAGCTATCAAGGGCTCCCGCCCATCATGGGGCTGCGAGCCTCTTGAGTGGAAGAGCATCTATCTTACCCAACATCCGTTGGTCAGTAGGAGATGGTAAATGCATCAGTATCAGAGAAGATCGATGGCTACCCATGGGTATTCTAGGTGGACCAAAGGCCCAAGAAGAACCCCTCCTAGTAGCTAATCTTATTGATCAGTCTACCGGTTCATGGAAAATAGACTTACTGCACAGATTCTTCGACTTGCCAATAATTCAAGAAATCACAGACATTTAGATTAGACCAACTTTTACCAAAGATGCACTCATTTAGATAGCTACAAACCGGGTGACACTTAATCGTAAAATCAGCATACCATGCAATCACACAGACTAAATCAAGTGGATTAACAGCTGGTGCTTCTACTTCATACCAAACTCCTACCTGGCTTTGGCACAATCTATGGAAGATGCCTGCAGCTCCTAAGATCTGTATATTCCTCTGGTCCATTTGTAACGACTCCATAGCTACGCGACACAACCTGCATCGAAGGCATATTATAGACAGTCCTTGTTGCTCAATATGTAAAAAACAGATTCCAGAAACTTTAGAACATTTGTTTTTACTGCTCGTGGACTAATCCAGGTATGGTCGCACTCAAAGATTGGCATATCAATTGACCGTAACAATATACAAAGGCTAGACTCATGGATTGTATCCACAGTAGGCAATGGCAACCGCTTACCTCGACTTGCGCTGATATCCAATGTCCTGTGGCAGATCTGGCAGGCTCGGAACGGCTTCCTTTTCAGAGGTAAATTTCCTAATCCAACACTGGTCGTAGAAGTAGCTCTAACTCATACTCAAGTAGATCGATTGTCTTCGCCCTCCAGTGCACATCAGCATCCCTCAGTCACACAAATGGGACATCTCTGGCGTCCCTTAGATCCAGCGGCACACAAGATTAACATTGACGGATCTCATCACAGGCGGTAATCAAGGCGGTATCGCTGGTATTTGCGCAGGGGATTACCGGGGTAGACTTACCGATATTTTCTCGGCAAGGGTCGCAGCGTCCTCCGCTCTGCGAGTTGAGATCCAAGCCCTATCCTTGGCGCCGACATCTTTTTGATCGGGGCTCCAAACGCATCACTCTTCGTCGAATCCTGATAACCTCTCCCTGGTGGAAGCATTGAATCGAAGAGCACGGCCGCCATGGCCGGATCATTCTCTTCTCGAGGCAGCCTTTCTGTTCTCTCTCTTCCCCAATCTTTCGCTAGGGTTCTGCCCTAGGGAGGCTAACACGTTCGCCGATCCGGGCCTCGTAAAGCCCATAATAGAAATCCTACGATTACATATCCACTCTTCATCCACCACTTCCTCTCTTGAACACCATATGTGCGAATGCTATTGCGGCTGGTTGTGCGGATGCTATTGCGGCTGGTTGTACGGATTACTCTTTATTAATATATGATGTTGTTTTACCGTCAAAATATATATATATATATATATATATATATATATATATATATATATATATATATGCATAGGCAAATCTCATAACACTTTCCATACTTCGAGCCAATCATACGAATGTGCAACATAGTTAAATCATGCGCCCATGCCATCAATAATTTGGACCTGATCACATACAAATCCCATGCAATTTCCACACAATATGTCTAGTTTATTACGGCCACTCAGGATTCAAGGCCAACCCGAAGGTTTGTAGTCATCCGATGTAATTGGGCATCATCTTGCCCCATCGAGCATGGCATCGTCCTGCGTAAATGCATCAAGACGGCACTCTTGTAAGGAGCTTCGTTTCGAAATCTATCAGCAAATGGTACCCGTTGACTTGGGGAATTTGAACTGAATTAGGCATTGTCCCACGTAAAACGCATCAAGACGGGTTCACACCCCATTAAAATGCCTTAGGGTCTTTAGGTGATCACGTGGAAATACCATCATACAATTAGTTTCATATGTTAATCATTAATCAATGCGGTGCCCATACGATATGCAACGACCTTTGTCATATGCTATCATGTCATACGTGTGCCTCATTATTTCACATAAATGCACCACCCAATGCACAAGTCCAATGGCATATAGGTCATTCATTAAAGTATAATAAGGTCATCATAATATGTCAAAATCATTTATCATGTGTAATCATAAACCATCAAATAACTCATCTTTCAATTAATATAACATACCACAATGCCATAACACATTTTAGTAACATGCTTTGTCACAAAATCACTTCATATAACATACATCACGACATAATAGTATATCATCCTATTTTGGCATATTATAACATATCACTTCACTTAACATAACGTGATAGCTTATCGCCTAAACGTGATACATTGTCGGTAAAAACTTGATAGCTCATCATCCAAAACTTGATAACCTAACGCCCTAAACATGATAACCTATCGCCAAGAACTTGATAACCTATCATCCAAATCTCGATAACTTATCATCCAAAACTTGATAACCTATCATCCAAAACTAGATAGCTTATCATCCAAAGATTGATAACCTATGGCCCTAAACATGATAACCTATCACTCAAATCTCAATAACTTATCAAGACCACTTATCGAAACTCGCCACCATTATCACATCAATAAAACACCATTTAACCATATTCAAGCTCTAAACTACTTCCTAAGTGCAACAACCCTAATCAAGGGCTAGAAAGCCACTCACACCCAATTCCAAGCTTCAACAAGCATCGAAAGGAGGAGCAGCAAGATTGGACAACAGCTAAGTTGGCCAAACTAGCTCAGGTTAGCCCACAAGTGAAGATTGTGGAGCCATCCCGACAATGGTACTATAGCAATTCGATAGTTGGCTAGCGCATGTGGTCTATGAGCTCCATGAAGGACCAAACTATGAAGGAAACGAGGGAGAGGGAGCTATGGCGGGGTTGGACAACAGCCTCCGTGTCTCTAAAAACCTAATACGGCCATGAAAATGGTGGTGTGAAGGTGGTTTAAGGGTGGCGATTGTGTTGGTCGGTTATCGGTGAGCCTAGAGAGGAAAAAATGAGAAGAAAAATACTTGAGGTGGAGATAGAAATGGAGGAGAGGAGTGGTTGGCTATGGGAAGAGAGAGAGAGAGAGAGAGAGAGAGAGAGAGAGAGAGAGAGAGAGATGAGAGAGAATGAATGAGCTTGAAATAATCAAGTGAGAAAAATGAGAGTGAGAAAAATGAGAGAAAGTGAATGTGAAAGAAAGGGAGATCAATGGTAAGGGAGGGGGAAAGGAGAGGAGAGAGACAATGGGAGATCTTTTGCCATTAATCCACATCTCATCCCAAATCCCTCAAACCTGCTAAGTCTAGGGTTCCATTGATGTGGAAAAGACTTCTTGAAGAGGGAAACTCCAAGGCAATTAATAAGGAGATTGCATACATTGGTTAATAGGCTTAGGATAGCTTTAGACTAGGCTAGGTTGTCCTTCTTTGAGCCTTCCTTAAGCTCATTGTTGCCCCCTTTTATGCCAATTCCAACTTTGCCGCTTTCTCTTTAGTTAAATGGAAGGGTATTTCGGTCATTTCACCAAGATTGTGCCCTATTCATGTACTTGGGTGCAATAAATGACAAGATTTAGCAATGACGGACCTAATTGGGCTAAGAGAACCTATAGCCTTCATGGGTCGCCCAACTCCCTTGGCGTGTGGCCCATGGGCCACCCATCTTAGGCGTGGGCTCATTTGGGCCTTGCCCCACAGGCTTGGGCCCACTTGGGTCTTTACTCGTGGCCTATTCCTAACTTTCCAAATTTCCACATCTCGTTGGTGAGAATGAGCTTTTACCCCAAAATGGCCTTCTTGACATTTTTTGTGATCTATCGATCCTTATGGCATTCCCTTATGGAGATTGGTCACTAATATAATTCCGTGTCGAAAATCGAGGTCGGATTGAGGATGTCACAACTCTTCCCTCCTTAACTTAATTCCATCCTCGAAATTTGTAGGATCAACCATTTCTTCGAACAAATGGGGGTACTAGGTTCTCATTATGTCCTCACTTTCCCATGTCACTCTCTCGTTGCCATGATGTTGCTAGACAATCTTGACTAAGGGAATGACCTAATTGTGCATTATCCATTCTTTTCTATCCACGACTCACTAGTTGTTCGATGTACGTCGCCCTGTTGTCCACCTCGATCTCCTTATAGTTAGCACATACGTAGGTCGATTTTGTACTTCCTCGCATGGATACGTGAAACACATTATGAATCTAGGCAATATTTGGTGGCAATGCCAAATGGTAAGCTAAAGTCCCTATTCATTCCCAACTTCAAAAGTCCAATGAACTCGGGGCTTAGCTTCCTATTCTTGCCAAAACAAGACGTTCTTCTCATTGACAACACCTTAAGGAACATGTGGTCACTAACTTAGAACTCCAATGGTCTTTGTTGTATGTCTGCATAGGCTTTCTGGTGGCTTTCGACTGTTTTTAACCTTTCCCGGATGATCTAGATGGCATCCACGGATTGCTGTATAAGTTCGGGCCCCGTAATTTTCCTTTCTCTAGCCTCATTCTAACAGATAGGCGTTCTATAGGCATGACCATATAATGCCTTAAACAGTGCCATTTCAATGCTTCTGTTGATAACTGTTATTGTACATGAACTCGATGATGTGTAGTTGGTCTTCCTATCCTCCCTTAAAATCCATGACACAGCACGCAGCGGATCCTTAAGTGTTTGGATCGTTCTCTCGGGTTGTCCATCTGTCTATAGATAATAAGCCATGCTAAATTGCAACTTCATTCCTATGGCCGTCTACAAGCTTTTCCAAAATGCGGCGGTGAACTTGGGATCTCGATATGAAGTGATCATTACGGGAACCCCATGTAATCGGATTATCTATCTCACGTACAGCTTAGCATACCTATCCATGACATAATCTTTTTGTACAGTAATTAAGGGAGCCGACTTGGTTAGTCAGTCAACCATAACCCAAATGAAATCATTACTTCTCTAACTCCTCGGCAGTCCCATCACGAAGTCCATCATGATATGCTTCCACTTCCATTTCAGGATCTCCGACGGTTGCAGCAGTCCACCAAGTTTGTAGTGTTGCGTTTTCACTTGTTGGCAAGTTAGGCAGTTTGTCATGTGCTTTGCGACGTTAGTCTTCATGCCATCCCATCAATAATACTGCTGAAAGTTCCTTTACATCTTATCGCCTGGGTGGGTGCTATAATTGCTCCAATGGGCATCCACTAGGATTTCTTCTTTGAGCTATGCATTATCAGGTACACACAATTGTCCTAAGAACCTCAAGATCCCATCATTCGTCACTTGGAAGTTTGGGTTCCTCTTCTCTAGGCTCCCTTGCACAATATTTTGGATTGTCAAATCCGTCAACTGCAAGGTTTTAATCTTGGTTTGCACTTTGGGTTCAATTCGAATGGTAGCCATAACACTAGAAAGATTGCCTACCTTGAACTTGAAATCTGAATCTCACACACCTTTGAGAAGTATCCACTCTCAAACCATCATTTTCGCAATTGATGACTTTCAACTGAGTGCATCCATTACCTTGTTGGCCTTCCTAGGATATTACACCCAATCCTTTAAAAGAAGCGTCGCTATAGATCTTGTACCCTCCAAGACCAAACGGTATTTTTAACATTAGGGCAGTCGTCAGCTTGTGCTTAATTTCTTGAAAACTCTTCTTCACTTGTCCATCCACTAGAACTTTACTTCTTTTTTTAGTAGTCGTGTTAGTGGCATAGCTATTCTAGAGAACCTTTCTAGGAATCACTGGTAATAACTAGCTAATCCTAGAAAGCTTCGAACTTCCATCACTACCATTGGCCTCGGCCAATTCATGACCACTTCGATCTTTGTTAGGTCCACCAAAATTCCTTCGCCCGATATCACATGACCCAAAAATGCTGCTTGATTAAGCCAAAACTTGCACTTACTAAACTTAGCGTAAATGTGTGTTCTCGGAGGGTTAATAATACCATCCTCAAATATTGTTCATGCTCTTGGACTCCTCGAGCACACCCGGTTTGTCGTTGATGAAGACTATGACAAACTGATCTAGATACACCTTGAATACTCATTTAATTAGGTCCATCAAAGTAGCTAGGGTGTTGGTTAACCCGAATGGCATCACTGTAAACTCATAATGGACGTATCGCATTCAAAATACTGTAACATTCTCAACTTCGAGCCCTTTACATGGTAAAAGAGAAGTCAGAATTAAAATTCACTTGTTAAGCCTAATTGTGTCTGTCACACCCCGAACCTCAAGCGTGCGCGCATCCCTTGGTGGTCGATAAAATTGCGATGTCCCAAGATGCGTCGCTGACCCATTTATTTTATTGCACATGCGTAAGCGTATAAACAAAACCCTAGATAACACAAATATGTGATAGAAAAGTAAGACAACAAATTCACAAACAAAACACATTTTTATAAATATACTAGGTTTATATACAAAAGTCTACACAAAGATCGGCTCTAAAAAAGAAGCTATCCTATGACCTACTAGTCGGACACATTCACCGATCCTTCGGACTCCACCTCCACAAGCTTCAGGGGCGTCGAGTCCTCCACCACCCCATCAGGAGGGTTAGCTGCACCCTCTCCCAAAGTAGCGTTGACCACAACGGCATGGATATTAAATCCCTAAAGGGGACCTACCCTCTGCCAATTGAGTCCATAGCGGAACCATGCCCTGAATTGATGAGGTACCCTCTGAGGTAGGCCTTCATCAACCTAGACAGTGGTCACAATCAGCTCATATACCTAATGACTCCTAGGAATAGGGACATCTATGCTCTACTCGAATGCCCGAGGCGACCAAAATGTTCCGAGGAACCACCATCTAAGGACCTCAAAAGAATAAGCCTATGACAAGGTGAGACAATGTCTCAGCAAGTTCATCCCTAAACCTCGACTAGGAAGGAAATATGCCCAGAGGCTGCCTAACCATAAAACTACAGAGACTCACCTCATCTTAGATCATTCCTGCACATCAGCACAATTCATTTACTCAACAATATGTAGTAATAATACTCAATCAATAAGAACGCCACATCTCATAGCTCAAACAACCACAGGGGTCTCGATTATAAGGCCAAATCGTCATGACATGTCTCATATCATGCCACACGATTTTGTTCCATAATTAGGCGCGGTTAAGACACTCAATCAAGTGTTCCAATCTTGAAATGGCCCAATGGGCACGGCTTACTCGACGTTCGGCAGTCTTTTGGCGTAACTAGGCATCGTCTCACCCCATTGAGCATGGCAACGTCTACCTCGAGACAATAATCTTGAAGGAGCATCGGTCCGGAATCTACTGCAGCCAGCATCTGTTGTCAAGGGGCATCCCATATTGGGGCAACATCCACCCGACTCATATCGGGGATGAGTTCTCATATCCATCACATGATCATTCACTTCCGGCCAAGAACACCGTGCATTACACTCAAATGTCTCAATTAAAATAGTGAACTTGGCCTATTTTCTTCATAAAAAACACATAGTAAAATAATCGTGTGTGATTACACGGTTGATGAGAACCAAAAACTTGATACCCTCCCTCTTAACATCCCACTAGTTGATACAGTATCTAAAAACATTTTCGGTATCAAAACTCGACACCCGATAATTTCTAATTAATTACCAAAATTTCGTAATTTTGAAATAAATACTCAAAATCACAATCACCACTCAATTTGCACAAAATAACACTCAATTGCATAATCTAAGTACACCACTGTAATTAGCATGAAATTTCAGTCATCGGCTTTCCTGATATAATGTCCGAAGAATATTAAATAATTAAATAAATAGCAAAAATAATTAAATAATGCAAATTAAATCCAATAAATGCTAACCTAGACTAGAAATGCTAATCTAACCACCTAAACGGGCCTAGAAAATTAATGCACATATCTAGATAAATAGTACAATCTATTTATCTCATAATCAATCTATTCTAACCACTTAACAAGCATAATTAAAAAATTAAATCACTAGTCGAAACTAACTAACCACCTAATCTTATCTTAGGCTAAGCTAATCAACTCTTAAGCATAATTAACCTCCTAAGCATGGTTTAGCAAGTAAACTCACCGGTTTAGTGGGTCAATGAGTCCACAGCGATGGCAATGCAGAGGTGAGTGACAAACAAGCCTATGACGACACCAAGCGAGGTTCAGACAGGCCCAAAAATGCCTCACGAAGCCCACAGCCCATTGTGGGAGTTCGGTTATGGTCTTGGGCTGAACCGAAGGACTTCACAGTCGAAACGAGCTGGGCTGGCGCGGGTGGTGGAACAACAGGTTGGACGGGCGATGAAGGGGCCTGGCGGTCGACAGGCTGGCTCATGCAGCGGTCGACGGCGGTAGATGAAGCAGCTGGAGTGGCTTGTGGCTTCGGGACGACGAGTAGGAGGTGCGAACGACGGGTGGATGGCGCGCGAGCGACGGCGCTTGGGCGAAGGCGAAGGGCAGTTGACGAGCAGGGGTTGCTCGGCTCTATTTCCTCTAGTTCTTGAGCTTTCAAATGGCCTCAACAATGGTTGAAGTGAGCCAAGGAGGAAGAAGGCAACAGCAGCTGAAGAGGGGCCACCAATGCCTCAAAGTCTTCCAAAATATCCCAAGCTCTCAAGTTCACGACCCCACCATGTCAAACCCTCATCCTTAGCCATTTTCCCTCCCCAAACATCCCTTAAAAGCCATCCAAAGGGTCCAAAAGTTGCTGCCACCCCCTTGGCTACGAATTTTGATTAATCCCCTCCAATTTCACTTCAATTCCACTTCAAATTAATCCAATTGAAGCCCATAAATTCTAGCCAAGGTATTCATGTTAAATTCTTGCAATTCCTTTGCCAAATGAAACAACTTGAACCCAAAAATTTCACCCAAAAACGGCCCTCTAATTTTCCCGATCCAAAAACGCCTAAATTTTATTTTTCACCAAAATCTTGTGTTTGCAAAAAATCTTCGAGGACGAGTAAACATTTCTAAAATGAATTGTGACATGACAGAATTTTCAATTTTTGAAATCAAGTTCAAATTCGTAGTTAATTTCAATCGGGCGTAATTTTAGCGTGACCTAACCTACCGTGTAGCTTTTAGGAATTTTTAGTGCAATGGACCTGTGATCGATTATTCTTGAGCCACATTGTGCATCTTCAACTCATTCGCAACTCTCAGTTATCGTGAAAATTTCGAGATTTCAAATATGGGCACAGGGTACAAAAATGATAGAAAAATCAGTTTAGTGCCATTCGACGAATTTTGCAACTAGGTGGAATCACGCATACTTTAATCGCATACCTTAGTCGAACTGACCTATCTCCAATCTCTAATCGATTTTGACAGTGCCGTATTGACCCTTGCAGATTAGCACGGTCGAGCAGTCAATTTCTGTTCGAATTCTCAAGTCTATTGCATTAAAATTCCTTAACGGCTTCAACGTATAGACCAGTTATCTTGCGAGTGATCAGCTCAGAAAAAAAAACTATAGGCGTGTTGATGAAAAGCCCAACTCATTCAATTGAAAACAAAATTAGAAAATCAGGATGTCACAACTCTTCCCCTCTTATAAAAATTTCGTCCTCGAATCTTCACTTTGCCAGGTTGCTCCTTCTATAACGTGGTGTTGCCATACCACTTTAACCAACGGGATTGTCTTGGTGCGCAGAACCTGTTCCTTTTGATCGACAATTTGAACTGGTCTCTCCACGTACGACACTCCGTCGTCCACTTCTAACTCTTCAAAATTCGGCACGTGGGTCGGGTTAGGTTCATACTTCCTGAACATCGACACGTGAAAGACGTCATGCACTTGTTGCAGTCTTGGCGGCAACGCAAGAAGATACGCTAAAGTCCCTACCCTTTCTAGAATCTCAAAGAGACCTACGTACCTCGGACTCAGCTTCCCTTTCTTGCCGAAGCGCGAAGTACCCCTTATCGATGACACCTTCAGAAAGACGTGCTCACCAACTTGGAATTCCAAAGGTCTTCGACACTTATCTGTGTAGCTTTTCTAGTGGCTTTAAGCGGTCTTTAATATGTCCCTAATAATTGCAACTAGATCCAGTGACTGCTGAACCAACTCTGGGCCTATAGTGCTAGCCTGATTTTTGAGTTCTATTTTCAATTGGATAAGTTGAGCTTTTAATTGATGTGCCTATAATTATTTTCTCTGAGTTGGTCACACACGAGATAATTAGTCTATCAGGTGAAACCGTTAAGGAATGTGAACACAATAGACTTGAGAATTCAACCAGGAATCGACTACTCGACCGTGCTAATCTACAAGGGTCATTATGGCACCGTCAAAATTGATTAGAGATCGGAGATAGGTTGGTTCGATAGAGGTATGTGATTAGTATGTGGATGATTCCACCTAATTGCAAAATTATTATCGAACTGCACTAAACCGATTTTTTTGTCATTTCGGTAACATATGCCCGTATTTGAAACCTTGAGATTTTCATGACAACCAAGAGTTGCAAATGAGTTGATGTACAATGTGGCTCAAAAATAATCTACCACGAGTCAATTGAACTAAAAATTCCTAAAAGCTACCCAGCAGGTTAGGTCACGCTAAAATCGTGCTCGGTTAAAATTAACCATGAATTTGAATCCGATTTCAGAAATTGAAAGTTCTGTCACGTCACAATTCATTTTAGGAACGCCAACTCATCCTCCAAAGATTTTTCTTCAAACCGGAATTTTTGGCAAAAATTCAAAGTAGGGCCATTTTGGACGGGAAAATTCGAGGGACCGTTTTTGGTCACATTTTTGGGATTCAAGTTGGTTCAATTGATGAGAAAAATTCTTGAGATGGACGATGGCACCATGGCTGAATTTATGGACACCAAATTGAGCTCAATTGAAGGAGAATCGAAAGGGAATTGAATCAATTTGAGGGGGAATTGGTCCAAAATTCGTAAGCCAAGCGGGAGACAACATTATGGACCATTTGGGAAGCTTGTTTGGGAAGCCAAGGACCTGTAAAGGGCTGAGGATGATAGCCAAGGGGTGGTAGGGCAAAAAACTCAAGTGTTCTTGATATTTTGCGGCCTCCTCCATCTCCAGTAGCTTCTTCTTCTTCACTTGCTCTACCTTTATCCATTTTAGAGTGTTTTGAGAGCTCAAAGTTACAAAGAAACCAGCTCTCCCTCCCCTTGCCCGTCAACATCGCCGAAGTTCCCTTGCCACCCGTCGTGGGCCTACACACCAGCCCGCGACTGAGCCGGCGTTGACCACTCGTCCGCTTATCCTCACCATCCCGTGGTTCAGCGCCTCTGCTTGCAGGTCCCGCGAGTCACCTGGCCACCGTTCATAGCTATCCAAGCTGCCGTCGAGCCCCGCTATCGACCACAGCAGCCTCCGCCAACTTGCTTGGTCTGTTTCAACCGCTCAGCCTAGCGTTTCTCGGCCCAAGCAGAAGCCGAAGCTTCAAAAAAGGCTGAGGTCTTTGAGGCTTGTTATAGGTCTCTTCCAGGCCTCTGTTGGTGTAGCCGTGTGCTTGGTTGTTGCCTGCCTTCGCGTTGCCGCCATCATGAACTCATCGGATCGCTAAACTAGTGAGTTTACTTGCTAAACTTTGCTTAGGAAGTTAATGATGCTTAAGGGATGATTAGTTTAGGGTAATTAAGCATTAGGTGGTTAGTTAGTGTAGATTAGTGATTTAATTATTAAATTGTGCATGTTAGGTTGTTAGAACGAATTAATTAGGGACTTGATAGATCGTACTATTTATCGAGATAGGTTTAGAAACTTTCTAGGCCAGTTTAGGTGGTTAGATTCGCTTTTCCGGCCTAAGTTGGTATTTTTGGGATTTAATTTGCATTATTTAATTAATTTTGGTATTTATTTAATTATTTAATACTTACCGAAAATTATACCATGATTGCATGGTGGCATATGCATGATGGGTCGGTGAGATATGCACGACTGCATGGTGATGTATGCTCGATAGCATGGATGATATGTGCTTTACTCGTGATATCTTGATTGTCTTACTTGTTGCATTGTGTAGTTTGATGGATCTTTATTGCTGAGTGGTTGTACTCACCCCGTTTGGGGACTAACATTTCGGACTAGATAAGATACCTCTACTACCCCTACCACCGGTAGATGGATCAAGTGGTTGGACATGACCGCGAGGAGGAGGATAGCAAAGGAATGAACTTTTGGACGCCGACACTGATCAATGGACTTTAAGTATACGACTGTTGGAGGAGATGTCGGTCATCTTTTGAAGTATAGCTGAGTATAGAAGACTACGGCATTTTGATGTACCGATAAATGATGTCCATCTGGTTTAAGTAAATAAAAGTGTTCAGCTTTTACCTAAAAATGTTTAGTAGGTGTGCATCATTTTCTGAATATAAGGAAGGGAGTTGATGGATGTGCTTCCGCCATATAAATTACACAGGGACCAATCTAAAAGATGTAAACCCCCAGGATTTATGAATTTTAATGAAATTCCTTAGTATGAGAGTATTATATTATCAGGTCAAATGAAGGGTAAGCGGACTGTGGTGACCCCAACGGTTTGGGGGCCGTCGAGGGGTGCCATAGGAACAGGTTACCTTCCTTCGGTCATCGATCTCTTCCCAAACTAATTCCCATCTCAATTAGACCCAAACCACGATCCAGAAGCGGCTGCTTGTTCATTTAAATTCTTCTCTATCAGTTGGGCTCTTTTGTACAGCTCATTATAGTTCTTTAGATAGAGCGGTACGGGCGGATTTTTCAGCTTTGGTCAGAGGCCATCCCTAAACCTCATAGCTTTTTCCTCGGGATCCTCAATCAGTTTAGGAGCGTACTATGATAACTCGGTGAACTTTGCCTGGTGCTGGTCCATAGTCATTAGAACTTGACGAAGGCATTGAAATTCCGCCAACTTCAGTTCCTTGGCACAGTTGGAGAAATACTTACCATTGAATGCTCCAATGAAGGTGTTCCACACCGGAACCACGCCTCCTGGAATTACATCTTCTCCAGTAGCCCCCCACCAAGTACTTGCAGTACCCTGCAGTTGATATACTACAAGGTCCACCATTTCTTCCTCTTTGCACCTTAGCAGTGCAAAAGCTTTCTCCAAGCCTTGGATCCAGAGGTTTACAGCCTCGGGATCTCCTGATCCTATGAACTTTACCGGGTTTAATTTCAGAAACTGCTCCACCAGTTTATGTATCGATCTCCTAGCGACCACGTTCCCTGGTGGAACCATAGCAAGTGTGGCAACACGTGTGGCGGCAGGTACGACAGCAGCTGCGGCATCAGTGGCAGCATTGGCAGCATTAGTGGCGACTGCGATAGAAGTGGCTAAAGCGGCGACACTGGCTGCTTGGTTCTGAGCTGCTGCTCCATCCAATTTCCCATCTCTTCTAGCGCATGTATGATCTCATCGATTTTGGGATCACCAAAGGCTGCTACCCTAGCACCAACCGGCGGCGGTGCTACTCCACTTGCGCTGGCCTCAGCTTGTGCTCTTCTTTGGGGACCTTAGGGTACCGACTCTTGCCGGCGTCCTACCCTGAGCAACTGGGCCTACTGCCCTCTTCCTAGGAATCCTCTGCTCCTGGTCATTCATTCTACAGGCTCTTTATAGACACCTGTTTTCCCATTCCACTACCAGATTAGAATTTGATTGACTACCCAAACAAGTCACCAATCAACTAGCTATCACATGCATCGGCATAATAGAAAGCATTTCCTATTAACTATCCCATGACCCATCGTACCTTATCACTCCATACATAGACCTGCTTTGATACCACTTAAACGGGGATGTCACGCCCCGAACCTCGAGCGTGCGCACATCCCTCTACGGTCGATACAAATGCAATGTTCCTAGGACACGTCACCGACCCATTCATTTTTAATGCGCATGCGGAAGCAAAACAAATACCCTACAACAAACAGCATGGGATAGGAAAGTAGTGCACATTTCACAAAATCCAACTTTTTATAAACAACGAGTTTAGATACAAAACGAGTCTGGTCAAAAGTCTACAAAACGGTCGGCTCTCAAAAAGAAGCTGTCCTATGATATATTAGTCGGACACATACACCAATCCTTCAGACTCTAGTTTCACAGACTCCGGGGCTTCAAGTCCTCCACAATCACTAGCTAAGGACTTGAAAATTTAAGCCCACAACGAGGTGAGACATTATCTCAGCAAATTCACCCCTAAACCCCTACTAAGAAGAAAATATGGGTCAGGGCGCTCTAGCCACATAGCCACACAATTAGAACAGAAAACTTACCTCACCTCAATTCCTTCCTACATGTCGGCATAGTTCATATTACAACCATATGCATATAGCAATTTCACAGATCAATTGGAACGTCTCAATCAATCACTGGGGTCCTAATTATAGGGTCAAATCATTATGACACATCCCATTCCATGCCACACAATTTTGTCGCATAACCCGGAACATCAATTTCATGCCACACAACATGCGTTCCAATTGACTATTACTACTGTGGCATCCCAGAAATTCAAGACTCAGCCTTAAGGTGTGTTAAAAATCTTTGATTAGGTAATAGAATTTCTTTTGGCTTATGCCTTAGCCAATTAGTCTTTTAATTTAAATGAATTATGCTTGTGATTGTGGAAATTCAAATTTAATAGACTAATGCTTGGCCATATGATTTAAATTTCAATAATTAAAAGTATCCCAAGACTTTGGCCAAGATGAAATTTGAATTTAGAAATATTTATAGAAAGGAATTCAAAAAAAAAAAAAAAAGGAGAAAGGAGGGTTATTTTCGAAATGGGCCTTGGGCCCATTAGCCTAAAGCTTGGTGGGCCAAGCTAGTCGGCCCATTAGGGCCCAAGAGGGAGCTCGACCAGCCCAAGGGTGAATGGCCGGATGGGCCTAAGCCCAAGCCCATTTAAATTCAAAAATAGAAATAACATGTGGCACAAAGGAGAGCATGCATTGGTTGGACATGAGGTGAGTTAATCATTGCTAATCATGGGCTTTAGGGGATATAAAAGGGGTTAGGAGAGAGAAATGGCCGGTTACTTGCTCCATTTCCATCCAAAGAGAGAGGTGTGCGAGAGAGAGAGCTTGAGCGGAAGAGAGGAACCGAGTGGAAGAGAGAGGAGGCGGAGCCGAGAGGGAGGTGCAGCCGTGTGCTCGCCGTCCGTACGCCGCCGTTCATAGCCGTTTGCTCATCTTTAAGGCAAGTGGAGTCCATAACTTCCTTTGCATGTTTGTTGTGGTGTTTGCATGTTAGATTATAGGTGTGATTTGTGCGAAAAACCGAGGCAAGAGTTGATATTTTGCAAACCGTGTGACTGTTCTCGTTCGGTTTATTAGAGTCAGTAAATTGTTCGAAATTGCATGTGGGTTTGGAGTTCGATTTTGGCTTCGGTGTCTTGATAAAAGTTGAAGCTAATGTCTTGTACTATGACATACTAAAAATGAGTAGAAAACGATGGAGATTTGAGGGGTCAAAAGTTCTATTATACGGAGACTTAGATCTACGAAATTTTCACTGACCTCTTGTCGATTTCTTGGTTGCATGTTGATTTCTGTTGGAGATCTCACTTTACTGTCTACTTGAAAGTTGTAGGAAACACCTTAAGCTACAACATACTCGAATATGAGGCAAAACTAACAAGTATAACTTGGTGAATCGGTTAGATCTTTGAAACGATGGTTCTGGCGAAATATACCGAGACACCCGAGACTTAACGGACTTAAATAGTGACCATAGCTTAGTCATCTGGTCTAGATCTCTTCATGAAACTTGTAAAGGACACCTTGGTACACAATATACTAAAATTTCAGAGAGAACGAAAGAGATTTGATGGGCGAGATCTACAAATTTCGGAGAAGTGTGTTCTGGATGTCGCGGTCGTGATTCCAGAAGCTTCGTAGGGCTATAGAAATTAATATAAAAATAATTTGGCTTAAAGTTCTTCACGAAAATTGCACGAAAACGTGTTGGCTATCACCCTGTAAAATTTCGTAATTTTTGAAGGCCATATGAGTATTTTAATCGAAATTATTTGGAAATTGTGCAAGTCTGGCCATTACCCGAATATAAGGTGCTATTTCATGGAAATTGTGAAATTTATGAGAAATTCAATTTGGCCATGAATTTTATATGAAATTGTAACCCTATTAGTGATTGTTTGAATATTATGATTTTTGGGAAAATCATAGATAATAAATATTTATTTATGAAAATGAATAAATATAATAATATAATAATATAATAATAAAATAGTAAAATAATAATAAAAGAAAAAAATAATATAATAAAGGGTTGTTTCAATGGCCATAGATTTCATTTGATTAATTCATGTTATTATGTGATAAAGTCTTGGTGTGGGTGTGACATTGAATTGAGATGAATATGTGATGAAGTCTTGGTGTGTGTGCACGAAATGGAATTGAAATGTATGTACGCATTCAATGTTGAGCATGATCTTGAATTGCCATCACATCATATGTCATGATAAATTGAATCATAATAATGTGAATTGAGAAGACCGTCGGAGGTGAGCCGACGATGCCCCGGGAGTATCGGGATGCCTGGCTAGAAGGGTACGGCCGGTTGCCCGGTGGTCATGAGTGGCCGAATGCCGGAGGGTCCTCGGGAGACCGAGTGTTGTCGAGATGCCCGGAGAGTGGGGGAGCCGGAAGCTCGGCATGGTAATTATGCCAAGGGATACCTCGCGACGCCGGATTGGGTGCGAGATGCCTGGCCTGAAGGGTGCGGCCGGTTGCCCGGTGGCCTTAAATGGCTGGATACCAGAGGGTCCTCGTGATGCCAGTTGGGGTACGAGATGCCCGGAGAGTGGGGGAGCCGGATGATCTGAAATTGTATCTTGATGCGTGTGGGACGCAAACATTGGTCCCGGGAATGAGAAATATGATGATCCAAGATGAAATTGGAATTAAATCATGCATGATAAACATGATGACATATGCATGATGATGTGCATGATGATGATGATATATGCATGATGATATGCATGGTGATATGCATGATGATGTACATGATGATGATGATATATGCATAATGATATGCATGGTGATATGCATGATGATGTGTATGATGAGGATGATATATGCATGATGATGCATGATGATGATGATGATGTGATGTGACATGATATGATAGATGATATGCATGATGATGATGATGATGATGATGATGATGATGATGATGACGATGATGTGTGATGTGACATGATAATCATCCATGGTATGATATGCATAATGAAATGCATGATGATGATAATGATATATGATATGCCATGACGATGATGATATATATGATGTGACGATGCATGATACGCATGATTATAAGGTAAGTGATGCTTGCAACGTGTGATGATATGCATGATGCATTGGGATATTATTGGATTTCCCTATCTGCTGAGTGGTTGTACTCACCCCTTTTGGGGATAACATTTCAGATTAGAAAGATGCCGCTTCCTACCGTCACGGGAGGCACCTTCTATGGTATCCCGTCAGATGTAGAAGTAGAATGTACGGAGATCGACTGCGTCACTATCCCTGGACTGACATTTGTGCTAGTGCGTGTGCTGGTTATGTACGACGTGGGCCTGGTGAGGGCCCACATCCAGGAGTTTTTGTCTGTTCATGTCCGCCGAGACGGAGTGTTTAGGGGGATGTTGCCGCCACCACCACCCGATGCACCTGGATGGGTGTGATGGTTGCGTGAAGGGTAGAGAGCTGGTGTCATCTTTTTGGGAAGTAGCCGCCACTGTTGGATGGGGGATGTCATGTGATTTTCCTTAGGGGTCGTAGTATCTTTTTGGGATGAGGCCGAGTGTGGTTAAAAATCTTGGTCTCCTTTTGTTGTATCGACCCGTGAAAAACCCATCGATATTATGTAAATAAAAGTGGCATGGCTTATCTTTTAAATCCTGATGATTAGGGGTGTGTATTTGTATCATGGATTGGTAGGGGGATAGATGGTGATGTTTAATTTGCTTCCGCTATGAGTCGCGTTGGGACTGATTCGTTTAAAAAAAAAAAAAAAAAGGCATGTGATTAACGACACTTGTTTTAAGTACAAGATAGAAAGAGGAAAGAAAGTGTAACATCGGCGCTGGTGACGACCTGAGAAGGGTTCGGGGTGTCACAACCGCCCACACAGGTAGTTTTACCTAACACACGTTGGTCCTCTAGCATAGCCACGTTCCGTCTCACTCCTTTGAGCATGGCTACATCATCCGACACACACCGGGGACGGCATTCCTTATGACATTTCCGAAGGAGTATAAGTCCAGAATCTACTACGACCCAAACCCATTGAGTGTGTATGTCATATAGGGTTAACGCCCACCGACACACACTAAGGATGGGTTCTCCTAACCAGCATACGATTCATTCAATTCCGGCCAAGGGCATTGTATTTTGCACTCACATACCTCAATTAAGATAATGACCTTGGCATATTATCTTCGTATTAAAAATACTCTGTGAAAGTAATCATGGGTGGGTACACGATCAAATCGAATCTTGACAATTGGTATCCTTCCTTTTTAAAGTATCACTAGTTGATATAGTACATAAAATCACTTTCGGTGTTAAAACCCGACACTCAGGATTTTCTGAATAAATTCCATAATTTTCACAACCATCACTCAATTTGCACAATCCATCAATCAATTGCATATTCAGACCACACCACAACATTCAGCACGAAATTCTAATGACCAGCTATCCCGATATAATTTCCGAAATTATTAAATAATTAAATATATTCCGAAAAATTAAATTAAATTAAATAATATAAACTAATTAAATATAATATAAAATAATTCAAAATAAATAAATAAATAAATAAGAGCCTAATTAAGATTACACAAATCTAATTGCTTAATTAGCCTTAATTAATCAGCCACTGAACTAATCAAATCTCATAATCTAATTAACTTCTAATTAGACTAATCTAACCACCTAAACATGCTTAGCCTAATCTAAACAACCCTTAAGCTTCGTTAACCTCCTAAGCAAGGTTTAGTGAGTAAACTCACTAGTTTAGCATTCCGGTGAGTCCACGGTGACGGTGACGCCAAGGCGAGCGACAGACCTCCAAGCAGTGACACCAACCAAGGTCGAGAAGAGCCTGAAAATGAGCCATGAAGCTTCAAGGCCCCTACTGGTTCGGTTTCTGCTCTTGTTGGAAGAAGAAGGAACAAGCGGCTGGTTTGGCGAGGGAAATGGCGAAACAGAACCAGCCTCGTGAGGAGAGGTGACGGTGGAGCTTCCGGCGGCTAGACGGCGGTTAGACGACCTTGGGTAGCGACCAGGATGGACGGAGGCACGCGGATGTTGAGCGGAAAGGCGGGACGACGGGCGTAGGCATGCGGCTAGCGTGTGAGCTCGTGGTGGCGCTGGACGGCGGCAGCGGGCTCAGACGAGCAAAAGGCTTGGCTGGATAGCAAAGGGGCTGGCTTCTCTAGTTTTTGGAGCTCTCAAAGTGGCACAACAATAGGGAAATGAGGGTTTCAAGGAAGAAGAGGGGCTACTGAAGAGGGGGACCCCAAAGTGCCTTCTTAGCCTTCAACACTTCTTTCTCTCTCACCTCACATGCCACCACCTGCCAGCCCTTGTCTCTAGCCATTTCTCTCTCTTCAATCTTCCCCAACAAGTTTGCCAAGAGGTCCAAAATGTTGCTCCCCCCATGGCATATGCATTTTGTGACTTTCCCTCATCAATTCCATTCAATCCTTCTCCAGTTGAGCTAAATTGAAGTCCACAAATCCAACCAAGGTGACCACGCTTAAATCCACCTTTTTCCTTGTCCGAAGATTCTACTTGATGACCAAAAATGCGATAAAAAACAACCTAACTTTGAACTTTTCGCCAAAAATCTTGATTTGTAGAAAAATCTTCTGAGTATGAGTCAATGTTCCTAAAATAACTCGTGACATGACAAAACTTCCAATTTCTAAAATCAGGTTCAATTTCGTGGTTAATTTCAATCTGGCACGATATTAGGGCGTCCTAATCTACTGGGTAGCTGTTTTGAATTTTAGTGCAATTCACCCATGGTTGATTATTTTCAACAACAATGTACATCTTCGACACATTAGCAACTCTCGGTTGTAATGAAAATCTCGAGGTTTCAATTATGAACATAGGGTACCAAAAATGACAGAAAATCGGTCTAGTGCCGATCAATGAGAATATTGCAATCAGGTGGAATCACCCATACTCTAATCACATATCTCAGTCGAATCGACCTATCTCTGATCTCTGAACGATTCTAAGAATGTCGTAATGATCCTTGGAGACTAGCACGATCAAGCAGTTGATTCTTAGTCGAATTCTCAAGTCTATTGCGTTTAGATTCCTTAACGGCTTCACCGATATGTTAGTTATCTTGTGAGTGGCCTACTCAGAGAAAAGAACTATAGGCGTGTCGAGGAAAAACCCGACTCATTCAATTGAAAATAGAATTGGAACATCAGGATGTTACTACCATGATTAACAATTGGAACGCATATTGAGTGAAATTGACGCGTTGGATTATGAGACGAAATTGCGTGACACGGAATGGGACGTGTTATAACGATTTGGCCTTATAATCGAGACCCTTGTGTTTATTGAAATGAAAGTGGTAGGGTTCCAATTGTCTAAGTATAATTACTGCATATGATTGAGTAATATCAATTGTACTGACGTGTAGGTAGGAACTGAGGCGAAGGTGAGTCTCATTGATTGTGGTTGTGTGGTTAAGACGCCTCTAGGCGTATTTCATTCCTAGTCAGAGTTTAGGGGGTGAAGTTGCTGAGACATTATCTCACCCCGTCGTGGGCTCAATCTTTTCTTGTCCTTAAATGGCAGTTCCTCCAGAATGTTTTGGACAGCCACGGGCTATCATTGAGCGGAGTATAGATTTTCGGATCCCTGGTAGTCATTGGGTCTATGAGTTAGTTGTGACCACCGTTTGGGTGGATGAGGGCCATGAGGGCCTACCTGAGAGGGTACCTCATCGATTCAGGGCGTGGTTCCGCTATGGACTCAATGGATACAGAGTGGGTCCCTCTCAGGGTTTTGAGATTCTTGTTATGGTTGTTGATACTGCTTTTGGTGAAGGTGCAACGGACCCTCCTGATGGAGCTGTGGAGGACCTAGTGCCCCCAGAGCTTGTGGAGTCTGAAGGATCGGTGAATGTGTCTGACTAGTAGGTCGTCGGACAGTTCCTTTTTGAAAGCAAATCTTTCATAGACCTTTGTATATAAACTTAGTTTGTTTATAAAGGTTTTTGGTTTGATGTGATTGTCCTGCTTTCCTATCCCATGTTGTTTGTTGTCAGACGTTTTTAGTTCACTTCCGCATGTGTAATAAAATAAATGGGTCGGCAACATGTCTTGGGACGTCACAAATTTTATGAACCACCGAGGGATGTACACGTGGTCGAGGATTAAGGGGTGACAGCCCCACCCGAAGTGGTATCAGAGCTAGTCGATAGTTAGACTGATAAGATGCGATGGTTCATGGGATAGTTAGTAGTAATGGTCTTTCTTTTATGCTGATACATTTGAGTGATAGCTGTTTGGTTAGATAATTTGGTGTGATTGCTCAGTTTCTAATTCAATATGAAATTATAAAGCAGGTTTTTGTAAGAAACATGCGTAATGAGTGATCAGGAGCAGAGGACTCCTAGGAAGAGAACCATTGGACCAGTGACTCAGGGTAGGATGCCGACTAGTGCCTGTACTCGAGGTGGTCATGGTAGAGCGCCGGCTCAAGCCAGCGCTAGTGGAGTAGCACCACCTCCAGTCGGTGCTAGGGTAGCAGCCCCTGGCAATCCTAGGATAGACAAGATCAAGCTGCCGCCGCCAAAGTTCCACCTGGGAACAAGGTTGTTGAGAGAGAGAGAGAGAGGCCTATGCATAAGCCCCAATTGGTGCTAGAGACGCTTGGAAATGTGGTAAGGCAGCAGGCCTAGAATCAAGTGGCTACCACCACTGCTTCAGCTGCCGCTACCGTAGCAACCACTACTGCCGTCAATGCCGTCGTTGATGCTACTATTGCTACTACCGCAGCTATTGCCACACCCGCTGCCGCACCTGCTGAAATTCCACCTAATAACGTGGTTGTTGAGAGAGAGAAGCCTATGCATAAGCTCGTTGAGCAATTTTTTAAGTTGAACCCACCGAGGTTCACTGGTGCAGGAGACCTTGAAGTTGCAGCTCTCTGGATCCAAGACTTGGAAAAGGCATTTGTACTGCTGAGGTGCATTGAGGAGGAGAAGGTCGTCCTTGGAGTCTATCGATTGCAAGGTAACGCAAGTACTTAGTGGAGGGCCACCAGAGGAGTAGTATTCCTAGAAGGTGTGATTCCGGAGTGGAACGCCTTTGTTGAAGTGTTCAATGGCAAGTACTTTTCTGCTAATGCTAGGGAACTGAAGATGCGAAATTCCAATGCCTTCGCTAAGGTACGATGACAGTAGATTAGTGCGAAGCGAAGTTCGCTGAACTATCGCAGTACGCCCCTAGACTGATCGAGGATATGGTAGACCAAGCTAGGAGGTTTAGAGATGGGCTTAGACAGGAATTGAGGAGTTGGCTAGTACCATTTAATTTGAAGGACTACAACAACTTGTATGAATGGGCCCATTTGATAAAGAGAGACCAAAGTGAGCAAGCTGCCTCATCTAGGTCGAGGTTCAACTCAAATAGGGATGGAAATAGGTTTGGGAAGAAACCTATGACTGGAGGAAGGTATCCTATTCCGCCCAACAGGAAGGGTGGGATAGGAAAGTCAGTGCCAAGACAAAATGGTGTGTGTCATTTTTGCGAAAGATAACATGGATCAGCCTCGTGCCATTCTAAGCTGGGTGCTTGTTATGAGTGTGGCCAGCAAGGTCACATAGCTAGGAATTGTCCCAGAAGATTGATAGGACCGCAACAGTTGCCGCCACCGCCACCGATGGGTCAGAATAGGAGGTTTACATTGCAGAATGCACAATAGGGTGGATTGATCAGGCCTCTAGCTCAAGGTAGGACGTACGTTATCATTAGAGGACAAGCTGAGGACTCGCTTGATGTGATTACTGGTACGGTCTCGCTAAACGATCATGCTGCTTATGCTTTATTTAACCCTGGTGCAACTCATTCGTTTATAGCTGACCAATTTGTTAAGCTAGTAGGATTGATTCCTAAGTTGTTGGAGTTAGTGGTTAGTATATCTACACCATTAAAAGATAAAGTGTTAGCTACTGTGGGTTGTCCTGGTTGCAAGTTTGTGATTGGTGAGCGAGAGGGGATGATAGATTTGATAGTCCTAGCCATCTATGATTTTGATGTAATAATTGGCATGGACTGGCTCACCAAGCAATGAGCTAAGATGGACTGTTATCGTAAAGCGATTCAGTTTATTGGGAGTCGATGAGGACCCTCAATTACCTTAATCTCATCATTTGATGCAACCAGTTTGTTAGACAGGGTTGCCAAGGTTACTTGGCAACTCTCGTGGATACGATAGTTGAGGAGATGAAGATTGAAGACATCACAGTGGCACAAGAGTTTCCATACGTGTTCCTGAAAGAATTGCCAAGTCTGCCACCAGAGAGAGATAGAATTTGTAATCGAGTTAGCCCTCGGGACAGAGCCAATCTCTAAAGCTCCTTACCGAAAGGCGTTGTCTAAGTTGAAAGAACTAGAGGTGCAGATGCAAGAGTTGTTGGATAAGGAATCGATACGTCCCAGTGCATCACCTTAGGAAGCACCAATTTTGTTTGTAAAGAAGAAAGATGGTTCATTGCGCCTATGCATCAACTATCGTCAACTCAACCAGGTGATGATCAAGAATAAGTATCCACTGCCTAGGATCGACGACTTGTTTGATTAGTTGCAAGGACTGTCGATATTCTCTAAGATCGACTTGAGGACAGGATATCATCAGCTGAGATTATGTCACAGCATTCCATACTCGCTACAGCCATTATGAGTTCACTGTAATGCCTTTTGGTTTGACGAATGCCCTAGCTACTTTTATGGATCTGACGAACCGAGTTTTCAAAGAGTACCTGGATCGATTTGTGATCATGTTTATCGACGATATTCTGGTGTACTCAAGAAGTCAAGAGGAGCACGATAGGCATTCGAGGATGGTGCTTCAGACAC
Source organism: Eucalyptus cladocalyx (assembly GCA_017140615.1). Classification (NCBI taxonomy): domain Eukaryota; kingdom Viridiplantae; phylum Streptophyta; class Magnoliopsida; order Myrtales; family Myrtaceae; genus Eucalyptus; species Eucalyptus cladocalyx. The sequence continues at coordinate 14,435,950 of CM029519.1, forward strand.
TGAGTAATCATGGATTGTACGCTAAGTTTAGCAAGTGCGAGTTTTGATTGACTCGTGTTGCTTTCCTAGGACACGTGATTTTAGGCGAAAGAATCTCCATGGACCCGACCAAGATCAAAGCAATTATCAACTAGCCAAGACTGATGACAGTGACAAAGATCAGAAGCTTATTGGGTTTAGCAGGGTATTACATGTGGCATCCCAAAAATTCAATGTCAAGCCATAAGGTGTGTTAAAGTCTCTAATTAGGTAATGAAAATTACCTATAGTTTATGCTTTAGCCATTAGTCTTTTTAAAATTTGATGATTTGTGCATATGTTTGTGAGAATTTAATTTGATAGATTAATGATAATAATCTATGCTTGGCCATGCACTTTATAAATTAAATTTCTATAAATAAAATGTCACAAGACTTTGGCCATGTGGAATTTAAAATTTAAAAATTTGTAGAAGAAATTAAAAAGGGGAAAAGTTAATTAGGATGGGCCGTAGGCCCATTGGCCGAAGCCTTGATGGGCCAAGCTGGTCGGCCCAATTAGGCCCACTAAAGGAGGCTGTCGACTAGCCCAAGGGGAGGTCCAAGAGTGGCCGGCCCAAGCCCAAGCCCATTATGCATGCAATGAGACAAGTGGCAAGAAGTCTTCATGCATTGGCTTAGAGAAGGAAGGCATGCATTGGCTAATTAGGAGGCAAAGCAATGATTACTAATGATGAGGTTTAGGGGGGATAAAAAGGGAAGAGAGGAGAGAGAATGGCCGGTTAGCCATTCACCCAAAGAGAGAGAGAGAGAGAGATTGTGCGAGAGAGAGGGAGAGCGGCCGAGAGGGAGGAGGAGCCGAGGAGGAGTCGTCGCCGTCCGTCCGCCGTGTGCCGCCGTGCTCGCCGCCTTGTACCACCATCCGTCCAGTCTAGAGGCAAGCTGGGAGTCCTCTAGCTGCTTTTGCATGTGTGTATGTTACTTTCATGTTGAATTTTTGGCTGATTAGGTGAGGAAAACCGAAGTATGGATGGATTGTTCTTTGGTGGTATAGCTGTTTTCGCTTGAACAGTTTGAGTCAGAATGTTGTGTAAGCTAGCATGCATGTTTCAAGTCCGATTTTGGCTTCTATCTCTTCATGAAAGTTGTAGCAAACGTCTTGAAGTATAACATACTGAAATTTCGTGGAAAATGATGGAGATTTGAGGGGTCAAACTCTCATCCTACGGAGACCTCAGATCTGGAACGATTTCACTAACATCTTGTTGGATTCGTGATTGCATGTTGGTTTGTGCTAGGAATCTCTCTTTGATTTCTTCATGAAAGTTGTAGGGGACATCTTAAACTACAACACACAAAAATCTTAAGTGAAATTAACAAGGATAGCCTAGTAAATCGACTAGATCTTGAAGACAGTAATTCTGGAGATGTATTTTGGGATACCCGAGAAATCATGGACCTAAATGACGACCATAATCTGGTTATTTGACTTAGATCTCTTCATGAAACTTGTAAAGGACATCTTTATGTATAACATATCAAAATTTCAGAGGAAATGAAAGAGAATAGGTAGGTGAAAACTCAGTATTTCGGAGAAGCATGCACTGGACGATTCGGTAATGGATCCAGAAGCTTCGTGAGACTGTAGAAAATAATATAAAAAGACTGTGGTTTGGAAGTTTTCAGGAAAGATGTACGAAGATATCTTGGCTATAACTCGGTAAAATTTCATAATTTTTGGAGGTCTTATGGATATTTTAATCGAATTTCTTCAGAAACTGTGCATTCTGATTTCACCCGAAAATGATATGCCATTTTCTGAGAATTGTGAAATTGTGTGAAATTCTATTTGGCTGTGTATTTGCATGAAATTCTTATCCTATTGGCTAGTTTATTACTTGCCTTAATTTTTATAATTTTTGGGAATTTGTAGATATTAAATTTAATATTTTTGAAAATAACAAGAGTTGGAATTTAAATAAATGAAAAAGAATATGAAAAATGGATTATTTTATTGGCCATGAATTCATTTAATTTTATTATACCATGATGCATGTATGATGAGGTCTTGATGTATGCATGACATTGAATTGAGATGCATGTGTGAATTCCATGCCAAGTATGACTTGTTTGATGTCACGTCATATGCCATGCTAATTAAGACCGAAATGGGTAAACATGGATCATGATAAGTGAGGAGGTGGTTGTGGTGGAGGATAATGCCCGGAATGTATAGAGATGCATTGCCGGATGGCCCTGGGAGATTCAGGATGCCCGGAATGTGGGGGGCCGGAAGCCCCGTCGGAGGTTTTTGCCCGAAGGAAATGCCTCGCGATGCCAGGATTTGGGGTGCGGGATGCCCGGCCAGGGAGTGTAAATGCCGGTAGCCCTGTCGGAGGTTTTTGCCCGAAGGGAATGCCTCGTGATGCCAGTTGGGATGCGAGATGCCCGGAATGTGGGGGGCCGGATGCTAGGTGGCCTGGAATGGCTAAATGCCGGAAGCCTCGGAGGTCTTTGCCCGAGAGAATGATAAATTGATGATTTGAGGAATGGGTGATGTGGTGATCAAATTGAAAATTAAAAATGGAAATTAATCCATGGCATGATGATATGCATGATGATGATGATAATATGTGATGAGATATGATGATGATCACCCATGGCATGATGATATGCATGATGATATGCATGATGATGATGATAATATGTGATGTGATATGACGATATATGATATGGCAAGATGACATGTGTGATGTGATAATGCCATGATGATGATATGTGTAATGTGATGATGTCCTGAGAATGATGACATATATATGATATGATGATGATACACATGTATGCGTTATGATTGTGATGATGATGCATGATAGTATGCACATGGATTCCAGGTAAGTAACGCCTGCAATGCATGTATGACTTGTATGATGCATTAAGTGGTTGTTGGATTCCTTTACCTGCTGAGAGGTTGTACTCACCCCTTTGGGGACCAACATTTCAGATTAGCAGTATGCCGCTTCATGCCGTCACGCGGGGTACATTTTATGGTTTACCATCTGACGTCGAGGTAGAGTGTGAGGAGTTCAGCTGTCCTTCCGTGCCTGGACTGGTGTACATACGTGTGCGATGTCTTGTTATATACAACATAGGCCTGGCTGGGGGCTCAGTCGTCCAGGAGTTTATCTCCATCCACGTTCGCCGGGATGGGGTGATGAGAGGGATGCTGCCACCGCCACCGCCTGACGCACTGGACTGGGTGTGAGGCCTGTGCGCAACAAATAGGGGCTGTTTTTTTTGGGATAGTGAGCCGACACTTATGATGGGAGTTGCGTATATTGGACTTGTAGAGGGTCGAGGGTTCTTTTTGGGGTTTTAGGCTGGACATGGCTGAGTCCTAGCCTCTCCTTTTAATGTATCGACCTAAAGAAGTCCCACCTTGAAAATATATGTAAATAAAGTGTCGTGGCTTATCTATAAAATCATGGTGATTAGTGGTGTGTATTTGTATCATGGTTGGAAGGGGGAGAGATGGTGATGTTTTGCTTCCGCTAATGAGTCGCACTGGGACCGCTTTAAAAAAAAAAATGCCTGTGAATAGTGACGCTTCCTCTTCTATGTGTAAGGCATTGTATGAATAGGTAATAAGATGTAACACCGGTGCTTGTGGTGACCTTCGAAGGGTTCGGGGTGCCACAGCCGGCCTTTTTGGTATCAGAGCGAATGGTTATAGATGGAGTGATAAGGAGCCTCATTTGGAAATTAAGGAACATGATGACAATGCACACCATAGGATGTAAAACGAGATAATTGAATAACGGGTGATGAGAACTCACTCGTAGATCCTTAGTAGTTTACTTTGGATTGCCTTTAGGTACCAGTAACATGTATATGTTACTTATGTAGTAGTAGTAGTTGTTTTGAATGAAGGCAGTGAGTCTCAGATTATTCCTGAGGTAATGCTTGGAAATTGCAGGAAAGTCATGGTGCGAGCTGGAAATGCTCATCCATCTAGGGCTAAAGCCTCTACTGCAAGGGCTGAACCCCGAATGGAAGACATCCTGCAGGCATTAGCCAATATTGGAAATTTGATGGAAAGGCATGCGCAGCAACAGCCCGGAGCAGAACGTCGTACTCAAGGACTAGTGGAGCAGTTTCTGAAGCTGAAGCCACTTAAGTTTAATGGAATGGGAAGTCTTGAAGAGGCGGAACATTGGATTGATGGGATGGAACAAATTTTCCGGCTGTTGGACTGCACTGATGCTGAGAAAATAGTTTTAGCAGAGTACCAGTTGGAAGGAAATGCAAAGTTTTGGTGGAGAGTTACGAATGACATAATCTTTCCACCGGGTACTGATGTGAACTGGGAGGAGTTTGTTAGAGCTTTCAATAGGAAGCATTTTTCTGACTATGCTAAGGATAGGAAGATTACTGAATTTGTTCAGCTAGAACAAAAGGGGTTGACAGTAGATCAGTATGAGGCTAGATTTTCTGAACTGTCTAGGTATGCTCCTAGATTGATTGAGGATCAGGAAGAGAAGGCTAAGAGATTCCTGAAAGGACTAAGGACTGACATTAGAAAGCAACTGGTGCCATTGAATATAAGAGACTATAATGAGATTTATGAAAGGGCACAGTTAGTAGAGCAGAAGCTGTCGAGAGAACGGTCGGAGTTTAAGAAACCGTTGAATTTTAATGATGTGAGAAAGGGTAAGAGACCTTATTCTGGTCAAGGACAGACCTGGAATGTGAAGAAGAAAAGTAACTTTGGGAATTTTGGAGGAGCTAGGAATGGTCCGAATATAGGAAAATCACCCTATCAGCCTGGTATTTGTCAAAAGTGTAATGAACGCCATGGTCCAGGACCATGTACTGGACGACCGAAGTGTTTTGGTTGTAGACAAGTGGGTCATCTTAGGAGAAATTGCCCACAAGAGAGGTCGCAAGTGAGTGTTGGCTCGGTGCGATAGGGATATCAGAGTGCTGTTAGGTCAAACCCACAAGGAAATCCTCAGAGACCACCTGCACAAGTAAGGGTGTATGCGATCACCCAGGAGGAAGCGGAAGCTTCCAAAAATGTTATCTCAGGTACAATCCTTATTAATGGTGAAAAGGCATATGCATTGTTTGATACAGGTGCAACGCATTCGTTTGTGTCTAAAAGATATAGATGTTTGAATAAGATAGAAGTTATGCCTCTTGAGACGCCTCTTTGTGTTTCCACGCCTTTAAAGGATATGGTATTGTCTACGCTGGTATGTGGAAATTGTAAGATATTAATGGGAGGAAAGGATATGGAAATAGACTTAGTTGTAATGGCTATGTATGATTTTGACGTTATTATAGGAATGGACTGACTTCATAAGTATCGGGCTAGAATGGATTGTTATAGAAGAATGGTTCAATTCGTTTTACCTGATTAGTCTAGTTGTGAATTTTTAGGAGGTCAGACCCATTTTCCTGTAGCACTTATTTCGGCAATAGAAGCCTGTAAGTTACTTGACAAAGGATGTCAAGGGTACCTAGCCATAGTTAGAGATTATGCAAGGGAGGAGCCTAAACTTGAGGAAATTTGTGTAGTTAGCGAATTTCAAGATGTATTCCCTGAGGAATTGCCTGGATTGCCGCCAGAGCGGGAGATTGAATTTGAAATTGAATTAATGCTTGGAACAGGACCAATATCAAAAGCCCCATATAGGATGGCCTTAGTTGAATTGAAGGAATTGAAAGTGCAACAGTAGGAGTTGCTTGACAAAGGATTCATTAGACCAAGTGCTTCACCTTAGGGTGCACCGGTCTTGTTTGTGAAAAAGAAGGATGGATCGATGCGCTTGTGTATTGATTATAAGCAGCTGAATCAAGTGACTCTTAAGAATAAGTATCCTTTGCCTAGAATTGATGACTTGTTTGACCAACTCCAGGGAAGTTCGGTCTTCTCTAAGATTGACTTGAGGTCGGGATACCATCAGTTAAGAATTAAGAAGGAGGACATCCCTAAGACTGCCTTTAGGACTCGTTATGGACACTACGAGTTCCTTGTTATGCCATTTGGATTGACTAACGTGCCGGCTGCATTTATGGATTTGATGAACAGAATATTTCAACCTTATTTAGACTAGTTTGTGATTGTTTTTATTGATGATATTCTGGTATATTCAAAAGGGCTTAAAGAGCATGTGCAACATTTGAGGATAGTTTTGCAGATCCTGAGAGAGCATAAGTTGTATGCTAAGTTTAGTAAGTGTGAGTTTTGGTTGGACCAGATAATATTTTTAGGACATGTGGTGTCAGGAGAAGGAATTGCAATAGACCCGGCAAAAGTTGAAATGGTAGTGAATTGGCCGAGACCAACGACACCTACTGAAATACGAAGTTTCTTAGGACTGGCTGGCTATTATAGAAGGTTCATTGAAGGATTTTCACGATTGGCAGGACCTTTAACTAAGTTAACTCGAAAGAATGTGAAATTTGAGTGGAATGGGGAATGTGAAAGGAGTTTCCAGGAGCTCAAAAGGAAATTGACTTCAGCTCCAATTCGACTATACCTCTTTGGACTGATGGTTTCACAGTGTATAGTGATGCATCTCACAAAGGACTAGGATGTGTGTTGATGCAGCATGGCAAAGTTGTAGCCTATGCATCTAGACAATTGAAACTCCATGAGCTAAATTATCCGACGCGTGATTTAGAACTAGCAGCTATAGTGTTTGCCTTGAAGATATGGAGACACTATTTGTATGGGGAAAAGTTTGAGATTTATACGGATCATAAGAGTTTGAAGTATCTGTTCTCACAAAAGGAGTTAAACATGAGACAAAGGAGGTGGATGGAGTTGTTGAAGGATTATGACTGTGAGATAAGATATCATCCAGGGAAGGCAAATAGAGTAGCGGATGCTCTTAGTCGTAAGTCGGCCATTTCCATGGCTAGTTTGAGGATGGCAGAATAGGAATTGTTAGAATCTGTAGCAAACTCAGAATTTAAATTGGAAATGGATTGTCTTACTGGCATGCTTAGTGCATTAAGGATAGAGCCTGAAATTATCCAGAAAATTAAGATCTTGCAAGAATCTGACCCAGAGATTTTGAAAGTGAATGGTGCTGTATCTTTAGGAAAAAGATCGGAATTTCAAGTCTCTGATGATGGAATAGTAAGATGTCAAGGACGAATTTGTGTTCCCGACAATGAGGAATTAAGGAAAGAAATTCTGTCGGAGGCACATAAGAGTAGTTATAGTATCCACCCAGGTAATACAAAGATGTACAGAAATTTGCGTCAGCAATTCTGGTGGAATGGTATGAAGGTAGATACGGCTAAATACGTTTCTCAATGTTTGACGTGCCAGCAAGTAAAAGCGGAACATCGTAAACCCGCAGGACTTTTGAGACCATTAGACATTCCAGAATGGAAATGGGAACATATAACGATGGACTTTGTGCAAGGATTGCCAAGGACGTCAAGTAGTCATGACTCAATTTGGGTTATAGTGGATCGTTTGACTAAATCGGCTCATTTCTTAGCAATTTGCATGGACTACCCAATGGATAAGTATGCAGACATGTATGTAAGTCAAGTGGTACGCTTACATGGTGTTCCAGTGACCATTACTTCAGATCGAGATTCAAGGTTTACTTCGAATTTTTGGCGAAGTCTTCAAGTTGCATTAGGGACTAAGCTTCAATTTAGTACTGCTTTTCATCCCCAGACCGATGGACAAACAGAAAGAGTAATCCAGATAGTAGAGGATATGTTAAGAGCTTGTGTAATTGATTTCAAAGGAAATTGAGATGAAAGATTGCATTTGGTGGATTTTGCCTATAATAATAGTTTTCAAAAAAGTATAGGCATGGCTCCCTATGAAGCATTATATGGAAGGAGATGTAGGACTCTTGTCTGTTGGAGTGAAGTGGGCGAGAGGAAGTTGACAGGACCTAAACTAGTACAAGTTACCACTGAAGCTGTTGAAATTATCAGAGAAAGATTTAAAACAGCTCAGAGTAGACAGAAAGACTACACAGATAGGCGTAGAAGGCCTTTGGAATTTAGTGTAGGAGACTATGTATTCCTTAAGGTATCTCCAATGAAAGGAATATCTCGATTCGGGATGAAGGGTAAGATAAGCCCTAGATTTGTTGGACCTTTTGAAATACTTTAAAGGATAGGGGATGTAGCTTATCGTTAAGCGTTACCTCCTAAGTTAGAAAATCTGCACGATGTGTTTCATGTATCGATGTTGAGAAAGTACCAGCCGGATCATGGTCACATACTCAATCATGAAGCCATCAAAGTGGATGAGAAAATAAGGTACATTGAAGAGCCTGTGCAGATACTGGATCGAAAGGAGCAAATTCTTAGGACTAAGAAGATTCCTTTGGTTAAAGTATTATGGCGACATCATGATATGGAGCAAGCCACATGAGAAAGTGAGGATCAAATGAAGGAAAAGTACCCTTATTTGTTTCAAGAAGGCATGAGTGGTGTCTAATTTCGGGGACGAAATTCTCTAAGGAGGGGAGAATTGTGGCATCCCAAAAATTCAATGTCAAGCCATAAGATGTGTTAAAATCTCTAATTAGGCAATGAAAATTACCTATAGTTTATGCTTTAGCCATTAGTCTTTTTAAGATTTGATGATTTGTGCATATGTTTGTGAGAATTTAATTTGATAGATTAATGATAATAATCTATGCTTGGCCATGCACTTTATAAATTAAATTTCTATAAATAAAATGTCACAAGACTTTGGCCATGTGGAATTTAAAATTTAAAAATTTGTAGAAGAAATTAAAAAGGGGAAAAGTTAATTAGGATGGGCCGTAGGCCCATTGGCCAAAGCCTTGATGGGCCAAGCTAGTCGGCCCAATTAGGCCCACTAAAGGAGGCTGTCGACCAGCCCAAGGGGAGGCCCAAGAGTGGCCGGCCCAAGCCCAAGCCCATTATGCATGCAATGAGACAAGTGGCAAGAAGTCTTCATGCATTGGCTTAGAGAAGGAAGGCATGCATTGGCTAATTAGGAGGCAAAGCAATGATTACTAATGATGAGGTTTAGGGGGGATAAAAAGGGAAGAGAGGAGAGAGAATGGCCGGTTAGCCATTCGCCCAAAGAGAGAGAGAGAGATCGTGCGAGAGAGAGGGAGAGTGGCCGAGAGGGAGGAGGAGCCGAGGAGGAGTCGTCGCCGTCCGTCCGCCGTGTGCCGCTGTGCTTGCCGCCTTGTACCACCGTCCGTCCGGTCTAGGGGCAAGTTGGGAGTCCTCTAGCTGCTTTTTCATGTGTTTATGTTACTTGCATGTTGAATTTTTGGGTGATTAGGTGTGGAAAACCGAAGTATCGATGGATTGTTCTTTGGTGGTATGGCTGTTTTCGCTTGAACAGTTTGAGTCAGAATGTTGTGTAAGCTAGCATGCATGTTTCAAGTCCGATTTTGGCTTTGCTCTCTTCATGAAAGTTGTAGCTAACGTCTTGAAGTATAACATACTGAAATTTCGTGGAACATGATGGAGATTTGAGGGGTTAAACTCTCATCCTACGGAGACCTCAGATCTGGAACGATTTCACTAACATCTTGTTGGATTTGTGATTGCATGTTGGTTTGTGCTAAGAATCTCTCTTCGATTTCTTCATGAAAGTTGTAGGGGACATCTTAAAATACAACATACCCAAATCTTAAGTGAAATGAACAAGTATAGCCTAGTAAATCGACTAGATCTTGAAGACGGTAATTCTGGAGATGTATTTTCGGATACCCGAGACATCATGGACCTAAATGACGACTATACTCTAGTTATTTGACTTAGATATCATGAAACTTGTAAAGGACATCTTGATGCATAACATATCAAAATTTCAGAGGAAATGAAAGAGAATAGGTAGGTGAAAACTCAGTATTTCGGAGAAGCATGCACTGGACGATTCGGTAATGGATCCAGAAGCTTCGTGAGACTGTAGAAAATAATATAAAAAGAATGTGGTTTGGAAGTTTTCATGAAAGATGTAAGAAGATGTCTTGGCTATAACTTGATAAAATTTCGTAATTTTTGGAGGTCGTATGGATATTTTCATCGAATTTCTTCAAAAACTATGCATTCTGATTTCACCCGAAAATGATATGCCATTTTCTGAGAATTGTGAAATTGTGTGAAATTCTATTTGGCTGTGTATTTGCATGAAATTCTTATCCTATTGGCTAGTTTATTACTTGCCTTAATTTTTATAATTTTTGGGAATTTGTAGATATTAAATTTAATATTTTTGAAAATAACAAGAGTTGGAATTTAAATAAATGAAAAAAAATATGAAAAATGGATTATTTTATTGGCCATGAATTCATTTAATTTTATTATACCATGATGCATGTATGATGAGGTCTTGATGTATGCATGACATTGAATTGAGATGCATGTGTGAATTCCATGCCAAGTATGACTTGTTTGATGTCACGTCATATGCCATGCTAATTAAGACCGAAATGGGTAAACATGGATCATGATAAGTGAGGAGGTTGTTGTGGTGGAGGATAATGCCCGGAATGTATAGAGATGCATTGCCGGATGGCCCTGGGAGATTCAGGATGCCCGGAATGTGGGGGGCCGGAAGCCCTGTCGGAGGTTTTTGCCCGAAGGGAATGCCTCGTGATGCCAATTGGGATGCGAGATGCTCGGAATGTGGGGGGCCGGATGCTCGGTGGCTTGGAATGGCTAAATGCCGGAAGCCTCGGAGGTCTTTGCCCAAGAGAATGATAAATTGAGGATTCGAGGAATGGGTGATGTGGTGATCGAATTGAAAATTAAAAATGGAAATTAATCCATGGTATGATGATATGCATGATGATGATATGCATGGTGATATGCATGATGATGTGCATGATGATGATGATGATATGTGATGAGATATGATGATGATCACCCATGGCATGATGATATGCATGATGATATGCATGATGATGATAATATGTGATGAGACATGATGATGATCACCCATGGCATGATGATATGCAGATGATGATGATGATAATATGTGATGTGATATGACGATATATGATATGGCAAGATGACATGTGTGATGTGATAATGCCATGATGATGATGACATGTGTAATGTGATGATGTCATGAGAATGATGACATATATATCATATGGTGATGATACACATGTATGCGTTATGATTGTGATGATGATGCATGATAGTATGCGCATGGCTTCCAGGTAAGTAACGCCTGCAATGCATGTATGACTTGTATGATGCATTAAGTGGTTGTTGGATTCCTTTACCTGCTGAGTGGTTGTACTCACCCCTTTGGGGACCAACATTTCAGATTAGCAATATGCCGCTTCCTGCCTTCACGCGGGGTACATTTTACGGTTTACCATCCGACATCAAGGTAGAGTGTGAGGAGTTCAGCTGTACTTCCGTGCCTGGACTGGTGTACATACGTGTGCGCTGTCTTGTTATATACGACATAGGCCTAGCTGGGGGCTCAGTCGTCCAGGAGTTTGTCTCCGTCCACGTTCGCCGGGATGGGGTGATGAGAGGGATGCTGCCACCGCCACCGCCTGACGCACCAGACTGGGTGTGAGGCCTGTACGCGACGAATAGGGGCTATTTTTTTTGGGATAGTGAGCCGACACTTATGATGGGAGCTGTGTATATGTGACTTGTAGAGGGTCGAGGGTTCTTTTTGGGGTTTTAGGCTGGACATGGCTGAGTCCTAGCCTCTCCTTTTGATGTATTGACCTAAAGAAGTCCCATCTTGAAAATATATGTAAATAAGGTGTTGTGGCTTATCTATAAAATCATGGTGATTAGTGGTGTGTATTTGTATCATGGTTGGAAGGCGGAGAGATGGTGATGTTTTGCTTCCGGTAATGAGTCGCACTGGGACCGCTTTAAAAAAAAAATGCCTTTAAATAGCAACGCTTCTTCTTCTATGTGTAAGGCATTGTATGAAAGGGTAATAAGATGTAACACCGGTGCTTGTGGTGACCTTCGAAGGGTTCGGGGTGCCACATTACAGATGGTTCGTGGAAGCGTTTTCAGCTTTAGCCTCACCGTTGACTCGACTATTGAAGAAGGAAGAGAAATTTGTATGGATAGACAAGTGCGAGTGTAGTTTCCAAGAGCTTAAGCAGAAGCTGATTACCGCACCAGTGCTAACCATTCCATTTGGTCTTGGAGGGTATAAGATCTATAGTGATACGTCGTTTAGAGGACTGGGTTGCGTGTTAATGCAACATGACAGAGTGGTTGCATACGTGCCCCATAGGTTGAGACCTCATAAGTTGAATTATCCGACGCATGACTTGGAACTCACAACGATCATTTTTGCTATGAAGATTTGGACACATTATTTGTGTGGACAACGATTCCAGATCTTTACAAACCATCAAAGTCTCGAGTACGTATTCTCTCAAAAGGAGTTGACTATGAGACAGCGTCGCTGAATGGAACTTTTGAAGGACTATGATTGTGATATCTTGTATCATCCTAGAAAGGTGTCAAGCACCGATCTTTGCATGCGCGCCCATCTCGGCTTGGTCGATTAAATAGCAACGTCCTAGGATGCATCGCCGATCCATTCATTTTTAATACGCATGCGGAAGCATATAATAAATCCCTAGACAATAAAACAATGGGATAGGAAAGTAGGCCATATTTTTCAAACCTGAAAATCACAATCACACTTATATACATTACACACCATAATATATATAATACAACGTGAACTACTAAGACGTGAACTACTAAGTCAGGTCCTATTCAAACAAATTCAGAAAAAACAAAGTCTACAAATAGGGGTGGGGTTTCAATCCTTTTCTGAATCCTCCTTCAGGTCCTCCTCCTCCTCGACGATCTCTCTTTCTTCCTCTCTCCAGCTGTAGCCCACGACTGAGTACAACGGAGATTCAGTATCGTCGAGCTTGGGATCCTTTGTATCTACCACCGATCCATCCTTAGGATCTGCTGTCCCCTTCCCGAACGCAGCCTCCAAAATGTATAGAGGTACATCAGATTCCGGCACAGGACCCTCCCTTCGCCCATCATGATAGTGACGATGCCACGCCCGAAACTCATTGGGCACCTTTTTGGGTCCACCCACGTCAACCGAGACTGTGGATTTCACCAGTACATATTCCAATCCTTCAAGGTGGGGGTGTATCAGAATGTGATAACCTATTTATGTGATTTCCTTTGGTATACCAAGATGCTCGGGAGGAGCTGGAGGTACTGCCATCTATGGACTTGAAATGTTATCCCACAATGGGATGAGACGACGTCTCAGTAAGTTCTACCCCTTAAAACCTGATTAGGAAGTAAATATGCCCTAAGGGCTGCCTATGCACAATCATGAGTCAGAGGACTTACCTTGACTTCAGTTCCTCCCTGCAATTCAACACAATTCATACACCCATCGAGTCACATCAACAAATCAAATTGTTCATTTAGATCGACTCATCAATCAATCGACCTAATCGATTACATGTAAATCAGACCTTTCTCCGATCATTCCAGTCAATACTATCTATTCTCCAAGATGACATATTAAGTCACCGAGCTGATATAATATACTATTCATTCTCCAAGATGACATATCAAGTCACTGAGTTGGTATAATATACTGTCTTTCTCCGAGATAACATACCGAGTCATCAAGCCGACAAAATATAACGTCTTTCTCTGAGATGACATACTGAGTCATCGAGCCCACATAATATAACGTCTTTCTCCAAGATGACATACCGAGTCATCGAGCCAACATAATATAATGTCTTTATCCAAAATGACATACCGAGTCATCGAGCCAATGTTCTTATTGTCCAATGATTTTTCATTTTTATAATACTCGATAAAATACACATGTTGGTACACAGTTGGCCTTAGTCAAAATATAATAATTCACTTCCATAAATCCCACCATTTTATATGGTCCACCAAAATATTTTTGGCGTTATAAACTGACACTCGGTTATTTTCAAATTAATTACCCAAAATTGTCCATTTTTGGAATTAAATACCCACAAACACTAATCACAATCAATTTGCACAATCAGGTACTCAATTAAATAAACAGAGAGCACCACTGAAATTAGCACGAAATTTCGATCACCGACTATCCCGGTCTAATTTTCGAAAAATAATTAATTAATTAAATAATTACGGAAAATATTAAATAAATACCAATAAATCCAACTCATGCCTAATTGGACAACAAAACGGACCCGAACAATTTCTGAATCACTCTAGATAAATACTAGAGCTTGTCTAGGCCCTAATTGCACTAACTATCCACCGAACATGCATCGTAACTAATTAAATTTCACTAATATAATCTAACTAACCACCTTACCATACTTAACTTAATCTAATAAGCCCTTAAGTGTCATTAACCTACTAAGTGAGGATTAGTGAGTTAAACTCACTTGTTTTGCGATTCGAAAGGCTCAAATCGTTTGGGATGTGACGGGGCTCACTTCTCTCCAAAGCGGACCTAATTTTCGGAGTCAGGAACAACCTCAAAACTGGCCTCGAAGGCTGCTGGAAACCCACACACTTTGTTTCTGTTTTGGGCTGGTTGAGGGCTAATCCGAGGCGGTTTGAGTGAGACAAGAACCGACGGGGCTACAGCAGTGCTCAGCGGGCCTCGCGGCAGCGAGTCGGTGGTGGAACGGCTGTGCACGGGCTCCAGCTGAGCCTACCGGATGATGAGGAACACCTAGATGACGAGTGGGGCGGAACAACGCCGCCGGTTGAGACTGAAGCGCTACGAACTAGCACGAGCGGATGGTGGTGCACGAGCGCAGCAACGGCGATGGCACGGGGCAGTTCTTGGTAGCTGCTGGCTTCGGCTGGTCTTCTGCTAGTTGCTGGAACCGAAAACAGCACAAATGGCGGAGAAGAAGGAGTGTTCAGCTAGCTAAGGGAGAGAGAGAAAAGATGAAGCGACCAAGGAGGCCTACCAAGCCTCCAAGTCCATCTCTTTGTCCCCCTTGACCCATGTCCACCACGAGCCATCCCTTGGCCACAATTCAGCCACCAAAGCTCCATTCTAGAAGCCCGAGATGGTCCAAACGTCGCGGGTGGTGGTGGCACACGAATTTGGTTCGGTTTCTCTTCAACGAACACAAAATCCTCTTTGAATTAACACAAATCGGCCTCTATAATTTCAATCGACACCTCACCGGTCCAATTGGTATTCTTCCTCATCAATTGATCCCACTTGCTTCCCAATTTCGAGATAAAAAATGATCCTTGACACTTTTTGAACAAAAACAGCCCTATGACGACTTTTTCCCAAAAAGTTTCGGTTTGCAAAAAAATCTTACGAGACTAAGTCGACCCTCTTAGAATTTATTTTGACATGACACAACTTTCAATTTTTGAAATCGGATTCAAACTCGCGGTCAATTTCAATTTGGCGCGATTTTAGTGTGAACTAGGCTACTGGGTAGCTTTCAAAAAATTTTAGTACAAATGACCCGTGGTCAATTGTCGTGAAATCTCAAGGATTCAAGTATGGATACAGGGTGCCAAAACGATAAAAAAATCAATTTAGTGCCAGTCGACGAGAATTTTCCAAATTAGTGGAGTCACCCACGTTTAGCTACGCATCTCTGTCGAACCAACCTATCTCTGATCTCTAATCGAATTGTAACTGTGCCGCAATGGCTTCTAAAGTTAAATACGGTCGAGTAGCTGATTCCTGATCGAATTCTCAAGTCTATTGAATTAAAATCCCTTAATGGCTTCCCAAGATAGTTTAGTTATCTCGAAAGTGATCAGCTCTGAGAATAGCCCTATAAGCGCGTCAATGAAATGCTTGATTAATTTAATTGAAAGCAGAATAAAAAAATCTAGGATATCACAACTTTTCCCCTATTATAAAAAATTCGTCCTTGAAATTTAAACTATTACAATACTTAAGCAATAAGGTGGGGGTACAACTGTCTCATCGACTCTTCAGTCTCCCATGTTGCTCCTTCAGTACTGTGGTGTTGCCAAACCACCTTAACCAATGGGATGGTCTTTGTACGTAGAACTTGCTATTTTCTATCCACTATCTAAATCAGGCTTTCAACGTATGACACTCATTCATCCATGTCCAATTCTTCAAAATTAAGCACGTGGGTCGGGTCAGGCTCGTACTTCCTCAACATCGACACATGAAAGACGTCATGCACTTGTGCCAATCTCGGCGGCAACGCAAGATGATACACTAGGATCCTGATTCTCTCTAGAATTTCAAACGGACCTACGTACCTCGGACTCAGTTTTCCTTTCTTTCCAAAGCGCGAAGTTCCCCTAATTAGTGACACATTCAGAAAAACGTGATCACCAACTTGGAATTCCAATGGTCTCCTACACCTATCAGCGTAACTTTTCTGTTTACTTTAAGCGGTCTTTAATTTTCCTCTGATCACTGCAACGGCATCCATTGATCGCTGTACTAACTCTGGGCCTATAATCTTTCTTTTCCCAACTTCATCTCAACATACTGGTGTTCTGCATGATCTGCCATACAATGCTCCAAAAGGAGCCATCTGGATGCTCTACTGATAACTGTTGTTGTAGGAAAATTCCACCAGGTGTAGCTATTCTTCCCAACTTCCTTTGAAATCTAGTACACATGCTCGCAGCATGTCCTTTAGGGTCTGAACTGTCCTCTCAAACTGGCCATCCGTCTGAGGATGATATGCCGTACTGCACTGCAGCTTGGTACCTAAAGCACTTTGCAAGCTCTTCCAAAAAGTGGCGGTAAATCTCGGGTCTCAATCTGAGATTATCGTAACCAGCACTCCATGTAGGTGAACCACCTAGCGCACATACAACTCCATGTGCCTATCCAAACTGAGGTCCTTTCGAACTGCAATGAAGTGAGTCGAATTTGTCAGTCTGTCGACCACTACCTAAATCGAATCATTTCCTCTCTGACTCCTCGATAGCCCGGTTGCGAAATCCATCATGATATGCTCCCATTTCCATTCTGGTATCTCGAGAGGTTGCAGGAGTCCTCTCAGTTCGCAATGTTGTTCTTTAACCTGCTGACATGTCAAACACTTGACAACATGCTTGGCAATGTCCGCCTTCATACCTGACCACCAATAGTGCTGACACAGATTCTGATACATCTTGGTACTACCAGGATGTGCTTCTGATAAAATATCCTCTCTAAGCTCCACATTGTCAGGTACAACTAAGCGTCCTCGGAACCTCAGTGTTCCGTCAATAGAAATCTGGAAGTCAGCCTTTCTTTTCTCATTGTCGTCCTAAAGAATCTTTTGAACATTAGGGTTTGTCGGTTGGAGTAGATTGATTCTGATCTAGACATTCGGTTGAATTCTAAAGGTGGCCATGAGACTTGAAAGGTGGCCTACCTCGAATCTGAATACCGAATCTCGAGCTCTCTCGATTAGATTCCACTCCTTAATCAGAATATGAGCAACTGAAGACTTTCCACTGAAAGCGTCGGCGGCCTTGTTTGCCTTTCCTGGGTGATATAGGATATCACAGTCGTAGTCCTTCAACAATTCCATCCATCGGCGTTGTCTCATGTTCAACTCCTTATGAGAGAACAGGTACTTGAGGCTTTAATGGTTTGTGAAGATTTGGTACCTTTCTTCGCACAAATAGTGTCTCCAAATCTTGAAGGCGAAAATAATTACCGCGAGTTCTAAGTCATGCGTTGGGTAGTTTTGTTCATGAGGCCTCAAATGATGGGAGGCTTACGCAACAACTCGACCATGTTGCATCAGCACACAACCCAATCCTCTGAATGACGCATCACTGTAGATCTCGAATCCTCCCAAACCAGATGGAATAGTCAGCACAGGTGCGGTAGTCAACTTTTGCTTTAGCTCTTGGAAACTACTCTCGCACTTGTCTGTCCACACGAATTTCTCTTCTTTCTTCAAGAGTCTTGTCAAAGGCGACGCTAATGATGAGAATCCTTCCACGAATCATTTATAATAACCTGCCAAACCCAGAAAACTTTTGATTTCTGTCACGGTTGTCAGTCTTGGCCAGTTGATTATGGCTTCAATCTTACTTGGGTCCACGGAGATTCCTTCTCCTGAAATCACATGCCCTAAGAAAGCAACACGAGTCAACCAAAACTCGCACTTGCAGAACTTGGCGTACAACTGATGGACTCTCAGCGTTTGCAGCATTAATCTCAAGTGATTCTTATGCTCTTCGTCACTCCTTGAATACACCACAATATCATCGATGAATATGATCACAAACTAATCTAGATATCCTTGAATACTCGGTTCATCAAATCCATGAAGGCAACTTGAGCATTCGTCAGCTCGAATGGCATCATAATGAATTTGTAATGACCATACCGAGTACAAAATGCTGACTTAGGAATGTCCTCTTCCTGATTCTCAGCTGATGATATCCTGTCCTTAAGTCGATCTTCAAGAATATCAATGCTCCTTGTAATTGATCGAACAAGTCATCGATCCTCGGGAGTGGATACTTGTTCTTGATCATTACCTGATTGAGTTGTCGATAATCAATGCACAGGCGCCACGAACCATCTTTCTTCTTCACAAATAGATTTGGTGCTCCTTAAGGTGATGCACTGGGATGAATAAATCCCTTATCTAATAACTCATGCATCTGTACCTTCAGTTCTTTCAACTTAGATAACGCCATCCGATAAGGAGCCTTAGATATTGGCTCTGGCCCGGGTGCTAGTTCGATCATGAACTCAATTTCCTTCTCTGGTGGTAGTCCTGGCAATTCCTTTGGGAAAACATCTTAAAATTCTTGTACCACAGCGATGTCTTCCATATTCAGCTTCTCAACTATTGTATCCACGACAGTTGCTAGGTAACCTTGACAACCTTCGCCTAATAAATGAGTTGCCTCTAGCAACGAGATCCAGATAATTAAGGGTCCTCCTCGATTCTCGACCAACTCAAAGCTCTCACCCTCTAATGGGTCAAACTGAAGCACCTTACGATAGCAATCCATTTTAGCTCGTTACTTGATGAGCCAGTCCATGCCAATTATTAATAAGTCATACATGGCTAGGACTAACGAGTCTATTTTCCCCTCTCGCTCATCAATCACTAACTTGCAACTAGCACAACCTAAAGCAGCTATCACTTTATCCTTTAATGGTGTAGATATGCAAACTGCCAACTCCAACAATACAGGACTTAATCCTAACAACTTAACATATTGTTCGGCGATAAAGGAATAGGTTGCTCCTAGATTGAATAAAGCGTAAGCAAGATGGTCGTTCAACGAAACCATACCTGTGATCACGTCAAGCGCAGCCTCTACCTGACCTTGTGTGATGGCATACACCGTGCCTTGAACTAAAGGTCTCAGCTGTCCTCCCTGTGGTGCGTTCTGAGGTGCATACCCTTTAATCTGACCCATAGGTGGTGGCAGTAACAACTGTGGTTGTCCTCTTGGTTGCCTAAGACAATTCCTAGCTATGTGGCCCTGCTGGCCACATTCAAAACACGCACCCAGCCTAGATTGGCATAGGGCTGACCCGTGTCGTTTTCCTCAAAAGTGACACACTTCATTCCTATTGGGCACTGACCTGCCAACTCCACCCTTCCTATTGCGTGGGATTTGGAATCTACCTCCAGTCATAGGCCTCTTCGCATGGCGAATCCCTTCTCGCTGAGAAGTAAACCTCGATCCATACAAGGTGACTTGCTAACTCAAGCTCCTTTTGAGCAGCTGTGCTCGACGATAGATTTCTCGGTAATCAATCAGATCGAACGGCACCAGCAGCTGTTTCAACTTTTGCCGAAAGCCATTCTTGAACCTTTGAGCCTCCTCCTCAGGGTCTTTAATCAGCCTAGGAGCATACTGGGATAGCTTAGAGAACTTGAGGAATGTGTCCCACAGTGGGACCACTCCTCCTGGAAACACTGTCTCTTTGGTGACTCTCCACCAGGTATTAGCATTGCCTTACAACTGATAGACTACTAGGGTTACCTTATCTTCTTCCGTGCATCTTAAAAGTGTAAAAGCCTTCTCCAAATCCTGGATCCACAGAGACGCAGCCTTAGGGTCTCCAGTACCCATGAACCTTGGCGGGCTCTGCTTCAAAAACTACTCCACCAACTTGTCGTTCGGTCTCTCTCTGCCCACGACTATGTTCTTAGCTGGAACATCAGCGAGTGCTGCAACAGGTGCAGCGGTAGGTGCGGTAGTGGCTACAACAACAACAACAGCATTGGCAACGGCAGTAGCGGTGGCTTCAACAACGGCAATAAAGGCGGCAACTTAACTCTGGGCCTGCTGCCCCATCATTTCTCACATGGCATCCAGGGCTTGTGTGATTCCAATTCATCCGGGATCACTAGGGGCTAGAACCCCAGCACCAACAAGAGGTGGTACTACGCCACTAGTGCTAGCATGTGTTGGCGCTTTACCTCTACCTCCCCGGGTACAGACCCTGGTCGGCGTCCTACCTCGGGTTGCAGGTCTAACTGTCCTGTTGCTAGAAGTTCCTTGCTCCTGATTGCTCATGGCTCAGTTTTCTACTAAACCTGTCTTCCAATTCAGCACTAAATTAGAAGCTGAGCAATGTACACGAACCATTCTACTAATCAGCTAACACAAACATGCACCGACATGAATTTAAAGGCCAGTCCTACTACTATCCCATAGACCATCACACATTATCACTCAAATTCCTAAACCATTGCTATAATACCACTTAAACGGGGATGTTGTGGCATCCTAAAAATTCAAGGCAAGCTCTAAGGTGTATTAAAAGCCCATAATTAGGTAATGAAATTACCTATGGTTTATGCTTTAGCCATTAGTCTCTTCTTAAGACTAAGTGATATATGCTTGTGTTCATGAATTTTAAAATTAGTATTATAGGATAAATTGATGAGAATAATTTTATTCATGGCTATGCACCTCATAGACTAAATTCCTATGGATAAAATGTTACAAGATTTTGGCCATGTGGCGACCTAAGGTGTTTTGGGATGCCATAGCCGCCCTTTTTGGTATCAGAGCAATGGTTATAGGTGGAGTGATAAGGAGCCTCATTTGGAAATTGAGGAACATGATGACAATGCACACCATAGGATATAAAACAGAATAATTGATTAACTTTGCATAACGGGTGATGAGTATTCCCTCGTAGATTCCTAGTAGTTAATTTTGAGTTGTCTTTAGGTACCGGTAACATGTATATGTTACTTATGTAGTAGTAATAGTTGTTTTGAAGGGAGACAGTGAGTCTCAGATTATTCATGGGGCAATGCTTGGAAGTTACAGGAAAGTCATGGTGCGAGCTGGAAGTGCTCATCCATCGAGGGGTGAAGCCTCTGCTGCAAGGGCTGAACCCCAAATAGAAGACATCCTGCAGGCATTGGCCAATATTGGAAATCTGATAGAAAGGTAGGTGCAGCAACAACCTGGAGCAGAACGCCGTACTCAAGGACTGGTGGAGCAGTTTTTGAAGCTGAAGCCACCTAGGTTCAGTGGAATGGGAAGTCCTAAGGAGGCGGAACATTGGATTGATGGAATGGAACAAATTTTCAGGTTGTTGGACTGCACTGCTGCTAAGAAAATAACTTTGGCAGAGTACCAGCTAGAGGGAAATGCAAAGTTTTGGTGAAGAGCATCGAGGAACACAATCTTCCCACCAGGTATTGAGGTTAACTAGGAAGAGTTTGTGAGAGCTTTCAACAGAAAGCATTTTTTTGACTGTGCTAAGGATAGGAAAATTATTGAATTTGTTCAATTAGAACAAAAGGAGTTGACAATAGACCAGTATGAGGCAAGATTTTCTAAACTGTCTAGATATGCTCCTAGGCTAGTTGAGGATCAAGAAGAGAAAGTTAAGAGGTTTCTGAAAGGGTTGAGGACTGATATCAAGAAACAACTAGTGCCTTTGAACATAAGAGATTATAATGAGATATATGAAAAGGCACAATTGGTAGAGCAGGAGTTGGTAATGGAACATTCGGAGAATAAGAAATCATTGTCCTTTGGTGATGTGAGACGGGGTAAGAGACCCTATACAGGTCAAGGTCAGACATGAGAGTCTAAGAAGAAGGGAAATTTTGGGAACTTTGGAAGAGGCAGGGGTAGCCTGAGCTTAGAAAGGACACCTTATCAAAATGAGTGTCGAAGGTGTAATGGGCGACATGGCCCAAGACCTTGCAATGGGCAACCAAAATGTTACAATTGTGGACGAATAGGTCATATTAAGAGAAACTGCCCACAGGAAAGGTCGCAAGCGAGTATGGGCTAGGTGCAGCAGCCACAGCAGAATGCTGTTAGGCCAAACTTACCAAGGAATCCCCAAAGGCCACCAGCACAAGGAAGAGTGTATGCGATCACCCAAGAGGAAGCGGAAGCTTCCAAAAATGTTATCTTAGGTACGATCCTTATAAATGATAAAAAGGCATATGCATTGTTTGATACGGGTGCTACGCATTCATTTGTATCTGAAAGATATAGACAGTTGAATAAGATAGAAACTATGCCTCTTGAGACGCCTCTTTGTGTTTCTACGCCTCTAAAGGATATGTTATTGTCTACGCTGGTGTGTGGGAATTGTAAGATAACAATGGGGGAAAAGGATATGGGAATAGACTTAGTTGTAATGGCCATGTATGATTTTGATGTTATCATAGGAATGGACTGGCTTCATAAGTATTGGGCCCAAATGGATTGATATAAGAAAGTAATCCAATTTACCTTGGCTGATTAGTCAAGTTGTGAATTTCTGAGAGGTCAGAGCCACCTACCTGTAGCACTTATTTCGGCAGTAGAAGCCCATGCGTTACTTGACAAAGGATGTCAAGGGTACCTAGCCATGGTTAAAGATTATACTAAGGAGGAGCCTAAGATTGATGAAATTCGGGTTCAATGAATTTCAAGATGTATTTCCTGAGGAATTGCCTGGATTGCCGCCAGAGCGGGAAATTGAGTTTGAAATTGAATTAATGCCTGGAACAGGACCTATATCTTAAACCCCATATAGGATGGCATTAGTCGAATTAAAAGAATTGAAAGTGCAACTACAGGAGTTGCTTGACAAAGGATTCATTAGACCAAGTGCTTCACCTTGGGGTGCACCGGTCTTGTTTGTGAAAAAGAAAGATGGATCGATGCGCTTGTGCATTGATTATAGGCAACTGAATCAAGTAACCATTAAGAATAAATATCCTTTGCCTAGAATTGATGACTGTTTGACCAACTCCGGGAAGTTCGGTCTTCTCTAAGATTGACTTAAGGTCGGGATACTATCAGCTAAGAATTAAGAAAGAAGACATCCCTAAGACTGCGTTTAAGACTCGTAGTGTCTCGTTATGGACACTGCGAGTTCCTTGTTATGCCATTTGGATTGACTAACGCGCCGGCTACATTTATGGATTTAATGAATAGGGTGTTTAAGCCTTATTTAGACCAGTTTGTGATTGTTTTTATTGATGACATCCTGATATATTCGAGAGGACCTAAGGAGCATGAGTGACACTTGAGGATAGTTTTGCAAACCCTGAGAGAGCATAAGTTGTATGCTAAATTTAGTAAGTGTCAATTATGGCTGGGCCAGATAATATTTTTAGGGCATGTAGTATCAGGAGAAGGAATTGCAGTAGACCTAGCAAAAGTTGAGATGGTGATAAATTGGCCGAGACCGACGACACCTACTGAAATACGGAGTTTCTTAGGACT
Source organism: Eucalyptus cladocalyx (assembly GCA_017140615.1). NCBI lineage: Eukaryota > Viridiplantae > Streptophyta > Magnoliopsida > Myrtales > Myrtaceae > Eucalyptus > Eucalyptus cladocalyx. Next base: position 14,459,598 of record CM029519.1, read on the forward strand.
AGCTAGTTATTATAGGAGGTTTATTGAAGGATTTTCACGACTGGCAGGTCCTTTAACTAAGTTGACCCGAAAGAATGTGAAATTTGAATGGAATGGGGAATGTGAAAGGAGTTTCCAGGAGCTTAAAAGAAAATTGACCTCAGCTCCAATCCTAACTATACCAACTGGACGTGATGGTTTTACAGTGTATAGTGATGCATCTCACAAAGGACTGGGATGTGTTTTGATGTAGCATGGCAAGGTCATAGCCTATGCATCCAGACAATTGAAACCCCAGGAACTGAATTACCCAACGCATGATTTAGAGTTGGCAGCTATAGTGTTTGCGTTGAAGATATGGAGACACTATTTGTATGGGGAGAAGTTTGAGATTTATACGGACCATAAGAGTTTGAAATATTTGTTCTCACAAAAGGAGTTGAACATGAGACAAAGGAGATGGATGGAATTGTTAAAGGATTATGATTGTGAGATAAGATACCATCTAGGGAAGGCAAATAAGGTAGCGGATGCTCTTAATCGTAAGTCGGCTATGGAGATGGCCAGTTTAAGAATGCCGGAATGGAGCTTGTTAAAGTCTGTTACAGACTCAGAATTTAAATTAAAAGTAGATTATCTTACTGGTATGCTTAGTGCATTAAGGATTAAACCTAAAATTATTCAGAAAATTAAAATCTTATAAGAGTCGGCCGGAGATTTTTAAAATGAAAGACACTGCGTCTTTAGGAAAAAGACCAGAATTTCAAGTCTCTGATGATGGAGTAGTCAGATGCCAAGGATGACTTTGTGTTCTCGACAATGAAGAATTGAAGAAGGAAATTTTGTCGGAGGCACATAGGAGTAATTACAGTGTTCATCCGGGTAGTACAAAGATGTACAGGAACTTACGTCAATAGTTTTGGTGGAATGGTATGAAGGCAAATATGGCTAAGCATGTTTCTCAATGTTTGACGTGCCAGCAGGTAAAAGCGGAGCATCGTAAACCCGCTGGAATCTTTAGACCATTAGACATTCCAGAATGGAAATGGGAGCATATAATGATGGACTTTATACAAGGATTACCAAGGACGTTAATCAGTCATGACTCTATCTGGGTTATAGTGGATCGTTTGACTAAATCTGCTCATTTCCTAGCAGTTCACATGGACTACCCAATGGACAAATATGCGGATCTATATGTAGGACAAGTAGTGCGCCTACATGGTGTTCCAGTGACTATTACCTCAGATCGGGATTCAAGATTTACTTCGAACTTTTGGCGAAGTCTTCAAATTGCATTAGGAACTAAACTTCAGTTTAGTACTGCTTTTCACCCTTAGACAGATGGACAAACAGAAAGAGTAATCCAGACATTAGAGGATATGTTGAGGGCTTGTGTAATTGATTTCAAAGGAAATTGGGATGAAAGATTGCATTTGGTAGAGTTTGCCTATAATAATAGTTTCTAGAAAAGTATAGGCATGGCTCCCTATGAAGCATTATATGGAAGGAGGTGTAGGACTCCTGTCTATTGGAATGAAGTACGTGAAAGGAAATTGACAGGACCTGAATTGGTACAAGTTACCACTGAGGCTATTGAAATCATTAGAAAAAGGCTTAGAACAGCTCAGAGTAGGCAAAAGGACTACACAGATAAGCATAGAAGGCCTTTAAAGTTTAGCATAGGAGACCATGTATTCCTTAAGGTATCTCCAATGAGAGGGATATCTCGATTTGGGATGAAGGGTAAGTTAAGCCTTAGATTTGTCGGACCTTTTGAGATACCTGAAAGAATAGGGATGTGGCTTATCGTTTAGCGTTGCCTCCTAAGTTGGGAAATTTGCATGATGTGTTTCATGTATCGATGTTGCGGAAGTACCAACCGGATCCTGGTCACATACTCGATCATGAAGCCATCAAAGTGGATGAGAAAGTAAGGTACATCAAAGAGCCTGTACAGATATTGGATCAGAAGGAACAAATTCTTAGGACTAAGAAGATCCCTCTGGTTAAGGTATTATGGCGACATCATGATATGGAGGAAGCCACATGGGAAAGTGAAGATCAGATGAAGGAAAAGTACCCCTACTTGTTTCAAGATTGATGTGGCTAGTATAAACACCTAGAGGGGGTGAATAGGTGTAAAAACAATTTCTCGAGATACCACAGCAATACTAAGCAGACGATAGAAATGAAGTACTCTTTTGCTTAACCAAAATGAATTACGATCAAAGTAAAGTAAAGAGTAGGGAAGAGAAGATTAAACACAAGGTTTATAGTGGTTCGGCCTATTCCAAGCCTACGTCCACTCTTCCGCACTAACAGCCTATCGGCTGGATTCCACTATAAACAAAAGAGATGTTACAGCACAGCTTTTCCTTGATTCCACAGTGTAGATGTTCTACCACACTTCCTCAAGGTTTCTCACAAATATAAACTCTCTTTTGCGTACAAGTTTTCGCTCAAATGACTTGTCTAAACAACAAGGAGCTTCAGACTTTGGAATTCTTCTATCGCGCACTTCTTGAACAACTTAGAACGTCTTCCTTATATACTCTTTTACGCCATCATATCCGTTGGCACTTACCAAAGGAATTCCTCCAATCTACCCATTGGAGGAAATCAATTAGGAAGATCATTCGAGCTATTAAAGGAACATGTCGATAGCCCATCAATCCTGTTCGCCCATACAATTAGGATCTCGTTTTCCATAAGTAGAACCTTCCACGAATATCTCGCCAATCATCGGATCCTTAATCTTCGAATCAATCTCGATCAATTAAAAGGATTCCGTCATGTCATATCCAGCGAAGAGATCTTTTCCAGTCGATAAGGTCATATCCTTAATAAAACATCCAGTTCTGGATAGCCTTTCTTCAACGGATTAGAATCTATCAATGAGGATAAACTTTGAATCTTGAGTCTGGCTGTCTGGAGGTCTTCAGACTTTAAACAGCAGAGTCTGCAAACCTTCAGACAAGACTGATGGAAACGTTTTGTCAGCTTCAAAACATTTCAAGAAGATTTATCTAACAATCTCCCCCTTTTTGATGGTGACAAAACTTTCCTGTAGATTTGGATAACTTTGACCTACAAAACATTTCTCAAACAAATATACATATCTTATAAATATAAATGGCTAAATGAATAACACTAGAATCTGCAACCACAGGAAATAGGTTAGTCTTGAATATGATAAAGCCATCCATAAAATATCAATAGCAGTCAATAGCAGTCAAATCCAAATTCAAATCCAAACACAAAATTAAAGTCAAATATCAATCCAAATCAAACAATCCAAACGATTAAAAATTCAAAGTTTGATTCAAATCTTGCACTTCTCCCCCTTTTTGTCAGCATTAAAAAGGTTGAGATGAAAATGGAATAAAGTCAAGATTGCTTGGGAACGCGGACAAGTTGGAAATCTTCCATGGACTGAACGATCCCTTCCAGCCTTTTCAAGTCTTCCTTCGGTTGTGCAACCTCCTCACCCTTAGCATTAGCCTGAATCGAACGAGAGGGGGCTTGGATCTGATCTTTCAAAGAACACGAAGAAACTTGACCTGCATTACGCAAGTTTTGAACCTCGCATCCCCGGAGCATAAATTTGACCGCACATTTCCAAGAGAATATCCATAATGCGAAAATCTGCTTGAGCCGTCGGTCTATGTACTTCAAGACACGATCTGCAGACGATGGCATATCGAATAATCACGCAGATTTGGCGATGAAGCATCATGTTCTTCTTCGGGAAAATGAGAGGCATGAATGTCTTCCGGGTCGGCTGGAGAACGGTGACTCCTCCCTCCCAGTAGCAAATTTGACATCCCTCTTTTCTCATTATCTCCCCCTGTTTCTATGCCTTCGTGGAGAAGAGTGTTTTTTAGGCTCTCCTTCCTCTTGATTCATTCTCTCTTCTTCTTCTTCAAGTCTTTTCTCCTTTGCTTCTTTTTCGCCAACTGCTCTTTCTTCTTCTTCTTTTTCTTCTTCTATTTTTTTCTTCTCTCTCTTCTTCTTCTTTCTCTTGTCCTTCTCTTTCCTCTCCTTCTGTCTCATGTTGTTCCATTGACTCTGGAACAATACGACTTAGCTTCTTCAAAGCTATGGCCGACATGGTAAGGTCGTCATCATCTTCATCTTCCATGATGAGAGCTCTTCTTTTCTTGGGTGGAGCAACCATGGGCTCCTTCCCTTTTCTTTTTGATGCAAAAGAGATTTGATGAGACTTTACAGGAGTCTTCTCCTTAAATTTCTCCAACGCCTTGCTTAGCTCCTTTAGACGCATCTTGGTCACCATTTTTAGCCCTACCACCATATGATCACACGATCGAGCACAAAGAATTTGTGGAGGCTGAATGTTCAGATGTCTAAATAACTTCGTCACAAGACTTGGATAAGGAAGTTGACTTTTGTTCTTTACCACTGCTCTATACATGTGGAACATTACAGTGTGAGGAAGAGAAAACTTTTTCCCGAGTGAGGATGGCATACATCGCTTTGCCTCGAACTTGAAACATCGATCTTGGAAGTTGATTTCGGTCGAGGCAATTGATCACAATCTTGTGAAGCGAATGTTGAATGCACTCATCCTTAGGTAGGAAATCTTTTCCTCTGTTCTCTTGTCCTTAACAAGTTCCAATGTAGCACGAGCAATAGAAACTTTGATCGGTTGATATCTTCCTCTCTCAACCCCTAACACATCTGCCAGCATATCCATATCCACTACAAATTCTTGATCTTTGACACTGAAAGAGAATCTATTCGCATCTAGGAAACTAAGATTCAAATAGAAATAAGCAGTTAATTCAGCGTAAGCTTCTGTGGTGTCAGAATAGAACTGCTCAAGTTGAAGAAAACTAAACATTTCTCTCAAGTTGACATTTACAGCATCAAGGAAATCAAAATCCACACTCCTAGGGTTTATCACCCCACGCTTCAGCAATTTTGTGTATAGATCCTTCTGTTCCTTCGATCTAAACAACTCTCCCATTTTTTCTCGATTTTCCGCCGCAATACCCATCCTCGGTTGAAATTGGCTGTACAATTTGTCATCATCATTCCCATCTTTCGGATTAAATCCCCAATCACGAGGATCACTTGGGATATTTGCAAGGGATTCTTCTGCCACCCCTTTACGAGCAATTCCCAAACTTTCCATTTTCCGCAAAAAGATATATTCATTCCCATATCCTTTGTCCTTAAGAAAATCATCGACGTAGTTCAATGGAGTACCAGTCCCTTTTAAAGCACGATAAAGCTTATAAATAAAAGAGGGCCTTTGAACTCTTACAGGATCTGCGTCTTCAATGATTTCTTCCTCTTGTTGATGACCAACATTCTGAGGACTAGATGGTGGAGAATGACGCTGCTGAGAATATTGTGGGCTCTATTGCTGATTTGGAGACACTTATTCCTCGGTGAGATCGAAGTGAGTAGGCCCCTCACTCATTCGCCGTGGTCCCCTACTTGCGATCCTCGAAGACTTTCTTGAAGACGACATCTTTCTCACTCTTTGAAAGATTCCTTGCTTGACTTTCCCAAGAAAGATAACAAATTTTTTGAAGATTAGGCAAGAGAAGAAAACATGAATGGAAGATCGGTGCTTTTTAGGGTTTTTGGAGAGTAAAGCGAAGAAGAAGCAACAGTGCATAATCGGTTAAAAAGGGGACATACGGAATGTCATAAAGAAAGGTGAAAAGATGCCTTTTCAAAAAATAACTGCCTTTTTTTTTTTCGAGAAAATAGTCATTTCAAAAATAACTTATTTTTAAAAAGGAAACGTTGCAATAATCACGTCAATTAAAGATAGCAATAATAAGACACGGTTGATGACTGTACCTTTTCAAGATGAGAGTCGAGAGAGAGAATAACTTACAGTCAAGGTCTTGTTTACCTGAGTCTAAGAGTCTCTAGACTTTAACTTCTTCAAACCTCAAAATGTTGAGTCTGGAGTGAATAATTTCAAATTGATTTTTCTCCAAAGGCTTTGTGAATATATCCGCCAGTTGGTTCTTTGAATCAACATACTGAATCGAAACTTCTCCATTTTGAACATGATCTCTAATGAAGTGATGTCGAATCTCTATATGCTTTGCTCTTGAGTGAAGAATTGGATTTTTGGTAAAATTGATTGCACTGGTGTTGTCGCAGTTAATCTCCGTGTATGAATCTTCAATTCCAAAGTCTCTTAGCTGTTGTTTTATCCACAAAATTTGTGAACAACAACTTCCAAGAGCTACATACTCTGCTTTTGCTGTAGAGAGAGCTACTGTACTTTGCTTCCTTGAAAACCAAGATACTGTCCTGCCTCCAAGTAGTTGACAGGTACCCGAGGTGCTCTTTCTATCAACTCTGCGACCGACTAGGTCTGCGTCTGAGTATCCAAGAAGAGTAAAATCTCCCCTTTTAGGATACCAAAGGCCGATGCTTGAAGTTGAAGCAATGTATTTGATAATACGCTTTGCAACATTTAAATGAGATTCGTTAGGGTCTACTTGAAATCTGGCACAAATGTAAACACTAAACAAAATGTCAGGTCTAGAAGTAGTAAGATAAAGAAGTGAGCCAATGATACTCCTGTATAGCTTCTAGTCGACTTTCTTTCCTCCTTCATCTTTGTCTATCTTCAAGGAACTTGACATTGGAATGTCAGCCTTTTTGCAATTGTCCAGTCCAAACTTTTTTGACAAGATCATTAGCATATTTTTCTTGATGAATAAAAGTTCCTTCCTTCAGTTGTTTCACTTGAAGCCCGAGAAAGAAGGTTAACTCACCCATCATGCTCATTTCAAATTCATCCTACATAGTCTTAGAGAATTTCTTGCATAGACTTTCATTAGGAGATCCAAATATAATATCATCGACATATACTTGAACTAGCACAAAACTTTTGCTTTCTCTTTTGATAAACAAAGTAGTGTCTACTTTACCTTTCACAAAACCGTTTTGAATTAAAAACTTACTCAGCCTGTCGTACCAAGCTCGAGGTGCTTGTTTTAAGCCATATAAGGCCTTTTTGAGTCTGAATACTGAGTCTGGTTTCCTTGGGTCTTCAAACCCAGGTGGTTGTTCCACATAGACTTCCTCATGGATGAATTCATTTAGGAAAGCACTTTTGACGTCCATTTAGAATAACCTGAAATTTTTATGACAAACAAATGCAAGTAATAAACGAATTGCTTCTAACCTTGCTACTGGTGCGTAAGTCTCGTCATAGTCTATCCCTTCTTCTTGCGTGTATCCCTTGACCACGAGTCTTGCTTTGTTTCTTACGACCTTGCCTTTCTCGTCCATCTTGTTTCTGAAAACTCATTTAGCTCCAATAACAGATTTACCTTTTAGTTTAGGAGTCAATTCCCGGACATCATTGATACTTGAATTGCACGAGCTCTTCTTGCATGGCTTCAATCCAGCTTTCATCGAGATAAAGCTTCATCTATGCTTTTGGGTTGTATTTCGAAAATAAGAGCCACGGACACTAGACTCTTCGCGCCTTTTGGATCTTGTGCGAATTCCTTCATTAATGTCGCCAATGATAAGATCTTTGGGATGATTGGACTTATGCTTCCAGTTGTTGGTTAATTTGTCAGATTGATGGTCACTTCCTTCACTTGAATCTTCAATAGTCACTTGTTCTTTGGTCCTTCAAAGTCGAGCGCTTCTTGAGATTTAGACTTTGTAGAGTCCGGAGCGGGTTCGGTTCTTCAAGATGAGTCTCGAATAGATTCATTTTGTATAGAATCCTAGAATTTGACATTCATTGATTCTTCCACGAGTTTGAGTCTTCTTGTTGTAGACTCTGTACGCTTTGCTTGTGGTTGAATATCCAAGGAAGATGTCTTCATCTGACTTTTCTTTAAACTTACCAACTCGATCATTTGCATTTTTCAATATAAAACATTTGCATCCAAACACATGAAAATATGAAACAATAGGCTTCTTTCCTTTGAATAACTCATAGGGGTTTTTTTTTTTCTAGAATATGCCTTAGAAAAACTCTATTAATAATGTAACATCTTGTAGAGAGACTGCTTGCCCAAAAACGTGAAGAGATGTTGCTTTCAATTAAGAGAGTTCTAGCCATTTCTTGAAGCGATCTATTCTTTCTTTCCACAACTCCATTTTGCTCGGAGTATATGGAGAAGAGAACACATGCTGAAAACCAGATTCATCACAAAATTTTGTAAAATCTTGATTTTCAAATTCACCTACATGGTCTGTTCTTATACTTGAAATAACATACCCTTTTTCATTTTGAACCTTTTTAGCAAATTTTTCAAAGTAAGATAAAGTTTTAGACTTACTTGCTATGAAATACACCCAAGTAAATCCACAATTACTAGGCAATATTTCTTACCTCCAATGCTCTGTGTTCTAGTTGGTCCAAAGAGATCCATATGCAGAATCTGCAGTACACGGTTAGTGGAAACTTGATTTATTGGTTTAAAGGAATTTCTTACTTGTTTTCCCAATATGCATGGTGTACATAGGTCAGACTTTTGGTATGATAAATTGGGTAGACCACGAACAAGTTTCGTTGCTGAAATTTTGGCTATCTGCTTCATATCGATGTGTCCAAGCTTTTTGTGCCATAAGCTTGCTTCGTCTTGGATTGAAATTAGACATTGAGATTCATCTGGTTTCACATCTAAGAGGTAGATATTTCCATGTCTTCGACCCATAAATGACTGAGTAGAGTCTTTACTGGTTTCACATAGCTGACTAACATTGAGCAGATTGTAGTTGAGTCCTTCAACTAAAGAAACATTGCTTATTGTGAGGTTTCCAATCTTCACAATTTCAAATCCCACTATTCTTCCTTTGCTGTTTCCTCCAAATGAGACTTTTCTACCATTTACTTGAACAAGTTTTATGAAGCAATTTGAATCTCATGTCATATGTCTTGAGCAACCACTATCCAGATACCATTTTACCTTTTTCTTGATAGTGACTTACATTTAAAAAAGAAACTCAAATTATCTTTGGTACCCATATTTTCTTGGGTCCATTGGTGTTAGTATAATATGCTGTATTTGCCCATACTTTCTTAATAGGTTTCCAAACCATTGGACATTCTTTTTCAAAATGATATGCACTATTGCACTTTCAACATCTGAGAGCATTGCAGCCTACTGGTTTTACAAAAGTCATTTTAAAATGATTTTTGTAAGCATCTCTTGTGGGTCTTTGTTTGATTCTTTTCTTCACTTTAGGAAAATCAATTAAAGGAATGGTTTCAGCAGTCATTCCCAAACCAGATTTATTGAAATAAGGTCTTTGAATAGAAAGTATTTTTTCTAGTTTCTTAGATCCTATAGAAAATCTTTTGGAAATATTTGAGATATCATTTTTCAAGAATGCATTTTCTTTTGAAAGATTATCTTCACTTTCTCTAAGAGAAGAAACATTCATATCTAAACATTTCACCTTTTCTTTCAAAACATTTTCTTGTTGTTTTAAGGCAGAATTTTCCTTTTTGAGTTCGGAAATCTTTTTAAGAGAAGTCTTAAGACTAAAACACAACTCATCAATGTATTTAGAAACTTTAATAGGGATTTTGAAGTTACTCACCTCAAATTCATTGTCTGAATCTGAGTCTGTCTCGGAGTTTGAATCTGAATCAGATTGTGCCATCAGACATATGTTAGCATAATCATCATCACTTTCTTCACATTCTGTATCACTCCAAGTTTCTGCTTTAAGAGCCTTTCGATACTTTTAAGCTTTTCCTTTCTTCTTCCTCAGAAGAGGACAGTTGGGTCTGATGTGTCCATTTTTCTTACATTCAAAGTAGACTACATCTTTATTTGATTCATCATCTTCAACAGACTTAGTCTGTTGCTTTTGAAAACTTTGTTTCCTTGGATTGAATCTTCTTCCTTTTCTGTTTAACTTTCTGAATCTTCTTATCATGAGAGCAAGTTCCTCATCGTCCATATCGTCTTGGAATCTGCAACATCGAATCATCATTGGATTTTAATGCAATGGATTTCTTACCTTTAGGGTCTTCGTCTTCATTGATTCGTTCCACTTCATAAGACTAAAGAGTTCCAACCAACTCATCAACAGATAGTGGCATAATTCTTTGGGTCTCTCTGATTGAGGTCTTTATGTGATTCCAATCCTTGGAGAGTCCACGTAGTAGCTTGTTTACCTTCATGGGATCAGAAATTGGTTGACCTTGATTTTCAAGACCATTCATGATATCTATAAAACGACTAAACATGTCAGTTATAGATTCTCACGATTTCATTCTGAAGGCTTCGTATTGACCGAGGAGAATGTTGATTATGGTCTCTTTCACTTGATCGGTTCCTTCATAGGTAATATGTAATATATCCCAGACTTCTTTAGTTATAACACAAGAAGATATTCTGTTATATTCAGTAGGTGATAAAGCACAATATAAAGAAAAAATTGCTTTTGCATCAAGAGCTTGTCTCTTGATTATCTATTCTCCGAGTCATTTGACTAGACTCCACAGATCTTTTCCTCTTTCCGAGACAGTGCGCTTTAGGAATGATTCCTTTTTCTACAACATCCCATTCCGGAGGATCCTTTGATCTTAGGAATGCCTTCATCTTGTTTTTCCATATGTTGTAATCCTTTCCATCAAAGTAAGGTGGTCTGGTATTGGTTTGCCCTTCTACCAGCCTTGGAGCCAACATACTAGCCATGGATCTTTAACTCTGAAGTAAAACACTTCAAACAAAGTGAGTACACATGCTCTGATACCAAATGATGTGGCTAGTATAAACACCTAGAGGGGGGTGAATAGGTGTAAAAACAATTTCTCGAGATACCACAGCAATACTAAGCAGACGATAGAAAGGAAGTACTATTTTGCTTAACCAAAATGAATTACGATCAAAGTAAAGTAAAGAGTAGGGAAGAGAAGATTAAACACAAGTTTTATAGTGGTTCGGCTTATTCCAAGCCTACGTCCACTCTTACGCACTAACGACCTATCGGCTGGATTCCACTATAAACAAAAGAGATGTTACGACAGCTTTTCCTTGATTCCACAGTGTAGATGTTCTACCACACTTCCTCAAGGTTTCTCACAAATATAAACTCTCTTTTGCATACAAGTTTTCGCTCAAATGAATTGACTAAACAAAAAGGAGCTTCAGACTTTGGAATTCTTCTATCGCGCACTTCTCGAACAACTTAGAACGTCTTCCTTATATACTCCTTTACGCCATCATACCCGTTGGCACTTACCAAAGGAATTCCTCCAATCTACCCATTGGAGGGAATCAATTAGGAAGATCATTCGAGCTATTAAAGGAACATGTCGATAGCCCATCAATCCTGTTCGCCCATACAATCAGGATCTTGGTTTCCATAAGTAGAACCTTCCACGAATATCTCGCCAATCATTGGATCCTTAATCTTCGAATCAATCTCGATCAATTGAAAGGATTCCGTCATGTCATATCCAGCCAAGAGATCTTCTCCAGTCGATAAGGTCATATCCTTAATAAAACATCCAATTCTGGATAGCCTTTCTTCAACGGATTAGAAACTGTCAATGCGGATAGACTTTGAATCTTGAGTCTGGCTGTCCGGAGGTCTTCAGACTTTAAACAGTAGAGTCTGCAAACCTTCGTAGACTAGACTGATGGAAATGTTTTGTCAGCTTCAAAACATTTCAAGAAGATTTCTCCAACAAAGATGACACGAGTGGTATCTAATTTCGAGGACGAAATTCTCTAAGGAGGGGAGAATTGTGGCATCCCAAAAATTCAAGACAAGCTCTAAGGTGTATTAAAGCCCATAATTAGGTAATGAAATTACCTATGGTTTATGCTTTAGCCATTAGTCACTTCTTAAGACTAAGTGATATATGCTTGTGTTCATGAATTTTGAAATTCGTATTATAGGATAAATTAATGAGAATAATTTTATTCATGGCTATGCACCTCATAGACTAAATTCCTATGGATAAAATGTTACAAGATTTTGGCCATGTAAAATTTAAAACTTGAAATCTATAAAAGAAAGAATTAAAGATGAATAATTGAAAGTGAAATTGTGGGTATAATTAGGTTGGGCCTTAGGCCCAATAGCTTGGACTCTTGGTGGGCCAAGTGGCCGGCCCATTGAAGCCCAAGGAGTGTGACCGTCGACCAAGGGTGGGGGGGAGTGGCCGGCCCATTTCTTCCAAGCCCAAGCCCAAGCCCACCTTGCATGAGCTTTGCCACGTGGCAAAAAGAGGGTTACATGCATTGGCTTGTGGAGAGGCACATCATGATTGCTAATGATGGGAATTTGGGGAAACAAAAGGGGGAGAGAGAGTGGCCGGTTGAGGGATTCGGCCAAGCCAAAGAGAGAGAGAGGAAGTTGCGAGAGAGAGGGAGTGGCGAGAGAGAAGGGGAAGCCTAGAGGAGGAGCCGTCCGCCCGTCGCCGCCCGTGTGCCGTCCATGTGCCACCGTCCGCTTGATCTTAGAGGCAAGTTAGGATGAATTTCTACTCTTGCATGTGTGTCTTGCATGTGTGGTTGAATTCTTGGGTGTTTAGATGTAAGGAACCGAAGCTAATGTGTTTTGTTTTTGAAAATGCTTGCTGTTCTCGTGTATACCACCTAAATCAGAAACTTGTGGAGGCTTACATGCATGTTTCGAGTTGGATTTTGACTTCGGCTGCTTCATGAAAGTTGTAGACAACATCTCAAAGTATAACATACTAAAATTTGAGACAAAAAGGCTGAGTTTTAAGGGGTGAAACCTTCTCCTATGAAGACACTAGATGTGGAACTGCTTTGCTGACCTTTTGGTAGTTTTGTGGGTTGCATGTTGCTTTTTACCAAGAATTTTCCTTCAACTTCTGCATGAAACTTTTAGAGAACATCCTAAAGACTAACATACTCAAATTTGAGGTAAAATGAGCAAGTGTAGCCTAGTGAATCGACTTTCTCTTGAAGACGGTAAATCTGGAAATACGGTACTGGACACCCGAGATATCTTGGACCCATATGGTGACTATTCTTTTGAAATTTCACTTAGATCCCTTAATGAAAGTTGTAGGGGACCTCTTGAGGCAAAATATATCAACATTTCAGAGGACAGGAAGAAGGATAAGTAGGTGAAAACTCGATATTTCGGAGATAGCTATACTGGACGTTTCAGTGCTAGAAACAGGAGCCTCGGACGCCTATAGAAAATTTTCTAGAGCGAATTTGGCCTAGATGTCTTCATGAAAAATCTACTTTAGGGTCTTAAATATAACCTAGTATCTTTCATAATTTTCGGAGGTCATTCGGTTACTTTAATCGAAATACTTCAAAAACTGCGCAATCTGATTTTATCCGAAATTACATGCTGTAATTGTGTGAATTATATTTTCTTGTGTGAAACTCGTTTGGGCATGTTTTCTGCATGAAATTGTTATCTTATTGTCTTGTCTATCACATGTCCCGATTTCATGATTTTTGAGAATCATATGGATATTTAATTTAAATATTTTCAAAAATCGTACAAGCTGGAATTTAATAAACTTCAAAAATGCATGATATATGGACTATTCTAAATTGTATGGACTCCATGAATTGTATTGTTATGAATGATTGTGTCTTGTTGCATGCATGATGATGATTGGAAATGCATATATGAATCAAAGAATGAAAATGATCTTGATTTCCATCACATTACATGCCATGTTAAAATTGAACTATAATTGAAGATGTGAATTAAGATAAGTGAGAAGGCCGTCGGAGGTGTGAGTCGACGATGCCCCAGGAGTGTCGAGATGCCTGGCTAGAAGGGTACAGCCGGTTGCCCGGTGGCCTTGAATGGCCCGATGCCGGAGGGTCCTCAGGAGTTTCGAGATGCCCGGAGAGTGGGGGAACCGGAAGCCTGGCTGGTATTGAGCCGGGGGATGCCTCGTGGTGCTAGTTGGGGTACGAGATGCCTTGCAGGTATTGTGTCGGATGCCCGGTAGGTATTGTGCCGGGGTTCTCGTGATGCCAAGTGGGGTGCGAGTGATGAATGTGGGATGCAAACATTGGTCCCGGGAAAGAAAAGAGAAATGTTGTGACACCCCGAACCCTTCGCAGGTCGTCACCAACGCCGGTGTTACACTTGATTCCCTTTTCTATCTTGTACTTAAAACAAGCGTCATTAATCACAGGCATTTTTTTTTTAAAAGCGGTCCCAGCGCGACTCATTGCGGAAGCAAATTGAACATCTCCATCTCTCCCCTTACTAACCATGATACCAATACACACCAGCTAAACATCGGGATTTTTTTATATACGAACATCGACACTTTATTTACATATTCTTTTAAGATGGGTCTCCTCCTTTCTCGGGTCGATACAAAACAAGAAAAGCGAGGACACTGCCATGTCCTGCCTAAAATCTCAAAAAGAAACTATCAACCCTCTACATCAAGCGCACAACCCCCATCAAAAGTGTCAATTATCTACATCAAAAGATTCAGCTCCTACTCATCGCGCGTGGGTCTCACACCCAACCCGGTGCATCAGGCGGTGGTGGCGGCAACATCCCTCGCATAGCTCCATCTCGACGAACGTGCACAGAAATAAACTCCTGAATGACAAGACCCCCAGCCAGGCCCACGTCATACATCACTAGACAACGTACTCGGATAAAAGTCAGTCCGGAAACAGAGGGACAGTCTATCTCAACACACTCGATCTCTACATCGGATGGTATCCCGTAAAATGTATCGCGCGTGACGGCAGGTAGCGGCATACTTGCTAATCTGAAATGTTATCCCCAAAAAGGGTGAGTACAACCACTCAGCAGATAGAGAAATCCAATAACATCCCAATGCATCATGCATATCATCACACGTTGCAAGCATCACTTACCTTGTAATCATGCATATCATGCATCATCACATCATATATATCATCATCATCATGGCATATCATATATCATTATCATCATCATGCATTTCATCATGCATATCATACATGGATGATCATCATGTCATCACACATCATCATCATCATCATCATCATCATCATGCATATCATCATGCATATCATCTATCATATCATAAGTGATCATCATCATCACATCACATCATCATCATCATCATCATGCATATCATCATGCATATCATATATCATATCGTGATCATCATATCACATCACATCATCATCGTCATCATCATGCATCATCATGCATATCATTATCATAGGTGATCATCATATCACATCACATGTCATCATCATCATGCATCATCATGCATATATTATCATAGGTGATCATCATATCACATCACATGTCATCATCATCATACATCATCATGCATATCATCATGCATCATCATGTCATTAGTTAATTATCATCTTTATCTTTCAATTTTGATCACCACATCACCCATTTCTCAAATCATCAATCTCATCATCAACCCTTCGGGCAGAAACCTCCGACAGGGTACCATTATCAATTTCATCATCACCCTTCGGGCAAAAACCTCCGATGTATCCAAGAAAACTCAGGCATCCCATGGCCCCGGGCTTCCGGCCCCCCATATTCTGGGCATCTCGCATCTCAACTAGCATCACAGGCATTCCCTTCGGGCATAAACCTCCGACAGGGGCTTCCGGCCTTTACCCTTCTAGCCGGGCATCCCGCACCCAAATCCTGGTATCGCGAGGCATTCCCTTCGGGAAGAAACCTCCGACTTCAGGCTTCCGACCCCCCACATTCCGGGCATCCTGAATCTCCCAGGGAATCTCTGGAATTATGCCACTCGGCCACCAGACATCATCCTCCACCACAACCTCTTACTCACATATGGTTTTCCACTTTCACCATCCTTTTTAATCTTATTATTACATGGCAATTGGCATGGCATCAAACAAATCACACTTGCATTTCAATTCACATGTCATACATGATCAAACTTTATCACATATGCATTTCAACTTAATAATGTACAAAGACCTCATCACACAAGTGCCACACAAATGAAGTTGAATCCATGGCCAAATAAAATAATATTTTTATTTTATTTTATTATTATATTATTATATTATTATTATTATTTTATTATTATTTATTTCCATAAATATTAAATTTAATATCTATGATTTTCCCAAAATCATAATACTCAAAAATTATTAAACAAACAAATAGAATCACAATTTCATACAAAATTCATGGCCAAATTGAATTTCTCATAATTTCACAATTTCTTCAAAATAGCACCTTATATTCGGATAATGACCAGACTTGCACAGTTTCCAAATAAATTCGATTAAAATACTCATATGGCCTTCAAAAATTACTAAATTTTACAGGGTGATAGCCAACACATTTTCGTGCATTTCTCATGAAGAACTCTAAGCCAAATTATTTTTATATTAATTTCTACAATCCTCCGAAACTTCTGGAACCACTACTGCGACGTCCAGAACACACTTCTCCGAAATTTGTAGATCTCACCCATCAATTCTCTTTCGTTTCTTCTGAAATTTGAGTATGTTATGTACCAAGGTGTCCTTTACAAGTTTCATGAAGAGATCTAGGCCAAATAACCAGATTATGGTCACCATTTTAGTCCATGAAGTCTCGGGTGTCTCGAGATACTTCACCAGAAACATCATTTCCAAGATCTAGCCGATTCACCAAGCTACACTTGTTCTTTTCCTTCAAATTTGAGTATGTTGTATTTTAAGATGTTCCCTACAACTTTCAAGAAGACAACAAAGTGAGATCTCCAACAGAAATCAACATGCAATCAAGAAATCAACAAGAGGTCAGTGAAAATTTCGCAGATCTAAAGTCTCCGTACAATAGAACTTTTGACCCCTCAAATCTCCATCGTTTTCTACGAATTTTTAGTATGTCATAGTACAAGATGTTAGCTTCAACTTTCATGAAGACATCGAAGCCAAAATCGAACTCCAAACACACATGCAAACTCGAACAAGCTACTGACTTCAACAAACCGAACAAGAACAGTCACACGGTTTAAAAATAACCATTTTTACCTCGGTTTTTCGCACAAATCACACCTAAAATTTAACATGCAACCACCAAAACAAACATGCAAGAGAAGTTACGGACTCCACTTGCCTTAAAGATGGTGCAAGCAATCGACGAAAGTGGATTCCCAACGGTGAACGGACGGCACGAACGGCGGCACACCGGCGGCTCCGCCTTCCTTCCCTCCTCTCGGTCTCTCCCCTTTCTCTCAAACTCTCTCTCTCTCACACCTCTCTTTGGACCGAATGAAGCAAGTAATCCGGCCACTCTCTCTCCTCATCCCTTTTATATCCCTTAATCCCATCATTTGCAATCATGAGATTGCCTATAATCCCACCAATGCATGCTCTTGCCATTTGCCACTTGTCATTTTGTTTTTTTTTTGAATTTGAATGGGCTTGGGCTTAGGCCCATCCGGCCACTCCCTTTGGCTGGTCGAATCCTCCTCTTGGGCTTCTAATGGGCCGAGCTTGGCCCACCAAGCTTTAGGCCAAATGGGTCCAAGGCCCATTCCAAAAATTAACCCTTTTTTCCTTTTTTTTTTTTTTTGAATTCCTTTCTATAAATATTTTCAAATTCAAATTTCATCTTGGCCAAAGTCTTGGGATATTTTTTTATTATTTAAATTTATAAATCATATGGCCAAGCATAGATTATTAATCTATTAAATTTAAATAGACAAATCATCAAATTAAAAGAGAAATTGGCTAAGGCATAAGCCAAAAGAAATTCTATCACCTAATTAGGAACTTCAACTCACCTTATGGCTTGTCATTAAATTTGGGATGCCGCAACTCTCCCCTCCTTAGAGAATTTTGTCCTTGAAATTCAAGCACTACTCGCACCTTCTTGAAATAAACAGGGATAATTTTCCTTTATATGATCCTCACTCTCCCATGTGGCTTCCTCCACGTCATGATGTCGCCATAACACCTTAACTGATGGGATCTTTTTGGTCCTAAGAATTTGCTCCTTTCGATCTAATATCTGCACAGGCTCTTCAATATACCTTACTTTCTCATCCATTTTGATGGCTTCATGATCGAGTATGTGACCAGGATCCGGCTGGTACTTCCTCAACATGGATACATGAAACACATCGTGTAGATTTCCTAACTTAGGAGGTAACGCTAAACGATAAGCCACATCCCCTATCCTTTCAAGTATCTCAAAAGGTCCAACAAATCTAGGGCTTAACTTACCCTTCATCCCGAATCGAGATATTCCTTTCATTGGAGATACCTTAAGGAATACATGATCTCCTACACTAAATTCCAAAGGCCTCCTACGTCTATCTGCGTAGTCTTTCTGTCTACTCTGAGCTGTTCTAAGTCTTTCTCTGATAATATCGACAGCTTCCGTGGTAACTTGTACCAATTCAGGTCCTGTCAATTTCCTTTCACCTACTTCACTCCAACAGACAGGAGTCCTACATCTCCTTCCATATAATGCTTCATAAGGTGCCATGCCTATACTCTTCTGAAAACTATTGTTATAGGCAAACTCTACCAAATGCAATCTTTCATCCCAATTTCCTTTGAAATCAATTACGCAAGCTCTTAACATATCCTCCAGTATCTGGATTACTCTTTCTGATTGTCCATCAGTCTGGGGATGAAAAGCTGTACTAAACTAAAGCTTAGATCCTAACGCAATTTGAAGACTTTTCCAAAAATTCGAAGTAAACCTCGAATCTCGATCTGAAGTAATGGTCACTGGAACACCATGTAAGCGTACCACTTGACTTACATACATGTACGCATACTTATCCATTGGGTAGTCCATGCGAATCGCTAAGAAATGCGTCGACTTAGTCAAACGATCCACTATAACCCAAATTGAATCATGACTACTTGATGTCCTTGGCAATCCTTGCACAAAGTCCATCGTTACATGTTCCCATTTCCATTCAGGAATGTCCAATGGTCTTAAGAGTCCTGCGGGTTTACGATGCTCCGCTTTTACTTGCTGACACGTCAAACATTGAGAAACGTACTTAGCCGTATCTGCCTTCATACCATTCCACCAAAATTGCTGACGCAAATTTCTGTACATCTTTGTACTACCTAGGTGGATACTATAATTACTCTTATGTGCCTCCGACAGAATTTCCTTCCTTAATTCCTCATTGTCGGGAACACAAAGTCGTCCTTGACATCTTACTATTCCATCATCAGAGATCTGAAATTCTGATCTTTTCCCTAAAGATACAGCATCCTTCACTTTCAAAATCTCTAAGTCAGATTCTTGCAGAATTTTAATTTTCTGGATAATCTCTGGCTCAATCCTTAATGCACTAAGCATACCAGTGAGACAATCCACTTCCAATTTAAATTCGGAATTTGCCACAGATTCCAACAATTCCCATTCTACCATCCTCAAACTAGCTATTTCAATGGCCGACTTTCGACTAAGAGCATCCGCATCTCTCATTCGCTTTTCTGGATGATATCTTATCTCACAATCATAATCCTTCAATAACTCCATCCACCTCCTTTGTCTCATGTTCAACTCCTTTTGTGAGAACAGATACTTCAAACTCTTATGATCCGTATAGATCTCAAACTTTTCCCCATACAAATAGTGTCTCCATATCTTCAAGGCAAACACTATAGCTGCTAGCTCTAAATCATGCGTCGGGTAATTTAGCTCATGAGGTTTCAATTGTCTTGATGCATAGGCTACAACCTTGCCATGATGTATCAACACGCATCCTAGTCCTTTGTGAGATGCATCACTATACACCGTGAAACCATCAGGTCCAATAGGTATAGTCAGAATTGGAGCTGAAGTCAATTTCCTTTTGAGCTCCTGAAAACTCCTTTCACATTCTCCATTCCACTCAAATTTCACATTCTTTCGGGTCAACTTAGTTAAAGGTCCTTCCAGTCTTGAAAATCCTTCAATGAATCTCCTATAATAACCAGCCAATCCTAAGAAACTTCGTATCTCAGTAGGTGTTGTCGGTCTCGGCCAATTTACTACCATTTCAACTTTTGCCGGGTCTACTGCAATTCCTTTTCCTGACACCACATGTCCTAAAAATATTATTCGATCCAACCAGAATTCACACTTACTAAACTTAGCATACAACTTATGCTCTCTCAAAGTTTGCAAAACTATTCTCAAATGATGTTCATGCTCTTTAGGCCCTTTTGAATATACCAGAATATCATCAATAAACACAATCACAAATTGGTCTAAATAAGGCTGAAATATTCTATTCATCAAATCCATAAATGCAGCAGGGGCATTAGTCAATCCAAATGGCATAACAAGGAACTCATAGTGCCCATAACGAGTTCTAAACGCAATCTTAGGAATGTCCTCCTTCTTAATTCTCAACTGATGGTATCCCGACCTCAAATCAATCTTTGAAAAGACCGAACTTCCCTGGAGTTGGTCAAATAAATCATCAATTCTAGGCAAAGGATACTTATTCTTAATGGTCACTTTTCAATCGCATAGTCAATACACAAGCGCATTGATCCATCTTTCTTTTTCACAAACAAGACCGGTGCACCCCAAGGTGAAGCACTTGGTCTAATGAATCCCTTATCAAGCAATTCTTGCAGTTGCACTTTCAATTCCTTCAATTCAACTAAGGCCATTCTATACGGGGCTTTTGATATTGGTCCTATTCCAGGCATTAATTCAATTTCAAATTCAATCTCCCGCTCTGGCGGCAATCCAGGCAATTCCTCAGGAAATACATCTTGAAATTCGTTAACTACATGAACTTCCTCAAGTCTAAGCTCCTCCTTTGCATAATCTCTAACTATGGCTAGGTACCCTTGACATCCTTCGTCAAGTAACTTACAAGCTTCTACTGCCGAAATAAGCTTTACAAGAAGATGGGTTTGACCTCCTAGAAATTCACAACTAGACTGATCAGGTAAAACAAATTGTACCACTCTTCTATAACAATCCATTCTAGCACGATACTTACGAAGCCAGTCCATTCCTATAATAACATCAAAATCATACATAGCCATTACAACCAAGTCTATTTCCATATCCTTTCCTCCCATTGATATCTTACAATTTCCACACACCAATGTAGACAATACCATATCCTTTAAAGGCGTGGAAACACAAAGAGGCGTCTCAAGAGGCATAACTTCTATCTTATTCAAACATCTATATCTTTCAGACACAAACGAATGCGTTGCACCCGTGTCAAACAATGCATATGCCTTTTCACCATTAATAAGAATCGTACATGAGATAACATTTTTGGAAGCTTCCGCTTCCTCCTGGGTAATCGCATACACCCTTCCTTGTGCAGGTGGTCTCTGAGGATTTCCTTGCGGGTTTGACCTAACAGCACTTTGATATCCTTGTCGCACT
Source organism: Eucalyptus cladocalyx (assembly GCA_017140615.1). Taxonomy (NCBI): domain Eukaryota; kingdom Viridiplantae; phylum Streptophyta; class Magnoliopsida; order Myrtales; family Myrtaceae; genus Eucalyptus; species Eucalyptus cladocalyx. The sequence goes on from CM029519.1 coordinate 14,480,895, forward strand.
GAGCCAACACTCACTTGCGACCTCTCTTGCGGGCAATTCCTCCTAAGATGACCTACTTGTCCACAACCAAAACATTTTTGCTGTCCAGTACAAGGTCCTGGGCCATGTCTCCCATTACACCTCTGGCAATTACCAGGCTGATAGGGTGCTTTCCAAAATTCCCAAAATTACCCTTCTTCTTCACATTCCAGGTCTGACCTTGACCAGAATAAGGCCTCTTCCCTTTTCTCACATCACTAAAATTCAATGGTTTCTTAAATTCCAACCGCTCTCTCAATAGCTCCTACTCCACTAACTGCGCCCTTTCATAAATCTCATTATAATCTCTTATGTTCAAAGGCACCAGCTGCTTTCTAATGTCAGTCCTCAACCCTTTCAGGAATCTCTTAGCCTTCTCTTCCTGATCCTCAATCAATCTAGGAGCATATCTAGACAATTCAGAAAATCTAGCCTCATACTGATCTACAGTCAACCCCTTTTGTTCTAGCTGAACAAATTCAGTAATCTTCCTATCCTTAGCACAATCAGAGAAATGCTTCCTATTAAAAGCTCTAACAAACTCCTCCCGGCTCACATCGGTACTTGGTGGAAAGATTATGTCCTTCAAGCTCTCCACCAAAACTTCGCATTTCCCTCCAATTGATACTCTCTAAGACTATTTTCTCAAAGATCGGTGCAGTCCAACAGCCCGGAAAATTCTTTCCATCCCATCAATCCATTGCTCGCCTCCTCGGGACTTCCCATTCCATTAAACTTAAGTGCCTTTAGCTTTAAAAACTGCTCCACTAGTCCTTGAGTATGGCGTTTTGCTCCGGGCTGTTCTTTGCGCCGCCTCTCCATCGATTTCCAATATTGGCTAATGCCTGCGGATATCTTCCATTCGGGTTCAGCCCTTGCGCAGAGGCTTCAGCCCTCGATGGATGAGCACTTCCAGCTCACACCATGACTCTCCTGCAATTTCCAAGCATTGCCTCAGGAATAATCTGAGACTCACTGCCTCCACTCAAAGCAACTACAATCGCTACATAAGTAACATATACATGTTACTGGCACTTAAAATTACTCAAAACAACTACTAGGGATCTACGAGTGAATTCTCATCACCCGTTATTCCATTATTTCATTTTAGATCCTATGGTGTGTATTGCCATCATGTTCCTCAGTTTCCAAATGAGGCTCCTTATCACTCCACCTATAACCATTCGCTCTGATACCAAAAAGGGCGGCTGTGACACCCCGAACCCTTCGCAGGTCGTCACCAGCGATGGTGTTACACTTGATTTCCTTTTCTATCTTGTACTTAAAACAAGCGTCGTTAATCACAAGCATTTTTTTTTTTAAAAAAGCGGTCCCAGCGCGACTCATAGCGGAAGCAAATTAACATCTCCATCTCTCCCCTTACTAACCATGATACCAATACACACCAGCTAAACATCAGGATTTTATAAACGAACATCGACACTTTATTTACATATTCTTTTAGGATGGGACTCCTCCTTTCTCGGGTCAATACAAAACAAGAAAAGCGAGGACTTTGCCATGTCCTGCCTAAAATCTCAAAAAGAAACTATCAACCCTTTACATCAAGCGCACAACCCCCCATCAAAAGTGTCGATTATCTACATCAAAAGATTTAGCTCCTACTCATCGCGCATGGGTCTCACACCCAACCCGGTGCATCAGGCGGTGGCGGTGGCAACATCCCTCGCATAGCTCCATCTCGACGAACGTGCACAGAAATGAACTCCTGAATGACAGGACCCCCAGCCAGGCCCACGTCATACATCACTAGACAACGTACTCGGATAAAAGTCAGTCTAGGAACAGAGGGACAGTCTATCTCAACACACTCGACCTCTACATCGGATGGTATCCCGTAAAATGTACCACGCGTGACGGCAGGTAGCGGCATACTTGCTAATCTGAAATGTTATCCCCAAAAGGGGTGAGTACAACCACTCAGCAGATAGGGAAATCCAATAACATCCCAATGCATCATGCATATCATCACACGTTCCAAGCATCACTTACCTTGTAATCATGCGTATCATGCATCATCACATCATATATATCATCATCATCATTGCATATCATATATCATTATCATCATCATGCATTTCACCATGCATATCATACCATGGATGATCATCATGTCACATCACACATCATCATCATCATCATCATCATCATCATGCATATCATCATGCATATCATCTATCATATCATAAGTGATCATCACATCATGTCACATCACATCATCATCATCATCTTCATCATGCATATCATCATGCATATCATATATCATATCGTAGGTGATCATCATATCACATCACATCATCATCATCATGCATCATCATGCATAAATTATCATAGGTGATCATCATATCACATCACATGTCATCATCATCATGCATCATCATGCATATATTATCATAGGTGATCATCATATCACATCACATGTCATCATCATCATACATCATCATGCATATCATCATGCATATCATGTCATGAGTTAATTATCATCTTTATCTTTCAATTTTGATCACCACATCACCCATTTCTCAAATCATCAATCTCATCATCAACCCTTCGGGCAGAAACCTCCGACAGGGTTCCCGGCAAACTCAGCCATTCCATGGCCACCGGGCTTCCAGCCCCCCACATTCCGGGCATCTCACATCTCAACTCGCATCACGAGGCATTCCCTTCGGCGAAACCTCCGACGGGGCTTCCGGCCCCCTACCAAGCATCCCGCACCCAAATCCTAGCATCGCGAGGCATTCCCCATCGGGCATCCTCCCCCACATTCCGGGCATCCTGAAACTCCCAGGGAATCTCTGGAATTACGCCACCAGGCCACCAGACATCATCCTCCACCACAACCTCTTACTCACATATCGTTTTCCACTTCCATCATCCTTTTTAATCTTTTTATTTCATGGCATATGATTCACACATGCATCACAATTCATGATCATACGTACACCAATGTCATACAACAATGCATAACAATTCAATGAAGTTCATAGCCTATAAAATAATTCCTTTTTATTTTATCATTATTTTATTATTTTATTATTATTTTATTATTATATTATTATTTATTTCCATAAATATTAAATTTAATATCTATGATTTTCCCAAAATCATGATACTCAAAAATCATTAAACAAACAAATAGAATCACAATTTCATACAAAATTCGTGGCCAAATTGAATTTCTCATAATTTCACAATTTCCACAAAATAGCACCTTATATTCGGATAATGACCAGACTTGCACAGTTTCCAAATAAATTCGATTAAAATACTCATATGGCCTTAAAAAATTACAAAATTTTACAGGGTGATAGCCAACACATTTTCGTGCATTTCTCATGCAGAACTCTAAGCCAAATTATTTTTAGATTAATTTCTACAACCCTACGAAGCTTCTGGAACCACTACCGCGACGTCCAGAACACACTTCTCCGAAATTTGTAGATCTCACCCACCAAATATCTTTCTTTTCCTCTGAAATTTGAGTATGTTATGTACCAAGGTGTCCTTTACAAGTTTCATCAAGAGATCTATGCCAAATAACCAGATTATGGTCACCATTTTAGTCCATGAAGTCTCGGGTGTCTCGAGATACTTAACCAGAATCATTATTTCCAAGATCTTGCCGATTCACCAAGCTACACTTGTTCTTTTTGCTTCAAATTTGAGTATGTTGTATTTTAGGGTGTTTCCTACAACTTTCAAGAAGACAACAAAGTGAGATATCAAACAGAAATCAACATGCAATCAAGAAATCAACAAGAGGTCAGTGAAAATTTCGCAGATCTAAAGTCTCCGTACAATAGAACTTTTGACCCCTCAAATCTCCATCGTTTTCTACGAATTTTTAGTATGTCATAGTAAAAGACGTTAGCTTCAACTTTCATGCAGACATCAAAGCCAAAATCAAACCCCAAACACACATGCAAACTCGAACAAGCTACTGACTTCAACAAACCGAACAAGAACAGTCACGCGGTTTACAAATAACGAACTCTTACCTCGGTTTTTCGCACAAATCACACCTAAAATCTAACATGAAACCACCACAACAAACATGCAAGAGAAGTTACGGACTCCACTTGCCTTAAAGATGAGCAAGCAACGACGAACGGCGACGAGACACGGTGAACGGACGGCGAACGAACGGCACACCCCTCCGGCTCCGCCTCCTTCCCTCTCGGTCTCTCTCCCTTTCTCTCAAACTCTCTCTCTCTCGCACACCTCTCTCTTTGGACGAATTGAAGCAAGTAATCCGGCCACTCTCTCTCCTCATCCCTTTTATATCCCCTTAATCCCATCATTTGCAATCATGAGATTGCCTATAATCCCACCAATGCATGCTCTTGCCATTTGCCACTTGTCATATTGGGTTTTTATTTTGAATTTGAATGGGCTTGGGCTTAGGCCCATCCGGCCACTCCCTTGGGCTGGTCGAATCCTCCTCTTGGGCTCTAATGGGCCGACAAGCTTGGCCCACCAAGCTTTAGGCCAATGGGTCCAAGGCCCATTCCAAAAATAACCCTATTTTTCCTTTTTTTTTTTTGAATTCCTTTCTATAAATATTTCCAAATTCAAATTTCATCTTGGCCAAAGTCTTAGGATATTTTTGCTCATTGAAATTTAAATCATATGGCCAAGCATAGATTATTAATCTATTAAATTTAAATAGACAAATCATCAAATTAAAAGACAAATTGGCTAAGGCATAAGCCAAAAGAAATTCTATCACCTAATTAGGAACTTCAACTCACGTTATGGCTTGTCATTAAATTTGGGATGCCACAAATGTGGCGGCCCAAAATGAAAAGATGAAATTGGGAAATTGAAATTGAATTATGCATGATGGTATATGCATGGCATGATGATGATATGTGTATGGATGCATGGTAATGGTGATGGTACCTGTGATATGATGAAGATGAGTGCATGGATGCATGGTAATGATGATGGTACATGTGAGATGATGATGATGAGTGCATGGATGCATGGTAATGATGATGGTACATGTGAGATGATGATGATGAGTGCATGGATGCATGGTAATGATGATGGTACATGTGAGATGATGATGATGAGCACATGGATGCATGATGATGGTAAGTGCATGGATGTATGTGCACCTATGGCATGATGATACATGTGATATGATGATGATGAGTGCATGGATGTATGTGCACCTATAGCATGATGGTACATGAGACATGATGATGGTAAGTGAATGACATGATGATGATGACTATATGATAATGTATGTACATGAGGTGTGATGACATGTGCATGATATCAAGGTAAATTGTGCATGGATGCTTTAATGACATGTGATGCTATGATTGTGATGATTGTATTGCATGATGCATTAAGTGGTTTATTGGTCCTTTACCTGCTGAGTGGTTGTACTCACCCCTTCGGGGACCAACATTTCAGATTAGCAGGATGCCACTCCCTGCTATCACGCAGGGCGTCTTTTATGGCCTTCCTTCGGATGTAGAAGTCGAGTGTATGGAGATCGACTGTCCCACCTTTCCTGGTCTGACATTTATTCGAGTTCGCACCTTAGTGATTTATGACGTGGGCCTGGTTGAGGGCCCTGTCATTCAGGAGTTCATATTCGTTCATGTTCGTCGGAATGGAGTGATGCGTGGGATGTTGCTGCCGCCACCGCCTGATGCACCGGGATGGGTGTGAGGGCCCGTGCGTGAGAAGTAGGAGCTGAAACTTTTTGGGATGATAGCCGACACTAGTTGATGGGGGATCTTGCACGATAGACATAGTGGGTCGAGTGTTTCTTTTTGGGGTTATGGCCGAGTGTAGCTACAAGTCTTGGCCTTTCTTTTGATGTACCGATCCAAGGAAACCCATCATGGAAATATGTAAATAAAAGTGTCGTGGCTTTATCTTTTCTTATGATGTTTAGTGGTGTGCAATTGTATCATGATCGTTGGAGGGAAAGATGGCGATACTAAATTATGCTTCCGCTAATGAGTCGCGTTGGGACCGTTTTCAAAAAAAAAAATGTCTATGAACTGCGACGCTTCTTCTAAGAGACGTAATTAGTGTCCGTTAGGTGTAGCAATAGGTGCCTGTGGCGACCTAAGGTGTTTCGGGGTGACACAGATGTCACGCCCCGATCCTCAGGTACGCGCCCATCTCGGCTTGGTCGATTAAATAGCGACGTCCCAGGATACATCGCCGACCCATTCATTTTTAATACGCATGCGGAAGCATATAATATATCCCCAGATAATAAAACAATGAGATAGGAAAGTAGGCCATATTTTTCAAACCTGAAAATCACAAGCACACTTATATACATTGCTCACCATATGTGGCATCCCAAAAATTTCATGGCAATTTCTAGAGGCATTACGACCTATGGAAAAGGTGATGGAAGTGTCATTGATTTATGTTGTGACCATTAGACCAAAGAATTGTTATAGACTAAGACCGAGTACTTTAATGGAAATGTATCTTGTATTCATGGGTTATCAAGGTTAGTGCTATAGGACAGATTGATAATGAGAATTTTGTTCTTGACTATGCACCTTATAGATTTGATTCTTATGGTTTAATGGTACAAAGTTTTATGGCCATATGAAATTGTAATTTGGTATTTATATAAGTGGGGATTAAGGTAAATTATTAAAAGTAAACATGGACTTATTTAAGAAAATTTTGGGCCATTTAAGTTTGGACTTTAAGCCCAAGAGTGTTGAGCCTAAAGTGGGCCAAAAGGCCGGCCCATGAAGCCCATTGGGCTGTCGATCGAATGGAGGGGGGGAGGAGCCAGATGGCCTCCTCCATGTGTCTTCAACAAGGGAGACACTTGTCTCCTTCTTGGAAACAAGTGTCCCTCCATGCAAAAAAGGAAGCATGCAAGGACTTTAATCAACCAAAAGGAAAAAGGGGAAGGGGGTGATCGGAGCTAGGTTCCGAGAGAGAGTGAGAGAGAGAGAGAGAGAGAGAGAGAGAGAGAGAGAGAGAGAGAGAGAGAGAGAGAGAGAGAGAGAGAGAGAGAGACTGTCTGAGCAAGCAAGAGAAGAAGGGGAAGAGGGAGGCCGTTCGCTGCCGTTCGTCGCCGCCATCGAGCCGCCGAGTCCTGCCCTGCCCTACCGTCTTTGCTTGCTGTGTTGTGCTCGGATTAGAAGCAAGTAGAGTCCATTGATCTAGCCTTTGCTTGTGTTTGGTGTGTGATGAATGGTGAATCTCGGATGTGGATGAAGTGTGAAATTTCGAAGTTGTGTTCTAGCCTAGTATTCTGTTTCTGGGAAAAACAGTCCGACCTTTGGTGATTTCATGAGTTGCATGCGATGTTCTAATTGAAATATGACTTCGACTTCTTGATGAAAGTTGTAAATAACTTCTTGGAGAGTAACATATCAAAATTTTAGAGGAAATGAACAAGTATAGGTCGGTGAAATAATTTTTCTTTGAAGAAGCTAGATCTGGAAACTGTTATGTTGGTCTATTGTGATTCTGTGAATTTTGTGAAATTATTCAGTCTAAATTTGATCTTGTGTTCTTGATAAGAGTTGTAGAAAACTCCTTGAGGAGTAACATACTAAAAATTCAGAATAAAAAAAAAATTATTGGTCGGGGAAAACAATTTTCTTTGAAAAGGATGAATCTGGACAGTGAACCGAGAGTTAGAAAGAATTACAAAAATTATAGCTTTTAATGCAGAAGAAATTAGACTTCTATTTCTTCATAAGACTTTTACTCCTAGATCTCAGATATGACATATTAAAATCTCAGAATTTTTGGAGTTCATTTAAGGGTGTAATAAAAATTATTTCCGAAACTGTGCAAAAGTGTTGCTGGAATTTCTTTTGCTGTGATGTGTGGATTTATGTGATTGATGTGGAACTTTATTGACATGGTGTTCTTCATGAAATATCTTCTCTGGATCTTGTTTACATTATATCAAATTTTCAGAATTTATTGAGATTATTTACTAATTTTCCAAGAATTTTTACTAAAGAGGTGCATTCTTTTTTACCCAAAAATTGGTTCTATTTTAAAAAAGCCAATGAACTTCTTGATGAAATGTGATATCGTGGGTGTTATGTGTGCTGCATATATGGTGACGTTTGGCATATTATATGACATCAAAAAGTTGGTTAAGACCTTTGATATTGTTGCTTCAAATGCCAAGTTGAAAATGAGACATATATGTGAATATACATTGTGATAATGATGATACCATCGGAGGTGTGAGCCGACAATGCCCTGGGAGTCGGGATGCCCAAAGGTTCGAATGAGTCGATGCCCTTTGGATGCCTTGTTGTATTATGAATACATGCCCAGAGGTTTTCCCCGGGAGTGTCGAGATGCCCAATTGTATTATGATGCATGCCCGAAGGGTGAGGGGTTATATTATGATGCATGCCCAGAGGGTGAGGGGTTATATCATGGCGAGCCCCAGAGATTCCTCGTGATGCCAGGTGGTATGCGAGATGCCTGAAGGTGTGTGCCGGATGCTCGGAAGTGTGTGTCGGAGGCTCCTCGTGATGCCAAGTTGGATGCGAGCGATAAATGAGGGATGCAAACACTAGTCCCTGGAAAGAAAAATGATGAGATCCTTGTGAAAGATAAAATTGAGAATTGAATCATGCGTATGGATGTGTGCATATGGCATAGGATGAACCTCATGGAAATGCAAGCATGAAATGCATGGTGGTATATGCACGTTGCATGGTGATATATGCATTGCTGCTTAATGATATATGTACAAGTGCATGGTGGTATATGCACGTTGCATGGTGATATATGCATGGCTGCTTGATGGTATATGTACAAGTGCATGGTAGTATATGCACGTTGTATGGTGATATATGCATGGCTATATGGTGAGGTATGTTCGAATGCATGGATGATATGTGCTTTATTCGTGATACCTTGATTATTCTGTCTGACGCATCGTGTAGTTTGGTGGATCTTTACTGCTGAGTGGTTGTGCTCACCCCATTTGGGGACTGACATTTCAAACTAGATAGGATACCTCTGCTACCACTGCCACCAGTAGATGGATCAAGTGGATGGATATGACCGCGAGGAGGAGGATAGCAAAGGAATGAACTTTTGGACGCCGACACTAAACGATGGACTTTGAGTATACGACTGTTGGAGGAGATGTCTGTCATCTTTTGAAGTATAGCCAAGTATAGAAGACTACGGCATTTTGATGTACCGATGAATGATGTACATCCGGTTTAAGTAAATAAAAATGTTCAGCTTTTACCTATAAATGCTTAGTGGGTGTGCACCGTTTTCTGAATCTAAGGAAGGAAGTTGATGGATGTTCTTCTGCCATATAAATTGCGCAGGGACCGATCTAAAAGATGTAAACCCCTAGATTGTATGAACCCACTACAATTTAAACGGTATCAGAGTGGCATGTTATTATGACAAGTGAAAGGTTAGCGAACTGTGACGACCCTAACGAATCGAGGGCCATTGAGGGGTGCCACACCATAATATTTATAATACAATGTGAACTATTAAGTCAGGTCCTATTCAAACATATTCAAAAAACAAAGTCTATAGACGGGGGTGGGTTTCAATCCTCTTTTGGATCCTCCTCCGAGTCCTCCTCCTCTTCGACGATCTCTCCTTCTTCCTCGCTCCAGCAGAAGCCCACGGCTGAGTAAAATGGAGATTCAGGATCATTGAGCTTGGGATCCTTTGCATCGACCATCGATCCATCCTTAGGATCTGTTGTCCCCTTCTCGAACGCAACATCCAAAATGTATAGTGGTACATCAAATTCCGGCATAGGACCCTCCCTTCGCCCATCATGATAGTGATGATACCATACCCAGTACTCATGGGGCACCTTTTTAGGCCTACCCACGTCAACCCAGACCGTGGATTTCACCATTACATATTCTAATCCTTCAAGGTGCGGGTGTATCGGAATGTGATAATTTATTTATGTGATTTCCTCTGGTACACCAAAATGCTCGAGAGGAGCTAGTGGTGCTGCCATCTATGGACCTGAAATGTTATCCCACAACGGGGTGAGACAACGTCTCAGCGAGTTCTACCCCCTAACACCCGATTAGGAAGCAAATACGCCCTAAGGGCTGCTTATGCACAATTACGAGTCAGAGGACTTACCTTGGCCTCAGTTCCTCCTTACAATTCAACACGATGGATACACCCATCGAGTCACATCAACAAATCAAATCATTCATTTAGATCGACTCATCGATCAATTGACCTAGTCAATTACATGTAAATCAGACCATTCTCCGGTCATTCCAATCAATACTATCTATTCTCCAAGATGACATATCAAGTCGCCGATATAATATACTATTCATTCTCCAATATGACATATCAAGTCACCGAGCCGGTATAATATAATATCTTTATCCAAGATGACATACCGAGTCATCGAGCTGACCTAATATAATGTCTTTCTCCGAGATGACATATCGAGTCATCGAGCTGACATAATATAACGTCTTTCTCTGAGATAACATACTGAGTTATCGAGCCAACATAATATAACGTCTTTCTCCGAGATGACATACCGAATCATTGAGCCAACGTCCTTATCATCCAACGATTTTTCACTTTTATCATACCCAATAAAATACACGTGTGGGTACATGGTTGGCCTTAGCCAAAATATAATAATTTCATGTCCATAAATTTAAAAATTTTATATGATCTACCAAAATATTTGTGGCATTGTAAACCGATACTCGGTTATTTTCCAATTAATTACCCAAAATTATCCATTTTTGGAATTAAATACCCACAAACACTAATCACAATTAATTTGCACAATCAGGTACTCAATTAAATAAACAGAGAGCACCAAGAAAATCAGCACGAAATTAAGTTACCCGCCTATATCCGGTCTAATTTCCGGAAAATAAATAATTAATTAAATAATTATGGAAAATATTAAATAAATGCCAATAAGTCCAACTTAGGCCCTTAATGCCTCATTGGACGCCGAAATGGACCTGGAAAATTTTTGAATCACTCTAGATAAATACTAGAGCTCGTCTAGGCCCTAATTGCACTAACTATCCACCTAACATGCATCGGTAATTAATTAAATTTTACTAATATAATTTAACTAACAACCTAACCATACTTAACTTAATCTAATCATCCATTAAGCGTCATTAACCTATTAAGTAAGGATTAGTGAGTTAAACTCAATTGTTTTGCGATCCGAACAACCCCAAAATGAGCCTCGAAGGCTGTTGGAAACCCACAAGCTTTGCTTCTGTTTTGGGCTGGTTGAGGGCTAATCCGGAGCGGTTTGAGCGAGACAAGAATTGGCGGGGCTGCAGCAGTGTTTGATGGGCCTCACGGTGGCAAGACGGTGGCGAACGACGATGCACCTGGGCTCGCTAAGCTCGCCGGACAGACGAGCTGGGCGAAACAATGCCACTAGTCGCAGCTAAGACGCGATGGACTAGCACGAGCGGATGGTGGTGCGTGAAGGCGGTGACAACGACGGCGCGGGCAGTTCTTGGCAGCTGCTGGCTTCGGCTAGTCTTCTACTGGTTGCTGGAACTGAAAACAGCACAAATGGAGGAGAAGAAGGAGTGCTTGGCCAACTGAGGGAGAGAGAGAAGAGATGAGGGGACCAAGGGGGGGCCTACCAAAACTCCAAGTCCATCTCTTTGTCCCCCTTGACCCATGTCCACCACCAACCATCCCTTGGCCACAATTCAGCCACCAAAACTCCATTCTAGAAGCCCAAGATGGTCCAAATGTCGCGGGTGGTGGGGGCACATGAATTTGTCTTGGTTTCTCTTCAATTGAACACTCAATCATCTTTGAATCAACACCAATCAGCCCCTATAATTTCAATCAACACCTCACCAATCCAATTTGTATTCTTCCTCACCAATTGATCCCACTTGCTTCCCAATTTCGTGATAAAAAAACGATGCCCAACACTTTCTGAACAAAAATGGCCCTATGACGACTTTTTCCCAAAGAGTCTCGGTTTGCAGAAAAATCTTCTGAGACAGAGTCGATGCTCCTAGAATTAATTGTGACATGAAACAACTTTCAATTTCTGAAATCATATTCAAATTCTCGGTTAATTTCAATTCGACGCGATTTTAGAGTGATCAGCTCTGAGAACAGCCTTATAAGAACGTTGATGAAATGCCCGGTTAATTAAATTGAAAGCAGAATCGAAAAATCCATGATGTCACAAAAGGCTAATAAGGTTGCAAATGCGCTTAGTCAGAAACCTTCAGTTGCACAGATGATGGTTAAGGCGTGGATTTTACTCGAGAGAGCTCAAGATTTGATTGTCAAATTTAAGGTTGACCACCTTGCAAATCTTATGGTCACCCTCAGAATTGAACTGGAAATGCATATCAGAATCAAGATGCTTCAGCCAACAGACCCAGAAATTCAGAAAATCCTACAAGAGGCTACCAAAAAGAGGAAGGTTGACTTTCAAATTTCTGATGACGGAACACTAGGGTTCCGAGAACGATTATGTACCTGATGATGCAACGCTTATGGAAGAGATATTATCAGAAGCTCATCATAGAAGTTACAGCATTCATCCAAGCAGTATGAAGATATATCAGAATCTACGTCAACATTATTGGTGGTTCGGTATGAAGGCGGACATTGCCATGCATGTCGCCAAGTGTGTAACATGTCAGCAAGTGAAAGCACAGCATTGTAAGTCGGGAGGACTTATGCAACCTCTCAAGATTTCCAAATTGAAATGGGAACACATAACAATGGACTTTGTCACGGGCTTACCAAGGAGTCAGAGGGGTAATGATTCCATTTGGGTCGTGGTCGATAGGCTGATGAAGTCAGCTTAGTTCATCGCCGTACGAAAGGATCTTGCATTGGACATATATGCAAAATTGTACGTGCGTTGGATTGTTCGTTTGGATGGAGTGTCGATGACGATCACATTTGCTAGAGACCCGAGATTTACAACTGCCTTCTGGAAGAGTTTGCAGATCACCTTGGGAACAAAACTGCAGTACAGTACGGCTTACCATCCACAGACAGATGGCCAGTCTAAGAGGATGATTCAGACTCTCGAGGACATGTTGAGAGTGTGTGTACTAAACTTCAAAGGAAGCTGGGAGAAACAGCTTCATCTCGTCGAGTTTGCCTACAACAACGGCTACTAGTAGAGTATTCAAATGGCACCTTTTGTGTCACGCCCCTCGGTGGTCAATAAAATTTGCGATGTCCTAGAACACGTCGCCGACCCATTCCTTTTGTTGCACATGTGAAAGCGAATTAAAAACCCCTAACAATAAATAGCATGGGATAAGAAAGTAAGGTCTCGATTATAAGGCCAAATCATTATGATACGTCCCATTCCGTGCCACATAATTTCGTCCTATAATCCGACTCGTCAATTTCACTCAACATGTGTTCCAATTGTTAATCACGGCCACACACGGGCACAGCCTACTCGACGTTCGGCAGTCTTCTGGCGTAACTAGGCATCGCCTCACCCCATTGAGCGCGGCAATGTCACTACGTTGACGGCATTCCCGAAGGAGTTTCGATCCAGCCTCTACTGCAACTGGCATCCATTGATAGGGCATCCCATATAAGGGCACGTCGAACTTAACAGCCCGGGATGAGTCCTCATAACCATTCATACACCCATCCAATTCCTAGCCAAGACATCATGCTTTGCACTCAAATGTCCCAATTAAAATAAAGTACTTTGCCCATTTTCTTCGTATTAAAAACACACGGTAAAAATAATCGTGTGTGGGTATATGGTCGATTTGAACTAGAAAAACCGATATCCTCCCTTTTAAAATTTCACTATTTGATATCATCTTTAAAAACCATTTTTGGTGTCAAAACTCGAGACCCGGTAATTTCTAAATAATTACCAAAAGTTCGAAATTTTGAATTAAATACTCAAAATTGCAATCACAACTCAATTTGCACAATTTAACACTCAATTGTAAAAACTAAGCACACCATTATAATCAGCATGAATTTCCTGTCACCAGCTATCTCGATATAATTTTCGAAAAATATTAAATAATTAAATAAATATCAAAATTAATTAAATAATGCAAATTAAATCCCAAAAAAACCAACTTAGGATGGAAATGCTAATCTAACCACCTAAACAGGGCCTAGAAAATTTCCAAACCTATCTAGATAAATAGTATGATCTATCTAGTCCTTAATTAATCCGTTCTAACTACCTAACATGCACAATTGAATAATTAAATCACTAATCTACACTAACTAACCATCTAATCCCTAATTAGACTAAACTAATCACCCCTTAAGCATCATTAACTCCCTAAATATAGTTTAGTAAGTAAACTCATTGGTTTAGCTGTCTGATGAGCTTACAGCGACGGCAACACGAAGGCGGGCAACAACCAAACCCAAGGCGACACCAATAGAGGCCCATAAGAGACCTAAAACAGGCCTCAAAGACCTCAGCCTTTGCTAAAGCTTCGGCTTCTGCTTGGGCTAAGAAAGGCTGGGCTAAGCGGCTAAAACAGACTAGGCGAGCTGGTGGAGGCTGCAATGGTCAACGGCGGGGCTTGACGGCGGCTTGGACAGCTGCGAACGACGGCCAGGCAACTCGCGGGGCTTGCGAGTAGAGGCAAATGACAGCGCTGGACCACGGGATGGCGAGGATGAGCAAACAAGTGGACGACGCTGGCTCAGGCTCGCGGCTGGAGTGCGGGCGCGCGACAAGCGGCAAAGGAGCTCTGGCAATTGTCGATGGGCAAGGGGGAGGGAGAGCTGGTTTCTCTACAACACTCTAAAATGGATAAAGGCTAAGCAAATGAAGAAGAAGAAGCTGTTGGAGATGGAGGGGGCCACAAAATATCAAGAACACGTGAGTTTTTTGCCTTACCATCCCTTAGCTATCATCCTTAGCCCTTTGCAGCTCCTTGGCTTCCCAAACAAGCTTCCCAAATGGTCCATAATATTGTCTCCCCCTTGGCCTACGAATTTTGGACCAATTCCCATCAAATTGATTCAATTCCCCTTCAATTCTCCTCTAATTGAGCTCAATTTGGTGTCCATAAATTCAGCCAAGGTATCATCGTCCATCTCATGAATTTTCCTCGTCAATTGAACCAACTTGAATTCCAAAAATGCGACCAAAAATGGTTCCTCGAATTTCCCGGTCCAAAACGGCCCTACTTTGAATTTTTGCCAAAAATCCTGGTTTGCAGAAAAATCTTTGGAGGATAAGTCGACGTTCCTAAAATGAATCGTGACATGACAGAACTTTCAATTTTTGAAATTGGATTCAAATTCGGGATTAATTTCAACTCGGCGCGATTTTAGCGTGACCTAACCTACCAGGTAGCTTTTAAGAATTTTTAGTACAATTGACCCGTGGTCGATTATTTTCGAGCCACACTGTACATCTTCGACTCATTGGTGACTCTCGATTGTTGTGAAAATCTCGAGACTTCAAATATGGGCATAAGGTACAAAAATGACAGAAAAATTGATCTAGTGTCATTCGACAAGAATTTTGCAATTAGGTGGAATCACCCACACACTAATCACATACCTCTGTCGAACCAACCTATCTCTGGCCTCTAATCAATTTTGACAGTGCCGTAATAACCCTTGCAGATTAGCACGGTCAAGCAGTCAATTCCTATTTGAATTCTCAAATCTATTGCGTTCAGATTCCTTAACGGCTTCACCTGATGGATTAGTTATCTCGTGAGTAGCCAACTCAGAGAAAAGAACTATGGGTGCATCGATAAAAATCCAAACTTATCCAATTGAAAACAGAACCTGAAAATCAAGCCGTCATAACTCTTCCCCTCTTATAAAAGTTTCGTCCTTGAAATTTAAACCATTACAGGTCTTAAACAAAAAGGTGGGGGTATTGTCGTCTCATCGAATTTTCACTTTCCCAGGTTGCTCCTTCTATATCGTGGTGTTGCCAGACCACTTTAACCAAAGGAGTCATCTTGGTGTGTAGAATCTGTTCCTTGCGATCCACAATCTGAACCAGACTTTCCACGTACGACATCCTATCGTCCACGTCTAACTCTTCAAAATTTAGCACGTGGGTCGGGTCAGGTTCATACTTCCTCAACATCGACATGTGAAAGACCTCATGCACTTGCGCCAACCTCGGCGGCAATGCAAGAAAATACGCTAGAGTCCCTATTCTTTCTAAAATCTCAAAGGGACCTACGTACCTTGGACTTAGCCTTCTTTTCTTGCCAAAACACGAAGTACCCCTCATTGGTGACACCTTCAGAAAGACGTGCTCACCAACTTGGAATTCCAAAGGTCTTCGACACTTATCTAGGTAGCTTTTCTGGCGGCTCTGAGCGGTCTTTAATTTGTCTCTGATAACAGCAACTGCATCCATTGACTACAGGACTAACTCTGGGCCTGTGATTTTCCGTTCTCCAACCTCATCCCAACAAACTGGCATTTTGCACGCTCTACCATACAACGCTTCAAAATGGGCCATCCGAATACTCTGCTGGTAGCTATTGTTGTAGCCAAACTCGACAAGATGAAGCTGTTCCTCCCAGCTTCCTTTGAAGTCTAGCACACATGCTCTAAACATGTCCTTGAGAGTCTGAATTGTCCTTTTCAGAATAGTCATTTGTCTACGAATGGTAAGCCGTACTAAATTGCAGCTTCATTCGCAAGGTAATCTGCAAACTTTTCCAAAAGGCAACTATAAATCTCAGATCCCTATCAAATGTAATTGTCATGGGCACTTCATGCAGACGAACAATCTGATGCACATACAATTCAGCATATCTATCCAATGCAAGGTCCTTCCGTACAGCGATAAAGTGAGCTGACTTTGTCAATTTGTCGACCGCAACCCAAATGGAATCATTACCCCTCTAACTCCTCGGTAAGCCCATCACAAAATCCATTGTGATGTGTTCCCACTTCCACTTGGGAATCTCGAGAGGTTGCAGAAGTCCTCCCGGCTTACAGTGTTGTGCCTTCACTTGCTGACACGTCAGACATTTGGCAAAATACTTGGTGATATCTGCCTTCATACCAGTCCACCAATAGTGTTGACATAGATTCTGATACACCTTTGTACTACCTGGATGAATGCTACAATTGCTACGATGAGCTTCTGCTAAGATCTCTTCTTTAAGCTCTGTATCGTCAGGTACACAAAATCATCCTCAGAGCCTTAACGTTTCGTCTTCAGAAATCTGAAAGTCACTCTTTCTCTTTTCGGTATCCTCTTGTAGGATCTTCTGAATTTCTAGGTCTGTTAGCTGAAACATCTTGATCTTAATTTGCAGTTCCAGCTAAATTCTGAGGGTGGCCATAATTTTGAAAGATAGCCTACCTCAAATTTGAAAACTGAATCTCGAGCTTTCTCGAGTAAAATCCACTCCTTAACCATCATCTGCGCAACTGAAGATTTTCGACTCAATGCATCTGTGACCTTATTCACCTTTCTAGGGTGATACAAGATGTCGTCATCATAGTCCTTCAGAAGTTCCATCCAGCGATGCTGTCTCGTATTCAACTCCTTTTGAGAGAATAGATACTTAAGACTTTGATGGTTTGTAAAGATCTGGAATCTTTCTTCGCACAAGTAATGTCTCCAAATCTTCAGAGCAAAGATGATCGCTGCAAGTTCCAAATCATGCGTCAGATAAGTCAGCTCATGAGGTCTCAACTGGCGGGACGCATATGCAACAACTCTGCCATGTTGCATTAACACGCAACCCAATCCTCTAAACGACACATCACTGTAGATCTCGTACCCTCCAGGACCAGATGGAATTGTTAACACTGGCGCAATAGTCAACTTCTGCTTAAGCTCTTGGAAACTACGCTTGCATTTATCTATCTACACAAATTTCTCTTCCTTCTTCAATAGTCGACTCAACAATGCAGCTAATGTTAAAAATCTTTCAACGAACCTTCTATAGTATCCTGCCAATCCCAAAAAGCTTCCGATCTCTGTCACTGTCGTCAATCTTGGCCAGTTGATAACTACTTTGATCTTGGTAGGGTCCACGGAGATTCCTTCACCTGAAATCACGTGACCTAGGAACGCCACATGAGTCAACCAAAACTTGCACTTAGTGAATTTGGCATACAGTTCATTTTTTCTCAGTGTCTGAAGCACCATCCTCAAATTCCTTTCGTGCTCCTATGGACTTCTTGAGTATACTAGGATATCGTCTATGAAAACGATCACAAACTGATCCAAATACTCCTTGAACACCCGGTTCATTAGATCCATGAAAGCAGTTGGGGCATTCGTAAAACCAAATGACATTACAGTGAACTCATAATGGTCATATCGAGTACGAAACGCTGACTTCGATATGTCCTCATTTCTGATTCTCAACTGATGATACCTTGTCCTCAAGTTAATCTTAGAGAATATTAACGCTCCCTGCAACTGGTCAAACAAGTCGTCGATCCTCAGTAGCGGGTACTTGTTATTGATCGTCACTTGATTAAGTTGATGATAGTTGATGCACAGATGCCACAAACCATCTTTCTTATTCATGAACAGAACTAGTGCTCCTCAAGGTGATGCACTAGGACGTATGAATCCCTTATCTAACTGCATTTGCACCTTCAGTTCTTTCAACTTAGACAATGCCATGTGGTAGGGAGACGTAGAGATTGGCTCCGTCCCAGGGGCGAACTCAATCACAAACTCAATCTCCCTCTCTGGCGGCAGGCTTGGCAATTCCTTTGGAAACACATATGGGAACTCCTAAACCACTGCGATATCTTTGATCTTCAGCCCCTCAACTGTCGTATCAATGACAGTCACCAAGTAACCTTGACAACCCCCGTCTAACAAACGGGTTGCCTCAAGCGACGAGATTAAAGTAATCGAGGGTCCTCCTTGACTCCCAATAAACTTGAAACTTTCACCTGCTAACGGGTTAAACTTAATCGCTCCACGATAGCAGTCCATCTTAGCTCATTGCTTGGTGAGCCAGTCGATGCCAATTATCACATCAAAATCATACATGGCTAGGACTATCAAATCTATCCTCTCATCTCGCTCACCAATCACTAACTTGCGACCAGGACAGCCAATTATAGACAACACCTTATCCTTTAATAGTGCAGATATACTAATCACTGACTCCAACATTTCAGGACTCAACCCTACTAGCTTAACAAATTGCTCAGCTATAAATGAATGAGTTGCACCAGGGTCAAATAAAGCATAAGCAGCATGGTTGTTCAGCGAGACTGTACCTGTGACCACATCAGACGAGTCCTTAGCCTGCCTTTTGGTGACAACGTATACCCTTCCTTGAGTTGGGGGCCTATTTAGTTCACCCCGTGATGCATCCAGTGGTGTGAATCCTGAATTCTGACCTATCGGAGGCGGCGGCGCTAATTACGGTCCCATCCGTCTTCTGGGCCAATTCTTGACCAGGTGACCCTACTGGCCACACTCAAAACAAGCAACCAACCTAGAATGGCACAAAGCTTATCCGTATCGTCTTTTGCAGAAGCAACACACGCCCATGTGGCTCGGTGTTGACTTACCTATCCCACCCTTCTTGTTGGGTGGAAGAGGGTACCTTCCTCCTATCATAGGTTTCTTCCCAAACCTATTTCCATCCCTATTTGAACGAAATTGCGACCCAGATGTAGAGGCTTTTTCGTTCAGATTTCTCTCTATCAATTGGGCCCGACCATATAGCTTATGGTAATCTTTCAGGTCGAATGGCACTAGTGATTCTTCAGCTCCGGTTAGAGGCCGTTCCTGAACCTTTGAGCTCTATCTTCAGGATCTTCCACTAGTCTAAGAGCGTATTGTGATAGCTCCGTAAATTTGGTCTCATACTAATCTACTGTCAGCATCCCTTGACGAAGGCGCTGGAATTCCTCCATCTTCTGCTCTCGGGTGCTGTCAGAAAAATATTTGCCATTAAAGGCCCCGAGAAAGGCGTTCCATACCAAGACCACGCCTTCAGGAACTATTGTCACGCCCCGATCCTCAGGCACGCACACATCCCTTTCCTTTCGTCGATTTTAAATTTGCAATATCCCAGGACTATGTATCGCCGACCCTTTCATTTATATATGCACATGCGGAAGCGGTTATAAATCCCCAGACAATAAAACAATGGGATAGATAAGTAGGACTAGAAAATTGAACCTAAAAGTCGAAACCCTTATGTACATCTATAATGACTCCGTCATACATGTACATATACAAACCATGCTAAAAAGGTTGGTTTCTACTCAATTAGCTTCTACAGCAACAGTCATCAAGATCCTACTCTAGATCATTCTCGGGGTTCTCCTTCAGATACTCCTCTTCGAGTTCTTTCTCCTCAGGGTTTTCCTCGTCAGGTTCCTCCTCCTTAAGCTCCTCATCCGGGTCCTGAAATGGTTATTCAATAACCACTCAGACAACGTCTCAGCAAGTTCTACCCCCTAAGACCCTCATTACATCGTTCCTGATTGGTTTAAGCCGAGAATTTCCCCAATTCACTTTCACAGTTCCCTCTGCTTTACAGATCATTACAGCATTATCGATGCTAAATAATAACACTCGACCATCAACCAATCAATCATTCAATTTCATTCAATTTGGGATAAGTCACTAAAATTGCACAATCAAATCAATTCCACGCAATGTAGAGCTCAAATAAATAAACGGACTACTCCACGACAATCAGCACGAAATTCTGGTCATCGGCCATCCCGGTTGAATTTCCGGAAAATAAATAATTAAATAATTAATTTCGAGAATTAAATAAATAAATACAATAAATTCGATTTAGCACAATATAAAGCTTAATTAAATAAACAAGCGATCTGCACCACGATCATCAGCATAAAATCCCGGTCACCGGGCCATCCTAATTGAATTTCCGAGAAATAAATAATTAAATAATTAATTTCGAAAATTAATATTTAATTCCTAAAAATTCCACCTAGGCCCGATTTGTTTAATTAACACCCAATAAGGGACGGAAAAATCCCAAGAAGCATCCAATAAATACTATAGGCAATTCTCTATCTAATTACACTAATCACACAACTAATATGCAAAGCAATTAACTAATAATCACAAATCAATTCTAATCTAACCACCTAAATACACTTAATTAACACTAATCAACATTTAAGTATAATTAGCGCACTAAGAAGGCATTAGTGAGTAAAACTCACTTAAAACAACGGGCTTGACGCGAGGATCGACTTTCCTCAAAGCGGGCCGAGCATCCGGGCTCGGGAAGACGATCAAAACGGGCCAAAACCCTCTGCGATACCCATTTTTCCAGCACTCTGTCCATTGCGGTTGAGGCCGAGAAAGGTGAGGGGAAGCCTTGGGTTGAGGCGAGCAAGGGTGGCTAGGGCCGGACGGAGCTTCGGCGGTTCGAGGTGGCAACGCATGGTGGCCGGAGGTGGCCGAACCGTGGCCTGTGCTGGCCGAAACGGAGCTGAACAGAGGCGGTA
The DNA here is from genome assembly GCA_017140615.1 of Eucalyptus cladocalyx. NCBI lineage: Eukaryota > Viridiplantae > Streptophyta > Magnoliopsida > Myrtales > Myrtaceae > Eucalyptus > Eucalyptus cladocalyx. The sequence goes on from CM029519.1 coordinate 14,502,372, forward strand.
CAGGAGCTGGATGGTAGCTCGATCGAACAGGGGGTAGATGGTGCACGGCGAGCGAGCGTGAGGCGAACGGCAGCAAGGCGACGCTTTGGCCCGATGGCATCTCCGGTGTGGCTACAGCTCCTTCGAGCGTCGCCAGTCGCTGCTTTTGCTTCTGCATTTCGGGCTTGCTCGAACCAGAGGAAGGAAGGAGAGAGAGAGAGAGCGGAGGGTGCACGGGCGGCCAGGATGCAGCGGCGGTGACTCCGGCTTCGGTGGGCGACGATGTCGGCGAGAGGTGGCGATGACGAGCTTATCTAATCTTCTTCTTCTCTCGATGTTACTGTTCTGCTTCTGATTTTGTCTTCGTTCGAATGGTGAGGGAGAGAGAGAGTCTACAGAGAGAGCTACAGAGAGAGAGAGAGAAGAAGAAGAGATAAGAGAGAGAGAGGATAAGTTTGAAAAGTCAAACAGGTGGGGAAGCAAAGTTGGAACCGGCAAAGGGAGTCGGTGGGGGGTTTCGCACGAGGGGAAAGAAAAAGAGAGGGAGAGAGAGAGAAAAAGAAAAAGAAGAAAGAAAGAGAGAGAGAGAGAGAGAGAGAGAGAGAGAGAGAGAGAGAGAAAGAAAAAGAAGAAAGAAAGAGAGAGAGAGAGAGAGAGAGAGAGAGAGAGAGAGAGAGAGGAAAAGAGAGTGTTTGGCTAAAAATGGAAAAGAATGGGAATATCACAAAAATAAAAGGATTTCCTCAAATAGAAAATCCTAATCCCAATTTCTTTTAAATAAGCTCATAGACTCTAAAAAGGATTTTCCAACTTAGAGTTCTTGATCCCCACTTGCATATCTGCATCCAATTTCTCTCTTAATTTCTCTCAAATAACTCTCACAAAAATCAATTGATATCTCCATTATCAAATTGATTATTTTCTTCATCCAAGAATCCCTCATACTCCTCAATTTCACAATCCCCGACTTCAACTGAATTAAAACGGCCCTATTTATCTAGTTGAAATTAGAATTCAAAAATCCGGATGTTACAACTCTTCCCCTCTTATAAAAATTTCGTCCTCAAAATTTAAACATTTACAAATCCTTATACAAAATGTGGGGGTATTGTTGTTTCATTGAGTCTCACTATTCCATGTTAATCTTTCGGTCTCGTGGTGTTGTCTGACCATTTTGACCAAGGAGACCATCTCGGTATACAAAATCTGCTCTTTCTGAACCAACAACTGAAATGAGCTTCTCATATATGACACTCCATCATTCACATCTGATCTTTTTTTCTTGACTCCCTAATGAACCTTTGAAGTTCGACGATTCAAAATTTCTAACAGTTCTGTTTAGTCTTTATTCTGACATTGATCTGACAACTGCAAACATTGATTTTTGAGCTGACTCTGGACTTGCGATTTTCTGATTTCTGATCTCATCTCAACCTATTGAAATCCTGTACACTCGCTTTCGCACCGATTAAAAAGAAACTATCTCGACCGATCTGCTGAAACCGGAACCTCGATCAAGATCGATATAACTCGCACCGATCTTGGCAACCGCAATCACGACTCATCAGATCGACTTTGGCCTGAAATCTTCTTCACTTTCTTTTCACCACTGAAATTCTCGCACCCTCTCGCTATGCACTACTTAAGAAAGAACCCTCTGAAAACTCTGCCAAACTTATAATCTCTGATCTAGATTCGAAATATAATTCATCCTCGGCACTCCATGCCAATGAATTATCCGATGCACACACACTTCGGTGTACCCACTTTGTGACAAGAGAGAATCTTTAATTTCTGAAATCGAACTTAGATTGGCGGTTAATTTCACTCCGACATGCTTTTAGTGTGACTTAGGCTACTGAGTAGTTTTCAGAGCCTTTTAGGACAAATGACCCGTGGTCGATTTTCTTCGAGCCACGATGAACCCACTCGACACATTGGCGACTCTCGATTGTCTTGAAAATCTCGAGAATTCAAATACGGACACAGGGTACCAAAACGACAAAGTAAATCGATTAGTGCCGCGACGAGAGTTTTCCAATTTAGTGGAGTCACCCACGATCGGTCATTCATCTCAGTCGAGCCGACCTATCTCTGATCTTAGTTCGATTTTTAACTGTGCTGTAATGATCTCTAAAGATGAGCACGGTCGAGAAGTCAATTCATGGTCAAATTCTCAGTCTATCTGTCTTAAAGTCCTTAATAGCCTACTCAGATAGTCTAGTTATCTCGTGAGTGGCTAACTCAAAGAAAAACACTATAGCCACGTCGATGAAATGCCCAATTTATCTAATCGAAATCAAAGTCCAAAAACCTGAATGTCACCCACTCAAAACAAGATCTATTCACACTATACCAAAGTGAACCAACTCCATCTATCGATCGACCACTATCCTCAAATGGTATCAATACTAAGCCCATCACAATGTTTCATTGTGATATATTATCATTCCCACTGGGGACCCTCAAGTGATGGTAGCAGTCCCCCTGGTTTGCATTACTGAACTTCCACTTACTGACATCTCTGATACTTGCAACCTGCTTGGCGATATCTATCTTCATATCGGCCTACCAATCTAGCTGACATCAATTCTGACTTACTTGCACCATCTGGTCAAAACTACAATACTATAATGAACTTCTGACAAGATCTTTTCCCTAAGTGCTGCACTGTCAAGTGCACTCAATTCCACATGGAACCCAAAGGTTCCATCCTCAGAAGTCTTAAAGTCAGATTCTTTCTTGCCAGTATCCTCTTATAAGATCTTCTGAACATCTCTGTCTGTCAACTAGGCGCCGATTCTAACTTGAACATTTGGTTCAATTTTGAGGGTGGCTATAAAATTCAAAAGGTAGCCTACCTCAAATTTGCAAACCAAATTCCGAATCATTTTCAAGTAAAGTCTATACTTTAGCCAGTCTATGCACAATTGAAGACTCTTGGCTCAATACATTAGTGACTCATCTCGATCCCCCAAGGTGATACCCAATATCACTATTATAGTTCTATCAAAATTCTGGTTCACGACATTGCTTTGTATTCCACTTATTTGGTCCCAACTGGTGGGACGGTTATGCAACCATCTTCTCATGTTGTACCAATACATACCCAATCCTTTACAAGACGCACGACTAAAGATTTCATGCTTTCCAAAGCCATATGAAACATTTAGCACAAGTGCGGTAGCCAGTTCTTACTTAAGCTCTGGCAATTATCTTTACACTTGTTTACACCGATGAATTTCTCTTCTTTCTTAAGAGGACAAGCCCACGATGACACTGATGCTGAAAATTCTTTCATAAGCCTTTCGTAGTAATCTGTCCAATCCCCATAGCTTCTGATCTCTAACATTGATGTTGGTCCCGGTCCATTAACAACTGATTCGATCTTGGCTGGGTCCATGAAGATTCCTTTACCTGTAACCACACGACCATTTCTTAGGGGCTCTCGTGATCCTCATCACTTAATGAACACCCTAGAACATTGCTACACCACACGATCACCATTGATCTAGATATTCTTCGAATACTCGGTTTGTCAAATGTATGACATCAGCTGGAGCGTTCGTCAAATCAAATGGCTTTACATTATTCTCTCAATAGCTAAATCAAGAGTGAAATGTTGTCTTCAGTATAACCTCGTTCTTGGTTCTTAACCGACAATAACCTATCCTCAAGTCAATCCTTGAAGACATCAACACTCTTTATAACAAGCCACCCAATTCGTCGATCTTTGACAATGAACGTTTATCCTTTATTATCACTTGATTGAGTCGACTATAGTTGATGCATAATTACAACGAACCATCTTTCTTTCTTTCTCACTATGAGGCTGATGCTTCCCTTAGGTAATGCACCGATATGCATGAATTCCTCATTCATCAATCCTCACATCTGCACCATTGGTTCTATCAATTCAGGCAACAACAACTGGTAAGAAACTTTAGAGAATGGTTCCGTTTCGGATGCTAGCTCGTACATAATTCTATCTCTTTCTCTAGCAACGGTCTGACCACTTTTCTGGCAATACTTCCAAGATTTCTTGGACTACTGAGGAGTCCTCAATTTTCAATTCTTCAATCTGTCTTAATTTTTTTTTTTTTTTACAATCATCAAGTAACCTAGGCAACCTCCGTCTAACAAACGGATTGGCCTCAAGTTACGAGATTAAATAAGTTGAGGAACCTTCTCGATTCTCAATAAAACTTGGCATTTCTACCTGCTCCTGGAATAAACTGGGTTACTCCACTATAACAATTCATCACCACAAAATGCTCTAGAATCAATTCTTTCCACACATGACGAATAAGTTTTACACCAATAACCAATCGAGTACAACTCTAGTCAATGGTTCCTTTCCTACAGCCTTAACAAACAACTGAAATTCCACACTTGTATTCCCAACACTCTCTAGCACCATTCTGAGGAAATCACCTCAAAACATTCTTCCATTGAATAAGGCATAGTCAATTCCATTCTTGTTCCTTTTGTCATCCTAATGGCATCTTATCTGCGATATCGGTATCAATGCTCTCTTGGACTCACACTAATAGTTTTTCACCTGACAGTCGTGCTGACTACCATCATAGCACGTTTTAGCCATTCTTAGACACAGGACTAATCCATGCATTCCTTCCATTCTTTTGATATTTATCTGGTGAGTTTTCTACCTCTTGTCAAGTGCTAGCATGCACTATTTCTTGTATCGGAGACCCATCTCAAAAATTCCACAGTGCATTCTATGGCGCACTTCTTCTGACCTGTCCTATTGACAGTGACAGTAGTAACCGTTGTCGAGATTCCATCTACTTATGCAGATATACCATAAATCACTGTCCGTGCTGGCGACACTTACCATAATTTCCTGTCCTCAAAATACACGAGACTAATTCATACCATCTTCCATAGAACAACATGTTCCATTAATCTGAATGCTGACCTGACTATGCCACCCCTCCTATTGGGTGGAATAGAATATTCTTCCCTCAACATCAGTCTTTTCCCCTGACCGAATTCCAAGTTTGCCTACGCTGAATCTTGACTCAAATATCGAAATCTGTTCCTTGATCAACCTTCCAGGTTGGACCTCAGCAAAGGTAGCAACAACAACAACTTGATCTTATCTCACTGACTCATCCAGATCCCAAGGAACACTTGCATCAAAACGATCTTATCGGACTTAGGATCATTCAACGCTGCCACACCAGTACCAACCCGCGATGGCATTATTACGCTCAAGCTGGCCAGAGTCAACACTCTGCCTTCCAAATCCATAAAAATTAAAAGCAAGCGATTCACACACGACAAACAATTCTACCAATCAGTTATCAAAGACATGCACCAGTCATGAATTTAAAGGCCTTTCCTACTACTATCCCATAGGTCATCGCATCTTATCACTCCCAAACCTAACCATTGCTCTGATACCACAAAAAGGGGATGTCACGCCCCGATCCTCAGGCACACGCACATCTCTTTCCTTTGGTCGATTTTAAATTTGCGATATCCCAGGACTATGTATCGTCGACTCTTTCATTTATATATGCACATGTGGAAGCGGTTATAAATCCCCAGATAATAAAACAATGGGATAGATAAGTAGGACTAGAAAATTAAACCTAAAAGTCGAAACCCTTATGTACATCTATAATGACTCAGTCATACATGTACATATACAAACCATGCTAAAAAGGTTGGTTTCTACTCAATTAGCTTCTACAGCAAGAATAGGTCATCAAGATCCTACTTTGGATCATTCTCGGGGTTCTCCTTCAGATACTCCTCTTCGAGTTCTTTCTCCTCAGGGTTTTCCTCGTCAGGTTCCTCCTCCTTAAGCTCCTCATCCGGGTCCTGAAATGGTTATTCAATAACCACTGAGACAACGTCTTAGCAAGTTCTACCCCCTAAGACCCGATTAGTAAACTAATACACCTTAGGGCTGCCTATGCACAACATGAATCAGAGGACTTACCTTGGCCTCAGATTCCACCTGCATATTAGCACAAATCAATAGGCACTCAAGCAATCACATCACAGATCGAAGTATCCATTAAATCGACCTAGTCGATTACATGTCAACAAAACCACTCACGGTCATTTCCATTCAATCGATCAATTCGCAATATCAAATTAACGCAATGAATCACATCAAATCACACTCAGATCGAATCATCGATCAATCGACTTAGTCGATTACACGCCAACAAGACCACTCACGGTCATTCCCATTCAATCAATTAATTCACAACATCAGATCAAAACAATGATCAATCGACCTAGTCGATTACATGTCATTCGGACCACCTCTCGGTCACATCAATACCATACTTTATAATCTCCATTCGGGTACTCAGTCACAGAGTCGATGAATGCTCTCGAGCGTCTTTTTCGCTAAGGTGACGTACCAATTACCGATCACGATAATCTCCAGCAGTACATTTAGTCACAGAGCCTCATTAATGCTCTCGGGCGTCTTTTTCGCCAAGGTGACGTATATAATGGACAGCACTCGTGCGTTCTTTAAGGCTTCGTTTTCACCAATGATATCCTCCATCACCGAACCACGTATGTCCATATTGCTGCATGTAATAGACAGCACTCGTGTGTTCTTTAAGGCGCCGTTTTCACCAGTGATATCCTTTAATCACCGAACCACGTATGTCTCATTACATCGTTCCTGATTGGTTTCAGCCGAGAATTTCCCCAGTTCACTTTCACAGTTCCCTCTGCTTTACAGATCATTACAGCATTATCGATGCTAAATAATAACACTCGGCCATCAACCAATCAATCATTCAATTTCATTCAATTTGGGATAAGTCACTAAAATTGCACAATCAAATCAATTTCACGCAATGTAGAGCTCAAATAAATAAACAGACCACTACACGACAATCAGCACGAAATTCCGGTCACCGGCCATCCCGGTTGAATTTCCGGAAAATAAATAATTAAATAATTATTTTCGAGAATTAATTAAATAAATACAATAAATTCGATTTAGCACAATATAAAGCTTAATTAAATAAACAGTTTGCACCACGATCATCAGCATAAAATCCCGGTCACTGGCCATCCTAATTGAATTTCCGGGAAATAAATAATTAAATAATTAATTTCGAAAATTAATATTTAATTACTAAAAATTCCACCTAAGCCCGATTTGTTTAATTAACACCCGATAAGGGACGGGAAAAATCCCAAGAAGCATCCAATAAATACTATAGGCAATTCTCTATCTAATTACACTAATCACACAACTAATATGCAAAGCAATTAACTAATAATCACTAATCAATTCTAATCTAACCACCTAATTACACTTAATTAACACTAATCAACATTTAAGTATAATTAGCGCACTAAGAAGGCATTAGTGAGTAAAACTCACTCAAAACGACAGGCTCGACGCAAGGATCGACTTTCCTCAAAGCGGGCCGAGCATCCGGCTCGGAAGACGATCAAAAACAAAGCCAAAACCCTGCGATACCCATTTTTCCAGCCCTCTCCGTCCACCGCGGTTGAGGTCGAGAAAGGTGAGGGGAAGGCTCGGGTTGAGGCGAGCAAGGGTGGCTAGGGCCGGACGGAGCTTCGGCGGTTCGAGGTGGCGGCGCACGGTGGCCGGAGGTGGCCGAACCGTGGCTGTGGCCGGCCGGCCGAACAGAGCTGAACGAGGCGGTACAGGAGCTGGATGGCAGCTCGATCGAATAGGGGGCAGATGGTGCACGGCGAGCGAGCGTGAGGCGAACGGCGGCAAGGCGACGCTCTGGCCCGACGGCATCTCCGGCGTGGCTGCAGCTCCTTCGAGCGTCGCCAGTCGCTGCTTCTTCTTCTGCTGTTCGGGCTTGCTCGAACCAGAGGAACGGCGCGACGGTGACTCCGGCCTTCGGTGGGCGACAACAGCGGCGAGAGGTGGCGATGACGAGCTGATCTGATCTTCTTCTTCTCTCGGTGCTACTGTTCTGCTTCTGATTTTGTCTTCGTTCGAAAGGTGAGGGAGAGAGAGAGTCTACCGAGAGAGAGAGAGAAGAAGAAGAGATAAGAGAGAGAGGATAAGTTTGAAAAGTCAAACAGTGGGGAAGCAAAGTTGGAACCGCAAAGGGAGACGGTGGGGGTTTCGCACGAGGGGAAAGAAAAAGGGAGGGAGAGAGAGAGAAAATAAAAAAGAAGAAAGAAAGAGAGAGAGAGAGAGAGAGAGAGAGAGAGAGAGAGAGAGAGAAGGAAAAAGAGAGTGTTTGGCTAAAAATGGAAAAGAATGGGAATATCACAAAAATAAAAGGATTTCCTCAAATAGAAAATCCTAATCCCAATTTCTTTTAAATAAGCTCATAGACTTTAAAAAGGATTTTCCAACTTAGAGTTCTTGATCCCCACTTGCATATCTCGCATCCAATTTCTCTCTTAATTTCTCTCAAATAACTCTCACAAAAATCAATTGATATCTCCATTATCAAATTGATTATTTTCTTCATCCAAGAATCCCTCATACTCCTCAATTTCACAATCCCCGACTTCAACTGAACGAAAACAGCCCTATTTATCCAGTTGAAATTAGAATCCAAAAATCCGGATGTTACAACTATTTTGCCTTTGGTGGCCCTCCACCAGGTACTCACGTTACCCTGTAGCTAGTATACTGCCAGGACAACCTTCTCTTCTTCAACGCACATTAGCAGTGCAAAGGTCTTCTCCAAATCTTGGACCCAGAGTGTTGCAGCCTCAGGATCTCCTGCACCACTGAACCTTGGCAAGTTCAGCTTCAAGAACTATTCTACGAGCTTGTGCATCGGCCTCTCTCTCTCAACAACCAACGTTCTTAGGTGGAACTTCGGCAGTGCAGCAGCAAGAGAGATAGCAGCAGCAAGAGGCACGACGGTAATGGCAAAGAATGGCGCGGCTTGATTCTGGGCCTGTTGCCCCATCAAAGCTCCAAGCATCTCAAGCGCCTATATGATCCCATCGATTCTAGGATCGTCAGGGGCTACTACCCCAGCATCGACTGGAGGCGGTGCTACTCCACTAGCGCTGGCCTAAGCCGGTGCTCTACCACGATCACCTCGGGTACCGACCCTTGTTGATGCCCTACCTAGAGTCACTGGTCCTACGGTCCTCTTCCTTGGAGTCCTCCGCTCCTGATCGCTCATCTTGCAAGATTCTTACAGAAGCTGCTTTCCAATTCTACACAGAATTAGAAATTGAGCGACCACACAAATAAACTACCAAACAGCTATCACTCACATTCATCAACATAATAAAAAGGCCTTTCCTACTAACTATCTCATAACCCATTGCACCTTATCACTCTTACCACGAACCAACTTTGATACCACTCCGAGCGGGGATGTCATGCCCCGAACCTCGAGCGCGTGCACATCCCTCAACGGTCGTTAAAATTGCAACGTCCCAGGACGCATCACCAACCCATTCATTTTATTGCACATGCGGAAGCATATAAACAAAACCCCAGACAACATAAATATGGGATAAAAAAGTAGGACAACAAATTCATAAACAAGACACATTTTTATAAACACACTGGGTTTATATACAAAAGTCTACAAAAAGATTGACTATAAAAAAGAAGCTATTTTACGACCTACTAGTCGGACACATTCACCGATCCTTTGGACTCCACCTCCATAGGCTTTGGGGGCGTCGGGTCCTCGACATCCCCATCAGGAGGGTCAGCTGCACCCTCACCTAGAGTGGCATTGAGCGCAACGACGATGATATCAAATCCCTAAGGGGGACCTACCTTATACCCATTGAGTCCATGGCGAAACCACGCCCTGAATCAATGAGGTAACCTCTGAGGTAAGCCCTCATCGACCTGGACAGTGGTCACAACCAGCTCATAGACCCAATGATTCCCGGGAACAGGGACGTCTATGTTGTGCTCAGTAACAGCCCGAGGCTGACCAAAATGTTATGGAGGGACCGCCATCTAAGGACCTGAAAAGAATGAGCCCACGACGGGGTGAGACAATGTCTCAGCAAGTTCACCCCCTAAACCCTAACCACATAACCACAGAGATTTACCTCATCTCAGATCCTCCCTACACATCAGCACAGTTCATATACTCAACCATATGTAGTAATAATACTTAATCATTCGGAACACCACATCTCATAGCTCAAACAACCACAGGAGTCCCAATTATAAGGCTAAATCATTATGACACGTCTCATACAGTGCCACACAATTTTGTCCCATAATCAGGCGCAATTAAAACACTTAATCATGCATTCCAATTTTAACACGGCCCAACGGGCATGGCCTACTCGACATTCGGCGGTCCTCTGGCATAACCAGGCATCGTCTCACCCCATTAAACACGGCAACATCTACCTAGAGACGGCAATCCCGAAGGAGCATCGGTCCAGAATCTACTGCGACCGGCATAAGTTGTCCAAGGTCATCCCATATAGGGGCAACGTCCACCCGACTCATATCGGGGACAGGTTCTCATATCCATCACACGATCATTCACTTCCAGCCAAGGACACTGTGCATTGTACTCAAATGTCTCAATTATAATAATGAACTTGGTCTACTTTCTTCATAATAAAAACACACGGTAAAATAATCGTGTGTGGGTACACGGTCAATTTGAACCGGAAAAATTGATACCCTCCCTTTTAAAATCCCACTAGTTGATATAGTATCTAAAAATATTTTTGGTGTCAAAATCCGACACCCAATAATTTCTAATTAATTACCAAAATTTCGTAATTTTGAAATAAATACTCAAAATCATAATCACCACTCAATTTGCACAAAATAACACTCAATTGCAAAAACTAAGCACACCACTACAATTAGCATGAAATTCCGATCACCGACCATCCCGGTATAATTTTCGAAAAATATTAAATAATTAAATAAATAGCAAAAATAATTAAATAATGCAAATTAAATCCAATAAATGCTAATCTATGCTAGAAATGCTAATCTAACCACCTAAACGGGCCTAGAAAATTAATGGACCTATCTAAGTAAATAGTACAATCTATTTAGCCCATAATCAATCTATTCTAACCACTTAACAAGCATAATTAAGCAATTAAATCACTAATCCAAACTAACCACCTAATCTTATCTTAGGCTAAGCTAATCAATTCTTAAGCATAATTAACCTCCTAAGCAAGGCTTAGCAAGTAAACTCACCGGTTTAGCGGGCCAATGAGTCCATGGCGACGGTGACGCGGAGGCGAACAATAAACAAGCCTGTGGCGACACCAAGCGAGATCCAGACGAGCCCAGAAAAGCCTCATGAAGCCCACAGCCCATTGTGGGAGTTCGTTTATGGTCTTAGGCTAAACCGAAGGACTTCACAATCAAAACGGGTTGGGCTGGCGCGGGTGGCGGCACGGCGAGTTGGATGGGCGACGAGGAGGCCTAGCGATTGACAGGCTGGCTCGTGCGGCAATCAATGGTAGCGGACGTTGCAGCTAGAGTCGCTTGCGACTTTAGGACAATGAGTAGGAGGCGCGGACGACGGGCAGACGGTGCGCAAGCATGGGTGATCATGACGGCAGTCAGGCGACTGCGAAGGGCGATCGATGGGTAAGGGCTACTTGGCTCGGTTTCCTCTAGTTCTTGAGCTGTCAAATAGCCTCACCAATGGTTAAAGTGAGCCAAGGAGGAAGAAAAAGGCAGCTCCAGCTGAAGAGGCGCCACTAATGCCTCAAAGTCTTCCAAAATATCCCAAGCTCTCAAGTTCAAGACCCCACCATGTCCAATCCTCATCCTCAGCCATTTTCCCTCCCTAAACTTCCCCTATAAGCCATCCAAAGGGTCCAAAAGTTGATGCCCCCCCTTGGCTATGAATTTTGATCATTCCCCTCCAATTTCACTTCAATTCCACTTCAAATTAATCCAATTGAAGCCCATAAATTCTAGGCAAGGTATTCACATTAAATTCTTGCAATCCCTCACCAAATGAACCAACTTGAACCCAAAAAATTCATCCAAAAACGGCTCTCTAATTTTCTCGGTCCGAAAACGCCTAAATTTGATTTTTTGCCAAAAGCTCGGGTTCGTAGAAAAATCTTCGAAGGACGAGTCGGCCTTCCTAAAATTAATCGTGACATTAAAGAACTTTGAATTTCTGAAATTGGGTTCAAATTCGCGGTTAATTTCAACCGAGCACGATTTTAAAATGACCTAACCTACTGGGTAACTTTTAGGAATTTTTAGTGCAATTGACCCGTGGTCGATTATTTTCGAGCCACATTGTGCATCTTTGACTGATTAGCGACTCTCGTGTGTCGTGAAAATCTCGAGGTTTCAAAAATCAGTTTAGTGCCGTTCAACGAGAATTTTGCAATTAGGTGGAATCACCCATACTTTAATCACATACCTCAGTCGAACTAACCTATCTTCGATCTCTGATCGATTTTGATAGTGCTATATTGACCCTTGCAGATTAGCACGGTTGAGCAGTCAATTTTTGGTCGAACTCTCAAGTCTATTGCATTAAAATCCCTTAACGACTTCACCAGATAGATTAGTTATCTCGTGAATGATTAGCTCAGAGAAAAGAACTATAGGCACGTCGATGAAAAGCCCAACTCATTCAATTGAAAACAGAATCAGAAAATCAAGATGTAACAGTGTCTACTTCCTCCGATCATGTCTTAGGCATGAAACCCGAGCCAAATAAGATAGTCGATCATGGTCAAATTTGATTAGTCTAGGATGACAAGGCCTTCAGAACTTAGATATATTCCAAGTTGTACATAATGCGTTCGTCATGTAGTAAATCAAGGAGCATGGACACTTGGCACGATAGGGCTTTACATTAGAAGATAAGATTAGAGTTGGATTTAAAGCCATTAATGAATGGGACACCTCAGCCTTGGGTAATCAAAAACAAGTGTAAACAAGTGTAAACAAATATGAACGTATTAAATAAAATGGAGAAAAAGATATCCCTATAGCCTAGGCCCATTAATATCCTAGGATCTAAGTGTGAATGGTAGACTTTGGAACCTACAAAAGAGAGACCACATGTAGAGAGAGAGAGAGAGAGAGAGAGAGAGAGAGAGAGGAGAAGGCCAAGATAAGTCCAACTTTTGACCAAGACAAGTCTACCTTATCTCTTTTGGACATTAGCCAATAAATAACCGAGACAAGTGTCCAAGCTAGTACAGAGTTTACTTAGGATCTTGGGAGATAAGATTGTATAGCCATGGATGACTCTTGATTTAAGACCAAGTGGGAACACTCCACTTTTTAACTATAATTTACCTCATTTAATTTTCGAAATTTCTAGACCTTCGTTGTTTGCCAATTTTACAGAGCTTTTTATGTTATGAATTTGGAGAAGTTTTCTTCATGAAAGTTATTCAAGACATCTTGGTCTATAATATGGTTAAATTTTATATTTTTCGAAGGTAAAATGGTTAGGACGAAGGCCAAATCAATTACTATATAGAACCTGCCCAGTTTAGTGAAAACAGTAACCAAGTTGCTTTCTCGAATTTTTTTAAAATCTCCCTTTTGAATTTGGACATGCTTTCTTCACAAAAGTTTTAAATGAAATCTGTATCTACAACATATTTAAATTTCAAAGAGTTTTGTGAAGATTTGGATTTCGAAATGAGTCTCTCTCTGACTGTTGAATCTGCTTGATGGATGAATTTTTGGGTTGTGTTCACTGATTTACTACTCTTTCCACAGAATGAATTTTGCTTGAATTCTTTAATAAAAAAATGTTTACTAAGGTCTTCTCTACAACATAGTAAAATTTTATAATTTTTCAAGTCCGTTTGATAAGGTAATTATACTGATTTCAAAAGTTACTCAAAACTGTCTTCGCCTTAGAATGGGAGAACCACACGCCCAACTTGGAGGGGAAGGGGGCTGTACGCCCAACTTGAAGAGCAAGCTAATCTAAAGACTTCTTGGCTTGAAGATAAGAATGCATTAAATACTTTGGACATCAGTGTATTAAAGAGAAGAAACTTGGAGAGCAAGTTGGCTAATGTGAACACATCTATGCCTAATGATTGTATGAAATTTTGGCAATTAATAAGTGAGGTGAGTCACCTACTTAGCTGTCCCCTAGAATGTTAGGTGAATCTTAGGTTATGATGGCCTTAGATTGTAGCCTTGGTGAACAAGGTAAGGACCAATCAATTAGAAAAAAACATTGGGCATTAAAAGGGCTTATGTGTCCCTTAGGCACCATAGACAATAATGAGCCTAGATTGAGCCTTGGAGAGTAAGCAAATAGGTGGACCAATCACAAGCCAATACCAAAGGACCTAGGTGCCAACGCGGGAAGATAGGTGGGTCAACTCGTCATTTAGGCATAATCATGAGTTTGCATAAAAATCTAAAAGGAAGAGGCCTATAAATAGGATAAGGCATCCTCACATTTTAAGACTTGGCCTTTCTCTCCTTTCTTCTCCCTTCCTCTCCTCTCTTTCACATCCTTCTCTTTCAAGCCACCCTAGACACTGACTGACCACCAAAAAAGCATCTTGGAGCTAGGTCCAGAAAGTGGTAAGTAGATTTTCCTAACTCTTCAGTAGGGCAATGTGCTACGCTTATCAATTTTAGGAGCATGTCATCATTTGCTTGTGTTGGCTTTATATTGTTATGCTTGTTGTGTTTCTGTTGCTTGTTGTTGCATTAAATAAGTTCATGATCTTGCATGAGTGTTGAGCACACCCCGGATGTTAAGGAGAGGTCTCGATGACTATGGATAATGCTAAGCCTAACCGAATGATTCCAAGTCAAGGTCATGAGCCCGAATCACATCTGACATGAGTTTGATTTAATAAAACACGAGAGTCATTCATTATTTCATCTTGCATGGCATGCCTTCAAACCTTTCATTCGGCTAAAAGTTGAACATAACATGAGTTGGTTGATGCTTGAAATGTATGGACACACGATGGACGTATATGCTAACGCTAGGGGATGTCGGGGTCATTGCCTGGGGTAAAGCCCTGGATGCCATCCCGATATTGAGATCGTGGACGATGCCAGCCCAAGTGAGGCCGATGCCTTGGGGGTCACCTTGGATGCCGTCCTAATAATGAGATCGAGACGATGCCGTTTGCCAAGGGGGGAACCGATACCCGGTTGTTACTAGAAGAGTCGATTAATTTCGACTAATATGATACTGAAAAGGGAAAATGAAAGTCCACATGTGGTCCATGATTGATATATGTGTGATGCTTGCAAAAGCTAGATTTGTTTTGATATGTATTGTTAAGTCATTGCATCAATTTGAGCATATGTTTGAATTGAGTCACTTAGTGCTTGAACGAGTTTTATGAGATGCACGTATCCCTTTTTGTGACCAAAATGATCATAAACCACAAATCTTTGGGAAAGCTTGTTCATATGCACTAACTCCTTGTCTTTGATTCTTGAAATTACATAGATAGTTGAGAGCCTTTCATATGTATAAGCAAGGCAAGGCACAAACTTTGTTGTTGATTTGCCATCGACAAATGGTTGGTGATCTTGTATTCGACAATCAACGACGAGACATCCTCTTAAAGGAGAATTAGGGATTTTTACTTACTAAGTCATCAATTCACTCTTGTTGTTCCCAACATTTCGGGTGTATGATGGGTGAACCAAGGCCCAAGAAGGGAATGAACCTAGCATGGAGGCTGCTTTTGGGAGCAACTCGATAGAGGAGATAGGCTACCCCGACCTTTTGATTGACTATGTATGGAAACAAAAATAAGTAGCCTAGGACTAGGATGGACATGTAATTAAAACAACTTTTGATATGTGAATATATATGTGAATATTTGTTGCTTTTATTTGCTTAACTTGCATATGTCTTGCCCGGCTTCCATGTTTGTTTGTATGGGGATTGTTTATGATTGCGTTTGCATGTGCTTAACTAAAGATAAAAGACTTTCAGGACATTCGACATTGCCTGGGGCATCGATGCTAACCTGCTGGGTCATGCTCTCATGCTAGAGGTAAGGGGTGTGACAAACACGATCTTTCGAATATACTTTTTCCTGATCGTCAATTGATGATAACCTATCCTCAGGTCTATCTTTGAGAATACTAAAGCTTTTTGAAGTTGATCAAACATGTCATCTATCCTCGGCAATGAATATTTATTTTTGACTGTCACCAGATTGAGCTATCGGTAATTGATGTATAGTCGCAACGATCCATCCCTTTTCTTCATTAACAACATAGGTGCACCCCATGGCGATGTGCTAGGGCGGATAAAACCCCTAACTAGCAATTTCTGCATTTGCACCTTCAGCTCCTTCAACTCAAATAGCAACATATGATATGGTGCCTTGGAGATTGGTTCAATTATAGGGGCTAATTCAATAATGAATTCTATTTCCCTTTCCAGAGGCAATCTTGGCAATTCTTTCGAGAAGACATCAGCAATTTCTTGTACCGTAATGATATCCTCTAACTTAGGCTACTCTATAGTCAAATCCTCAATTGTTGCCAAATAACCTTGGCAACCTTCCTCAAGTAACCATTCTACCTCAAGTGAAGAAATCAAGGGTGTGGACGATCTATCCTTGTGCCCTACAAACTCATACCTAGAGCTACCAACCAGATTAAACTATATGGCTTTACTAAAGCAATCTACAGTGGCTCATTGCTTGTTGAGCTAGTCCATTCTAGTTATAACGTCAAAATCACACATAGTCAAGACAATTAGGTTTATCATCTCCTTTCGCCCATTAATAATTATTTCACACCCTTGATAGCCAAAAACAGATAGCACCTTATCGTTCATAGGGTGGAGATATTAAGGATTGTTTCTAACGGTTTCAAATCTAATCCAGCTAACTTAATGAATTATTTAGCGACAGACGAGCATGTCACCCCCGTATCAAACAAAGTGTGCGCAGCATGCCAGTGCAAGGAGACCATACTTGTAAGTACGGCCTCGAAATCCCTAGCTTCTCCTCTAGTCACCATGCATATCTTACCCCGAGCTGGGGTCAATTCTAATTATCCTGAAGTGTGGTCCTGATCACTATCCTGAGAATAGTGGTCATAGCTGCGCTCTAGCAAGTTGTCACGAGTAGTTCCTTATGTGATGGCTCTGCTAACCACTATTGGGATTTTACCACACATACATATAGGCTAAATAAACATGAACGCGGTAGAAGGAAAGATAAAATTCTACTATACATGTTCATCCAAAGGTGTTGTTTGTGCATTTTAATAAAAAAATCAGAATATCAAAGGGAGTTACATGTATTACCTCTCAAAGCACACTTTAAACAACTTGATTCAAATGTTCTTCAGTTCGAGCCCTACAAAAATTAGGTCTCTAGTTCAAACACACCACCAACGCACCTCGAACGAAAAAGTGCTCGTAGGTAATCACCACTGTAATTATGCTAGCAATCTTGTGGAGACAATCCTTTGCACGTGGTTAGCAACCATTTGCTAACCATATAGTTCTCTCTCTGAACTTTCTGCTTTTTCTTAACATAACTCACTCACCCTCTCTCTGCTCTATTTATAATGTCAAGGTGAAGTCAACATTTAACTTCATCTAGAAGCTAGTCTTTAACCTCTCAGAGAAGTTATTAATTATCTTTTCCAGAAGCTACTTCTTCCAGAAGCTGGTCTTTAACTTTTCAAATAAGTCATTGACCACTTCCTCCAGAATCTAGTCTATAACTTCTCAAATAAGTTATTGACTACTTCCTCTAGAAGTTGGGAGAGCAAGAAAACAGTTCTCGTGAGTGGGCTGTGTCCGATCGAGTGAATTGGTTATGGTGTGTGACATCCCTAGGTTCATCACTAAGCTTGCAGTAAGACTTGCACTAACACATTAGTACTCCCAAAAGAATTGATTGTCCCGATCAATCTCTAGGTCCTACAAGCCATAATTGACATCTAGCAATATGTCATGGCTACCCAGATAGTGTGAATGCTTTAAGAAGTTAATGAACCTCTCAGCTCTGGCTATAGTGTAATTCAATCCCTCCGTCTTACCATGTCCTGATCGAACAAAGACCATGGAATATTTGTTAAGTCACCAATTCGATTATATGCACAAACCTAATCAACTTGCATTTTATACGAGACATAAACAATTTATTCTCGGTTACAAACCCGGCCGAGGATTTCAATGCATTGTCTTGATTAGATTGCATAAGACATCATTATTGTACCTTGCATGTAACAATGAGACAGATTACATATTACGCACACGTGTAACTTCATATGTTGACAAGTTATGACCATCAGGTACAGAGACGGATTAATGAGCCGCCAATATGCATACCCATGAACCATAGCCGTCCAACACACAAGTTAACACTGTGCCTCAGGTCTAAGGATTATTTACATAAGACCAGAGCAAGAATGATTAGTCATTGACCCCGCTAAAAGCTTCCATGTTGTCAATTGTTCTATGTATGTCACGTTCAGTGAACTTGTTTGCTACAAGCACCTATATTCTAACTCGGGCATCATAATACCCAATTACTTGTGACTTGTCATTACCTTAAGCATCTAATACTTAATAGTGAAGCTAAGAACACACCAGTTTCAATAGGATCATTAATATCCATTCAACAATCCATTGACTGTGAACGGTTTAAAGATTCGATCTAACTATGAACCCATTACGCATATTCTTAACGTCTCAAGAATAAGTCTAGTCACAACTAATCTTGTGGATTGGAGAATCAAAGCCACAGCTAACTCGTTGTCCATAACAAGATTTAGCCTAGCCAACTCTTCAATGTGCCAGATCATTTTCAAAACATGATCATTAATTGATGATCCTTCAACCATCCTCATACGGTATAATGCCTTAGATCTCATATCTAGAGGTTCAACCATTCTCATCAAAGTATTCCTTTAAGTGTAAGATGATCGACCTAACATTTTCCATAGTTTCATACTTCTTTTGCAATCCATTATTCAATGAAACAAGCATATATGACCTAACTTTGAAGTCATCAGCACGTCCCTTATCATAAGCGACGTGCTCCTCTTGGGTCCCACCCTGAGGAAAAGATTCTTGCATCTTTTCATCAAACACATACCCGAGTTTCTTTGAATTGAGAATAATTCTCAAATTCCTCATCTAGTTAGTGAAATTGGATCTAGTCAAGCAATTCTTGTCAAGTATAGAAGCGAGTGGGTTCTTGGTTGCCATTTTTCATAGTATTAATATATTTGTGCAGAAAATATATTGTTAGCCGTTGTATTTCAAAATAACTATTTCATTTTGGCCTTTAAATGTAATAGCTCCTCCCACTAAATTTATATTCGAATCCCACACTCCTTAAAATGGGAAACGGTAATCTTTTGTTGGGTAAAGATTACTAGTGGGGATTGGAGTCCCACTAGTCCAAAGCTCACCTCACTTGACAGTTATTGGTGTTCTATGAAAACCAACTTGTTCAACGCATCATATGCGAGTCCCAATCATAACTTTAGCCTCTAGATCATGAAAACCTCACCTAACAGATATTGGCATCATGATCATAGTTAAGTTTAGCCTATCATCTCATGCAAGTGATGAAAGCACAAACGATCCCCTCACCTGACAGTTATTGGAAATCGTTCAGCTTCAACCCCACAACATCCCATGTATAATGGAGTGGTCCAATATTATAAATGGCAATTGACCCCTATGTGTCCATAGCTGATCAATCAACCATTATAATGTTGGATCAAACCACGACAATGGGAGGCCATGAGTCCGAAACCCATTTCGACTTAATATTATTGATAAGGAGGATTGGGTCGTTATTAACGGTCTCGCTATGCACATTAACCAGTTTAACATGCATAAAAACATAAACATAATAAATAAATAGATATCAAATGCATATATATCTATCCTACGTGGCGATCATGGAGTTATGACTTAATGGGTTTCGAGCCAATGAGGCCCGTTTAGCCATTTTAATGTTTTAATAATAGAGACCTGCTCTTCATACATCAATCATATTAACTGAGGTTTTTCCATGATCACTACCCTTCTTTACAAGCCTTAAATTCATAATTTAAAGCTCTGAAAAGCACAAACAAAATTCCGCATAGAATCAAATTCATGACCGAGCAACACAAGCCACATCAAGAGATCAAAATCGGTAAAACAAATTTCACAAGCATGATTCCAAGTGGTAGTTGCGTTGTCACTTCTAGATTCACATTGGCCAATCATTTTGTAGAAGATACACACAAAATATAGCAAATTATAGATTTTTTTATTCAAAATTGATTTAGTTCCAATTTTTGCTTAGTTGATTAAATTTATCATCTAAATTAATCAACTTCTATTGACCATGTAAGAGCAAGTGATTCTCTTAACCAATGAGAATTTGCCATTAGAACACAAAACTAAATGTGAACCAAAATCAATTAAACGGACGAAAACACCTAAGGATTGGCTTTGATACCACTGTTGGGATTTTACAAAACATATATATAGGCTAAATAAACATGAACATAGTGGAAGGAAAGATAAAATTCTACTATACATGTTCCTCCAAAGGCATTGTTCGTGCGTTTTAATCAAAAATTAGAATGTCAAAGGGAGTTACACGAATCACCTCTTGAAGCGCGCTTTAAACAACTTGATTCAAATGTTCTTTAGTTTGAGCCCCACAAAGGTTGGGCCTCTAGTTCAAACACACCACCAACGCACCTTAAACAAAAAAGAGCTCGCTGGTAATCACCACTATAATTGTGCTAGCAATCTTGTGGAGACAATCCTCTGCTCGTGGTTAGCAACCGTTTGCTAACTATATAGTTCTCTCTCTAAACTTTCTCTCTTTTTCTTAACATAACCCACTCACCCTCTCTCTGCTTTATTATAAATGTCAAGGTGAAGTCAACATTTAACTTCCTCTAGAAGCTAGTCCTTAACCTCTCAAAGAAGTTATTGACTACCTTTTCTAGAAGCTACTTCTTCCAGAAGCTAGTCTTTAACTTTTCAAATAATTCATTGAGCACTTCCTCCAGAAGCTAGTCTATAACTTCTCAAATAAGTTATTGATTACTTCCTCTAAAAGCTGGGTGAGCAAGAAAACAGTTCTCGTGAGTGGGTTGTGTCCGATCGAGAAATCACCGGAGGTCATGCTATTCTTGCGAAAATAGTTTACTAGCCTAAAGAGAACTATTCCTACCCTTGAGTCTCGTTATCCAACGTCCACAGCCAAGATTTACAAGCATATTGCACCACAATACAGCCTCTTTACTTTCCAAAAATCCACCATAGCTAGATCCTTGAGTTCTCATTTCAATTCAAAAGCGAAATCCACCAAAACTTACTCTATTTTTGCTCAATTACTTTGGCCAGCTTCATCTCCTTCATCAAAATCAACATGCAGCTCCAAATTCCATCTTTTCTCACATCTACCAACTCCTCACTAGATAAAAATAGCAAGAAAAACATAGATTGAAGAACTTCTACTTGCCTCAAGTCCAAAGCAACTGCAACAAGCAAATCGGCAACTTGGGGCTCTGGGCACAGCTCGATCGACGGCGGAGCTAGGCGGCGTCGATGGTGGCAGCTAGGACACGGCGGAAGACGGTCTTCCTCTTCCCCTTCACGGCCCGCACTCGTGCCCTCTCTCTCTCGCTCACTCGCTTGAACTCTCTCTCAGCGGTTCCTTCGATCAATCCGCCTCCCCCTCTTCCTTTTGTTTGCTAAATTGGCTAGCAATCATTACATTTTGCATGCAAGAGACACTTGGCTCCAAGAGGAAGACAAGTGGCTTCATCAAGAAGACAAATGGAGGAGGTGGCGTGGCCTTCTCCATCCAGTTCTCCCCCCCATGGGCCGACACCTTTGTGGGCCTCTTGGCTTGCTTTGGGCCCAAAAAATTGAGGCCTAATGGTCCAATTTTAAATGGCCCTTGGAAAATAATAATAATAAGCCCATGATTCCTACACCACTTTAGGGCATTTTGATTTTTATATAGGAATCAATATTATATTCCCATAACAAATTTCACATAGGGGGTTTGGTCCAAGAGATAAAATAAGGCGGTCGATGATGTAATTGTCCTTATGGCTGTTCAACGACAAATCTCCTTTCCCTCAAAAATTAATATTTCGGGTTGTCAAATTCTCAGATGCCACAATTCGCCACAATTCTCCCCTCCTTAGAGAACTTCGTCCTCGAAATTGGATGTTACTTACGTCCCAATAAACAAAAGAGGATACTTTTCCCTCATTTCTTTTTCACTTTCCCATGTGGCCTCTTCCATATCATGATGTTGCCATAAGACTTTAACCAGAGGAGTTTTCTTCGTCTGTAGGACTTGTTCTTTTCGATCTAATACCCGTATTGGCTCTTCTATGTACCTCACTTTCTCATCCACTTTGATGGCTTCATGATCGAGTATGTGGCCAGGATCCGACGGATACGTCCTCAACATCGACACATGGAATACATTATGTAAATTTCTTAATTTAGGAGGCAGCGCCAAACGATAAGCTACATCTCCTATTTTCTCGAGTATCTCAAAGGGTCCAACGAATCTATGGCTTAATTTTCCTTTTATTCCAAATCGTGATATCCCTTTCATTGGAGATACTTTAAGGAATACATGGTCTCCCACACTAAATTCCAAAGGTCTTCTATGTTTATTTGCGTAGTCTTTTTGTTAGCTTTAAGCTGTCTTAAGTCTTTTCCTTATAATCTCAACCACTTCTATAGTAACTTGTACCAATTCAAGTCTTGTCAGTTTTCATTCACCTACTTCATTCCAACAAACAGGAGTTCTACATCTCCTCCCATACAACGCTTCATAGGGGACCATGCCTATACTTTTCTAAAAACTATTATTATAAGCGAATTCTACTAAATGCAACTTTTCATCCCAACTTCCTTCAAAATCAATGACACAAGCCCTTAACATATCTTCTAATATTTGAATCACTCTTTCTGTTTGTCCATCTGTCTGAGGATGAAAAGCAGTACTAAACTGGAGCTTAGTCCCTAAGGTGATCTGAAGGCTTCGCCAAAAGTTTGAAGTAAATCTTGGGTCTCAATCTGACGTAATAGTCACTGGAACACCATGTAAACGTACTACTTGACTTACATATATTTCAGCATACTTATCCATCGGATAGTCTATGCGGACTACTAGGAAATGAGCAGACTTAGTCAAACGATCCACAATTACCCAAATAGAGTCGTGGCCACTTGATGTCCTTGGTAATCCTTGCACAAAATCCATCGTCACATGTTCCCATTTCCATTCTGGAATATCTAATGGTCTCAAAAGTCCCGTGGGTTTTCGGTGTTCCGCTTTCACTTGCTAACATGTTAAACACTGGGAAACATGCTTCGCTATATCCGTCTTCATGCCATTCCACCAATAATGTTGGCGTAAATTCCTGTACATCTTTGTACTACCCGGATGAATACTATAATTACTCCTATGTGCTTCCGACAAAATTTCCCTCTTTACTTCTTCATTATCAGGAACACAGAGTCATCCTTGACATCTTAACATTCCATCTTCAGAAACTTGAAATTCTAGTATTTTTCCTAAAGACACAGCATTTCGTACTTTCACTATTTCCTAGTCAGATTCTTGCGAAATTTTCATTTTCTGGATAATCTCCGGTTCAATTCTCAATGCAATGAGCATACCGGTGAGGTGGTCTATTTCCAAATTGAAGTCTGAATCCACAATTGACTTTAACAGATTCTATTCTGTCACCCTTAGACTAGCCATGTCCATAGCCAACTTTCGACTAAGGGTATCTGCCACCTTATTTGCTTTTCCTAGATGGTACCGTATTTCACAATCATAATCCTTTAACAACTCCATCCATCTCCTTTGTCCCATGTTCAGCTCTTTTTGAGAAAACAAATATTATAAAATGTTACGATCTATATAAATTTTGAACTTCTCTCCATACAGATAATGTCTCCATATTTTCAAACCAAAAATTATAGCTGCCAATTCTAGGTCATGGGTTGGGTAATTTAATTCATGAGGTTTCAACTGTCTGGATGCATAGGCTATGACCTTGCCATGTTGCATCAAAACACATCCCAAACCTTTGTGAGACGCATCACTATACACTGTAAATCCATCAGATCTAGATGGTATAATCAGAATTGGAGCTGTAGTCAATCTCCTTTTGAGTTCCTGGAAACTCTTTTCACATTCTCCATTCCATTCAAATTTTACGTTCTTTCTAGTCAATTTTGTCAATGGCCTAGCAAGTTGTGAGAATCCTTCAATAAACCTTCTATAATAACCTGCCAGTCCCAAAAAACTTCATATTTCCGTGGGTGTTGTTGGTCTTGGCAAATTTATTACCATCTCAACCTTTGCTGGGTCCACTGCAATTCCTCCTCCTAACACCACATGTCCCAAAAATATTATCCGATCCAACCAAAATTCACACTTACTGAACTTGGCAAATAACTTATGGTCTCTAAGGGTTTGTAACACTATTCTCAGGTGTCGTTCATGTTCTTCAGGTCCTTTAGAATATACCAAGATATCATCAATGAAGACAATCACAAATCGATCCAAATAAGGCTTAAATATCCTATTCATCAAATCCATGAATGCGGCTGGAGCATTCGTTAGTCTGAAAGGCATAACTAGGAACTCATAGTGTCCATAACGAGTCCTAAATGCAACCTTAGGAATGTCTTCTTTCTTAATCCTTAATTGATGGTATCTTGACCTCAAATCAATTTTAGAAAAGACCGAAGTTCCTTGCAGTTGGTCAAATAGGTCACCACTTCTAGGCAAGGGATACTTATTCTTAACGGTTACCTGATTCAGTTGCCTACAGTTAATACATAAATGCATTGACCCATCCTTCTTTTTCACAAACAAAATTGGTGCACCCCAAGGAGAAGCACTTGGCCTAATAAATCCTTTATCAAGCAACTCTTGTAGTTGCACTTTCAACTCTTTCAATTCCATCAAGGCCATCCTATACAAAGCTTCCAATATTGGTCATGTTTTAGGCATTAGTTCGATCTCAACTTCAATTTCTCTTTCCGGTGATAACCCAGGCAGTTCCTCAGGAAATATGTCTTGAAATTCCGTGACTAATCGAACTTCATTGAGCTTAGATTCTTCCTTAGTATAGTCCTTTACCACTGCCAAGTATCCTTGACATCCTTCGTCAAGTAATGCACAGGCTTCTATTACTAAAATTAAGTGCCATGGATGGGTTTGTCTGCCCTCCGAAAAATTCACAACTAGATTGGTCAGGTAAAACAAATTGAATTACTTTTCTATGGTAATCCACCTTAGCCTAATACTTATGGAGCCAGTCCATTCCTATGATAACATCAAAGTCATACATAGCCATTACGACTAAGTCTATTTCCATATCCCGTCCCCCTATAGTTATCTTACATCTTTCACATATCAACGTAGACAATACCACATTTCTTAGGGGTGTGGAAACACAAAGAGGCGTCTCAAGAGAGGTAGTTTCTATTTTACTCAACTGTCTATATATTTTAGACACAAAAGAATGCGTAGTGCCCGTATCAAACAATGCATATGCATTTTTGCCATTTATAGAAATCGTACCTGAGATAACATTTTTGTAAGCTTCCACTTCCTCTTGGGTGACCGCATACACCCTTCCTTGTGCTGGTGGCCTCTGTGGATTCCTTGATAGATTCGATCCAACAGTACATTGTTGCACTTGTCGTACCGAGTTGACACTCAACTGTGATCTCTCTTGTGGACAATTTCTCTTAAAGTGCCCCATCTGTCCACAACCAAAACATTTTGGCAGACCATTACAAAATCCTGACCCATGCTGTCCACCACACCTCTGACAAGTATTACCCTGGTAGGGTACCTTCCCTAGAACCGGGCCACTCTTGGCTTTTCCAAAATTTCCTAAATTATTCCTCTTCTTAGATTCCCAGGGCTGACCTTGTCCAGGATAGGGTCTCTTACCCCTTCGAATATCACTAAAGGTCATCTGCCTTTTGGATTCCGATCGCTCTCTCACTAATTCTTGCTCCACCAACTGTGCCATTTCATAAATCTCATTATAATCCCTTATGTTCAGAGGCACTAGTTGTTTCCTGATAGTCATTTCAGGAATCTTTTAGCCTTTTCCTCTCGATCCTCAATCAACCTAAGAGTATATCTAGACAATTCAAAAAATTTTGCTTCATACTGGTCCACGGTTAGCTCCCTTTGTTCTAACTGAACAAATTTTGTGATCTTCTTATCCTTGGCGCAATCAGGGAAATGCTTCCTATTGAAAGCTCTAACAAACTCATCCCAATTTATATCAGTACATGGTGGGAAGATTGTAGCTCTTGAAGCTCTCCACCAAAACTTCCCATTTCCCTCTAGCTGGTACTCTACCAAAGTTATTCTCTTAGCATCATTGCAGTCCAACAACCTGAAAATTCATTCCATTCCATCTATCCATTGTTCCGCCTCCTCAGGACTTCCTATTCCACTTAACTTAGGTGCCTTCAGCTTTAGAAATTGTTCCACCAATCCTTGAGGGCGACGTTCCACTCCGGGTTGTTGCTGCGCTTGTCTTTCCATCAGATTTCCTATATTGGCCAATGCCTATAGGATGTCTTCCATTCAGGGTTCAACCCTTGTAGCAGAGGCTTTAGCCCTCGATAGATAAGAACTTCCAGCTCATACCATGATTTTCCTGCAGTTTCCAAGCATTTGCCTCAAGAATAATCTGTGACTCAATGTCTCCATTTAAAAGCAACTTCAACTATATATATAAGTAACATAAACATGCTACTGGCACCTAAAGACAACTCATGAAAATTACTAGGGATCTACGAGCGAATACCCATCACCCATTGTTCAAAATTAGTAAACTATCCCAGTTAGTATCCCATAGTGTGCATTGTCATCATATTCCTCAATTTCCAAATGAGGATCCTTATCACTCCACATATAACCATTGCTCTAATACTAACGCCAGCTGTGGCACCCCTGAAACGACCCCCGATTTGTTAGGGTTGCCACAGTTCGCTTACCTTTCACTTGACCTAGCAAAGCATCACTCTGATACCATAGAATTGTAGTGAGTCCATATGTCTTGGGGGTGTATATTATTTCAATCGGTCCCGGCACAGTTCATATAACGGAAGCATATTCGATATCTCCCTAACCCATACTCACCTAAATAATACAATGTAATGGACACAATCTACACATTATATATATAAGTTAGAGCCGAACATCTTTATTTACATATTTTGTTCGGACATCAAAAGTCCGTACATCAAAAGGCCAAGGCTTTACTAAGCTCGGCTATAAATAAAAGTACCTGAACCCACAGCAGTCATGTACATCGGTCCATCATTCAGTGTCGGCCATCCAAAAAGAAGCTTCATCCTCCCTCCATCACGTTCAGTCACACCCAACCCGGTCCGTCACCCGGCGGCAGCATCAGCATCCCTAGCATAACCCTGTCGCGGCGGACATGCATGGTCAAGAACTCTTGAATGACAAGGCCGGCGGGTGATCCAACGTCATACAAAACTAGAACACGCACACAAACAAAAACTAAGCCCCATATCTCGGGGTGATGATGCTCGGTACACTCAACCTCGACGTCGGTCGGTAAGCCATAAAAGTACCGGGGTGACTGGCGATAGATAATATCCAGATTCAAGTATGGTAGACAAAAACAAGAAATTAGAGAATAAGTATGTAGTCCTAATGTGTAGTGCAACATATCCAAGATAAACAAAACTCAATCATAGGGCCAAACTGAAATATCACGTCCCGTTCGATGCCATACACTCAGTCTTGTATCCAGACCCCACACATTTATAGTAAAATCATTCATTTTATCATTCAAAAGGTTTCATCCCCGGAGGACCAATGTTTGCCTCCCTCCGGCATTTGCATCCCTCCAGGCATCATGAAAGCCTCCGGCATTCAGCCACTTAGGGCCACCGGGCATCTGGAGTGAATCACGCCTTTAGGCATCTCATACCCCACCCGGCATCACGAGGAACCTCGGTGGCCTCCAATGAAAATGGTTACCCCGACCATCCAGAATTAGGTACCGACTAGCATACTACCAGTTATCCCGAAGCTCCCGGGGAAAAACCTCCGGCATTTAGCCACTTAGGGCCACCGGGCATCCACAAGGCATCGACTCACTCGATGCTTTGGGCAACCCGACTCCCGGGGCATCGTTGACCCGAGGGTCCAACGGCAACAATTTAACATTTTAAATTTACAAGAATCCTTTCAAATGTCAAGAACAATCCATTTCATGCATTCACTATCCAATCTTAATATTGTACAAATATCCACAACTAGTACCATCATATCACATAACCATTACAAAACATATTCACTTTTGGGACATTTTTGTGAAAATTTGAAAATAGAGCAACTCGATTTTACCATCCACAGTTCTGGTAAATATTTCGAAATAAATATTAACGAGCTTAAAAAATTGTGAAATTTTAACATGTTATCAATGAGAGCTTAAGGAAAAAGTTTTGTGAAGAACACCAGGTCAAATTCCTTACGTATCAAGATTAATAATTCCGGTATTCCTTATTGACGTTCTGTAAAATTTCCAGATTTAACATTTCCATATAAAAATCATTTCGTTGACCAAATATTGTCTATTTATGCTAAATTTTTGATATGTTACTCTTACAGATGTTATCTCCAACTTTCATTAAGGATTTGAAGTCAAATTTTAGCCAGAAAATTCCAGAAAAATCGAGAAATCACCGGAGGTCATGGTGTTCTTGCACAAACAGTTTACTAGCCTAAAGAGAACTATTCCTACCCTTGAGTCTCGGTATCCAACGTCGACAGCCAAGATTTACAAGCATATTACACCACAATACAGCCTATTTACTTCCCAAAAATCCACCATAGCTAGATCCTTGAGTTCTCATTTCAATTCAAAAGCGAAATCCACCAAAACTTGCTCTATTTTTGCTCAATTACTTCGGCCAGCTTCATCTCCTTCATCAAATCAACATGCAGCTCCAAATTCCACCTTTTCTCACATCTACCAACTCCTCACTCAATAAAAACAGCAAGTAAAACATAGATTGAAGAACTTCTACTTGCCTCAAGTCCAAAGCAACCGCAACAAGCAAATCGGCAACTTGGGGCTCCGGGCTCGGCTCGATCAATGGCGGAGCTAGGCAGCATCAATGGCGGCAGCTAGGACATGGCAGAAGACGGTCTTCCTCTTCCCCTTCGCGGCCCGCACTCGCGCCCTCTCTCTCTCGCTCACTCGCCCGAACTCTCTCTCTCGACGGTTCCTTCAATCAATCCGCCTCCCCCCTTCCTTTTGTTTGCTAAATTGGCTAGCAATCATTACATTTTGCATGCAAGAGACACTTGGCTCCAAGAGGAAGACAAGTGGCTTCATCAAGAAGACAAATGGAGGAGGTGGCGTGGCCTTCTCCATCTGGTTCTCCCCCCCCCCAATGGGCCGACAACTTTGTGGGCCTCTTGGCTTGCTTTGGGCCCAAAAAATTGAGGCCTAGTGGTCCGATTTAAATGGCCCTTAGAAAGTAATAATAATAAGCCCATGATTCCTACTTTAGGGCATTTTGATTTTTATATAGGAATCAATATTATATTCCCATAACAAATTTCACATAGGGGGGTTCGGTCCAAGAGATAAACTAAGGCGGCCGATGATGTAATTGTCCTTATGGCCATTCAAAGACAAATCTCCTTTCCCTCAAAAATTAATATTTTGGGTCGTCGAAATTCTCGGATGCCACAAAGTATGGATTAGGTGGTTAGTTAGTTTTGATTAGTGATTTAATTACTTAATTAAGCTTGTTAGGTGGTTAGAATAGAATGATTAGGGGCTAATTAGATTGTACTATTTATCTAGATAGGTGCATTAATTTTCTAGGCCCATTTAGGTGGTTAGATTAGCATTTACGGCCTAGGTTTGCATTTATTGGATTAATTGGTATTTATTTAATTAATTTTGCTATTTATTTAATTATTTAATATTTTTCGAAATTATACCAGGATAGCCGATGACTGGAATTTCGTGCTAATTGTAGTGATGTGCTTAGTTTATGCAATTGAGTGTTAATTTGTGCAAATTGAGTAGTGATTGTGATTTTGAGTAATTATTTCAAATTATGAAATTTTGGTATTTAATTAGAAAATATCGGGTGTTGGGTTTTGACACTAAAAATGGTTTCAAATACTATACCAAACAATGGGATTTTAAAAGGAATGTTATCAATTTTTCTGGTTCAAATTGACCGTGTACCCACACACAATTATTTTACTGTGTGTTTTTAATATGAATAAAATAGACCAAGTTCACTATTTTAATTGAGACATTTGAGTGCAATGCACGGTGTCCTTGGCCGGGTTGAATGATTGTGTGATGGCTATGAGAATCTATCACGAGCTGTTAAGTTGGACGTTGCCTCTATATGGGATGCCCTTAGACAATGGATGCCGGTTGCAGTAGAGGATGGACCGATGCTCCTTCAAGATTGCCATCTTGTGTAGACGTTGTCATGCTCAATGGGATGAGACGATGCCTAGTTATGCCAGAAGACTGCCGAACGTTGAGTAGGCCATGCCCGTTGGGCCGTTATAAAATCGGAATGCATGATTGAGTGTCTTAACCGCGCCTAATTATGGGACAAAATCGTGTGGCACGGTATGAGACGTGTTATAACGATTTAGCCTTATAATTGGGACCCTTATTGCTATGTGAGATATGAGATGTGGCGTTTCAATTGATTGAGTTTTATTACTGCTTATGTTTGTGATATAAACTATATTGACATGCAAGGAGGATGTGATACCCCTCGATGGCCCCCGAACCATTAGGGTCGCCACAGTTCGATTACCATTCTCTTGCTTGACTTGAAGGTCTATCAATCTTGGGGGCTTTACATCTTTTAGATCGGTCCCTGCGCAATTTATATGGCGGAAGCACATCCATCAACTCACATCCTTAGATTCAGAAAACGATGCACACCAACTAAACATTTATAGGTAAAAGCCGAACACTTTTATTTACTTAAACCAAATGGACAACATTCATCGGTACATCAAAATGCCATAGTCTTCTATACTTGGCTATACTTCAAAAGATGACCGACATCTCCTCCAACAGTCGTATACTTAAAGTCCATCGATTGGTGTCCAAAAGTTCCTTTTTTTCCTATCCTCCTCCTCGCGGTCATATCCAACTACTTGATCCATCTACTGGTGGCAATGGCAACAGAGGTATCTTATTTAATCTGAAATGTTATTCCCCAAACGGGGTGAGTACAACTACTCAAAAGTAAAGATCCACCAAACTACACAATGCGTCAAACAGAACAATCAAAGTATCATGAATAAAATACATATCATTCATGCATTCGAGCATACCTCACCTTATAGCCATACATATATCACCATGCACTCATATCATCCATGCTATCAAACATACATCACCATGCAGTTGTGCATATATTACCATGCAGTCGTGCATATCTTGTCATGCCATCATGCATATATCACCATGATTCGTATCATCCATGCTATCAAGCATACATTACCATGAGATCCATTCACGCCTTCATGATCGCATTTTCAATATCAAATAGCATCACTTTACTTTCATAAGCAGATCATGCATCATGCCATATGCATACACCCATGCACATGATCAATTTCAATATTTATCTTTCACAAGGATCTCATTATTTTTCTTCCAGTGACCAATGTTTGCATCCCACAATTTATCGCTTGCATCCAACCTGGCATTGCAAGGAGCCTCCGGCACACACCTCAGGGCATCTGGCACACACACTCCGGGCATCTCGCATCCCACTTGGCATCACAAGGAATCTCTGGGGCTCGCCATGAAAATGGTTACCCTTACCCTCCGGGCATGCATCATGATACAACCCCTCACCCTCCGGGCATGTATCATAATACAACCGGGCATCTGGACACTCGTGGGGAAAACCTCTGGGCATGTATTCATAATACAACTAGGCATCCAAAAGGCATCGACTCATTCGAACCTTTGGGCATCCCGACTCCCGGGGCATCGTCGGCTCACACCTCCGACGGTATCATCATTATCTCAATTTATATTCACACATGTATCTCAATTTCAACATGGCATTTGATGCATCAATATCAAGAGTCTCAATCAGTTTTTGATGTCATATAACATGCCATATGTCACCACATATGCAGCATAATCAACCATTCAAGACATTATATCACATAGAGCAATTTCATTTATTTTTGAAAATATAACAAAATTTCGGATAAAAACAGATTGCGCTCCTTTGGTCATAATTCTTGAAAAATTAGTAAAAAGCCTTATTAAATTCTAAAAATTTAACATGTTATATACAAGATCTGGAGGAAAATATTTCGTGCAGAACACCAAATCAAAAGAATACCGCACAAATCGGTACAATTCACGCACCACAATCCTTAAAATTTCAGAATATTGCCATGCACAGTTTTATTCACAATTCGTTAAAAATCTTAAAACAGCTCTAAAAATTATGAAATTTTTATATGTTATATATAAGGTCCAGAAGTAAATATTTCATGAAGAACTAGAAATCATATTTGTAATAGATTAAAAACTATAATCACCGTAGCCGTCTCTAACCCTTGGCAAAAATTTCCAGATCTGACCATTTTAAATAAAATTATTTCACCAACCTAAACGCATCCATTTCCTCTAAAATTTTAGTATGTTACTCATTAACATGACATCACCAACTTTCATTCAGAATACAAGATCAAATTTCAACCGGATAATTTTATAAAATTCACAGAATCATACTAGGTCAGCATTTCGATTCCAGATCCGACTTCTCCAAAGAAAAATAGTTTCACCGGTCTATACTTGTTCATTTCTTCTGAAATTTTGATATGTTACTCAATATGAAGTTCTCTACAACTTTCATCCAGAAGTCGAAATGAAATTCCAACTAAAAAGTTGCTCTACAGTTCACGAAATTACCAAAGGTCAGCAAAACAAATTCCAGATCTAGTTTCTCCAAAGAAAAATCATTTCACTAACCAATACTTGTCCGTTTTACCTCAAATTTAAGTATTTTATTTCCCAAGATGTTCTCTACAACTTTCATGAAGAGATCAAAGCGATATTTCAACTAAAAAGTCACATGCAACTCACAAACTCATTGAACGGTCGGACTGGTTTTTCCAGAAACAGCATGCTAGGCCAACGAATTTCTCCCCGTAGCTTCGACCTTTCATCACATCTACCACAACCAAAATTCACCATCTTCTACACACACATCACAGAAAGAAAATGGTAGGTTTTAAGGACTCTACTTGCCTCTAATCCAAAAAAAACACAGCAAGACAACGGTGGGGCGAGGCGGCGAACGAACAGACTCGACGAACTCCTCCTTCTTCCTCTTCTTCTCTCGCACGCTCGCTCTCCCTCTCTCGGATGGTAACCCTCTCTCTCTTCTCCCCCCTTCCCCTTTTCCTTTTGGTTTCAATGAAACCCTTGCATGCTTCCATTTTTGCATTGAGGGACACTTGTCTCCAAATTTTTGCATGGAGGGACACTTGTCCCTAAGAAGGAGACAAGTGTCTGCTTGTTGAAGACACATGGAGGAGGCCCATCCGGCTCCTCTCTCCCCCCTTTGGTCGATGGCCCATGGGGCTTCTTGGGCCGAGCCTCTTGGCCCACTTTGGGCTCAACACTCTTGGGCCTAAAGTCCAAACTTAAATGGCCCAAAATTTTCTTAAATAAGCCCATGTTTATTTTTAATAGTTTACCTTAAATCGCCACTTATATAAATACTAAATTACAATTTCATATGGTCATAAAACTTGAAATCATAAATCAATAAATTCCAACTTATAACACACATGGCCAATGATAGGATTTCTTTCCTATCAAATAATTATCCATTAAAAGCTTGGCCATGAACCTTATTGCAAATTATGGATTAAATGGCTACAATTCAACTTAAGGGTACTTCCATCACCTTTCCATAGGTTGTAATGTCTCCAGAAATTGCCATGTAATTTTGGGATGCCACAGAGGATCTGAGATGAGGTGAGCCTGTGTGGTTGTGGGGTTGTGTGGTTGCGTGGTTGTGTGGTTAGGATGCCTCTAGGCATATCTCCTTCCTAGTCAAGGTTTAGGGGGTGGACTTGCTGAGACGTTGTTTCACCCCGTCGTGGGCTCATTCTTTTCAAGTCCTTAGATGGTGGTCCCTCCAGAACTTTTTGGTCAGCCTCAGGCTGTTTCTGAGTAGAGCATAGACGTCCTTATCCCCAGGAGTCATTGGGTCTATGAGCTAGTGGAGACCATTGTTTGGGTCGATGAGGGCCTACCTCAAAGGGTACCTCATTGATTCAGGGCGTGGTTCCTCCATGGACTCAATGGGTATAAGGTAGGTCCTCTTCAGGGATTTGATATCCCTTCTGTTGCGGTCAACATCGCTCTGGGCGAGGGTGCAGCTGACCCTCCTCCTAATGGGGTTGTGGAAGACCTAAAGCCCCTAGAGCCTGTGGAGGTCGAGTCCAAAGGATCGATCAATGTGTTCAAGTAGTAGGCCGTAGGACAGCTTCTTTTTTAGAGCTTATCCTTTTGTAGACTTTTGTATATAAACCTAGTGTGTTTTATAAAAAGTGTTTTATGAAGATTTGATCCTACTTTTCTATCCCATATTTGTGTTGTTTGGAGTTTTGTTTATACGCTTCCGCGTGTACAATAAAATGAAAGGATCGGCGATGCGTCCTGGGACGTCGCAATTTTATTGACCATCGAGGGATGTACGTGCGCTCGAGGTTCAGGGCGTGACATCCTCACCCAGAGTTGTATTAGAGCCGGTCCGTGGTTAGAGTGATAAGGTGTGATAGGTTATGGGATAGTAGGAACGACCTTTATTTTATGCCGATGCATGTGATCGATAGCTCTTTGGTATATTGTTTTGTGGGGATCACTTAGTTTCTAATTATGTATGGAATTGGGAACAAGTTCTGTGGAAAGTCTACATAATGAGTGATCAGGAGCGGAGGACTCCTAGGAAGAGGACCGTAGGACCAGTGACTCGGGGTAGGGTGCCGACAAAAGTCGGTACCCGAGGTGGTCTTGGTAGAGCGCCAGCTCAGGCCAGCGCAAGTGGAGTAGCACTGCCTCCACTCGGTGCTGGGGTAGCAGCCCCTGCCAATCCTAGAATCAATGGGATCGTACAAGCGCTTGAGACGCTTGGAGCTTTGATGGGGAAATAGGCCCAAAAACAAGCCGCCGCCACTACCACCGCCCCTACTGCCGCTGCTACTACTGCCATTGTTGCTACTGCTACTGCACTTGCTGAAGTTCCACCGGGGAATGTGGTTGTTGAGAGAGAGAGGCCGATGCACAAAATAGTGGAACAGCTCCTGAAGCTAAACCCCCCAAGGTTCACTAGTGCAAGAGACCCCGAGGCTACAACACTCTGGGTCCAAGATTTGGAAAAGGCCTTTGCACTGCTGAGGTGCACAAAGGAAGAGAAAGTCGTCCTTGCAATCTATCAGCTACAGAGAAACGCAAGCATTTGATGGAGGGCCACTAGAGGAGTAGTGTTCCCAAAAAGTGTGGTTCCAGAGTGGAACACCTTCGTTGTAGTGTTCAACAGCAAGTACTTCTCTGATAGTGCAAGGGAACAGAAGATGGAGGAATTTCAGCGCCTTCGTCAAGGTTCGATGACTGTGGATCAGTATGAGGCCAAGTTTGCAGAGCTATCGCAGTACACCCCAAGATTGATAGAGGATCCAGCTAATAGAGCTAAGAGGTTCAAAAATGGCTCTGACCAGAGTTGAAGAATCCGCTGGTGCCATTTGACCTAAAAGATTACAACGAGCTATATGGTCGGGCCTAGTTGATAGAGAGGAACCTAACAGAGCGAGCAGCAGCATTCGAATCGAGGTTTAGTTCAAACAGAGATGGAAATAGGTTTGGGAAGAAACCTATGACAGGGGGAAGGTACCCTGTTCTGCCCAATAGAAAGGGTGGGATATACAAGTCAATGCCAAGCCAGATAGGCGTGTGTCACTTTTGTGGAAGGCGACATGGATCAGCCCTATGCCATTCTAGGTCGGGTGCTTGTTATGAGTGTGGCCAACAAGGTCACTTGGCTAGAAATTGTCCTAGAAGACAAATGTGGACCGTAGTTGCCGCTGCTACCACCGCTAATGGGACAAAATAGGGGGATTGCACCTCAGAACGCACCACAAGGTGGACTGAATAGACCTCCAGCGCAAGGAAGAGTGTATGCCGTCATGAGGAGACAAGCAGAGGACTTGTCTGATGTGGTCACAGGTACGGTCTCGCTGAACAACCATGCTACTTATACTTTATTTGACCCTGGTGCAACTCATTCGTTTATAGCTGAGCAATTTGTTAAGCTGGTAAGGTTGAGTCTTGAAATGTTGGAGTCAGTGATTAGTATATCTACATCGTTAATGGATAAGGTGTTGTCTACGATGGGCTATCCGGGTTGTAAGTTAGTGATTGGTGAGCGAGAATGGAGGATAGATTTGACAGTCCTAGCCATGTATGATTTCGACGTGATAATTGGCATGGACTGGCTCACCAAGCAACAAGCTAAAATGGACTGCTATCGTAAAGCGATTCAGTTTAACCCGTTAGCAAGTGAAAGTTTTGAGTTTATTGGGAGTCGAGGAGAATCCTCGATTACCTTAATCTCGTCGCTTAAGGAAACCCATATGTTAGATGCGAGTTGTCAAGGTTACTTGGCGACTGTCCTAGATAACGATAGTTGAGGAGCTAAAGATTGAAGATATCGCAGTGGTTTAGAAGTTTCCAGACATGTTCTTGAAGGAATTGCTAGGTTTGCCACTAGAGAGGGAGATAGAGTTCGTGATTGAGTTGGCCCATGGGACGAAGCCAATCTCTAAGGCTCCTTACCGCAAGGCGTTGTCAAAACTGAAAGAATTGAAGGTACAGATGTAGGAGTTGTTAAATAAAGGGGTTCATATGTCCTAGTGCATCACCTTGGGGAGCGC
This sequence comes from Eucalyptus cladocalyx, assembly GCA_017140615.1. Taxonomy (NCBI): domain Eukaryota; kingdom Viridiplantae; phylum Streptophyta; class Magnoliopsida; order Myrtales; family Myrtaceae; genus Eucalyptus; species Eucalyptus cladocalyx. The sequence continues at coordinate 14,539,329 of CM029519.1, forward strand.
CAGTTTTGTTCGTGAAGACGAAAGATGGTCCGTTGCGCCTTTGCATCGACTATCGGCAACTCAATCAAGTGAAGAATAAGAACAAGTACCTGCTGCCAAGGATCGACAACTTGTTCGACCAGCTGCAAGGAGCATCAATATTCTCTAAGATCGACCTGAGGACGGGGTATCATCAATTGAGGATCAAGAAAGAAGATATACCGAAGTCAATGTTTCAAACTCAATACGGCTATTATGAGTTCACTGTAATGCCATTTGGTTTGACGAATGCCCCAGCTGCTTTCATGGATCTGATGAACCGAGTTTTCAAGGAGTATCTAGATTAGTTTGTGATCGTGTTTATCGACGATATCCTGGTGTACTCGAGAAGTCCTGAAGAGCACAAAAGACAGTTAAGGATGGTACTCCAGACTCTGACTAATCATGAACTGTATGCCAAGTTGAGCAAGTGCGAGTTTTGGTTGACTCGTGTTGCTTTCCTAGGTCACATGATTTCAGGTGAAGGAATCTCCGTGGACCCGACCAAGATCGAAGCACTTATCAGCTGGCCAAGACCAACGACAGTGACAAAGATCAGAAGCTTTTTGGGTTTAGCAGGGTACTACAGAAGGTTCGTGGAGGGATTCTCAGCTTTAGCCTCGCCATTGACTCAATTGCTGAAGAAGGAAAAGAAGTTTGTGTGGACAGATAAGTGCGAGCGTAGTTTCCAAGAGCTTAAGCAGAAGCTGACTATTGCAACAGTGTTAACAATTCCATTTGGTCACGGAGGGTACGAGATCTATAGTGATGCATCGTCTAGAGGACTGGGTTGCATGTTAATGCAACATGGCAGAGTCGTTGCATACACGTCCCATCAGTTGAGACCTCATGAGCTAAATTATCTGATGCATGACTTAGAACTCACAATGATTATCTTCGCTCTGAAGATTTGGAGACATTATTTGTGTGGAGAAAGGTTCCAGATCTTTACAGATCATCAAAGTCTCAAGTACCAATTCTCTTAGAATGAGTTGAATATGAGACAGTGTCGTTAAATGGAACTTCTCAAGGACTATGATTGCGACATCTTATATCACCCTGGAAACGCTAATAAGGTCACAAATGCATTGAGTCGGAAGTCTTCAGTTGCGCAGATGGTGATTAATGAGTGGATCTTACTTAAAGGCACCCAAGATTCGGTCTTCAAATTTGAGGTAGGCCACCTTTCAAATCTTATGGCCACCCTCAAAATTGAAATAGAAGTGCAGATAAGGATCAAGACGCTTCAGTTGACAGACCCTAAAATTCAAAAAATCCTGCAAAAGGATGCTGAAAAGAGAAAGGCTGATTTTCAGATTTCTGAAGACGGAACACTGAGGTTTTGTAGACGATTGTGTGTACTTGACGATGTAGAGCTTAAGGAGGAGATCTTGTCAAAAGCTCATCGTAACAGTTATAGCATTCATCCAGGCAGTACGAAAATGTATCAGAATCTGCGTCAACATTATTGGTGGACCGATATTAAGGCGAACATTGCCAAGCATGTCGCCAAATGTTTGATGTGTTAGCAAATGAAGGCACAGCACTGTAAGCCGGGAGGACTTTTGCAACCTCTTGAGATTCCTAAGTGGAAGTGAAAACACATCACAATGGACTTTGTGATGGGCTTATCAAGGAGTCAGATGGGTAATGATTCTATTTGGGTTTTGGTCGACAAACTGACGAAATCGGCTCACCTTATCGCCGTACAAAAGGACCTTGCATTGGACAGATATGCAGAATTGTACGTGGGTCAGATTATTTGTCTGCATGGAGTGCCGGTAACAATTACATATGATAGAGACCCGAGATTTACAACTGCCTTTTGGAAAATTTGCAAATTGCCTTGGGAACAAAACTACAATTCAGTATAGCTTACCATCCACAGACAAATGGTCAGTCTGAGAGGACAATTTAGACTCTCAATGACATGTTAAGAGCGTGTGTGCTAGACTTCAAAGGAAGCTGGGAGGAACAACTTCATCTCGTCGAGTTTGCCTACTACAACAGCTACCAGCAGAGTATTCATATGGCACCTTTTGAAGCGTTGTGTGGCAGAGCGTGTAGAACGCTAGTATGTTGGAAAGAAGTCGGAGAACGGAAGATCACAGGCCCAAAGTTGGTTCAGCAGTCAGTGGATACAATTGCAGTTATCAGGGACATATTAAAAATCACTCAAAGTCGCCTGAAAAGCTATGCAGATAAGCGTCGAAGACTTTTGGAATTCCAAGTTGGTGAGCACGTCTTCCTGAAGGTGTCACCGATGAGGGATACTTCGCGCTTCGGGAAGAAAGGGAAGCTAGGTCCAAATTATGTAGGTCCCTTTGAAATTTTGGAAAGAATAAGGACTCTAGCATATCATCTTACATTACCACCGAGACTGGTGCAAGTGCATGACGTCTTTCACGTGTCGATGTTGAGAAAGTATAAACCTGACCCGACCCACATGCTAAATTTTGAAGAGTTAGGCGTGGACGACAGAGTGTCGTACATGGAGAGACCAATTCAGATTGTTGATCCAAAGGAACAAGTTCTGCGCACTAAGACAATCCCGTTGGTTAAAGTGGTCTAGCAACACCTTAGCACAAAAGGAGCAACCTAGGAAAGTGAAGATTCGATGACACGACAATACCCCCACCTTTTTGTTTAAAGATTTGTAATGGTTAAAATTTCGAGGACGAAATTTTTATAAAAGGGAAAGAGTTGTGACATCCTAATTTTCTGATTTTGTTTTCAATTGAATGAGTTTGATTTTTCATCGACGCACCTATAGTTCTTTTCTTTGAGCTGATGACTCATGAGATAACTAGTCTATTTGGTGAAGTCGTTAAGAGATTTTAACGTAATAGACTTGAGAATTCGATCATGAATCGATTGCTCAACCGTGCTAATTTACAAAGGTCAATATGGCACTGTCAAAATCGATTAGAGATCGGACATAGGTCGATTCAACTGAGATATGTGATTAAAGTGTGGGTGATTTCACCTAATTGCAAAATTCTCGTTGAACGACACTAAACTGATTTTCTGTCATTTATATACCCTGTGCCTGTATTTGAAATCTCGAGATTTTTACGACAATCGAGAGTCGCCAATGAGTTGAAGATGTACAATGTGGCTCGAAAATAATCGACCATGGCTCAATTGCACTAAAAATTCCTAAAAGCTACCTGGTAGATTAGGTCACGCTAAAATTGCGCCCAGTTGAAATTAACCACGAATTTGAACCCAATTTCAGAAATTGAAAGTTCTGTCATCTCAAGATTTATTTTAGAAACATCGACTCATCCTCCGAAGATTTTTCTACAAATTCGAGTTTTTGGCAAAAAATCAAATTTAGGCGTTTTTGGATCAGGAAAGTTAGAGGGCTGTTGATTGCATTTTTGGCCGTCCAGTTGATTCAATTTGCAAGGAAAAATGTGGAATGTGATGTGGGCATCCTCCTAGACATTTTGGCCTTTGATTTGAGCTCAATTGGAGAAGTTTGAGGTGGAATTGGATGAAATTGAGGGGAAATGTTACAAAATTCGTAGGCCAAGGGGGGAGCAACATTTTAGCCACCTTGGGAGACTTCTTGGAGAAGCCTTGGTGTGGATAATGGTTGAGGATGATGGCTGAGCATGGTGGGGCATGAAACTTAAGTGTTTGGATATTTTGAGCCCCCCCCGGTCTTCGGCGTTGTCTTCTTCTTCTTCCTTAGGCTTTATCCATTGTTAAGGCCATTTGAGAGCTCAAGAACTAGAGGAGAACCACCCAACACCCCCTAAACCGTCGCCTGTCCCTGCTACCGCTGTTAAGCGCCATCGCTGCTACCCGTGAGCCGCGCTGTCACCCTCACGCAAGTCCACCCATCCGCATGTCCTGGTCGCCGTCCCGAAGCCCCGAGCTGCCTTGGTCGCCATTGCAACTTCACCTGGACGCCGTCCATCGTCGTCCAGTCACTGAAGCCACCACCATCGCTTGCTGCAGCCACCGCCACCATCTCCTCACCATTTTAGCCCAACCCTGTCGTTTGACCAGCCTCTTTCAGCCTAAGGACAGAGCCAAACCTAAGCCCACAGCTGAGGCTTCGTGGCCCATTTTAGGCCCTGTTTGGACCTCCTTTGCTGTCGCCCCACGCTTAGTTCTCGCCCGCCTTAGCATTGCCATCGCTGTGAACTCATCTACCCGCAAAACCGGTGAGTTTACTTGCTAAACTCTACTTATGGAGTTAATGACGTTTAGTAGGTAATTAGTTTAAGCTAAGTATGGATTAGGTGGTTAGTTAGTTTAGATTAGTGATTTAATTGCTTAATTATGCTTGTTAGGTGGTTATAATAGATTGATTAGGGGCTAATTAGATTATACTATTTATCTAGATAGGTGCATTAATTTTCTAAGCCTGTTTAGGTGTTAGTTTAGCATTTCCGACCTAGTTTTGCATTTATTGGATTAATTGGTATTTATTTAATTAATTTTTCTATTTATTTAATTATTTAATATCTTTCGAAAATTATATCGGGATAGACGGTGACCAAAATTTCGTGCTAATTGCAGTGGTGTGCTTAGATTATGCAATTGAGTGTTAATTTGTGCAAATTGAGTGGTGATTGTGATTTTGAGTAATTATTTCAAAATTATAAAATTTTGGTATTTAATTAGAAAATACCGGGTATTGGGTTTTTACACCGAAAATAGTTTTAAATACAATATCAAACAGTGGGATTTTAAAATGAATGATATTAATTTTTCGATTCAAATTGACCGTGTACCCACGTACAATTAATTTACCATGTGTTTTTAATATGAAGAAAATAGGTCAAGTTCACTATTTTAATTGAGACATTTAAGTGTAATGCACGATGTCATTGGCTGGGATTAAATGATCATGTGATGGCTATGAGAATCCATCACGAGTTGTTAAGTTGGACGTTGCCCCTATTTGGGATGCTCCTGGACAACGAATGTTGGTCATAGTAGAGGCTGGACCGATGCTCCTTCAGGATTGCTATCTCGTGTAGACATTGCCATGCTCAATGAGGGGAGACGATGCCTGGCTACGCTAGAAGACCATCAAACGTCGAGTAGGCCATGCCCATTGGGCCGTGATAAAATTGGAACGCATGATTGAGTGTCTTAACCACACCTGATTATGGGACAAAATCTTGTGGCACGGTATGGGACGTGTCATAACGGTTTGACCGTATAATCGGGACCCATGTGGCTGTGTGAAATATGAGATCTGGCGTTCCAATTGAATTATTTTCATTACTTCTTATGTCTGTGATATGAACCGTACTGACATGTAGAGAGGATCTAAGACGAGGTGAGTCTCTATGGTTGTGGGCTTGTGTGGTTATGACGCCTCTAGGCATATTTCCTTCCTAGTCGGGGTTTGGGGGTGGACTTGCTGAGACGTTGTCTCACCCCGTCGTGGGCTCATTCTTTTCAAGTCCTTAGATGGCAATCCCTCTGGAACATTTTGGTCAGCCTTAGGCTGTTGTTTGGAGTTTTGTTTATATGCTTCCACATGCGCAATAAAATGAAAGGGTCGGCGACACGTCCTGGGATGTCGCAATTTTATCAACCACCGAGGGATGTGCGCGCGCTTGAGGTTCGGGGCGTGACACTAGGTCCTACAAGCCATGATTGACATCTAGCAATATGTCATGACTACTCAGATAGTGTGAATACTTTAAGAAAATAATGAATCTGTCAGCTCTAGTTACAGTGTAATTCAATCCCTCTGTCTCACCATGTCCCGATCAAACAAAGACCATGGAATATTTGTCAAGTCACAAATTCGATCATATGCACAAATCTAATTGACCTGCATTTTATACAAGACATAAACAATTTATTATCGATTACAACCCCGGCCGAGGATTTCAATGCAGTGTCACAATTAAATCACATATGACGTCATTATTGTACCTTGCATGTAACAAGGAGACAGATTCCATGTTGCGCACACATGTAACTTCGTATGTGGACAAGTTATGACCATCAGGTACAGAGACAAATTAATGAGCCGCTAATATGTGTACTCACGAACCATAGCCATCCAACACACAAGTTAACACTGTGCCTCAGGTCTAAGGATTATTTACACAAGACCAGAGCAAGAACATTTAGTCATTGACCCCGCTAAAAGCTTCCATGTTGCCAATCGTTCTATGTATATCATGTTCAATGAACTTGTCTACTACAAACACCTGTGTTCTAACTCAGGTATCATAATACCCAACAACTCGTGGCCCGTCATTACCTTAAGCATCTAATGCTTAATGGTAAACCTAAGAACACACTGATCTTAACAAGATCATTAATATCCACTCAATAATCCATTGACCAGGAATAGTTTAAAGATTCAGTCTAATTGTGAACCCGTCACGCATATTCTTAACGTCTCAAGAATAAGTCCAGTCACAACTGTTCTTATGGAATCATTCATATAGATAATTGGACAAATAAATGAATACGTCTTTGCTATTAATTTGACAACACAACTGAAATCCATAATATGTAACTATTACATGATTGCTTTAGGGCATATGACTAATAACCACATCCAAAGCACGCTCCTGTCTAGGTGTAGCTGATGCAGATCCATGAAACTTGCCGCAAAATTGGCATCTATGGTTTAGGTTATGCACCAACTTCCTAATGTTGTTCTTCCTGTTGGGAGGGATAGGGCGTTTTCCTCCTGTCATTGGCCTCTTTCTAAACCAATGATTATTCCAGTCAGCAGTAAACCGTGATCCCAATGCGGCTACTCGCTCGACCATATACCTCTCGATCAACTTAGCCCTTTCATAAAGTTCATCGTAATCCTTCATGTTTAGGAGCACCAACTGACTGCGAATTTCCAGTTTCAATCCATCTCGGAACCTCTTAGCTTGATCCACAAGGTCCTCAATCATTCTTAGAGCATACTTTGATAGCTTTGCAAACTTGACCTCGTGTTGTTCGACGGACAAGTGGTTCTGGCAAAGCCGCAGCAATTCAAACATCTTCTACTCTCAGGCTTACTCGGAAAAGTTTTTTTTTTTTTTTTGAATGCTTCCACAAACGAGCCCTAAGTCAAGATTGTGCCTTCAGGAAAAACTCTTCCCTGAGTTGCCTCCCATGAATCATTAGCATTACCTTGCAACTGGTAAGCCGCTAAGGTCACCTTTTCTTCCTCATTACACCTCAACAAGGCGAAAGCCTTCTCTAGCTCTTTTATCCACGAGGCAATAACCTCAATATCACTCCTTCCTATGAACCGGGGTGGCTGCAGCTTAATAAATTGCTCTACTAACCTTTGGTTCCCATTTCTAGCCAATGAATTCTCGTTGTGAGCGGTGGTAGCGGCAACTTGTTGCTGAGCCTAATACCTCGTTAAGCTCCTAATGGTCTATAGGGCTTGCAGAATCCCATCAAACCTAGGATCCTCCCATGCCCCGCCTTGGGCATTAGCTTACTCTAGAGCTGCCCTTCTTTGCTGCATCTTTGTAGATGGGCTAAGCTCCTCTCACAATTGATTTCACAACTCCAATGATACAATTAGGAATTTAGAATCACAATTTAGTAAAACAATCAACAATCACATGCATTCATACGCATTCTAGCTAACTATCCCAAGGTCTCAATGCACCTTATCACTCCAAGTGAAGATCATGCTCTAATACCAACAAAGCAGGGATGTCACGCCTCAATTCACTACAGTTGCGTGACAACCCGCTCTATCACAATATTTCCTTTTGGTCATTTGCTTGCAACATCCCAGGAGGCACCATTGACCTATTCATAATAACGATAAAATGCATAAACAAAAGCATAAACAAATCTCTGGTCAATCATCAAATAGGGATAATCAAAGCATACTAACATATATATGCGTCGGAATGTCAACATCAAATACAAGCCTTATTCACAAGATTGATCACATTAACTTAAGCCTATCCAAGTTTCGCCACATCCGATTAGCCCACATACGGCCATGACCTTCATCAAAAGAAAAGGGTTTGGGGGTAAACCTAGCACCTCTAATACTATGAGCGCAGCTCAAAAAGTGTTGCTAACCCCACTACCACCTAACTATAATCCAGGGCTCAGGCTCGTCGAGCTTAGGGTCAATACCTTCCCATCAGGAATGTCCACGTCCATGGCATCCAAGCTGATGCTTCCTTTGAACCCCAACCTTCAAAATTGCGGATGAGACCATGGTTCACATCTCCTACCCAGAAGTGCCATGCCATGAAATGGTGAGCCACTAGATTAAGTAATCCCTCATTGACCCAAATGGTCATGACAAAATGCGTGTAACATGCATCAATCTCCCCTATTGGATACTCGATCACTTTCTGGCTATGCTCTATAGAGAGTCTGAATTGGATCTGGTGGAAAGGCTTAACCATTCTTAGGGCCTGTAAATATTCAACAAACAGTAGTGAGATAAACTCAATGAGTGAACATCCTAGACCTCGCGTTGGAAAGTCGTTCACCTCGGAAACGCTATTAACATGCAATTATCTATCGATGGAAAAACATAACAAAGCTTCTCTCGCTTTACTCCATCTATCCACTTGAAAGCAAATATACTTAATCAAGGCCATCAATATATCCCATAGGCAAATTCCATAACACTTTCCACACTCTTGAGTCAATCACATGAATGCGCAATATAGTTAAATCATACGCCCATGCCATGCAATAATCCAGACCCGATCACATACAAATCTCATGCACTTCCCACACAATATGTCCAGATTATTATGGCCACTCAAGACCCAAGGCCAACCTGAAGGTTCGTAGTCATCTGGCGTAGCCGGGTATCGTCTTGCCCCCATTGAGCATGGCATCGTCCTATGTAAATGCATCAAGATGGCATTCATGTAAGGAGTTTCAATCAGAAATCCATCTGCGAATGGCATCCCATTGACTTGGGGGCATCCGAACTGAATTGGGTATCGTCCCCCGTAAAATGCATCAAGATTGGTTCCCACCCTGCATAAAATGCCTAAAGGTCTTTAGGTGATCACACGGGCATGCCATCACACAATTCATTTCATATCATTATCATTAATCAATGTGATGCCCATACAATATGCGATGACCTTTGTCATATGCCATCGTGTCATATGTGTGCCTCATATTATTCACATAAGTACACCATCCAATTCACAAGTCCAATGCATATAGGTCATTCTTTAAAGTAATATAAAGTCATCATAACACGTCAAAATCATGTATCACGTGTCATCATAAACCATCAAATAACTCATCTTTCAATTAGTATAACATACCACAATGCCATAAGGCATTTTAGTAACATGATTCGTCACAACTTCACTTCATAGAACATATTTCACCATATAATAGTATATCATCCTATTATGGCAGATTATAACAACATATCACACTTCACTTAACATAATTCGATAGCTTATTGCCTAAACATGATAACTTATCGGTAAAAGCTTGATGACCTATCATCCAAAACTTGTTAATCTATCGGCCTAACATGATAACCTATCATCCAAACCTTGATAACTTATCATGCAAAACTTGATAGCTTCTCATCCAAAGCCCGATAACCTATGGCTCAAACTTCGATAACTTATCGAGACCACTTATCGAAACCCAATTATCACTCATCACATAATACTCTATCATCACATCAATAAAACACTATTTAACCATATTCAAGCCCTAAACTACTTCCTAAGTGCAACAATAGCCCTAATCAAGGGCTAGAAAGCCACTCACACCCAAGTCCAAGCTTCAACAAGTGTTAAACTGTGAATCATGGTCCATTCAAACAGTTCCCGACTATCGTCATGGACATACTGTCCTTTTGAATAAACAGCATCCAACTTCTAAGGTCATCACTTGAACATAATTAATGAATTGCTAACTACAATGCATAAATATTCAGACATTAATTTTGCACAAATAATATGAAACATAATTTGAAAATTGCTAATCACATATTGGGATCAAGTCGATTTTTCGATTTCATGAGACAAAGCAACAGGCGGCACCTTGCCCTGTGCATGAAAAGTAGGTTTGATAGTGATGTACTTTCCGGTATATTATGCTAGATTCATATATTTCATAATTACAGAGAATTAGCTAGAAAAATAAATTTCTAAATCCTCCGGTGCCTATTCCATTGTCCTCTTCTATGTTTTTCTTCTTTTCTACATGCTTGGCGTTTTTTGGGAACTTTACAAGATTAAGAATGTAAGGCTCGAACAACAAATCAGATGACTAATGTTAAGTTATCAAAAGCAATAACTAAGAAATCCTCAAATTCTATACGAACTTAGAGAAGACACTTGTTGATAGTTAATGTCCCATTAGTAATTCAATAATTTTGTAGTCAAGCAAGAGGAATTAAATCACATCACTCCTATGAAATGAACAAAAAAATGAGATTGCTTTGCAGTCTAATGGAATTTTAATCCAAATGAAAGTTATTATTAGAGGGTTACTTCGCAATTTACCCCCATCAAAATAAGTTTTCATATCACATACAAGGTGAACTAATCAAGTTGGTCATTGGGATCGTTATGGATAAGTTGAAGATAAACATGAGTTTGTAGACTGAACATTTAATTGGGATTAGTGATTGAGTTGTAGCATGAAGAGAATCGTTAGACATTGACTTTGGTGATGTGCATCTCATTCAAATTCATGGCACGAGGGTATCGATAATGTGGCATCCAAGAATTTCAACGAGTCCTCGGATAGGTGACGGTCATGACCAATTGATAGAAGTATCATCAAACTATGGCATTGGTATCAATTAAAGGCATTAATCCGTATTTGTTTATTTGTTGGATTGATATGGTATGTTTAGCAATGGACCGATCAACCGTGTAACAAGAGAAAATATTTGGACTATGATTGAATAACCGAAAGGATGGAATTCTGTCATGCATGAGGAACATGCATGCTGAAATTTAAGAATAAAATTTTGAGGAGTTGGACTACACGCAAGAGTTTCGGTTATACATTTGTTCATGAAGCAATTGGATTATGGGAATATAAATTTATTCATTTAGAAAACAAAGTGCTTCATAATTACGGGCTTATATTTTAAAGACCATGGGCCTTTGAGTTTGGACTTTTCGCCTCAAATTTTCAGGCCCAAGTAGGCCCAAGGAGCCTCCAAAGCTGTCGACCGAAAGGCGGGAGGGGGGGAGGAGAGAACCGGACAAAGGGGGGGAAAAGCCACTCACCACTTGTCCATGGTTGCCTCAACCTTCTCCCACTTGTCCCTTCCTTGAAGCCATCTGTCATCTACATGCAAAAATTAGCAAAATAATTAAACAAAGAAAGCAAAAGCTTTCGGTTTGAGCAAGGGAGAGTGAGGCCGAGAGAGTGAGCGGGCGAGCAAGTGAGAGAGAGAGAGAAAGTTCGAACGAGAGTTCAAGAGAGAGGGTGTGCAGTGAGCAGTCCGAGCGTGTGAGGGCAGAGAAGGAAGGCCACCCTCCGCCCATGCCATGTCCGAGCTGCCGCCGTTGACGCTACCAATCCCCATCGCCGATTGAGCCAAGCCGAGATCGCCAAACCCCTATTTTTGGCTAGCAACTGAGTAGGAAGACTTGAGGCAAGTAGAAGTTCATTGATCTATGTTTTGCTTGCTGTTATTATCTAGTGAGGAGTTGGTAGATGTGAGAAAATGAGGAATTGAAAGCTGCATGTTGATTTTGGACAAATAAGATGGAACTAGATCAAGAAACTAAGTAGAAACAGAGCATGTTTTAGTGGATTTCAGTTTTTTTGAATTGAAATAAGAACTCAAGGATCTAGCTATGGTGAATTTTTGGAAGTGAAGAGGCTGTATTTTGGTGTAATACACTTGTAAACACTTGGCTGTGGACGTTGAATGCTGTGTTTCAATGAGTAGAAGGAGTTCTCTTTGGGTTAGTAAACTGTTTTCGCAGAAAACAGCATGACCTTCGGTGATTCCATGAATTTTCTGTAATTATCTAGCCAGAATTAGACTTCAGACCCTTAATTAAAATTGTATGGAATATCTTTGGGAATAACATATCAAAAATTTAGAATAAATGAACAAAGTTTTGATTGATGAAACGATTTTTCTATGGAAATACTAAATCTGGAAATCATTACAGAACGTTAGCAAGGAATACAGCAATTACTGCTCTTGATACATAAGAAATTTGACTTGGTGTTCTGCATGAAAATTTTTCCCTTAGGTCTTATTGATAACAATGTCAAAATTTCATAATTTTCTGAGTTCATTTAGGGATTATTCCGAAATTTTTACCAAAACTGTGCATTGTAATGACCAAGCTGTTTTGTTTCGACTTTGCACAAATTGTTCCAAAGGTGAATATATCTTGAATTGTGATGTGACATGATGATATTGGCATTGACATATTATGCAATATTGAGATTTGATGAAGGATTCTTGGGACATCTTGTCAATGCATTTGAAAGTATTTTCGAAAATTAAGATGTAAATTGTTGCCGTTGGACCCTCAGGTCAACGATACCCCGGGAGTCGAGATGCCCAAAGGATCGAATGAGTCGATGCCTTGTGGATGCCCGGTGGCCCTAAGTGGCTGAATGCTGTAGGTTTTTCCTCGGGAGCTTCGGGATGCCCGGTTGTATGCTAGTCGGTACGTAAATCCGAAGGGCCGGGGTAACTATTATCATGGTGAGCCTTTGAGGTATTCCTCGTGATGCCAGGTGGGGTACGAGATGCCTGGAGGTGTGGTACACTTCGGATGCCCAGTGGCCCTAAGTGGCTGAATACCGGAGGCTTTTGCGATGCCAGGGTGGATGCAAAATCCCAGAAGGATGCAAACGTTGGTCATCTAGGGGGATAAAACCGTTTGAATGATTAAATCTGATAATTATATTAAGTGTGAGTGCGGTCTGGTTATGGGACTAAATTGTATGGCATGGAATGAGACATGTCATTACAGTTTGGCCCTATGATCGAGACTTGTGTAACTAGACATGATGCATCTTGAGGGTTTCGAAATTGTACTTGCCATTGCATTGAAGAATGTCATGATTTTGATGCTTGCTTATGCATTCATTACCTGTTTTTGTCTATCTTGCATGAATCTGGATATTGATGGTACTGCATGATATAGCTTAATGAATCTTTTACTGCTGAGTGGTTGTACTCACCCTGTTTGGGGACTAACATTTCAGACTAAGTCAAGATACCTCTGCTGCCACCGCCACCAGTAGATGGACCGAGTGATTGAATATGACCACGAGGAGGAGGACAGCAGAGGAAGGAACTTTTGGACGCGAATACTGATCGATGGACTTTAAGTATACGACTGTTGGAAAAAATGTCGGTCATCTTTTGAAATATAGCCGAGTATAGAAGACTACGGCATTTTGGTGTACCGATGAATGATGTCCATCTGGTTTAAGTAAATAAAAGTGTTCAGCTTTTATCTTATAAAAGTTTTAGTTGGTGTTCATTGTCTCTGAATTTGGAATAGGGAGATGTTGGATTTTGCTTCTGCTATATATATATAAACTGCACAGGGACCGATCTAAATGATATAAACCCGCGGGACTTATGGACCTATTATAATTCTATGGTATCCGAGTGATATATTATTAGGTCAAGAGAAAGACAAGTGGACTGTGGTGACCCTAGCAGATCGGGAGCTGTTCGGGGGTGCCATAGATAAAACAACTCTTGCCCAAGGTCACCTTCAATCAACTTTCTACCTTATTTGGGAAGTGTTGCTGCCTTGTTGATAATGTTTGAGAAAAGTCAACAACTTATGGCATAGAAAAATTGTAAAAAACATCATAATGAAATTCGCATCAATTAATGTCACTATTCATGTAATTGTGTGTAAGCATGTTAGTTCGTGTGAAAAATTGCTAGTTCTTTGTCACCAATGACCAAAACAAGTTAAAAGGGTATGGATTATACGTTTAAACATGGGTAACACAATCTCAAGGGTAATTTAAATAACAGGTTAGTTTTATTTTTGTTGGGTTACTTTTTTCTTTTAGTTTTAGTCCTTGTTTTTGGTCCCCTCGGCAACGACAAGGTTGAGATGATTGGGTGTCCATTAAGATTAACCATGAGATCATTGCGAAGAGTAGAGTGCTAGAAACTTCAGCACCGACGATTTCAAGACAAAGCTGCAACCGGGCTGCGGCGAAGTTGAGTCCTTATACTTGCTTATCCCTCTTTCTAGTTTTATCAATACTCCTGAAAAAGTGACCTGGACTTTCATACTTGCGATGTCAGATGTGAACATGAGCATTTATCGTCGTAAAGTAGTATGAAACATGCATTGTAGAAACAAAACTGAAGTAGGCGAGCATCTAACATGATATAAGTGAATACATTTTGAGAAGATTGATGGTTTTATGTGATGGGCCTAAGTTGGCCCGTCCGCCCATGTTGGGCCTAAAAGACCGGCCCACAGGATTAGGGCCCATGGATGGAAGGATACGATGAAGGGGTACGTTTATATTTTGAAGGAGACGTATATAAGGGAGGAAAGAGAGAGACGAAGACACCCTTTGGCATTTTTTGTACGTACGTTCTTCTCCCTCTCTTCCTCCAAAAGAAAAACAAGCGTTTAAGGCGACGCCGTCTTCCCTTCAAGGCCAATCGACGTCATCTGATCGAACCGGATCGGTTTTCTCTTCCTCTTATCGGCATTAGTGTTTAATCTGTGGCTAACAAGGTATGCTCGATTCCGTGGTGTGCTTTAGGATCGGTGATACATGTTTTTCCCGGGCTTGTCTTCCACATTGTCTTCCGCATTCGTTTTAGGGGTTCAATTTAGTGTCGAATCTGGTTTTTAGGAATCCGACATTCCCAACATTGGTATTAGAGCCCTAGTTCATGTTTTCCCGACAACCTTTCACGTTTTTTGATTGACTTTTCACAAAAATAATCGGCCGACACGGATCGGGGCGAAAAATCCCGACACCCGAGCACTGTTCATCCATTTTTTCGAGTTTCTGTAAGTTGAAATCCATTTCTGAAGGCATAGGGTGAAAGAACTCGTCGAGATGAGTCCGTCGACGAGTCGTACGCCACCGGACACGCTTACACGCGCAGCCAGAAGCCGTAGCGTGTGGGCGCCATGTGCCTGAAGCTCTAGCGCAGCCAGCGCGTGCGCCACACGCGCCGGTCGGTGAACCGGCACGTGCGCGCCGGTCGGCGAACCAGCACGTGCGCGCCGGTCGGCGAACCGGCATGTGTGCACCGCCGGCCGGCGAATCGGCACGCGCCGGTCGGCCAACCGACACATGCTGACGTCACCATGACGTCACCCAACGGTCGGTAACCACTGGGATGACATCATCGCCAACGACTGTTGGCCGGCCGGTCACCTGTCGACGACCCGACCCGACCCGACCGGCGACCCGACCCGACCCGACATGCGTGGAAGCCTGGCGCCTGCCTTGCACGCGCCGGCTGATGTCTGCGTGACGTCATCCCGTGCACGCACGCACGCAACACATGCCGGTCGGTTCATCCGACTGGCCCGACCGGTCCGACCAGTCCGACTGGTCCGACGACCGTTGACCGACGACCGTTGACCATTGACCGTTGACCCAAAATAAAAAGGAATTTGTTTCTTTTTCAATCATGCCTATGTGGGTTATAAGTATCCATTGTTTATTCTGTCTTTGTTGCATGAATCATAGAAAATTATGTATTTTTCCTTATGTACATTATGGATTATATGTAATCCATTTTTAGTTCTGCATTTGTTGTAGGAACTATGATGTGTTATGCACGGATACCTGCAATCCCTATATCGGACGAGGGAAGTGCAAGACTTAAAAGGCTGATGACAGAGTTAGCTAATTATCGGTGGTATGACGGTGATTTAGTATCACATGTGGTCAGGGTCAATCAGATGATACAGGAAATCATCTGGAATGGTTATCTTATGCCGGATTTTGAGAAGGTGCCGGCTTTGATGAACACTCTTCCACCTGAATGGCAAGCAGTGTCAGATCACTTATGGGAGGTCAACGTGGTCCCGGGTTATAGGAGACTAGTGGTAGCTTTTGTAGGAGAGTACTATAGGATTTAGTTAACCAAAACTTCAACCCTTAGATTGAGCGCCACATGGCGCTGAGTGAATGCGCCTTGGAGGCGACATGAAAGCTCTTCAAAAATTTTTCCATGGTTGGCAAATGTGCCTTCAAATTTCTCATATATTTTGACTAATAGATTAGAAGGGACATTCCCTATTTATTTCTTAGATTAGTTTGAGATGTTTTTGAATGTGAATATCTCTTTCTATGTTGATATTTTTCCTCTGTATATATTGCTTAGTGTAATGGATAGTTGTATTATGTGAAAGCATTATTATTATATTGGATGTCAAATATTATTTGCTTTCTGTTGTTGAGTGAATGCGCCTTGGAGGCGACATGAAAGCTCTCCAAAATTTTTCCATGGTTGGCAAATGTGCCTTCAAATTTCTCAGATATTTTGACTAATAGATTAGAAGGGACATTCCCTATTTATTTCTTAGATTAGTTTGAGATGTTTTTGAATGTGAATATCTCTTTCTATGTTGATATTTTTCCTCTGTATATATTGCTTAGTGTAATGGATAGTTGTATTATGTGAAAGCATTATTATTCTATTGGATGTCAAATATTATTTGCTTTCTGTTGTTGATGACTACTGTGGGTAGTTCATAGAAATTTTTGTAGCTTCATAAAATTTATTTTGCATAAGACAATTATATTAATAATAATTTTGAGTTAGGATTTTTGGAGGATAATTGGAAACATAGTGACCTTTTGATTCTGAAACCTTACTTGAAATTGTTCATTGATATGATGGGTCTATGCAAAGTGGATGCATAAATGATAGGCATTAATTATTCATGCATATACGTCTGATGTGTTCAAATTGATGGTTTCAGCAACTAAGAACGTAATTGCTGATATGAACGGCAACAATTGTGAAATATTGAATATGAAGATTCAATATGTGCTAGAAAAGCAAGAAGCACTAGACGCTCTTGACCATGTTATGGAAGATCTTGAGGATGCCGTGCGCCACCTTGAGCTAGCGAGAGAACCGCCTAACGACATTTGAGCCGAAAATAGACATTTGCAATGCTGGTTCTAGCTCAGAAAGGGCTTTGAGCTCTAAGCGCAAGCGTATTGATTCGTTCAATATGTGGGAATACAAAGGATCAAACCCTTATTGCAAGAAATCAAGAGTTAACCAACACAAGAGAGGAAAACGTCCTCAAGTGAAGAAAATGTCAAGGGTGAAGTGTTACAATTGTGACAAGAAAGGTCATTATGCTTGCAACTGTTGTGAGCTGAAAAAGGTAAACACCTCTTGTATATTTGAGAACTTTGCTTATGTGTCAAGTTATGTATTATTGGCTGAATCCAATCTTTTATGGACTGTAGATTCAGGATCGACAGACCATATAGCGAAGGATAGAGGATCCTTCGTGGAATTTCGACGATACCAACTGGAACTAAGTGGATCTATGTTGGAAATAATTTCAGAGTTGAAGTTAAACGGATTGGCACCTGCCAATTGAACATGCGTGGTGGACACACCTTGTTCCTACATGATGTTCTATATGCTCCGGAGATTCGTCGAAATTTAAGTGTCTGTTTTGGTGTTGGTTATGCTTTGTTTTAGTGTGAACTTCCATAATAAAGGTGTAGATTTGTATTTGGATACAAACTACTATGGTTGTGGTAATTTTCTGGATGGTTTTATTGTACTAAATGTTGACTGTGGTGATGTCAATATTTGTTATTTCCTTTTCACGTCTTCTACTTCATATGATAATGATGTGAATGCGTGGCATGCTAGACTTGGTCATATTGGCCAACAACAGATGAATAGACTAGTCAAAGAGGGCTCATTGGGTAACTTTGAAAAAGTCGATTTGCCCAGAAGTGAGCATTGCCTAGTAGGGAAAACGACAAGGAAACCATTTGGAAAAAGTAAAAGAGCTGAATTTCCTTTGCATTTAATCCATTCTAACGTCTGTGGTCCAATAAATGGGAGAAGAAGGCATGGGGCTGTTTATTTCATCACTTTTATATATGATTATACTCGATTTGGATATGTCTATTTGATTTCTCATAAATCTGAAGCATTAAGTTGTTTCAAAAGGTTTATGAATCAATTAGACAAGAAAATAAAAGCATCGAGATCCGATCGAGGTCGAGAATACTTATCTGATGAGTTCAGAAAATTATGTGATGAAAAAGGAATAGAAAGACAGTTGGCTATTCCATATACTCCTCAACAAAATGGTGTTGTGGAAAGAAGAAACAGAATTCCATTAGAAATGGTTAGGTCCATGATGGCGCATGCTAACTTACCTATCACTTTTTTGGAGCGATGCGTTGTTAACTGCTGCCTATATACTTAATCGGGTGCCTTCCAAATCAGTTACTTCCACTCCATATGAGTTATGGACAGGTAGAAAATCGGACTTAATTTTTCTTAAGCCATGGGGTTGTGCTACCTATACTCATGAGTCCTCTCACAAGTTTGGGAAATTGGGTCCCAAAGGAAATAAGAGTATTTTCATGAGATACTCCGAACACTCGAAAGGGTATGTGTTCATAGGTGAGCAGGAAAGTGGGAGTATAACTGATTTTGAATCACAGGATGTCACATTCTTAGAGGATGAATTTCCTAAGAAGGGCGAAATAGGTGAAGTTTATTCCCTATTTGAAACCTTGGATCAAGATAATGATATTAGTGGAATTCGTCCAAGTGGGAGTAATATGAGAAGTGATGAATTGAATACAACTCATTCTCAATTATAACTACATGATGAGACGATATCATCATTATCTAGTTCGAGTGGGAGCATAATGGGGAATAATGTGCTAAGTGTACAATCTCCCATACGACGAACAAGTCGCCAAAATATTCCCCGTCGACATTTTGACATTGAAGGGGAAACTTTTATGATTGCTCCACAAGATGAGGATGAGCCAAGAAATATTAAAGAGGCTCTAAATTGTCCTAGTAAGGAAAAATGGATTCATGCAATGGAAGAGCAAATGGAGTCAATGAAATCAAACCAAGTCTAGGAACTGGTTAATCTTCCAAAAGGACGCAAAACTATTGAGAACAAGTGGGTTCTCAAAATAAAGCGAAAGGCTGATGGCTCAATAGAAAGGCATAAGGCTTGCCTTGTGGCGAAGGGGTATAATCAATAGGAAGGAATTGATTATGAAGATACATTTTCTCCTGTAGTGAGATTTACCTTGATTCGCATTATTCTGGCAATAGTGGCTAGTATGAATCTTGAGTTACATCAAATGGATGTAAAGACTGCTTTCCTCAATGGAGAATTAGAGGAAGAAATATATATGGAACAACCTGTTGGTTTCATAGTGAAAGGCCAAGAAGAAAATGTATGTCGACTTTTGAGATCGATATATGGTCTCAAGCAGTCATCGAGACAATGGTATATACGTTTTCATATTGCCATAATGGCATATGATTTTACAATGATAGATGAGGATCATTGTATATATATCAAAAGATCCAAGATCAATTTGTGATTATATCATTATATGTTGATGATATACTAATTGCTGGAAACAATATGGAGCTTGTTAATATTGTCAAGAGTTGGTTGTCTTCCAACTTCGAGATGAAGGATATGGGTAAGGCTGTATACATTCTTAGAGTTAAGTTTTCAAGAGATCGTTCGAATAGATCGTTATATCTTTCACAAGAAACATATATACATAAAGTTCTTGAACGATTTCGTATATAAGATTGTAAACCCATAGACACTCCTATTGCAAAAGGTGAAAGATTGAGCCATACACTGTGTCCAAGGACTCCACAAGAGAAGGAACAAATGAAACATGTTCCTTATGCTAGTACTATTGGGAACTTGATGTACGCTATGATGTGTACAAGACCTGACATATATTTTGCAGTTGGAATGGTGAGTAGATACCAATCCAACCCAGGTCAAGCACATTGGGAGGCCGTTAAGAGAATACTGAGGCATTTAAAGGGGACTGCTGATTATACACTGAGTTATTAAGGAAAGGATTTGCGACTCTAAGGCTATTCTGATGTTGATTATGGAGGAGATTTAAATGAAAGAAAATCTACCTCGAGGTTTGTTTTCTTACCGAATAATGGCACCATATGTTGGAGCAGTAAGAAACAAACGTGTATAGTCTTGTCCACAATGGAAGTTGAGTTCGTGGCATTATTAGCAGCAGTATAAGAAGGTGTTTGGCTTAAGAGATTTTTGGATCATTTAGGTGTTATTGGAAGTGCTGCAGATTCATTATTGGTTAACTGTGATAGCCAAGCAGCAAAAGCGTACACCAAAGATCCAAAATATCATGGCAAGACCAAACATATAGATACCAAGTATAATCTTGTCAAAGATATGACTGCACGAAAAGATGTGAACTTACAGTACATATTACGCATAGAATGGTAATAGATCCTATGACAAAGCCAATACCTAGAGATGTGTTTTGTGGCTATATGAAATCTCTAGGATTACGTAGAGGCTGATGTACTGAATATTGTAATTTCTCTAAGTGTTCACATTTGATGAATTTGTGTTTTCATCATTAATGCCTATGAATCTTTGTTTGATCTTTATGCATCTTAATGCTCAGTGTATTACTTTAAGTTGAGAAAGTATATCGGACAGATATAAGATTATCCTACTCACATGGGTAATCACCTCTATTTACTGTGTGATAAATAGAGATGAGACTGTTTTTAAGCTTATTATCTAGGTGATAATCGAGAGCTCAAGCTTAAAATACGTATGTTGCCTTAACTGAGTGTTAAGATGAGGACATAATACTTACTATGTCCGAAAGTAAAATAACCCACATATTTTACTTTATCTGTCTAAGATGTCAGATGTGAGTTCTGATGAATTTTGTGAATGAGTAGATACGTGAACTCAAGTTAGACATTGGGTATGTCTGAACTATCATCCGTACGGTATTGAAGGTGTAGACATACGCTCCATGGGAAAAGAAGTTAATACCGTAATACGTATTTCATACTACGTATGCATGAGACGACCAATAAGAGTGGCAAAAGTTTGATCTCAACTTTTATGTCGTGTGAGACTCTTGAGGAAAAGAGTTCCTCAATTTTAGTCCCCTCATGACTCTTACTTGTTCTCAAGATTTCTATTTAGTGTTTGCTATCTTATGATGTTGCCAATGGTCATGAGTTGATTCGATCTAATGGGACATTTCTAGAAAAGCAAGCTAAATTGAAGTTGAGAGTTTGAAGGAAAGAGGAAGATCGAATTTGGAGAATCACATTGTAGTTTTGTATTCACTGGTTAACCAATTATGATTGTCTTTGTGATAATTATAATTGTGAATACAATATATATATATATATATATATATATATATATATATATCATTGTTTAAAAGAGATCAAGAGAGATATAAATGTGATCGTTCAATCTAGGGTACTACATACTAAATCTACTCAGGATGTGATGCCCATTATGAGCTGTTATATATTCCTAAGAGATGTATGGCAACGAGCTTTCAAAGTATGCTGGTCTCACGGATTATTCACCGGTATGAATGTTGAAGAGAGGTAAAGAGAATCCTGTTCGGTCCACCATGTGCGAGTGGGCGATGATGGTTTTATGTGATGGGCCTAAGTTGGCCCGTCCGCCTATGTTGGGCCTAAAAGCCCGGCCCATAGGATTACGGCCCATGGATGGAAGGATACGATGAAGGGGTACGTTTCTATTTTGGAGGAGACGTATATAAGGGAGGAAAGAGAGAGACGAAGACACGCTTTGGCATTTTTTGTACGTACGTTCCTCTCCCTCTCTTCCTCCAAAAGAAAAACAAGCGTTTAAGGCGACGCCGTCTTCCCTTCAAGGCCAATCGACGTCATCGGATTGAACCAGATCGGTTTTCTCTTCCTCTTACCGGCATTGGTGTTTAATTTGTGGCTAATAAGGTATGCTCGATTCCGTGGTGTGCTTTAAGATCGGTGATACATGTTTTTCCCAAGCTTGTCTTCCGCATTGTCTTCCGCATTCGTTTTAGGGGTTCGATTTAGTGTTGAATCCGTTTTTTGGGATTCCGACAATCCCAACAAAGATAAGGACAAAATAATTCGTATTCTTGGCGGGGGGAAGGGAATCCTCACCATTTCGGCCGATGTGCACTCACATGCGCACGCCAAGAAAACACGCACACAAAAAGAGGCAGGCCAAGTTCCAAGAGCTTGATCTCGAGAGTTGGTAAACCACAATTCATGACCAAGAAATAATTCATGAAAGCTTAATATAAAGAAGCATCCGAGAAATACAAGTTTGAATTAAGACAATTCATGGTTCCATCAACTGTGCAAGGATCAACGAGGAGAACCATTGTACGTTCCTCAAGGAGCCACACATCACCTATTTAACATACACTCATTTCATCTTAATTAGTAGAATATCACGTGCGCCACACATGTTAAGATAATATATGCACGTCACACGTGTTAAGACAACATGTGTTCTTGCCAGATACGTAAATCAAATATGATTAAACATGATTTTGTGGATTCTTTGTTTGAGTGTTATTAAGCAAAGGATACTTTTGTGATTTTCAAGAGAATCATAAATAAATAAATAAATAAATAAATAAATAAATAAGAAGGAAACTGACAATTTGTTTAAATTGACAATTTCTCTTGTTAATCATACATAATGGGACAATTTATTATTTATCCAATTGTTTCTAAAATCATTAAGTTTTCTTCAAAATGTGTTGAAAAACACTCATTTGAGAAAGAGAGAACAAATTACAAACTAACTAGAGATAAAATAGCAATGAAAATTGAAAAGTCTTAATGTATGGACGGGGAGGGAGAGGGAGAGAGAGAGAGAGTAATGAATAAATTATTTGTGTTAAACAGCAATCAAAATAGAAATGTCACAATATGGGGAATCATGTAAATGTATAATCTATTAAAGATTGGTTGGGAAAATAACATAAATGATTCATGAATTTTAATCCAATATGTAATATCGTCCGAGAATTTTTAATTTATTTAATTTGAATCCTAAACAGTTGGTAAATGTTCAATTTAGTCCATAACATATATGAAAATATTTAATGTTGGAAGGACTATTGGAAATCGTGTATTTCACTAAATGTTCAGTTGATTGACTCTATTAATGATTAATCACTATTTATTGAAAGAAAGTTTAATTCGAAAGTTTAAGTTTAATAATGAAGATAGATCACATCAATATAAAGAGTATATAAGTTCAATGTCAAGCAATGTGAAATAATTTTTAATAATTATTTCTAAGGAAAATGAAGTAGTCTGGAATTTGTGTGATCAATATAACGTTTTGAGATTGAACCACAAAATATTATACCGGTTAATTGAAAACCTAAATGGATTGCATGAGTATGTTGTCGTATTTCACGTCATTTAGCTTCGGAGATCGCAGTTGTCCACGTGGAAGGTGGATTTGCTAAATTTCATAGTTCAAATCCTAAAATTAAATTATCTCTTTGTCCGTACCTCCGAATTTAATAAAGAAAAAAATTCTAAAGTTGATTGTCAGCTTGCGAGGAAGGTCTTCTCTTCGATAATGTAAAGTTAGACTGTCGGTGTGACATCCCGAAATTTTGATCCCATTTCGAATATATGAAATGGTTGTTTCGTCGACGCGCATATGGTTACTTTACTCGGAGCTGGCCACTCATGAGTTAACTAATCTATTAGGTGAGGCCATTAAGAGATATAAACGCAATAGACTAGAGAATTCGATCAGAAATCGACCGTTTGACCATAATAATTGGCAAGGGTCAATATGACACCGTTATAAATCGATTAGCAAATGGATATAGATTGATTTGACTGAAGTATGTAGTCGAATTGCGGGTGGTTCCGCACGGTTGCGATATTTGCGTCGAACGGCAATAACCCAATTTTTTATCGATATTACATTCAGGACACACAATTGAACCCTCGTAATTTTGTGACAACCGAGGGTCGTTTACGATTCGGAGATGCACAAACGTAGATAAAAAATTATCAACCACGTGTCAAACGTGCTAAAATCCCTAAAAGCTACCTGATAGATTAGGTTGTACTAAAGTCACATTCGGTCGATTTTAACCACAAGATTGAATTCGGTTTCGAGAATCGGACGTTCGAGCGTGTCACGATTCATTTATAGGACGTCATCTCATCTTTCGGTGAATTTTCGTCGAGTCCGAAATTTTTCGGAAAAATGATTTTCAGACAAAAAGAAAATAAAAGGAAATCGGGATGGGATGAAAAATAGGGTTTTTCTACCCCCAAAAAGGCTTAATTGTGGGAAATTAGAGCTAAATTGTGATTGGGTGGTTTAAAGACTTTGTGGCATGAAGACTTTAAAGGTAAATGTGATGTTGGTGTAGATATTTTCCTAGGTTTGTTATTGGTTGTTCCCTTGACTTTTTTCTTTCCCTCTATCTCCCATTTCCCTCTCTTTCCTCTCTCTTTCCATGCGTGAACCCCCCTTGCAGCCAACTCTCTTCTTATGCCATTCCCTTCCCCCTCACATTCCTTTTTCCCTTCCCCACTCTCCTCTACACCTCAGCTTCTCCATTCTGCCGCATCACTCCAACACCACACACCCTTACGCCCCCACCACCCTTTTCACGCCAACGCCCACCAACCAGCTCACCACCTCCACGGCCCCGCAACTTCAGCACCGCTAGCCACTAGCAGCCGCTCATTCCAGCCCAGCAGCTCGCCACAGCCAGGAACCACCAACGCCACCCCAGCAGCCTCGTCACCACCGCCACCCAACCGCAGCCCCCACCATCCAATGCCAACCAATACCCACGCTGTCCAGCCCACCCGTCATCGCTGAGCTACCACCAGCTTAGCTCGCCAAGTAGCCATCGTCTGACCAATCCCAAGCCAAGTCCCCTCCCCTTGGCCGAGCACTTGTAGGGCAACCACAGCCACCATCGAGCCTTCGTGCAAGCCACTGTTGTTTTGTGTTTTCGTCGCCGTCGCATTGCCGTCACCACAAGCCCACCGCCGTCGAAAACTGTGAGTTAACTCTCTAATCTTTGATTAGGCCGTTAATTACGCTTAGGGGTGATTAGATTAGTGCTAATGAGGATTAGTTTAGTTAATCCTAGATTAGGTTAGTTAACCTTGGTTAGATTAGTTAACCATGATTAGGTTAGTTAATCATGGTTAGGTTAATTAATCATGGTTAGGTTAACTAACCATGGTTAATTTAATTAATTGCAGTTAGGTTAATTAAGTTGGTTTTTAGTTTAATTAATCGCAATTTACTTAATTAATCACGATTTAATTAATTAATCGTAATTAGCGTAATTAGTGACGGATTAAGCATTACGTAGAATTTTAAGCTCATTTTCTTGGATGGAAGTATGCATGATTTTGATGGCTTATATGTGCTATGATATGCAATTGATTGCTTGATGGTAGTTATTGATTTTTAATACAAAACTTGATTTTATGAGCATTTAAATCGAAAAATGTGAGGTGTCGGGTTTTGACACCGATTTTTTTATGTATTATATAAAACCGTGGAGTTTTAAAATGGAAGTGTACTAAGTTTGACAGTTCAATTTTAAATACATGATCACGCATGATTATTTTACCGTGTTTTTTAATAAGAAGAAAAATTGGCCAAGTTTATTATTTAAAAACGACGCATTTGAAATCAAAGCATGGTGTTCTTGGCTAAATATGTGCTCGTATGGTCACTTATTGGAACCCGTCACCTGACACTAGTTAGGGGCGATGCCTAATTAAGTTCAAATGCCCCCACGTTAACGGAATACCGAGTCATAGTAGAGGCCGGACCGATGCTCCTTTATGGAATGCCATCTAGGCAGGGAGTGCTAGACGTTGCCATGCCCAATGGGGTAGGACGATGCCCAGTTACGCCAGATGACCACCGACTTTTGAGTTGGCCATGAGGGGTCGTAATAACCGGAACACACCTGAATGGTTGTGATGCTTGCGCCTGATTATGGGGCAAAATTCTTAGGCATAGTATGGGACATGCCATAACGGTTTTACCTTATAATCGGGACCCATGTGAACGTTTGGAAGGTGAGAATTATGTGTTCTAGTTATTAACTATGCTTGTTGTATTTTTAATGGCTTATGTGATGTGCTAATATGCAGGGACGTGCTGAGGCGAGGTGAGTTTTTTTGTTGTGCCTACTTAGGCTGCCTCTGAGACGAATTTGTGTCCTAGTCGAGGCTTAGGGTTTAACTCGCTGAGATTTTATTTCACCCATCGTGGTTAAAGTTTTTCAGGTCCTTAGTATGGAGATCCATCCAGTTCGATTCGGGGTTCCATGGGATATAGAGGTGGAGTCTACCTTCTTCCTTATCCTCAGGACCACCCGGACTCACGAGTTAGTAGTGACTATGATTTGGGTCGATGAGGGTTTCTTTAATCTGGTGTCTGGTTCATTAATGAGCGCAACGGTGGTCGGGAGGGTCCCTTGTAGGGTTTTGATGGACTGTCCGTCGGAACGGAGGATGGGGAGGTAGGTCACCCCATGGATATCAACATCCCGGACGGTGTCGTGGTGGATCCAGAGCCTAAGTCAGAGGGATCCGGGGTGTAGGTTGCCCAGGAGTTCTTTTTGAGACAGACTTGTGTATATGAACACGTAGGGTTAACTTGGTATATATATAAAGCGTAGTTTGTAAAAAAAAAAAATCATTGTTGTGTGTTTTTACTATCCTTATGTTTGTTTGTTGGCCGGGGGTTTATTTAATTTGCTTCAGTGTGCTTAATTGAAAGATAAAAAGAATGGGTTGGAGACGCATCCTGGGACGTCGTATTTTTAATCAATTGCTAAGGGATGTGTGTGTACCCGGGGTTCGGGGCATGACATTGCCGCCTGAAGTGGTATTAGAGCCTGGTTAGTGTCTGGAGTGATAAGGTGCGATGGGTTTTTGGATAGTTAGCTAAGAAAGACATTTTCCTAACGCCGATGTTTGTGATTGATTGATTGTTTTGTGCGGGTCGCTTAGGTTTCTAATTCTGTGTTAGAATTGGAAAGTAGGTTTCTGTAAAGATTCTGCAGGATGAGCGATCCTGATCAAAGGACTCCTCGAAAGAGGGCAATTTCGACTAGTACTCGGGGTAGAATGCCGACTCGAATTGATACCCGAGGTATAGCGCCCGCTCAAGCTAGCGCAAGGGAAAGAGTACTGCCTCAAGGTACTAGGGGAGGAGCACCAAGCAATCCTAGGTTGGATAAGATCATTCAGGCGCTAGAGACTCTAGGGAATATGATTGGTCAGCAGGCATAGAACCAAGCTGTTTCTATTGCTGCCACCACTACTACCGCCAATGCCATTGCCACTACTGCCGCCGCACCTACTGAAGTCCCTCCAGGAAATGGGAATGGTGAATGGCCGATACATAAATAGGTGGAGCAATTCCTGAAGCTAAAACTGCCAAGGTTCGCTAGAGCAGGCGATCCAAAGGCTGCAACCCTCTAGATTCGAGAGCTAGAAAAGGTTTTCGCGCTGCTTAGGTGCTCTATAGAGGACAAGGTAATCTTGGCAGTCTACCAATTGCAAGGGAACGCGAGTACTTGGTGGGAAGCCATGAAAGGAAGATTGTTTTCCAAAGGTACGGTTCCAGAGTGGAATGCCTCCGTGGAGGTCTTTTACGGAATGTACTTTTCAAATTGCGCTAAAGAGCGGAAAATGGCCAAGTTCCAACTTCTCTAGCAAAGTTAGATGTCAATGGACCAATATGAGGCGAAGTTTGTAGAATTGTCTAAATATGCACCAAGGTTGATTGAGGACCTAGTGGACAGAGCGAGGAGGTTCAGAGACAGTCTGAGGCCAAAGATCAAGGACCCACTGGTACCGCTGAATCTCAAGGACTACAATGAGCTATATGAGAGGGCCTAGCTAATCGAGAGGAATCCGAACATGCAAGCCTCCACATCTAGGTCACGGTTCGGGCCCAAAAGAGATAATAATCGATTCGGGAAAAGGCTGATGATAGGAGGAAGGTATTCAATTCTGCCCAACTGGAAGGGTAAGATTGGAAAGCTAGCACCCAACCCAAGTGCGTGTGCCGATTTTGTGGAAGGACGCATGGGTCAGCCCCATGTTTTGCTAGGATGGGAGCTTGTTATGGATGTGGCCAGCACAACCACCAGATCAAGGACTGTGTACGCAAGCTCATAGGAGCACAGGTGCCATTACTGCAGATGGGACAACCAAGAGGGAGTGTGTCGCAGAACGCACAGCAGGGTGTTTTAAGCAAGCCTCCGATGCAAGGAAGGGTGAATGCTGTCACCCGAAGGGAGGCAAAGAACTCACAGGACGTGGTTACAGGTACGGTCTCGTTGAATGACCATGCTACTTATGCTTTATTTGACCCTAGAGCTACCTATTCATTTATTGTTGAGCAATTCATTAAGTTAGTAAGATTGAGTCCAAAACCATTGGGAGCAGTCATTAGTATATCTACCTCATTAAAAGATAAAGTGTTGTCTGCGATAGGGTGTCCTGGTTGTAAGTTAACAATTGGCAAGTGAGAGGAAATGATCGATTTGATTGTGCTGGCCATGTTTGACTTTGATGTGATCATTGGTATGGATTGGCTCACCAAACAACGAGCTACTGTAGACTGTTATCGTAAATCGATTCAGTTTAACCTGTTAGCAGGTGAAAGTTTCGAGTTTATCAGCAGTTAAGGAGGACACTCGATTACCTTAATCTCATTACTTGAGGCAACCCGTTTGTTGCGGGTGGGTTGTCAAGGTTATTTGGCAACTATAATGGATATGTCAATTGAGGAGTTGAAGATGGAGAATATCGCCGTAGTGCAGGAGTTTTCTAACGTGTTTCTTGGGGAATTACCAGGTTTGCCCCCAGAAAGGGAGATCGAGTTCATGATTGAGTTGGCCCCTAGGACAGAGCCAATCTCTAAAGCTCCTTACCGTATGGCACTATCAGAATTAAAGAAACTAAAGGTGCAGATGGAGGAGTTGTTAGACAACGAATTTATACGGCCTAGTGCATCACCTTAGGAAGCACCAATTCTATTTGTGAGAAAGAAGGATGGTTCATTGCATCTTTGCATTGACTATTGGCAACTCAATCAGGTAATGATCAAGAACAAGTATCCGTTGCCAAGGATTGATGACTTGTTTGATTAGCTACAGGGAGCGTCGATGTTTTTCAAGATCAACCTAAGGACAGGTTATCATCAGCTAAGGATTAAGAAGGAGGATATATTGAAGATGGATTTTTGTACGCGTTACGGTCACTATGAGTTCACCATAATACCATTCGGTCTAACCAACGCCCCAGCTGCTTTCATGGATTTGATGAATCGAGTGTTCAAGGAGTATCTAGACCAGTTCGTGATTGTGTTTATCGACGACATCTTGGTTTATTCAAGAAGTCCAAAGGAGCATGAACGACACTTAAGAACGATACTTTAGACCCTGCGAGAACACGAGCTATATGCCAAGTTCAATAAGTATGAATTTTGGCTAACTCTTATAGCTTTCTTAGGTCACGTGATTTCTGGCAAAGGGATTTCCATGGACCCAACCCAAATTGAAGCCGTCATAAACTAGTCGAGACCAACGACAGTGACTGAGGTTCAAAGTTTCTTGGGATTGGCAAGCTATTATAGACGATACGTTGAAAGATTTTCTGCAATAGTCATGCCTCTAACTCAATTGTTGAAGAAGGAAAAGAAGTTTGAATGGACAGATAAGTGCGAGCATAGTTTCCAAGAGCTCAAGCAGAAGCTGACTACCGCACTAGTGTTGACAATTCCATCTGGTCCTAGAGGATATGAGATTTACAGCAATGCGTCGTACAGAGGACTGGGTTGCGTTTTAATGCAACATGGAAGAGTTGTTGCATACGTGTCCCATCAACTAAGGTCTCACGAGTTGAATTACCCGATGCATGACTTGGAACTCACAACGATCATCTTTGCCCTGAAGATTTGGAGACACTACTTATGCAGAGAAAAGTTCCAAATTTTCACGGACCACCAGAGCCTGAAGTACTTATTCTCTCAGAATGAGTTGAACATAAGACAGCATCGTTGGATGGACTACTCAAGGACTACGACTGTGACATCCTATATCATCTCGAAAAAGCCAATAAGGTCGTGGATGCGTTAAGTCGGAAGTCTTCGATTGCACAGATGATGGTTCAGGAGTGGATCCTACCCGAAGGAGTTCGAGATTCGAATTTCAAGTTTGAGGTAAACCACATTTCAATTCTCGTGGCTAACATGAGAATTGAATCGAAAGTGCAAATAAGGATTAAGACGTTACAGTCGACAGACCTTGAAATCCAGAAAATTATGCAGGAGGATGCAGAAAATAGGAAAGCTGACTTTAAAGTTAATGAGGACGGAACA
The DNA here is from genome assembly GCA_017140615.1 of Eucalyptus cladocalyx. Classification (NCBI taxonomy): domain Eukaryota; kingdom Viridiplantae; phylum Streptophyta; class Magnoliopsida; order Myrtales; family Myrtaceae; genus Eucalyptus; species Eucalyptus cladocalyx. The sequence continues at coordinate 14,569,760 of CM029519.1, forward strand.
TTAAAGTTTTGTGGGCGATTCTGTGTACTTGATGATACGGAGCTTAAGGAGGAGATGTTGTCAACCCATCGTAGTAGTTACAATATTCATCCAAGCAGTACAAAGATGTATCAAAATTTGTGTCAACACTATTGGTGGACCGGTATGAAAGTGGATATCGCCAGACATGTCGCCAAGTGTCTGACGTGCTAGCAAGTGAAAGCACAACATTGGAAGCTTGGAGAACTTTTGCAACCTCTCGAGATTCCCGAGTGGAAATAGGAACATATCACAATAGATTTCGTGATGAGACTATCGAGGAGTCAGCGAGGTAATGATTCCATATGGTCTATAGTTAACAGATTGACGAAGTCTGCTCACTTCATCGCAGTACAAAAAGACTTTGCATTAGATAGATATGCCAAATTGTACATGCGACAAATATTTTGTTTTCATGGAGTGCCAGTGACGATCACGTCAGATCAAGACCCAAAATTTACGGCAGCTTTTTGGAAAAGCTTACAAACTGCCTTAAGAATGAGGCTGCAGTACAGCATGGCCTATCATCCACAAACGGATGGCCAGTCTAAGAAGACCATTCAAATCCTCGAGGACATGTTGCGTGCTTGTGTATTGCACTTCAAAGGAAGCTGGGAGGAACAGCTTCATCTAGTTAAGTTTGCCTACAACAACAGCTATCAGCAAAGTATCAAGGTGACGCCATTTGAAGTATTGTATGGCAGAGCCTGCAAAACTCCCGTTTGTTGGGATGAAGTTGGAGAGCGTAAGATTACGGGCCCTGAGTTAGTTCAGCAGTCAGTCGACGCCGTCAAAGTCATTAGAGAAAGACTCAAGACCTCTTAGAGTCGTTAGAAGAGTTATGCAGACAAGCAACGTAAACCATTGGAGTTCCAAGTTGGTGAACACGTATTCCTCAAAGTGTCACCGATGAGGGGTACTTGGCGTTTTGGCAAAAAAGGAAAGCTAAGTCCGAGGTACGTCGATCCCTTTGAAATATTGGAGTGAATTGGGACTTTGGTGTATCATCTTACGCTGCTGCCGAGACTTGCTTAAAGTGGTCTTCCACATGTCGATGTTGAGAAAGTACGAACCTGATCCAACCCATATGTTGGATTTCGAGAAAAAAGATGTGGACGAGAGAGTGTCGTATGTGGAGAGACCGGTTCGGATAGTGGATCGAAAGGAGCAAGTGCTACGCAGCAAGACGACTCCCTTGGTTAAATTGGTCTAACAACACCAAGGAACGGGGGGAGCCATGTGGGAAAGCGAGGAGTCGATGAGACGTCAATACCCCCACCTTTTTTGCGGAAGGATTGTAATGGTTTAAATTTCGAGGATGAAATTTTTTATAAGAGGGGAAGAGTTGTGACATCCTGAAATTTTGACCCCATTTCAAATATATGAAATAGTTAATTCGTTGACGCGCATATGGTTACTTTACTCGGAGCTAGCCACTTACGAGTTAACTAATCTATTAGGTGAGGCCGTTAAAGGATATAAACGCGACAGACTAAAAAATTTGATTAGAAATCGACCGCTTGACCTAATAATTGACAAGGGTCAATACGACACCATTATAAATCAATTAACGAATGGATATAGATCAATTCGACGGAAGGATGTAGTCGAATTGTGGGTGGTTCCACACGGTTGTGATATTCGTGTCGAACGACAATAACCCGATTTTCTATTGATATTATATTCGGGACATGCAATTGAACCCTCACGATTTTGTGACAATCGAGGGTCGTCTACAATTCAGAGATGCACAAACGCGGATCGAAAATTATCAACCATGGGTCAAAGGCGCTAAAATCCCTAAAAGTTACCCGATAGGTTAGGTCGTACTAAAGTCGCATTCGGTCGATTTTAACCACAAGATTGAATTCGGTTTCGAGAATCGGACGTTCGAGCGTGTCACGATTCATTTATAGGACGTCATCTCATCTTTCGGTGAATTTTCGTCGAGTCCGAAATTTTTCGGAAAAATGATTTTCAGACAAAAAGAAAATAAAAGGAAATTGGGATGGGATGAAAAATAGGGTTTTTCTACCCCCAAAAAAGGCTTAATTGTGGGAAATTAGAGCTAAATTGTGATTGGGTGGTTTAAAGACTTTGTGGCATGAAGACTTTAAAGGTAAATGTGATGTTGGTGTAGATATTTTCCTAGGTTTGTTATTGGTTGTTCCCTTGACTTATTTCTTTCCCTCTCTCTCCTGTTTCCCTCTCTTTCCTCTGTCTTTCCATGCATGTACCCCCTGTAGCCAACTCTCTTCTTCTGCCATTCCCTTCCCCCTCACATTCCTTTTTCCCTTCCCCACTCTCCTCTACACCTCAGCTTCTCCATTTTGTCGCATCACTCCAACACCACACACCCTTACACCCCCACCACCCTTTTCACGCCAACGCCCACCAACCAGCTCACCACCTCCACAGCCCCGCAACTACAGCACCGCCACCCACTAACAACCGCCCATTCCAGCCCGGCCTGTCATAGCCAGGAACCACCAACGCCACCCCAGCAGCCCCGTCACCACCGCCACTTAGCCGCAGCCCCCACCGTCCAATGCCAGCCAGCACCCACGTTGTCCAACCGTGCCCGTCATCACTGAGCTACCACCAGCTCAACCTATCGAGCAGCCACCGTCCAACCAGCCCCAAGCCAAGTCCCCTCCCCTTGGCCGAGCACTTGTAGGGCAGCCATAGCCACCGTCAAGCCTCCGTGCAAGTTGTGGTTGTTTCGTGTTTTCGTCGCCTTCGCGTTGCCATTGTCGCAAGCCCACCGCCGTCGAAAACCATGAGTTAACTCCCTAATCTTTGATTAGGCCGTTTATTATGCTTAGGGGTGGTTAGATTAGTGCTTATGAGGAATAGTTTAGTTAATCCTAGATTATGTTAGTTAACCTTGGTTAGGTTAGTTAACTATGGTTAGGTTAATTAATCACAGTTAGGATAATTAATCATGGTTAAGTTAATTAAGCATTGTTAGGTTAATTAAGTTTGTTTAGTTTAATTAATCGTGATTAGCATAATTAGTGACGGATTAGGCATTACATAGAATTTTACGCTCATTTTCTTGGATGGAATTATGCGTGATTTTGATGGCTTATATGTGCTATGATATGCAATTGATTGCTTGATGGTAGTTATTGATTTTTAATACAAAACTTGATTTTATGGGCATTTAAATAGAAAATGCGAGGTGTCGTGTTTTGACACCAATTTTTTTATGTACTCTATAAAACCGTGGAGTTTTAAAATGGGAGTGTTTGACGGTTCAATTTTGAATACGTGACCATGCACGATTATTTTACCAGGATTTTTAATAAGAAGAAAAATTGGTCAATTTCATTATTTGAAAATGGCGCGTTTGAAATCAAAGCGTGGTGTTCTTGGCTAAGTATGTGCTCATATGGTCACTTATTGGAACTTGTCACCCAACGAGAGTTAGGGGCGATGCCTGAATAAAGTTCGGATGCCCCCACGTCAACGAGATGCCGAGTCATGGTGGAGGCCGAACCAATGCTCCTTTATGGAATGCCGTCTAGGCGGTGAGTGCTACATGTTGCCGTGCCCGATGGGGCGGGACGATGCCCGATTACACCAGATGACCGTCGACTTTTGAGTTGGCCGTGGCCGAGGGGTCATAACAACCAAAACACGCCTAAATGGTTGTGATGCTTGCACCTGATTATGGGGAAAAATTGTTAGGCATGGTATGGGACATGCGATAACGGTTTTACCTTATAATCAGGATCCATGTGAATGTTTGGAAGGTGAGAATTATGTGTTCATGTTATTAACTATGCTTGTTGTATTTTTTATGGCATATGTGACGCGCTAATATGTAGGGACATGCTGAGGTGAGGTGAGTTTGTTCGTGGTGCTTGTTTAGGCTGCCTCTAAGACGAATTTGCATCATAGTCGAGGTTTAGGGTTTAACTCGCTAAGATTTTATCTCACTCCGTCGTGGTTAAATTTTTCAGGTCCTTAATATGGAAATCCATTCGGTCTGATTCGGGGACCACCCGGACTCGTGAATTAGTAGTGACTACGATTTGGGTCGATGAGGATTTCTTTAATATGGTGCCTCATTGCTTCAAGGTGTGGTTCATTAATGAGCGCAATGGTGGTCGGGAGGGTCCCTTGCAGGATTTTGATGGACCGCCCGTCAGAACGGAGGATGGGGAGGTAGGTTACCCCATGGATATTGACATCCCGGATGGTGTCGTGGTGGATCCAGAGCTCGAGTCGGAGGGATCCATGGTGTAGGTCGCCTAGGAGTTCTTTCTGAGACAAACTTGTGTGTATGAACCCGTAGGGTTAACTTGGTATATATATAAAGTGTAGTTTGTAAAAAATCGCTGTTGTGTGTTTTTACTATCCCTATGTTTGTTTATTGACCGGGGGTTTATTTAATTTGCTTTTGCATGTGCTTAATCGAAAGATAAAAAGAGTGAGTTGGCGACGCATACTGGGATGTCGCATTTTTAATCGACTGCCGAGGGATGTGCGCGTACCCAGGGTTCGGGGCGTGACAATCTGTGACAACTCAGTTTTCAATCTTTATTTTTCCATAAAAAACTTTTTCAGATTCAAAATTGCTAAAATCCAAGAACAAAAGAGAGACCGAGAGATTCCAGTCAAATTTGTTGACGGACAAAGACCACGTATATAAAATTTCAAGTCATCCTAAAGAGAAAAAGTCACGGAGGCCTTTTTATGAGCCCACCATTGCTTGTGCATGTCCACTGCTTGTAAAATGATGTTTCGAGCTATATATATGTACTACTACTTACCTTCAAATTACTTTGGAGCAATTACTTTCCAACTAATTGACATTTTGTTGGTGGACGACACACTCGGAATCATGGTGATTTGGCTTTAACCTAATAATGCTATAAAAAAATAATAATAATCACGCACTTGTGAATGGTCGATTGGAGGCGAAGTTGACGGAGAGTGCATGAGTGGAAAATTATGAGTGTGTCACCCATCAATCAAAGGCAAGTATGGATGCAATGCAAGTATGGTTTACATGAGTAACATTGATCTTCACAAGCAGTAAGTTCGTTTTATCATTTGAATTTTTGGCAAGGAACTTTGGTGTTTCTTTTATACGGGGAAGCCCTTGTTAAGTATAGGGCCATTAGGCCTCTTAAAAATAGGGAAAATGGAAAAAGGAAATTGGATGAGGATTATATGTGCTGATATTGAGTAACATGAGTTCTACACATCGTGTCTAAATCCTTATACACTACAAAAGAAAAGAAAAAAAAAATTGCCAAAGGCGAGAACTTAGATTTTCCAATTCTACAAATTGCCTTTGATTTTCGAAGACATCAAAAGCCCTCTCTCCCAAATTCTAGAGCCTGCAATTTGGTTTTTCATTTATTATGAATTAAATGAGATTAGAGCCGCCACAGATTCTAACACGAAATAGGAGAAAACGCCTATATATGTATCTAAGCAATTTTCTTCCTTAATGAATGACGTTATGTGAAGAAATAAATCTAGATGGTCAAGAATGATAATACGATAAGAAAATGAAGTTATCTCTCGGATTGTTTCCATTTGGGTTTTTCCTCTGCCTTTACTTACCAATCCACGAGAATCCCCATTCAATCTTTGGTGAGTCCCTCTTTTATTCGGCGAGAAAGAGGAGCCCCTCCATCCTCTCTCTCCAAATCTAGGCCAAATCTCTTTCTTGATCTCGCCAGTCCTCCATTCCTTTGAGTTGACCATATCCCCCATCCCCTTTCCTTGTGTGTTTCGCTTAGAGACGCATATCTTTTCTAAGTTGATCCCCGATGCAGCTTGCTACTTTTAAACAAGAACGTCCCTAATTTCTAAATGCAGATGAATGCGGTAAATAATGAGAATGCAAGACCATGCAGCTTTGATATTTTTGTTTAGGGGTTATAATGTGATGTTATCGATAGATTCAATCCCTAATGTTCATGAAATGCTTAGAGATCTTTGTGGTAAAACTCTAGATGTCAACAAGCATGAAAAAAATGGATTCTTAAGATTTGTTTTGCTATTTTCCTATAGTATGTAATAGGTTCAACTTATTACAATGGCTCAGTTGAACAGAGCTAAACCTTCGGAAACTGCGCAAGAAGGACCTCCGAAATCAGATCAGGGACCTTGGTTCAAGAAGCGAGTTAGCATGAGAATGCGGGGCAAGGGGTGATTCAAGAAATGGAGGCCAGACAACAACAAGAAGCATTGTACGAAGGAGAGGAAGGTGTAAGATGATAGGATTGAAGGTATGAAGTAGAGAAAGTGTTGTGCCGATGTCAAACTATTTTTTCCCCTGTCGATGAAGCATATTTCCGTGAAATGGCATGGTTGAACTGTGACCGTTCAAGGTCCACCAAGTGTGCGAAGATCAACGAACCATTGCAAATTCCTTAAGGAGCGACACTCGAGAGAGAGAGAGAGAGAGAGGGAGAGAGAGAGAGTAATAAATAAACTATCTGTGCAGAAGAGCCATGAAAACTAAGAGGTAATAATACATGGAGAAAAGCAAATATCTGAATTAAGAAAGGTCGATTCCTTGGCTTCGGCGCATCCCATGGCATAATTATCACCGTTCTTTCGACCCGTTGCACATGGGGAACATGCACGTTTGAACAAGCCAGCTGTGTCATCTATAAAATATATTGTAAATATCTAGCAATGGCCTACGCACGTGGGGCGAGCAACTGTATGCAAATTTGCTAAATACGTCTTGTCACCTCTTTGTTTCTTGTTTTTTTTTTTTTTTTTTTTGCCCTCATCGACCAATAGCATTTGTTTTTATGTTGTTCTTTCTTCTTTTCAAAATTGCGACTTTCTATTTCAACCATTTCTCATCCACCCATAGCATTTGATTAGCTTTCCTATATCTACTCCATTTCCTCACACCGGCACCGAGAATATTCAGGAAAAGAAGGAGAGAGAGAGAGAGAGAGAGAGAGAGAGAGAGAGAGAGAGAGAGAGGAGGAGATAAAAGGAAAAGGAGAAGCACGTTCGGACAGAAGAAAGGGAGAGGAGAGAAAGGAAGGGAAAGAAGAAGGAGGAGGAGGAGGAGGAGGAGGAGGAAGAACAGAGATGGGATTCTTATCATGGATGCCTCCCCAAGCTGATTCTACTCCGATTTGCAATGTTTGGTAAACACTCGCACCTATTGTTCTTCTAATCAGATTATTTTTCAAGGTTAGGACTAAAATTCGGAATTATTGGAGATTCATTTGGTGAAGTCCAACTTTTGTGTCGTCGAGTTGCGTATTTTTATAGAAATGATAGTTTAAGGTGTTGTGAAGTTATACAATTTTACCGATCTCAATTTGGATTTACGGTTTGCCCGGAACAAAATTTCAAAGTTTGTCGCGCGCTGGTGGGGTTCCGAACAGTAGCTTTCAGGCCTGAATTTCAGTCGTTTTCAATGAGTTTTGGGGGTGGCTGAGTTCGGATTTTTGTAGTACATCGAAATGGCTTTCTATGGACCGTACGTGTCACACCCCGAACCTCGAGTACGTGCACATCCCTCGGTGGTTGATAAAATTGTGATGTCCCAGGACGCGTCGCCGACCCTTTCATTTTATTGCACATGTGAAAGCGTATAAACAAAACTCTAGATAACACAAATATGAGATAGAAAAGCAGGATCAAATTTTCACAAAACACTTCTTATAAATACACTAGGTTTATATACAAAAGTCTACAAAAAGATCGACTCTCAAAAAGAAGCTGTCCTATGACCTACTCGTCGGACACATTCACCAATCCTTTGGACTCCACCTCCACAGGCTCCAGGGGCTTCGGGTCCTCCACAACCCCATCAAGAGGGTCAACTGCACCCTTGCCCAGAGTGGCGTTGACCGCAACGGCGGGGACATCATATTCCCGAAGGGGACCTACCCTATACCCATTGAGTCTATGGCGGAACCACGCCCTAAATTGTTGAGGTGCCCTCTGAGGTAGGCCCTCATCGACCCAGACAGTGGTCACCACTAACTCATAAACCCAATGACTCCTGGGGACAGGGACGTCTATGCTCTACTTAGAAATAGCCCAAGGCTAACCAAAACGTTCTGGAGGGACCGCCATCTAAGGACCTGAAAAAAATGAGCCCATAATGGGGTGAGACAACATTTCAACAAGTCCACCCCCTAAACCTCGACTAGGAAGGAAATATGCCAAGAGGCGTCCTAACCACACAACCACACAACCCCACAACCATAGAGACTCACCTCGTCTCAAATCCTCCCTGCAAGTCAGTACGGTTCATATCACAGACATAAGCAGTAATAAAACTCAATCAATTGGAACGCCACATTTCATATCTCACACAGCCACAGGGGTCCCGATTATAAGGCCAAATCGTTATGACACATCCCATACCATGCCACATGATTTTGTCCCATAATCAGGCACGATTAAGACACTCAATCTTGCGTTCCAATTTTATCACAACCCAACGGGCACGGCCTACTCGACATTCAGCAGTCTTCTGGCGTAACCAGGCATCGTCTCACCCCATTAAGCATGGCAACGTCTACAAGAGACGGCAATCCCGAAGGAGAATCGGTCCAACCTCTACTGCGACCAACATCCATTGTCTAGGAGCATCCCATATAGGCGCAATGTCTAGCTTAACAGCTCGTGACGAATTCTCGTAGCCATCACACAATCATTCAATTCCGGCCAAGGACACTGTGCATTGCACTCAAATGTCTCAATTAAAATAGTAAACTTGACCTATTTTCTTCATATTAAAAACATGGTAAAATAATCATGTGTGGATATACGGTCAATTTGAACTAGAAAAATTGATATCCTTCCTTTTAAAATCTCACTGCTTGATATAGTATTTAAAACTATTTTCAGTGTCAAAACCCAACACCCGGTATTTTCTAATTAAACACCAAAATTTTCTAATTTTGAAGTAAATACTCGAAATCATAATAACCACTCAATTTGCACAAAATAACACCCAATTGCATAAATTAAGCACACCACCGCAATCAACACGAAATTCTGGTCATCGATTATTCCAGTATAATTTTGGAAAAATATTAAATAATAAAATAAATTACAAAAATAAATAAATAATGCAAATTAGATCCAATAAATGCTAACCTAGACCAGAAATACTAATCTAACCACCTAAACGGGCCTAGAAAATTAATGCACATATCTAGATAAATAGCACAATCTATTTAGCCCATAATCAATCTATTCTAACCACCTAACATGCATAATTAGGCAATTAAATCACTAATCTAAACTAACTAACCACCTAATCTCATCTTAAGTTAAGCTAATCAACCATTAAACATAATTAACCTCCTACGTAAGGATTAATGAGTAAATTCACTGGTTTGCGGGCCGGTAAGTCCATGGCGACGGCAATGCCAAGGTGGGCGAGAACCAAGCCTGGAGCGACACCAACAAAGATCCAGATGGGGCTTAAAACGGGCCACGAAGCCTCAGCTATGGACTGAGGTTCGGCTCTATCCTTGGGCCGAAAGAGGCTAGTTAAGTGGCTAGGTTGGGCTAAAATGGCGAGGAGACGGTGGCGGTGGCTGCAGCGGGTGACAGCGGTGGCTCCAGTGACTGGATGGCGACGGACAGTGGCCAGGTGAAGCTACGATGGTGACCAAGGCAGCTCAAGGCTTCAGGACGGCGACCAGGACACGCGAACGGGTGGACATGTGTGCAGGGGACGGCGTGGCTCGCAGGCGGCAGTGATGGCACTCGACGGCGGCAACAGAGGCAGTCGACGGTTCAGGGGGGTGTTGGCTAGTTCTCTGGTTCTTGAGCTCTCAAATGGCCTCAACAATGGATAAAGCAACCTAAGGAAGAAGAATAAGACAACTACTGATGGGGGGCCCAAAGTGTCACCAAAGTCTCCAAAAATATCCAAATACTCATAACACATGCCCCACCTTGTTCAGCCACATCCACAGCCCATTTCTCTCTCTTAAATCTTCCTTAGCAAGCCAAGATGGCTGCCCAAATATTGCACCCCACAAGGCCTACGAATTTTGAACATTTGCCATCTAATTTGGTTCAATTTCAACTCAATTGGACTCAAATTGGTGCCTATAAATTCAATCAAAGTGCCCACATTAAATCCATGATTTTTCCTCACCAAATGAACCAACTTGATTGCCAAAACTATGCTAAAAAATGGCCCTCTAATTTTTCCAATCCAAAATAGCCCAACTTTGGATTTTCACCAAAAACTCGAGTTTGCATAAAATTCTTGGAAGGATGAGTCGACGTTCCTAAAATGAATCGTGACATAACAGAACTTTCAATTTTTGAAATCGGGTTCAAATTCGATTAATTTCAACCGGGCACGATTTTAGCGTGACCTAACCTACCTGGTAACTTTTAAGAATTTTTAGTGCAATTAACCCGTGATCGATTATTTTCGAGCCACATTGTACATCTTCGACTCATTGGCAACTCTCAGTTGTTGTGAAAATCTCGAGGTTTCAAATACGGGCACATGGTACATAAATGATAGAAAAATCAATTTAGTGTCGTTCGACGAAAATTTTACAATTAGGTAGAACCACCCACACTTTAATCATATACCTTAGTCGAATCGACCTATCTCTGATCTCTTATCGATTTTGACAGTGCCATATTAACCCTTGCAGATTAGCATGGCCCAAACAAGTTTAGAGCACGATGGGACAACAATAGATTTTTGCTATGGACAATCGTTGGTTGGTGCATAGATGTCGTTTTATCGATGAATAGGCATAGTGTAAATGAGTCATTTATAAAAATATCATCTTACTCGGTCTTTTGATAGTGTTTTTCGGTTATTTGTTAGGGAATTCGAGTACGTGGGCTTGAGAAATTGTAGTAAGTTGGTTTGGGCTTTCCCAGGTGAGTGATAGTATTTCTTCTATGAGTTTGTAAACTCATATCTTGAAAGCTATGGAGATTTGATGGATCATAAGTTATTGAAAGCATATTTTATTGCATAAAATCTGGATCAAGCTTTTACTACGGATTAATATTTGTGAATGGTTTGCCAAATGTTTTTGAAATGTTATTCCGAAAGGTTACATGTTTGTGTATATTTATATGTTGATTTGTGAACTTGCTTTATGAAATGTGTTGTGAAAAGATATGTGAAATTTATTCTAGTTTAAGAAATGAGTTCTGAAATAACATGAAAAATACCTTACGAAAAGCATTTCCGGCGAATGAGCTAGGTCGCCAAAAGATTATGTGTTTTCAATTTGCGAAATTGAATTACGATATATATATTGGTTTGGCTTTGCGAATTGTGGAGGTTGTTGTGTGTTGACACCTAAATTTTTACATAAAAAATGGGTTAATGTTTACCCAAAAAAATAAAATTAAAATTGTAACATATAGTTTTAGGAGCATCTATTTTATTCCATTTTTTTTTTTTGCATTGGACTGACAGTGAACGTTGATACAACGTGAAATTTTTCACATATTCAGGTGAGATTTTTCACATATTCAGGTAATATACACCGAGGGACATATTTTTGGGTAGAAAGGAAATTTTCGGATGGAATATTTGAAAGAGAATATTGCACGGAGTGCATATATTTCAATGATATATTTAGGGGGATTATGCGCAAGCAAAATTGGAAGTAAAACATTCCACCAAAATCTAATTCCCTCTCCTACATAAGGTGTTGTGCGCGTACGACAAAAGCAAGAGAGGAAAAAATTTCAGAGAGAAAAACGTGAGAGAGGGCTTCTTCCTTCAATTTCTTTGAGCTCAAAATTGAATAGAAAAAATTCTTTTGGAAAAGGGAAGAGTCAAGTCAGCATAAAGGGGGGGACAGAGAGGTTACAGAGAGATGTGAGAGAGAGGACAGGTGAGAAAAAAAAAGGGGGTCTACAGTGTCGTCTTCTTCGAGGACCCTCCCCCTGACCGCGCCAATCGTGCTTGTGTCGGCCACTGCGCCGGCACCATTGCCACCAGCCACCACTGCCGCTCCACCTCTGCCTACGACTCCACGACGATCCGATGCCTCTCACTGCCGCTCCACTCAAGCCAGCCTGCCGTTCCACTAGCCAACAAAGCTTCCCCCGCACTCACAAGCAACCATCGCAAAACCGCTCCGCCCCCTGCTCCACGCGCACCTCAACCCATCGCCAATGCCCCAACAGCTCACCCCCATGCCGAACGTCACCGGTCGTCCCCCCCCCCCACAACGCCAGACCGCCTCTGCCATTGCCCACTTAGTCGCACCGAAACACCGACCCCTGGCACTATCGCAACGCCCTCAATCCATCCGTCTACAACTTCCGACAACCGTTGCCGTTGCATCACTTGCCCGCGCCTCTGCCTCACTGCCCCTACAACCGGCAGTCGCGCGCACCTCAGCCCGTCGTCGACCCCGCAGCAACTCGCCACCGCGTTGGTCCACGACCCATCGCTACATGCGACCTCGCCAGCCTCACTTCGAGCTCCCCTTCCGAGTAGCGTCTCCACGAGTGCCAGCAACTCACCGGCCCGCAACCCTCTTGCTATCCGCGACCCCTCCGCCAGCTGCTATTATTCATCAGCCTCACCCCAACAACCGCCAACAACTCCGAGCTACTTTCCCCCCTTTGCTCGCTGGTCACTGCTGCTGCCGTCGGTCTACTTACCGCCGCCCCTCACTAGAACGCCGGTGACCAGCCACCCTTAGCGACCCATCACAAGCTCTCAAGCCTTATTTTGAAGCAAAAAAAAAAAAAAAAAAAAAGGAAAATCAAATTAGGTAGTTTTTTCTATTTACTTTATTTTATTTTTTTATTATTTTATTTTATTTTATTTATTTGTTTTTTTAGTAGAATTATTCCTTGATGTAAGATTGAGATTTCCTAACATGAAATAGCCTATTAAATTAGGGATTGACAGTCCGATTTTCATGCCCGAAATCCGACTCGTTAATCGCTTGAAAAATCGCCAATCCAATCTCACCCTCGAGATTCGATTCGCGGTTTATTTAAAATGGGCTAACCTAATCTCATGCACAAGATATGGTTCATCAATTTTTGGATATCAATCTTATCTTGCTCTAATTTGCTGTCGTGCGGTTTGAGTCGACTTTATTTATTTCGAATTTTTTGAAAAAATAAAAACCCACAAAAATGCAATTATTTAGGATGTTAGTTTGTTTAAATTTAAATTGCATGTTTAATTATGTATCAATTTTAATTTCGAATTTCAAAGAAAGTAAAAATAAAAAATTAGAATTAAGGCATTCTTTGCACGTCATTGCATATTAGGGTATGATTACATATCTAATTTTGTTTTCTAATTAATTATAGGTTTAGACAATTTCTCCTAGATAGGTTGCATTTTAGGATTACTTGGTTAGGATAATGTTCTAGTTTAAAGTAGGATTTAGCTTAACCTAATTCCTAATACAAATTGGATGATATTTTAACCTGCATAGATAATTTTCGCATTTTTCTAATTTCGAATTTCATGGAAAATACAAAAAAAGTTGTCTTAGAATAAATTGATTTCATTCTTTAGGATAGAATGCATTTTATTTATGTCATGTAGTTTAGGTCATGTCATCATGTCATATCATTTCATGTTAGATTAAAAGCATGCATTGCATGATTCTCATTAATTAAGTGAAAAAAAAACAAAAATTGCGCGTTAATTAGAAATCATATCTAAAACTGTTGATGTGAATTCTAATTTAACATTGCAGATGATTTCGTTGCTATGAGGTAAGTCTTACAATTTATTCATTGCTTTATCTAGGGGTTAAATTGATGGTTTGCGCACCCGTATGGTCATCTCATGTGTTAGAGAAATAAATTTAAAATCAATTCAAGCTGCCTATAAAGCATTTTTTCAAAAATAAAAGGGAAAGGTACCGAAAGGGCGTTAGAGGAATCTAACGTAATCAAGTCCCCGAACTCACAATCTTTGGTTCATAGGAGAAAAGTAAATCTCCCATTACTTCACTTGGGTTTCTAATCGACCCATCAAAAATAAATTAGTGGCAACTCCAAGCTAAAAATCAATTGCATGTTAAGAGTTTGAACGTAAGTCACGAATTGGTATAGGCTTGGGATAGCCCGAGCTAAGTTTAAGCTTAATAATCCATTAGCCAAACCCTAGGTGGTTCACCCGAAATTTTGGTCACGACATTGTGGATCGATGGTGATGCTCAATATCACTATAAGCCCAGCGAGGAGCTTGTGGGTATGCGTATACTTGTCTAGAGTATCCTTGTGGGCCGAGCCACCACTAATAATAGGTGGAAACCTTGTCAATGGGGGAATTTTGGTTGCCTTGTCACTAGGCGTTGTGTTGTGATCATGGTTTGATATTGAGCAAAAGATTAGTCGATGGATGGACCATCGACGTGTGGTTTCATATAAGGTAGATCAATGGGATAGACCATTGATGTGTGATATGAGATTAGTCAATGGGATGGACCATTGACGTGTATTTTTATGAGATTGACCAATGGGTTGGACCATTGGTGTTTGCTTATTATTATCTTAAATATTTTTGCTTTGAACATATTGTGTTAAAGTAAGAAATGTTACATTTTGGCCTTGAATGTGGCCCCTGAACCGTTAGGGTCATTACAGTCCACTTACCCTTCACATGACTTGATAATATAATACTCTAATACCAAGGAATTTCATTAAAATTCATAAATCCTGGGGGTTTACATCTTTTAGATCGGTCCCTGCGCAATTTATGTGGTGGAAGCACATCCATCAACTCCTTTCCTTATATTCAGAAAATAATGCACACCTACTAAACATTTTTAGATAAAAGCTGAACACTTTTATTTACTTAAACCAGATTGACATCATTTATCGGTACATCAAAATGCCGTAATCTTCTATACTCGGCTATACTTCAAAAGATGACCGACATCTCCTCCAACAGTCGTATACTTAAAGTCCATCGATCAGTGTCGGCGTCCAAAAGTTCCTTCCTTTGCTATCCTCCTCCTCACGGTCATATCCAACCACTTGATCCATCTACTGATGGCAGTGTCAACAGAGGTATCTTATCTAGTCTGAAATGTTAGTCCCCAAACGGGGTGAGTACAACCACTCAGCAGTAAAGATCCATCAAACTACACAATGCAACAAGCAAGACAACCAAGATATCACGAGTAAAGCACATATCATCCATGCTATCGAGCATACATCACCATGCGGTCATGCATATATCGTCATGCAGTCGTGCATATCTCATCGGGCCATCATGGATATACCACCATGCAATCATGCTTGTATTTCCATGAGGTTCATTCCATGCCACATGCACGTACATACGCATGATTCATATCATCCATACAATCATGTATACATCCCCATAAAATCCATTCAAACCTTCATGATTGCATTCTCAATCTCAAATAGCATCAATTTACTTTCATAAGCAAATCATGCATCATGCCATATGCACACACCCACGCGCATGAGTCAATTTCAATTTTTATCTTTCAAATGGATCTCATCATTTTTCTTCCAGGGACCAATGTTTGCATCCCTCATTTATCACTCGCACCCAACCTGGCGTCACGAGAAACCTCCGGGCATGCATCATAATACAACCCCTCACTCTCTGGGCATGTATCATAATACAACCAGGCATCTAAAGGGCATTGACTCATTCAAACCTCTGGGCATCTCGCACCCACTTGGCATCACGAGGAATCCCCTCGGCAAAAACCTCCAGGGCTTCCGGAATTACGTACCGACATACCACCAGGCATCCCCCTGGAATTACGTACCATATACCACCGGGCATCTCGAAACTCCTGAGGACCCTCTGGGCATGTATCTACAGCCGGGCATCCAAAGGGCATCGACTCATTCGAACCTCTAGGCATCCCGACTCCCGGGGCATCGTTGACCCGAGGGTCCAATGGCAACAATTAACATCTTAATTTCCAAATAACACTTTTAAATGTAATGACAAAATGTCTCTTGAGTCTCATCACATGTCAATATTGCATGATATGCCAATTCCAGTACCATCATATCACATATATGTCTCATTTTCAATATGGCATTTGATGCAACAATATCAAAGGTCTAAACCAGTTTTTTTGATGTCATATGACCATATATGCAATACACATAACACCCACGATATCACATTTCATAAAGAAATTCATTGATTTTTGAAAATAGAACCAATTTTTGGGTAAAACAAAATGCACAACTTTAGTAAAAATTCTTGGAAAATTAGTAAAAAATATCAATAAATTCTGAAAATTTAACATGATGTAAACAATATCCAGAGGAAGATATTTCGTGAAGAACACCATGTCAAGAAATTTTCACATCAATCACATAGATCCATACATCACAACAAAAGAAATTCCAGCGCCACTTTTGCACAGTTTCGGAAATAATTTCGATTAAGCCCTTAAATGAACTCCCAAAATTATGATATTTTAATGTTATAGCTGAGATCTAGAGATAAAATTCCCATGAAGAAATTAAAGTCTAATTCCTTTTGGATTAAAAGATATGACTATTACAACTCACCCTAACCCTCGGTTAAATCTCCAGATTTAATCTCTTTCAAAGAAAATCATTTCCCCAATCAATATTGGTCCGTTTATTCTCACATTTCAGTATGTTTCTCCTTAAGATGTCTTCTACAACTCTTATCAAGAATATGAGATCAAATTCGGACTGGATAATTTCACAAAATTCACAAAATCACAATAGACCAACATAACAGTTTCCATATCTAGTTTCTTCAGAGAAAAATCATTTCACCAACCAATACTTGTCCGTTTCATCTCAATTTTTAGTATGTTAATCTTCAAAAAGTCATCTACAACTTTCATCAAGAAGTAGAAGTGAGATTCCAACTAAAAAATTGCATGCAGCTCACGAAATCACCAAAGGTCGGACTGTTTCTACATGCAACAATTCACTTGGAACACTACCGCCATTCATTTGAGTTTCTAGTATTCAACATCATAGCTCAAGCATTTCCAGCATTCAACATCACAACCACAGCAACCAAAGGGTAGATCAATGGACTCTACTTGCCCCTAATCCAAAGAGAATCACAGCAAACAAGAACGGCAGCGCAAGGCGGGCTCGATGGCGGGACTAGGTGGCACGCACGGCAGCCGGTCTTCTTCTTCTTCTTTCTCTCTTTCTCTCTTTCTCTCCTTCTCTCGCACGACAGCTCTCTCTCTCTCTCTCTCTCTCTCTCTCTCTCTCTACCTTGCTCAATCTACCCCCTCCCCTTTTCCTTTTTGGTTGTTTAATTGCTTGCCTTTGGTTAATTTTGCATGGAAGGACACTTGTCTTTGTAAGAAGGACACTTGGCTTCATGGGAAGGACACTTGTAGAGTCCCTCTTGCCACTTGCGTTGTCCATGCAAGCTGATGGGCTCTCTCTCTCTTTGGGCCGGATTTGGGCCAGCTTTTTGGCCGACCAAATGGGGAGAAACAATGGGGAATTTGGTGGGGTTGTGGGCTGGTTTGGCCTTAAGAAAATCAGCCCACTCCTTCTCCAAATTTTTCCTATTTAATCCCCACTTATATAAATATCTAATTACACTTTAATATGGCCATAAAACTGTGTAACATAATCAATAAAATCCAACTTATAAAGCGCACGACCAAGAATAAAATTTTCCCTATCAATTTACCATTTTAATACAATCCTTAATTGCTTATGGACATAAAATATATTTCCAACCAAATAATTGTCCATTAAAATGCTCGGCCATAATCTATTGTAATTTATTGGTCTAATGGTTACAATATAATTTGATGGCGCTTCCATCACCTATTCATGGTTCATGGTATATCCAGGGGTTGTCATAAAATTTTAGGATGCCACATTGAAGGTTTGTTAAACTTCTGGACTTGGTGAAAGTAAGTTATGTTTGTGCTTTAAATGTGCATAGTAATTGCCCGATCCACTTAGAAGAAATGTATTACTCACTGGGCTGTGGTAGCTCATTCATTTCTTCTTATCATGTTTTTTTTAGGTCCCTCAATTAGTGGCCATTAGAGTGAGAGCGTCATCATGGAGGCTTTTGGGAGATGGACTTTAGGTGGTTTGAGGTTGCGTCCTTCAAGAGGAAGGACGGCCGTGTCACCCCCATCCCTTTAGGATTCGGGTTGTGACAGAGCAAACTTACCATTATGGCAAGCTCAGATGCAGTAAGGTCATTGGGAAGCCAGTACCAAGTGTTCCTAAGTTTTAGAGGACCGGACACTCGCACTAGATTCACTAACTTCCTTTATCATAGCTTGACCAATGTTGGAATCTATGTCTTCCGAGATGACGAAGAGCTTCATGTTGGTGAAAGGATCGATGAATCACTTCAGCAAGCAATCGATAACTCCAAGATCTACATACCCATATTCTCTCAGACCTACACTTTGAGCCAATGGTGCCTCTGCGAGATTTCGCAAATCATGGCAAATACCTCCAGATCAGGAGGTAATAAAGAGATACTACCTATTTTCTTCAATGTGGAGCCTGACAATGTTAAGCTAAAAACTCCTTCATATAACAATGCCATACTCATTTTGGAGCACGAGAAGAAGGTGAGCAATGAGGAAGTAAATGAGTGGAGAAAGGCTCTCCTAGGTGTTGATGTAATAAAGGGGTGGGAAGCAAAGAAGTATACGGTGTAAGCTAATTGCTTTTAAGATGCTTGCTTCCCCAATTTCTTATAACACTCGAATCATAGACGCATAAATTTCAGTATTATTGAGGTGGGACTTTCATTATATTAATACAAATCGAGGAACCTATGCTACGATTGTCAAAAAAAATGTGAAATTGATTAACAAGGTCATCTCATCAAATGGGTGAATAACAGCACTAATAGCTACATGGCTATATTAGTATTTGATTATGGGCAATGGGAGAAAAAAGGAATGGGATACTAAAATGTCATGCTCATTGCTATCTAATCATTCACTCTTGCAATACAGTAAACATTTCTTCTCTTGAATACACGGAGTTATAGTCGTTGCTTGAACGTCAATCACAAAATGTCAATTTCAAATTCATAAATATATCTATTTTGCATGAAGTTATTAACATAGTCCCAAGATTGCTAAAATCTCGTGTTAAAATCAAATAAAATTTCAGGTTTTGCCATGGTGCACAAGTTGCCAAGTGCAACAGATGTGTGTTTTGGAGTAATGTCAATGTCCAATTTGGACTCTTAGTAGATCATTTCTAGATCTTTAAGGTCCCATTATCCGTTCGAATGCCGTGTTTTTTATTCGGTGCTTGAATATCATTTCCAGCTAGGTAAACGCGATTTTGCATTCCCCCCCCCCCCTGTAAAAATGGTTTTCCATTGTGGCAGCCATGGCAAGCTCATCAAATTGGTAGTTAAGGAGGTCATGAAAAAGTTGAAGACAAAACATAGATTGGTCATCACGGCCCGAACCCTGGGTACGCGCACATCTCTTGACGGTCGATTAAAAATGCGACGTCTCAGGACGAGTCGCCAACCTATTCTTTTTATCTTTCAATTAAGCACATGCGGAAGCGAATTAAATAAACACCTGGCCAACAATTAAACACAGGGATAGTAGAAACACGCTAGTGATTTTTTACAAACCACACTTTATAAACATACCAAGTTAGCCCTACAAGTTTATATACATAAGTCTATCCTAAAAAGAGGTCTTAGGAAACCTACACCATGGATCCCTCCGAATTGGGCACTGGATCCTCCACGACACCATCTGGGATGTCGATGTCTATGGGGTGAGCTACCTCCCCATCCTCGGTTCCGATGTGTCACGTCCCGAACCTCGAGTGCATGCCCATCCCTTGGTGGTCAATTAAATTTGCGACGTCCCGGGATGCGTCACCAACCCATTCAATTTTTAATGCACATACAGAAGAGAAACGATATCCCTAACAACAACCAACACGAGATAGAAAAGTAGAAAACATATTCACAACCAAAACACTTTTATAAACACCCCGGTTTATATACAACAAAAGACTAAGTCAATAGTCTACAAAAGACCGATCCTCAAAACAAAGCTATCCTATGACCAACTAGCCAGACACGTTTGTCGATCCTTCAGTCTCCATAGGCTCCAGGGTCACCAGGTCCTCCACAGCTTCATCAGGAGGGTCAGCTGCACTCTCGCCTAGAGTGGCATCGACTACCACAAAGGGAATTTCAAAACCCTAGAGGGGACCCACACGGAATCCATTGAAACCGTAGTGAAACCACGCTCTGAACCGATGAGGTACCCTCTGAGCTAAGCCCTCATCGACCCAGAAAGTGGTGATCACGAGTTCATAGACCCATTGACCCCCTGGGGCATGGTAATCAAAACTCCGCTCGGTAACCCTCATCGGCCAACCAAAACGTTCTGGAGGAACCGCCATCTAAGGACCTGAAAATGTTAAGCCCACGATAAGGTGAGATAATGTCTCAGCAAGTTCACCCCATAAACTCCGACTAGGAAGGAAATATGCCTAGAGGCAGTTATATACACAAGTCAGAAGACTTACATTGCCTCAGTTCCCTCATGCACGTCAGTATAGTTCATAATTTCAACCAATCAAATAAGTCTAATCGATTCAATTTGATACGATCGATACGATCAATACCATCTATCAATTCATTGATATGACCACTGCTCACACAAGCTTAAATATATGGTAATAGCTCTCACAAGCTAATAAATAGATTGTAGGTCGCACAAGCTGATATATATAGATCGTTGCTCTCATAAACTGATAAATGATCATTGCTCACACAAACTGATATAGTATACTGCTCTCACAAGCTGCAATTTAATAATGCTCACACAAGCAGATACATGATAAATCAATCCGGGCCAAGGACCTTGTGCTTTGCACGCCAATTCCTCTATTAAAATAATGAACTTGGCCTAATATCATCGTGTTAAAATATACCCGATAAAAAATAATCGTGTGTGGATACACGGTTGATCTGAGCCAAAATACTATATCTTTCTTTTCAAAAGTCCCACTATTTAATATAATGCCTAAAAAAAATTTTGGCATTAAAAATCGACACCCCGGTATTTTCTGATTAAATACCAAAATTACACAATTTTGGGATAAATACCCAAAAATTACAGTCACCACTCAATTTGCACAAAATATCATTCAATAAAATAAACCAAGCACACCATTGCAATCAGTACAAAATTATGGTCACCGACTATCCCGGTATAATTTTCGGGAAATAATAAATAATTAAATAAATACCATGAATAATTAAATAAATAAAATTAATTACCAAAAATGCAAACTTAGGCCGGAAATACTTAATTAACCGCCTAAACGGGCTAGAAAAATTTCCGAACCTATCTAGATAAATAAGACAACATATCTAGTCTCTAATCTATCTGTTCTAACCACCTAACATGCACAAACGAATAATTAAATCGCTAATACATTCTAACTAACCACCTAAACCATACGTAGCCTAAACTAAATACCCCTTAAACGTCATTAACTCCCTAAGCAAAGTTTAGCAAGTAAACTCACCAATTTAGCGATCCAGTGAGTCCATGGCGACGGCGACGCGGAGAAGGGCAACAAACCTCCTAGCGATGACGCCAAACAAGGCCCGAAAGAGGCTAAAAACGGGCCTAGAAGCCTAAAGACCCTTGCTGGTCTTCGGCACTAGTTGCTAGGCCGAGCAAGCTAGAATGGGCTCAGCTTGGACGGGAACAAGCAAAGCGGCGAACAAGCGGCTGCAGTGGGCGACGACGGGTGACGGTGACTACTCCAGGAACCTGAACGGTGGCTTGGCGACTTCGACGGTGGCCTAAGGTGGCTCGGGGACACGACTAGGAGATGAAACAGGTGAGACGAGCAGGAACAAGTAGACACGCAGGCAAGGCTGGCTCGAGCTCGCGGCTAGCGTGCAGTGGTGAAAGGGGCTCCGGCGGGTATGCGACGGCTAGAGGGAGGGCTTAGCTCGGTTTCTCTACAAATTTTTGAAGCTCAAAAGGGACTAAAAATGGAGAAAGCAGGTCTGCTGAGGAAGAAGGAGACAGCTGAAGACTTAGAGGGACCTAATGGCCTAAATATCTCTTAGTTTGATCATGGCTTGGCCCCCACTTGTTCATCCCTATCCTCAGCCAATTTGGTGCGCAAAATTCCCCTTAGAAGCAATTCCAAGTGGTCCAATATGTTGAGGGACCCTTGGTCTACGAATTTTGATACCATTCCCCCAAATTGAACCAAATTCCTCTCCAATTGAGCTTAAATCGGTCCCCATAAATTCAACCAAGATGTTCTTGTCAAATACAACATTTTTCCTCACCAATTGAACTAACTTGAATCCCAAAAACACGATAAAAATGGTCCTCTGATTTTTTCGATAAAAAACAACCCTAATTTGAAAATTCACCAAAAATCTCGGTTTGCGAAAAAATTTTCGAAAGATGAGTCGACGTTCCTAGAATAAATCGTGACATGACAGAACTTTCAATTTTTGAAATCTTGTTTAAATTCGTGGTTAATTTCAATCTAGCGCGATTTTAGCATGACCTAGCCTACCGAGTAGCTTTTAGAAATTGTTAGTGTAATTGACCCGTGGTCAATTATTTTCGAGCCACATTATACATCTTTAACACATTGGTGACTCTTGGTTGTCGTGAAAATCTTGAGGTTTTAAATGTGGACACTAGGTACCAAAACAACAGAAAAATCAGTCTAGTGCCGATCGACGAGAATTTTGCAATTAGATGGAATCATCCACACCTAATCATATGGCTCAATCGAGTCGACCTATCTTCGGTCTCTAATCGATTTTTAACTGTGCCGTAATGACCCTTGCAGACTAGCACGGTCGAACGGTCAATTTCTGGTCGAATTCTCAAATCTATTGTATTAAAATCCATTAACGGTTTCACATGATAGACTAGTTATCCCGTGAGTGATCAGTTCAGGGAAAAGAACTATAAGCATGTCAATGAAAAGCCCAACTTATTCAATCGAAAACAGAACCCGAAAATCAGGATGTCACAACTCTTCCCCTCTTCTAAAAATTTCATCCTCGAAATTTAAACTATTACAAACTTTAAACAAAAAGGTGGGGGTACAGTCGTCTCATCGAATCTTCACTTTCCCAAGTTGCTCCTTCAGTGCCATGGTATTGCCAGACCACTTTAACTAACGAGATCGTCTTGGTGCGCAGAACTTGTTTCTTCTGATCTATAATCTGAACCGATCTTTCCATGTACGACACTCTATCATCCACGTCTAACTCTTCAAAATTTAGCACGTGAGTCAGGTCAGGCTTATACTTTCTCAACATCGACACGTGAAAGACGTTATGCTCTTGTGCCAACCTTAGCAACAATGCAAGACGATACACTAGAATCCCTATTCTTTCCAGAATCTTAAAGAGACCTACGTACCTCGACTTAGCTTTCCCTTTTTGCTGAAGCATGAAGTATCTCTCATTGGTGACACCTTCAGAAAAACGTGCTCATCAACTTGGAATTCCAATGGCCTTCGATGCTTATCAGTGTAGCTTTTCTAGCAGCTCTGAGTAGTCTTTAATCTGTCTCTGATGACAGCAACTGCATCCACCGACTGCTGGACTAACTCTGGGCCTCTGATCTTTCTTTTTCCAGCCTCATCCCAACACACTGGCGTTTTGCACACTCTGCCATACAATGCTTCAAAGGGAGCCATCTGAATGCTCTGCTAGAAGCTGTTGTTGTAGGCAAACTCAACGAGATGAAGCTGTTCCTCCTAGCTTCCCTTGAAATCCAACACGCAAGCTCGCAGCATGTCTTCGAGGGTTTGAATTGTCCTCTCAGACTGGCCATCTGTCTGAGGATGATAAGCCGTACTGTACTGCAGCTTCGTTTCTAAAGCAGCCTATAAACTCTTCCAAAAGGCAGTTGTAAACCTCAGGTCTTGGTCTGATGTAATCATCACCAGCATTGCATGCAGATGAACAATCTGACGCACATACAACTCAGCGTGCCTATCCAAATCAAGGTCCTTTCATATGTGCAACTGAAGACTTCCGACTTAGCGCATCTACAACCTTATTCGTTTTTCCAATGTGATACAAAATATCACAATCATAGTCCTTTAGGATTTACATCCAGCGACGCTATCTCATATTCAACTCCTTCTGAGAGAATAGATACTTGAGACTTTGATGGTCAGTGAAAATTTGGAATCTTTCCCCACACAAATAATGTCTCCAAATCTTCAGAGCGAAAATGATTGCTACGAGTTCTAAGTCATGCGTCAGATAATTCAGTTCATGAGGTCTCAACTGACGGGACGCATATGCAACGATCCTACCATGTTGCATCAGCACGAAACCTAGTCATCTAAACGATGCATCACTATAGATCTCGTATCCTCTAGGACTAGATGGTATGGTCAGCACAAGTGTGGTAGTCAACTTTTGCTTGAGCTATTGGAAACTACACTCGCACTTGTCTGTCCACACAAACTTCTCTTCCTTCTTTAGTAGTTAAGTCAACGGCGACACTAAAGCTGAAAACCCTTCCACGAACCTTCTATAGTAACCTGTCAAACCCAAAAGGCTTCTGACCTCTGTCATGGTTGTCGGTCTTAGCCAGTTGATAACTGCTTCAATCTTGGTCGGGTCCATAGAGATTCCTTTGCGTGAAATCACATGACCTAGAAATGTAACACGATTCAACCAAAACTCGCACTTACTAAACTTGGCGTACGGCTCATGATTCCACAAGGTCTGAAGTACCATCCTCAAATGCCTTTCGTGCTCCTCGGAACTTCTCGAATACACCAGGATATCATCGATGAACATGATCACAAACTGATCCAGATATTCTTTGAACACTCAGTTCATCAGATCAATAAAAGCAACAGGGGCGTTCGTCAAACCAAACGGCATTACGGTGAACTCATAATGGCCGTATCGAGTACGAAACGCTGACTTTGGTATGTCCTCCTTTCTAATCATCAGCTGATGATACCCTGTCCTCAAGTCGATTTTTGAAAATATTAACGCTCCTTGCAATTGGTCAAACAAGTCGTCAATCCTCGAGAGCGGATACTTGTTCTTGATCGTCACCTGATTGAGTTGGCGATAGTCAATGCATAGACGCAAGAAACCATCCTTCTTCTTCACGAACAAAACTAATGCTCCCCAATGTGATGCACTGGGACGTATAAATCCCTTATCCAACAATTCCTGCATCTACACCTTCAGCTCTTTCAACTCAGATAATGCCATCCAATAAGGAACCTTTGAGATTGGCTTTGTCCCGGGTGCTAACTCGATCATGAACTCTATCTCTCTCTCTCTCTCTCTCTCTCTGGCGGTAAGCCTAGCAATTCTTTAGGAAACACATCTAGAAATTCTTGTACCACGCGATATCTTCAATCTTCAGCTCCTCAATTGTTGTATCCACGACAGTCGCCAAGTAATCCTAACAACCCCAGTCTAAAAAACGGGTTGCCTCAAGCAACGAGATTAAGGAAATCAAGGGTCCTCCTCGACTCCCAGTAAACTTGAAACTTTCACCCCTTAACGGGTTAAACTGAATCAATTTACGATAGTATTCCATCTTAGCTTGTTGCTTGGTGAGCCAATCCATGCCAATTATCACATCGAAATCATACATGACTAGGACTAAGAAATTTATCCTCCCCTCTCGCTCACCAATCACTAACTTGCAACCAGGACAACCCACTGTAGTTAACACATTATCCTTTAATGGTGTAGATATGCTAACTACTGACTCCAACAACTCAGGAATCAATCCTACTAGCTTAACAAAATGTTCAGCTATAAACGAATGAGTTACACCAGGATCAAATAAAGCATAAGCGGTGTGGTTGTTCAGCGAAACCGTACCTGTAATCACATCAAGCGCGTCTTCTACCTATCCTCTCGTGATAGCATACGTCCTTCCCTGAGCTGGAGGTCTAATCAGTCCACCCGGCTATGCAATCTGCGACACAAACCCTCTATTTTGATCCATCAGCGCCGGCGGTAACTGCTGTAGTCCCCTCAGCTTTCTGGGACAATCTTTGGCCAAGTGACCCGGCTGGCCACACTCGAAACAAACACCCATCCTTAAATGGCACGAGGCTGCACCATGTTGCCTTCCACAAAAGCGACACGCGCCATTCTAACTCGACGCTGACTTGCCTATTCCACCCTTCCTATTGGGCGGAACATGGTACATTCCTCCGGTCATAGGCCTCTTCCCAAACTGATTCTCCTCTCTATTTGAACTGAACCTTGAACCAGACGAGGCGGCTTGCTCACTCAAACTTCTCTCTATCAACTAGGCTTGATTATACACCTCATTGTAATCCTTGAGATCAAGCAGCACCAGTGGGTTCTTCAGCTCTAGTCAAAGGCCATTCCTGAACCTCCGAGCTTTGTCTTCGAGATCTTCCACTAGTCTTGGAGCTGAGATAGTTCCATGAATTTAGGTTCATACTGGTCTACTGTCATCATCCCTTGACGGAGGCGCTGGAATTCCTCCATCTTGTGCTCGCGGGCGCTATCTGAAAAGTACTTGCTGTTGAAGGCTCTAAGAAAAGCGTTCCACACTAGGACTACACCTTCGAGAAAAATTGTGCCTCTGGTGGCCCTCCACCAAGTATTTGCGTTACCCTGCAGCTGATAAACTGCCAAGACAACCTTTTCCTCCTCATTGCACATCAAAAGTGCAAAGGCCTTCTCCAGGTCTTGGATCCAAAGCAATGCAGTCTCGAGATCTCCAGCACCGGTGAACCTCAGTAGGTTTAGCTTCAAGAACTGCTCCATGACCTTATGAATAGGCCTTTCTCTCTCCACAACCATGTTCCTAAGCGGAACTTCGGCAAGTGCGGTAATGGCTGCGGCATCAACAGTGGCGGAAACAGCAGTAGTAGCGGCAGTTGTAGCGGCGGCGTCTTGATTCTGGGCCTGCTCCCCCACCAATGCTCCCAACATCTCAAGCGACAACATGATCCCGTCAATCCTAGGATCACCAGGGGCTGCTACCCCAGCACCAACAGGAGGCAGTGCTACTCCACTAGCGCTACCCTGAACTGGTGCTCTACCACGACCCCCTCGGGTACCAACCCTTGTCAGCGTCCTACCCTGAGTAATAAGTCCGATGGTTCTCTTCCTACGAGTCATTTGCTCCTGATCACTCATAGTGCAAGCTCTTTATAGAAACCTGCCTTCCAATTCCACACAGAATTAGAAGTTGAGTGATCTCCACAAAACAATTTACCAAACAGCTATCACTCACATACACCAACATAAAATAGAGGTCATTCCCACTAACAGTCCCATAACTTACCACACCTTATCACTCCAACTATCGACCAGCTCTAATACCACTCCAAGCAAGGATGTCACACCCCAAACCTTGAGCATGTGCCCACCCATTGGTGGTCGATTAAATTTGCGACGTCCTAGGACACGTCGCTGACCCATTCAATTTTTAATGCACATGCGGAAGCGGAATGATACCCCCAACAACAACCAACACGAGATAGAAAAGCAGGTAACATATTCACAACCAAATCACTTTTATAAACACTCCGGTTTATATACAACAAAAGACTAAGTCAATAATCTACAAAAGACCAATCCTCAAAACAAAGCTGTCCTATGACTAGCTAGCCGGACACGTTCGCTGATCCTTCGGTCTCCACAAGCTCCGAGGGCGCCGGGTCCTCCATAGCTCCATCAAGAGGGTCAGCTGCACTCTCGCCTAGAGTGGCATCAACTACCATAGCGGGAATTTCAAAATCCTGGAGGGAACCCACATGGAATCTATTGAAACCGTAGCAAAACCACGCTCTGAACCGATGAGGTACCCTCTAAGGTAAGCCCTCATCGACCCAAATGGTGGTCACCATGAGTTCATAGACCCATTGACCCCCTGGGGCATGCTAATCAAAACTTTGCTCGATAACCCTCATCGGCCGACCAAAACGTTCTAGAGGAACTGCCATCTAAGGACCTGAAAAGGTTGAGCCCACGACGAGGTGAGATAATGTCTCAGCAAGTTCACCCCCTAAACTCCGACTAGGAAGGAAATACGCCTAGAGGCAGCTATACACACAAGTTAGAAGACTTACCTTACTTCAGTTCCCTCCTACACGTCAATATAGTTCATAATCTTAACCAATCAAATCAGTTCAATCAATTCAATTCGATATGATCGATACGATCAATACTATCTATCAATCAATACCATCTATCAATTCATCGATACGACCACTGCTCACACAAGCTAATATATAGATCGTAGCTCGCACAAGCTGATATATATAGATCATTGCTCTCACAAGCTGATAAACGATCATTGCTCACACAAACTGATATAGTATACTGCTCTCACAAGCTAACATATCAATGCGCATATAGGCTAATATAGTATACTGCTCTCACAAGCTACAATTTAATAATGCTCACACAAGCTGATACATGATAAATCAATCATGGCCAAGGACCTTGTGCTTTGCACACCAATTCCTCAATTAAAATAATGAACTTGGTCTAATATCATCGTGTTAAAATATACTCGATAAAAATAATCGTATGTGGGTACACAGTCGGTCTGAGCCAAAATGTTATATCTTTCTTTTCAAAAATCTCACTATTTAATATAATTCCTAAAAACATTTTTGGCGTTAAAAACCAACGCCCCAGTATTTTCTGATTAAATACCAAAATTACACAATTTTGGGATAAATACCTAAAATTAGAATCACCATTCAATTTGCACAAAATAGCATTTAATTAAATAAACCAAGCACACTATTGCAATCGATGACGAAATTCAGTCACACCGACTATCCCGAAGATAATTTTTAGAAAATAATAAATAATTAAATAAATACCCAAAATAATTAAATAAATACAATTAATTACCAAAAATGCAAACTTAGGCCAGAAATGCTTAATTAACTACCCAAACGGGCTAGAAAAATTTCTGAACCTATCTAGATAAATAGCACAACTTATCTAGTCTCTAATCTATCCGTTCTAACAAGCTAACATGCATAAACGAATTATTAAATTGCTAATCCATTCTAACTAACCACATAAACCATACTTAGCCTAAACTAATCACCCCTTAACCGTCATTAACTCCCTAAGTAGAGTTTAGCGAGTAAACTCACCAATTTAATGATCTGGTGAGTCCACAACGACAACGACACGGAGACAGGCGACAAACCTCCTAGCGACAACGCCAAACAAGGCCTGGAAGAGGCTTAAAATGGGCTTAGAAGCCCAAAGACCCTTACTGGTCTTCGGCTCTAGTTGCTAGGCCGAGCAAGCTGGAACGGGCTCGGCTTGGACGGGAACGAGCAAGGCAGCGAACGAGCGGCTACAGCGAGCGACAACAGGTGATGGCGACTACTCCGGCAACTTGAACGATGGCCTGGCGACTTCGATGGTGGCCTAAGGTGGCTTGGGGACACGACTGGGTGACAAAACAAGCGAGACGAGCAGGAACAAGCGAACGGGCAGGCGGGGTTGGCTCGGTCTCGCGGCTGGCGTGCAGCAGCAACAAGGGCTTCGGCATGCATGCGACGGCTAGGGGGAGCGCTTAGCTCCATTTCTCTACAAATTTTGAAGCTTAAAAGGGACTGAAAATGGACAAAGCAGGTCTGCTGAGGTAGAAGGAGACAACAGAAGACTTGGAGGGACCTAATGGTCTAAATATCTCTTAGTTTGATCATGGCTTGGCCCCCACTTGTTCAGCCCTATCCTTAGCCAATTTGGTACACAAAATTCCCCCTAGAATCAATCCCAAGTGATCCAAAATGTTGAGGGACCCTTGGCCTACGAATTTTGATACCATTCCCCCAAATTAAACCAAATTCCTCTCGAATTGAGCCTAAATCGGTCCCCATAAATTCAACCAAGATGTCTCATCAAATACAACATTTTTTCTCACCAATTGAACCGACTTGAATCCCAAAAACACAATAAGAAATGGTCCTCTGATTTTTCCTGTCAAAAATGGCCCTACTTTGAAAATTCACCAAAAATCTCGGTTTACGAGAAAAATCTTTGGAGAATGAGTCGATGTTCCTAAAATGAATCGTGACATGACCAAACTTTCAATTTTGAAATCTGGTTTAAATTCGCAGTTAATTTCAATCTAGCGCAATTTTAGCGTAACCTAGCCTACCGAGTAGCTTTTAGAAATTGTTAGTGCAATTGACCCGTGGTCGATTATTTTTTAGCCACATTGTACATCTTCGACACATTGGCAACTCTCGGTTGTCGTGAAAATCTCGAGGTTTCAAATGCGAACATAGGGTACCAAAACGACAGAAAAATCGATCTAGTGCGGATTGACGAGAATTTTGCAATTAGATGGGATCACGCACACCTAATCACAAGGCTCAGTCGAATTGACCTATCTCCAATCTCTAATCAATTTTTAACTGTGCCGTAATGACCCTTGCAGACTAACACGGTCTAGCAGTCAATTTCTGGTTGAATTTTCAAATCTATTGCATTAAAATCCCTTAACAGTTTCACCTAATAGACGAGTTATCCCGTGAGTGATCAATTCAAGGAAAAGAACTATAGGCACGTTGATGAAAAGCCCAACTTTTTCAATCGAAAACAGAACCCAAAAATCAGGATATCACACGATGTGAGGTCCGTCAAAACCCTATAAGGGACCATCTCAAGCCCGATTCCGCTCCCTAATGAACCACGCTTTGAAGCAATAAGGTACCAAATGAAGGAGACCCTCATCGACCCAAATCGTGGTCACCACTAGCTCGCGGGTCTAGGTGGTCCTAGGAATAGGGAAAAAGGAAGACTCATAATCCATCTCCCATGGAACCCCAAAACGGACGGGACATATCTTCATACTAAGGACTTGAAAAAGGTTAACCATGATGGGATGAGATAAATCTCAGTGAGTCAAAACCCTAAACCCCGATTAAGACGCAAATTTGCCTAAGAGGCAGCCTAAACAGGCACCACAAACAAACTCACCTCGCCTCGGCACGTCCCTACATATTAATTGTCACATATGCATTATAAATATCATAACCATAATTAATAACCAGAACACATCATTCTCATCCATCAAACATTCACATAAGTCTTGATTATAAGGTAAACCCATTATGACACGTCTCATACCATGCCACACAATTTTGCCCCATAATCAAGCGCAAAAGCACAACCACTTAGGTGTGTTCCAATTATTATGACCCAATGGCCACGGCCAACTCAATAGTCGGCGGTCATCCGGCGTAATCGGGCATCGTCCCACACTATTGGGCACGGCAATGTCTAGCATCCTCCGCCTAGATGGCATTCCACAAAGGAGCTTCGTTTCGAAATCCATATGCGAACGGCAACGTCTAACATCCTCCACCTAAATAGCATTCCACAAAGGAGCATCGTCCAGTGTAAACGCATCCAGATAGGTTTCACTTAGTGACGATGCAAGCACATCATCAATCAAACCCATTTCTTATCTTCCGTCAATTAGCCCAAAATACCAAAATTCCTCTTCAAATAATAAATCTTGCAATCCTTTTTTTTTTTTTTGTTCAAAGCTTTCCAAAATAAATTCATAGGTGCTCACGTACTCAAAATTAATCTGTCAAACTTTGCACGCACCTAGTTTAAAACCTCATTTTTTTATTGAGCAAATAAGATTTAGTGTCCAAACCCGACACCTAATTTTTCTTTCTATTTAAATGCCAATAAAACCATCTTTTGCAATAATAATGGATAATTATCACAAAACAACCAATCACATAATGTTGCACGTGCAGCACTCAAATTCACGCATAATTGCATCCAAGAAAACGAGCATAAAATTCTACAAAATGGCTAATCCATTACTAATTACGCTAATCATGATTAATTAAATAAATTGTGATTAATTAAGCTAATCCAATTTAATTAACCTAACCATGATTAATTAATCTAACCATGGTTAACTAACCTAACCCAAGCAAGCTAACCTAACTAAATCTAACCATGGTTAACTAACCTAGCCCAAGCAAGCTAACCTAACTAAGGTAGGCTAACCTAACTAAACTAGCTAACCTAACCATGCTAATTATACTAACCAAGCTAGTTACACTAACCTAGGATTAACTAGCTAATCCACATTACATTAATCTAACTCTCTAAGCGCAATTAACAACCTAATCAAGGATTAGGGAGTTAACTCACTGGATTAGAACAGCAGCGGGTTCACGGTGACGGCAACGCGACGATGGCAAGAACCCGAGACTACCGTGTCTCGAATGGAGGCTTGGAGGAGGCGGGGTTGGCCCTACAAGGCTCTCGGCCAAGGAGGGAGGTGCGATTCTGTGGAGCTGCTAGTCGAAGGAGCTAGGCTGGACGCTAATGATTGTTGCAGCTGCTGGTGGGTGGAGCCGCGGTGGATGGCTGCATGAACATATGGTGGCTGGCGAAGTGAGCAGGTTGGTGCTAAGGGCGTGAGGAGTTTGGCGGTTCTGCCAGTGATGGGAGCTGGCTGGACGGTGATGCGGTGGTGGACGGTGAGCTGGTGGCTGGTTGGGCGTGCGGTTGTGTGATGTGAAGATGGGATGATGATGGAGTTATGTGGGCGAGGAGTGCTGGCAATGGATGAAGATGGTGCGGCAGCAACAATGAAAGAGGAAAATGAAGGAATGGAGAATGAAGAAATGAAGAAGGAGCAGAAGGGGGCTCGGCTAAAGCGAAGGAATGGATGTGCGTGCATGAGGAAAGAGAAATGGGAGAGAGAGAAGGGAAAAATGGAAGTCAAAGCATCAACCAATTAGAAACCTAGGGAAATATCTATGCACTCATGAAAATGCTGCAAAGTCTTCATCCTTCAAAGTCAATAGCTCAACCACTCAAAAAATAGCTCTAACTTCCCTAATTAAGCCGTTTTTGGGCAACCAAATAGCACACTCCTCTTCCCATCGGAATTTCCATTTTATTTTCTTTTCGTCCGAAAACGATTTTTTCACAAAATTTTGGACTCGATAAAATTTCTCCGAAAGATGAGAGAACGTCCTATAAATGAATCGTGGCACACTCAAACGTCCAATTCCAAAAAACAAATTCAATTTCGTGGTTAAAATCGACCAAACGTGATTTTAGTATGACCCGTGGTCGATAACTTTTGATCCACGTTTGTGCATTTCGAAATCATAGACGACTCTCAATTGTCGTAAAAATCGCAAGGGTTCAATTACATGTCCCGAGTATAATATCGATAGAAAATCGAGTTATTGCCATTTGACGTGAATTTCGCAATCATGCGGAACCACCCGCAATTCGACTATGCAATTCGATCGAATTGACTTATATCCGATCGCAATTCGATTATAACGGTGTCGTATTGACCCTTGCCGATTATTACGGTCGAGTGGTCGATTTCCGATCGAATTCTCTAGCCTGTCGCGTTTATATCCCTTAACGGCCTCACCTGATAGATTAGTTAACTCATGAGGGACTTGCTCCAAGTAAAATGACCATAGGTGTGTCGACGAAACAACTATTTCATATATCCGAAACGGGGGTCAAATTTCGGGATGTCACATCGATGGCTGAACATTTAGTTAGAGTTGATGATCGTGTAGTAGCAGTAAGTGAATTGTTAGACATTGACTCTGGCGGTGCGCAACTGGTTAAAATTAATGGTATGGGCGGTATTGGTAAAACGACTATCACCAAGATTGTCTTCAACCAACTTTCTTCTCATTTTGGAAAGTGTTGTTGTTTCCTTGAAGATGTCTGAGAGAAGTCATCAAGAACTAATGGCTTAGTTAGGTTGCAAAAAAAGTTATTTAATGAAATCGACCATCGTGCAGGAACAAAGGCCATTGATGAAATTGATTATGGAATGAAGAGGGCTGGAGACATGCTTTGCAAGATGATTTCTCAATTTGTAAAATTGTGCTGTACAACTTATAAATAGTCCAATCTGTAAATGGAGGGCTCACAGAGTTTCATCTAAGAAATAGATGCATTAACATTGTTAAATCCAATCCAAGTAGCTGTATTGAGGCCTCCAACAGACAATATGAACTGAATCTAGGATGCTGCACTCTTTCCCGAGACCATAAGATGTAGAACTCACTTCACAAATGGAACCCCCAAAAGACAGTTGGCTCATATTCCTCATAATGTTGCTCGAAGAATTGTCTCAGCAAAAACTCTTCATAAGGTGACCGTGTTGCAAATAAGTGCCAAACTTGTGTTGCGAACACAAATATCAATACGGGATTGCACGATATTATCTGAGTCCCAATCAACCAAATGAAGAATGCTCAATATCCAGGATGACGGATGAACCAATAGATTCCATTAGCTATAAGCTTGTGATGATCCTCATGATGAACTTTGATCAAATGGGTGAACGCCCCCCCCATCAGTTCTAATCGCCAACTTCCTAATGATTCCCCCAACTACAATCATGGCGAAGCCCAGATTGCTAATCCACCAGCATTCTTCCAAAGCTGGAAAATTACTCCATCAGAGAAAACAACATTGCAACAAGATAATTCCAGCGAGAGGAGCAGGCTTTTTGACTGTGATTGGAACAGACATTTGGGTTTGGGAAGAGAGCCTCAGTGCCATTGGTGTGATGTTCTGCGACATGCCCATACCTAGGTGACGTGTTATTTCAACAAGCTAAAATAGCTTTCACTTTAACGGATTAAACTAATATGAACGACATTGACCTCGATTGAAAGTGAGTGAAGCTTGTAGACGAGATAACGGACTTGAAGCTCATGGATGACTTAAAGATTGTGGATGATGAATCTAGCAAAGAAGAGCCGACGGTGAACAGCAAACGGCGGACTGAATCCCATGTGGAGTGGGTGAGGAGTGATGAGGATCAAGGTGAGCAGCGAAGACTGAGTGGCGTGGCCAAGGATCAGGGGAGCGGCGAAGACTGAGAGTGGCGCGACCAAGGATGAGGTGAGAGCAATGGGGGAGAGGAAGGAAGAAAACATGAAAAATAGAAAATCATTTGGGGATTTTCTTCAATTTTTCATCCAATCGCAAATTTTGATTAAACTACCCTGGTTTAAATCGCCGGAAATGGCCCTCCAATTAGCCTGGGCCCTTATTTGAGACTGACTTGGCCACTTTAGACCTTTTTTTGAAACATAATTCACTTTAGGCTCTCTTTTGAGAAAATGACCTCACTTCGAACCCTTAATTGGAAATTTCTCTCAAAAATATGATAATAAGATTCAAGTAAGCTTTCTAAAAGCTTTTTCCTATTTTGTACATAAATTTGATATGAAATTACTGACATGACAATCTAGTCATTATCAACCTTCTTACAAAGCACGCCAACAATCTAACATAGATAAAATTTCTCAAAATGATGTCACTTTGAGTAGTTTTATGAATTTTCTGATTTTTTCTTACTTTCTTTTCTCTCGTTTTACTTTACTCTTCTTCTTTTTTCCTTCTTTTCTCCTTCTACTCTTCTGATTCTCGATAATTGACGAGGAGGGAGTCATTAAGATGACGTTTTACAACAATGATCTTAGGCAGTTAAGGAAGATGCACTGGAAACAAGAAACCGATATACATGACATAGTTTTTTTTCTTCTTATAGAAGTCCCAGCATTTGGTAGGCTCAGTCCATTTTATAATTATTTAAAATTCCTTCCATAGGTCTATCTCCTTCGACAAGGAGGCGATTGTCTTTGTCAAGGGACTTCCAGGTTCAGTAGATATACCAGGAACATATTGCGAATTCAGACCTTCTTCTCCCTTTATTTGTCGATAATCTTCCATGCCATGTGAAATTTTCCTTTTCATTTCTGGTTACCGTTTGTCGTCTTCCTTTCTGAAAGAGGAAGGGAAATCTCCATGGCCGTACCGCGGTGGCTGCTGGCCAAGCTGAGCGGCCATGGACGACAACCATCGACAATAATAAATTCAACTTAACTTCTAGACAGTTTTGTAACGATTGTGGGAAATTGAAAAACAATCAAACAAACATGAATTAAATTTGGTCTCACTTATTTTAAAATCCACTACTCCACGTAAGTTTATTTCATTTTTTGCTCGTGTTTTCTCATTTTCTTTCGTTTTTCCCCTTTTCTTTCCTTCTTTCATATATGAGGAAGTTCCATATTTTGCAGAAGTCTACGGAAATTCTAAGAGTAGGTCTTTCATTAAAAAGAAAGCTAAAAGGATGCAAAGTAGCTATAATGGGTATACCAATTATGTTGTACTTTAGCTAGTACGTCCATGATGGGGTGCGATTGGACCGCACCATTTGGACTTGATATGCTACGATGAAGGGGTGTGATGGGGTCATATAAAAGACCCCTGAAGACAACCGTTGGAGGGGTTGGACAAACATACATTCAGAGAGTTTTCTTCCTTTCTCTTCCCTTTCCATCAAGGCATTCCATTTTCTTCTTTACAAGAACGATTTGCACTTACGCCGTGGAAATCGGGTGCTTTCCTCGTGATTGCATCCAAACTAATGTGAGGAAGTGTTGTTCGTGTTTCATTGGCAATTCAACGTTCATTCCGGGGCTATTTAAAATTTGCGCATCGGAATCCGGTAAGTTATCTTCTGCCGACTTGAATTCCAACATTGGTATCAGAGCCCGGTCGTGATTTCTGCCTTGTTTTTCATCGAGTTTTCTCATTTACCATTTGATATTGATATCAAGAGATTGTTTTCTACATTATTTTTTATGTATATTGGTCGGAATTGCAATCTGAAAACTCGAATTCGAACCGAAGCAAAGAATGAGTTCGGGGTCACGTGCATCCGTGAGGTTTTGGCCATTTTTCGAATTATTCTTTTGGCCAAAATCAGCTTTTGAATATGCAGGATGAAAGTACTCATCGAGATGAGTCCGACGGTGGTTCGAGCGAGACCGAAAGACGCTGGACGCGCCCACACGCACGGCCAGAAGCCGCTACCCATGGCCCTCACGCGCCTGACGTGTTGGGGATGCCAGCGCATGCGCAACACGCGCGGTATGCGAACTGACGTGTGCGCATCACGCGCACGTCGCGCGGAGCGACGCGACGCTCGATGACGTCACAGATGACGTCATCAATGACGTCACAGATGACGTCATCCAACAGTCGGTAACAACTGGGATGACGTCATCGATGACGTCATCACCGGCGGCAGTTGGTCGGCCGATCACCTGCCGGTGACCCGACCCGACCCGACCCTTCACCCGAACTGACCCGATATTCGACCTAGTTGACCCAACCGGACCCAACCATTGACTAGTCAACGGTCGGACCGGTCAACGGTCCGGCGGTCAAACCGGTCGGACCGGTCACCGGTCGAACTGGTCGGACCGGTCGGACCAGCCAGGAGCCGTTTGGCTCACTAACTCATGTGCCACACGCGCTGCGCACTCAGGCAACGTGTGGGGGCGCGTGCAAGCTCTGTTTGGTGCGTGGTCGGTGGCGTTTGGTTCGTATGAGTGTCCTCTACACAGTGGTGTAATTATTTTATACTTTCAAATTTTATAAATGTATGAAAATGCGTAGGAAACCCTATGTACGAGTATTTTTTGGGGTTTAATGTAGTTTATTCATTTGTAGCTTGTATTTTCTTGTGATTTAGGAAATACAGTAGCTAGCTTGTGTGCAAATAATGTTATATATGCTCTGTAGAGCTTGGTTCAATGATATGATGTATATATTTTAATATACTTCCAATTTTCTAGTTGCTAAAAACAAAAATTCAAACAATGGTAGGAAATCCATTACATGTTGAATTGCGATTTTAATTATAGTTGAAGCATGATTGTTATTTATACGTTGGTTATTATCTTGCTATGTTTTTTTTTGTTAAGGAAAAATGTAGAAATTACATAAAGTCATATAATTATTTTTTCTAGTGGGAGTTCGTAGGTTGGTAGAATTCAAGGGAGTTCTCACCTAGAACTTAAAATTTGCGCAAATTAAAGTAATTAATGATAATAGAGCAGCTGTACATAGAAGTTGATTGGGAACATAGTGAACTTTTGCTTTCGTGTCTTTTGTTGAGTTATCATTAATTTAGTTTGTCTTTGCTGCAAATTAAATATGGGTGTTACTTTGTAAAGCATGCTAGTATTGATTTTGCGTTTATTATGTCAATGTGTTATAGCAATTAATTATGGCTTCGGCATCCAAGACCATTATGGCTGACCTCAATAAGAGTGAGAAGCTGAATGGTGACAATTATGATATTTGACACCGAAAAGTTTAGTACATCCTTGAGGAGCAAGAGGTTTTGGAAACCCTCAACCATACCATGGATGAATCTGAGCATGGAACTTCAGCTCAACACAGGAGAGATCTAGAAGCTCATCAAGGTTGGAAAAAGAAAAATAACATTGTTCGCATCACGTTGCTGAGTTGTTTGCAAGATAATCTCATGTGTGAGTTTAAAAGTTATGATAAAGCTCAAATTATGTGGGTTGCCTTGAAGGATAAGTTTGGGGGTACATCTTCCACTAAGCTGAGGAGACTCACCATCAAATTTGATACATTCTGAAAGCGCCCAAATGTAACGATGAGGCAGCATCTTCGGGAGATATCAAACATGATTCGTGAGCTGAGGATGGCAAGTCACTCCCTTACTAATGAACAGCAAGTTCCGGCTGTTATAAAGTCTCTTCCTAACAATTTGGAGCATATGAAGATCAATATGACGCATAATGAAAATATTGTCACTTTTGATGATATTGCGCGTCATTTGGAATTAGAGGATGAGCGCCTAGAGGCTACGAGATCCTCTACCCATGCTTATGTTGCTGAATCGAGTTCGTACAAGGTTTCGGGCTTCAAGCGCAAAAGGAATTCTCAATTCAATAACAAAGGGAAGAGAATTGATTGGGCACCTAAGAGGGCTAAGACCTTCCGACGCAAGAAGCGTGGTGGGAAGAAGGACAAGGCCAAGATGGAGTGTCACAATTGTGGCAAGATGGGTCACTTTGCTCGTGAATGTACTGAGTCGAAAAAGGTACCCTATTACTCCATTACTTTGAGTATTGCTTTTGTTTCTAGTACTATAATACTTGCTGAATCTCATCCAATGTGGACTGTAGACTCAGGAGCAATAGACCACGTAGCTAGAGACCAAGAAGCATTTGTGGAGTATCGTCGGATACCGCCTGGAAGAAGATGGATATATGTTGGGAATAACTAAAGAGTTGAAGTGAAGGCTATCGGCACATGTAAATTAATTTTACGTGGTGGTCGAAACCTATTCCTGCATGATGTCCTTTATGCTCCAGATATTCGATGAAACTTAGTCTCTGTAGTTGTTTTTCTTAGCTTAGGTTATGTATTGAATTTCCATGGTGATTGTGTTGACATTTTGTATGGAACAGTTTATTATAGTTCAGGTCATATATCGAATGGTTTTATGGTGTTAGACATTGACTATGATCAGTACAATGTTAATGTTAATGGTTATTTTTCTTTAATTGCATCTTCTAATAACGTTGAGATTGATGCAAGTACTTGGCATGCTAGATTAGGTCACATTAGATTGCAAAGAATGCAAAAATTAGCTAGAGAATGCCTTTTAGGATCACTCACTAATGTAAGTCTATCCGTATGTGAACATTATCTAGCGGGAAAAGCAACTAATGTATTTATGGACAGATGTATTGTACTTGTTTATTTATTAGTGATTTGATGTTTTATCAGTAAATACAAATTCACTATGAGACTAGCACAAACACACATGTATTATTGAAAAGTATGTCAGCGGGAAATGATTGGCTCACTCACACGAGCAATCACCTCAAGTGCTTTAAATAGCACGTTGAGATGAGACGTTATGTACAAATAAATGCTGAAAAGCAAATTTGGTACATAAAATATGCTGCCTTAATTGGAGTCAAGAAGAGGTCTATGATTTGTTTATAATAAGACCGAACATGATAGTCCCACAATCATGTATGCCTGAAAGATGCTGGATGCGAGTACTTAATTGGGCGCTATAGAAAGCGAGCTGATATAGCACTCGTGCTAAACATGAGTACGTGAGAAGCATGTGACTATGTTTAGGCTAAGATCCGTATAGTGGATATATTTGATAAATGACACACGCTCTTATAGAAAAAATAATCCAATATAGCATGTAATTCATACTACATGTGCATTGTACGACCAATAAGGGAAGATGAGTAAAATTATCCCTATTTACTCATCGTGTGAGCCCTTGAGGTAATTTATAATTTACCTCAATTTTGTGCCCTATGTTACTTCTGATTATGTTCTCGAAGTGAAAGATCATTATTGCTATTTTAGCATGTTATGGGCGGTCATGAATAGATATGGCCTATGGGACATGTCTAGAAAGGCAGTTGTTCTTAAATTGAGAGAGACATAAGTGCGAAGGAAGACTATTGTTGTTTTACATCTATCACATGTATTTACTGGTCGACCAATTATATCGCCCTATGTGGTTGCGGATGTAATTGTAAATATATGATGTTTTTTTTTTAGAATAGTCAAGTATAGCCTTTAAGGGATAGGTATACTTGAACTGATGTAACAAAATATGTCTGGGGCACTGTGAGACATCAATTGTTTATTTCTTTTCGGGGTTGTAGCCATTATGCCATCCCTAACAGGTGCATAATTTGAGCTCCCAAGTGCAGGTGTACTCACTGGTCGCACGGCTTATTTGCTAGTATGAATTGTTCTGTAAAGTTGATAAATGTTGAATGCCTTATGTTCTTGATACAGCAATATCAAGCCCATCATGTCCGAGTGGGAGATGTTGTACTTTAGCTAGTACGTCCATGATGGGGTGCGATTGGATCGCACCATTTGGACTTGATATGCTACGATGAAGGGGTGTGATGGGGTCATATAAAAGACCCCTGAAGACAACCATTGGAGGGGTTGGACAAACATACGTTCAGAGAGTTTTCTTCTTTTCTCTTCCCTTTCCATCAAGGCGTTCCATTTTCTTCTTTATGAGAACAATTTGCACTTACGCCGTGGAAATCGAGTGCTTTCCTCGTGATTGCATCCAGACTAACGTGAGGAAGTGTTGTTCGTGTTTTATCGGCAATTCAACATTCATTCCGGGGCTATTTAAAATTTGCACATCGAAATCTGGTAAGTCATCTTCCGCCGACTTGAATTCCAACAAATTATAAATTACACCTCTAAGTGTTCACAAAGAGTCATTCACACACTTTGTCTCTCACATAAACAAATGCCTTCCCTTTAAGTATAATCGGTATATCAATCTTGCTAACTCTTTGGATCAACACTCAATTGACCGCAACGCACAAGAGAAGACCTCAAGAATGCTCAATATGCTTTCAGTTTCTCTTATTTCAAGCACTCGATGACAAGCAACATTTTTCTTATAGTTTGTCCTTATAGGCATCCAAAAAGCAAATGTTACACTTAAATACACTGGCCATTATGTTCGTCCGTGTTCAAGTAAAAAACCTCGTGGAAGAAGACCAAACCTTGGTAGAATTTGCCAACCAACTTTTGGTTTTGGCCACATCTTTTGTCGCACAACAAATCAGATGACTAATGTTAAGTTATAAAAAGCAATAACTATGAAAATCTTAAATTGAATATGAGCCTTTGAGAAGACACTTATTGATTGTTGATGTCCCATTAGTTATCTGATGATTCTATAGTTAGGCAGCCGCAATAGAAAAACATCACTCCTAGGAAATAAACAAAAAAGATGAGACTGTCACAGTACGATGGAATTGTATCGTGAATGAAAGTTACACCTGGATCGTTATTTTACAATTTACCCTGTTGAAATGAGATTCCATCATGATAGCCAAGGTGAACTAATCAAGTTGGGTCATTGAGGTGGTCGCAGATAAGTGTAAGATAAACATAAGTCTATTGACTGAACAATCAATTGGGATTAGTGATTGAGTTGTGGTAGTAAGAGAATCATTAGACGTTAACTCTGGTAGTGAGCATCTCATTCAGATTCATGGCACAGGAGTACCAATAAAAGGGCTCTTGCCCAAGGTCGTCTTCGTCAACTTTCTACCCAATTTGAGAAGTGTTGCTGCCTCCCTGATAATGTTTGAGAAAAGTCGTCAACAATCGATAATGTTCCATAGTGTGCTTATGCTGTGATTTTAACGTGAAATTAATCGATGGGTCTGCGCATAAAGCATGGGTATCTTCAGCGCTACAAGATGAAACCCTAACTTATCTTCAAACCCTCACGTACTTCTCCAAACGAACCGATCTGATCTACGAGCTTCAGTCTGTCTACTTAAGTTGGAAAACCTCTCTCGTAGAAGAAGTGATATGCCCGTGGGAAGCCTTGGCACCTGTCACATTAGGCAAGCCTCTCTTGGCCTTCTTTCCAAACCTGCGGATAGTCCATTGTCCTAGAGGAATAAACAGGCTCGCGGATTGGGCGGCAAAGGCCCGTAGATGTAATTATCTCCCACCTAACTGGATTTCCAACCCCCCACTTGCACCGTGGGAGCTCATCTGCTTTGGTGCCCAATTACCTTTTTACGTGTAATTGGGCCCGTTCTTTATGAATGAAAAGCTTGTCTATGACAACAAAAGAAAAAAAAAAACAAGATGAATTGCGAAAAGGTCTATTAAATTAGCATCAATTAATGTCACCTTCGGGGTTGCCATGTGATTATGTATGAACGTGTTAATCCGTGTTAGAAATTGTCAATTCTCTATCACCAATGACCAAAACAAGTTAAGGGGTATGGATTATACATTTAAACATAGGTAACACATATTTCAAGTGTAATTTAAATTACAGGTTAGTTTTACTTTTTGTTGTGTAACTTATTTGTATTGGTTTTAATCCTTGTTTTGGAACCACTCAGCAGTGACAAGGTTGAGATAATTGGTGGCCCATTAAGATCAAACAGGGGATCATTGTGAAGCCCAGAGTGCCAGCAACTTCAGCACCGACGAGTTCGAGACAAAGCTAAAATCGAGTAGTGGCGACGCAGAGTCCTCATAGTCGCTTATCCCTCTTTCTAGTTTTATCAGTATTCACGAAAAAGCGACCCGAACTTTTCATACTTGCACTTTTAGATGCCAACACGAGCATTTGCAATTTGTAACTTGATGTTCATAAGTTGAGAAGCAGATATAAACATTGGCTCAAATTGTCTCAATTTAAATTGTTTCTTAATTTTGATTTTTTTTTTATGACCTAGAAAAATCCGTATAACCGGCAGCCGGCGAGCAAACTCTAAGACCACATAAGGGAACCATCATCCTGTGCAAGCGGGTAAGGCATTAAGCGTCTCCCCTGAGTTTCAAACCCCTCACCTTGAGGGTAAGGATTAATGGGGCCTTATCCAGCGGAGCCACCATGCCAGGTGATTCTTAATTTCGATTTTTTGCTTCTCAAAGATTAAAGGAAAAGACCACTGCCCGCGGTGGCCGCAATGGTTTCGAACTTAGTACCCCACCGCCGGGGGAGGAGTTCGAAATCCCGCGTGGTCGATGCTTGAGTGCAAGCCGCGCGATTCATCTGTGGCTGGGTCTGTGGTAGTGGCCCAGTCCACCTCAAGGTTTAGTCCACCGCAAAGCGGCGCACGGAGGTTCCCTGGATTACCAAAAAAAAAAGATTAAAGGAAAAGTGGATGTCATGACTCAAACAGAAGGAAAATCAAACCGGACCAAAACTAAAAGTTTTCCTTAAAAAAGAAAAATATAAAACTCCAGAGATTAATTAATTGAGTACTGTCGACGAAAAAGTCATTGCCCGAGCAAAGCAATCAGCGTAATTTGGGGCTTTTTGTCAGCAGACTTCACGTTTCTTTGTCGGCCATATAGCAATGGGGTCGTCCTCATCGACTGCAGCACTTTGCTTTTCGGTCTTCCAGGGGAGTAGTACAATAATTTCAACTTTTAGAAAAGAAAGAGAGCCATTCTTCTCCTTTTCACACATGATGTTGGAAGTGAGAGAGCGACTGATCGACCAAGCAAAAAAACTATGGCTAGCTTAGACGCAGGAAGTTGCCAGGAAGACAGAGTAGAAGGCGTTCCTCAGCTTTAGAGGACACTATTCCCATCCACCAATAGCATTTGACTTAATGGTCTTCGTCGTGATATAATGCGAATCTCAGCTTGGATTGGTTTCTTATTACTACTCCATTTAATGAATGACAGAGAGAGGTCCAACCGATCAAGCACCACGTTTCTGATAGGATCTCCTGCAGTTGTCACATTGGAAAATTGAATGAGTTCTTAGTTTCATCTCGGCATCAGGAGTCAAATTCATACATTTTTCTAGACAATGCAAAGACAATCCAACTTTCACTTGGACTAATCAATCCATACCGATGTGTGTAATAGCATCGTCCACACGTATCAAGGCAGTCTCCATCACATGATGAAGAAGGTGGCCTTATAGATCAATTTTGGCATGAGAAGAATTCCATAATTTTAACACATACTTTGTCGTATCCAAACCAATATAATAACCACACGGTTGATCACTCAAGGTGTGTATCGCAATGCTTCTATTATTTTTTT
Organism: Eucalyptus cladocalyx; assembly: GCA_017140615.1. Classification (NCBI taxonomy): domain Eukaryota; kingdom Viridiplantae; phylum Streptophyta; class Magnoliopsida; order Myrtales; family Myrtaceae; genus Eucalyptus; species Eucalyptus cladocalyx. The sequence goes on from CM029519.1 coordinate 14,614,236, forward strand.
CTGCTCTTTTGCTCTCCGAAATTTAAAAAAAAAAAAAAAAAAAAGAACAGAAATCTATTTGGTAATGTCAATTAATTTTTCTATTCCCCGAAATGTAAGACGCAAGACGTGCAATCCCATGATCTCTATAATCAGATCAAGAACGTAGATAATTGAGTAGAAAGATTAACACACCTGTTTTGGAATATATCGTTCTTGATGCGGAAGCGGAAAAGCGATGATCTACGCACAACTCATTCTTCTCTATTGTCCTCCGATCACTGGCTCAATGAGATGGCCCCCTCACTCTTAAGCGCTAAGTTAACGTTCATTTTATGATGATATATATGAGAATTAGGGTTAGAATATAAACTTGAGCATTATTTATAGAGTTTCCAACTAGGTCTTCCATTATGGGTTAGGCTCAACTCGGCACACACTAGCCAGCCCTATATTAGACTATCACCTTAGACCAACCCCATAAAATGGTAAATTACAATATCAATTGATGTAGTACACATTAGGAAAACTCTTACACAAAATAGATAAGAAGTAATAAAAATGTAACTTCTTGTTCACGAAAATAATTTTTAGAAATAAATCATTTTTTTCTTTTTTCTTCTTTTCCGATGCTCGCTACCCCTTGCCGTCACCGGCCGCCACCTTCTTCTGTCACCAGCAGGCGGCGGGCAGCAACAACAAGGACAAAGAAGAAAAGAAAAGAAATATTAAAAAATTAAAAGAAATTATATTTTGCAAAAAAAATTGTGGACCGTATCAAGTGCATTCCTTTTTTTTTTATTTTGATGATATAAATTTTATATATTTATCAAATGCATTCTTTTACTCAAAAATTATTCCAAAGAATAGAAATAAAAAAATATTATTTCTTAAAAGAAATTACTCCCCGGAATAGAAATGTTATCCCTTAGCTATCATTACTTTAGGATTTAAATTTGTATTCACATTGTTCTACAAGTTATTTAAAAAAAAAAAAAATCGAAGAACATAGATTTTCATAAAGTAATAAGAAAACATTTATTGTAGAAAGAAAACGGGCATCTAGAATGAAATAATTGAATACATCTTGAGAAGACAAAATCAGAAAAAGGAAGAAAAGGACAAAAATATTCACATTTCCCGGGGCCTTCTGCGCGAGACCTCCGCTACCGCCATAGACCGACAAATAATTCACGAAAAGCTTGACATGAAGAAGAATCCGAGAAATTACGAGGTTGAATTGAGACAATTCGTGGTCCATTAAGTATGCCGAGATCAACGAAGAGAATTATCGTAAATTCCTCAAGGAGCCACACATCACATATTTATTATACACTCACTTCATCTTAATTAGTAGAATGCACAAGTATTAAGACAACGTATGTTAACAGGTACATAAATCAAATATGATTAAACATGATTTGTGGATTCTTTTTGTTTGAGTGTTATTGAGTAAAGGATACTTTTGTCATTTTCAAGAGAATCATTCAAAATTCAAAATTAAAAATTAAAAAATTAAAAAAGAAGAAGGAAATTGACAATATCTCTTGTTAATCATACATAGCGAGACAATTTATTATTTGTCAAATCATTTGTAAAATCATCAGATTTTCTTCAAAATGTAATTAAAAACACTCTTTGGAGAAAGAGAGAACAAATAACAAACTAACCATAGATAAAATAGCAATGAAAATTGAAAAGTAATAATATATGGAATCAAGTAAACATATGAATTATTAAAGCTCAACTGGAAAAATGACATAAATGATTTATGAATTTTGGTTCAATGTGTAATATCATCCATAAGTTTTTAATTTGTTCAATGTAGTTTTTGAACGGTTGGCAGATATTTAATTTAGTCATTTATATATTAAAGTGGTTAATGTTGGAAGGACTATTGGAAATAGTGTATTTCACAAAGTTCGGTCCATTGACTCTATTAATAATTAATTGTTATTTATTAAAAGAAAGTTTAATCCAAAAGTTTAGGATTATTAATGAAAGTATATCATATCATATACAATCATTGTCAAATGATGTGAAATAATATTTTAATATTTATTTCTAAGGAAAATGAAGTAGTTTGGAATTTGTGGGATCAATATAATATTTCGTGTAAATCAAAAGAAATTAGACCGGGGTTAATCAAAAACCTAAATGGGTCGCATGTGTATGTTGTCGTATTTCATGTCATTTAGCTTTGGAGACAGCAGCTCTCAACGAGGAAGGTGAATTTGCTAAATTCATAGTTCAAATTCTAAAATTAAATTGTCTTTACGTCCGTACCTCCGGATTTAAAAAGAAAAAAAAAATTCTAAAGTTGATTGTCAGCTTATGGGGATCTTCTCTTCGATAATGTCAAGTTAGACTATCGGCTACAGCTCAGTTTTCAATATTTGTTTTTTCGTAATTAATTTTTTCAGATTCAGTAATTTTTTTTTCCTTTAATGAATGACGTTATGTCAAGAAATAAATCTAGATGCTCAAGAACGAAAATAAGATAAGGAAATTAGTCCCTCCTGTGTCTATCTCTCGGATATTTTACTTTTCGGTATTTCCTCTGCCTTTACTTGCCAATTCACGAGAATCCCTATTCAATCTTCGCTGAGTCCCTCTCTTTTTTCGATTGGAAAAGGCTAGATATATATTCAAGTAGGAAAAAAAGAACAACCCTTAACCAGGGCATCAGTACATATTATATCCAACATAACTTGAGGAGGAGAATGAACCCAATTGGTGGAAGGAGGCCTCGCCCGTAGGCTTTTGCGGCCCAATCAGCTAGGGCATTTGCCTCACGTCGGTAGTGTTTCGCTGAGAGATTGGAAAAACAGAGCATTAGGGTTGCACATTCGGCGAACAAAGCACGACAATCCCATGGCGGCAGACGGCTTCGGTTAATGGTCTCGACAAGTATGAGATTATCAGATTCAAGCAACAGGTGAGAATCGGTTTTTCCTTTCTGCAATAGGTCTTTAAGCGTATGCAAGAGTGCCTGGGTCTCCGTCTCGAGTGCTGTAGATGCGCGAATGCTACGTGTAAATCCATCGATCACTCTACCAGTGTGATCTCGAGCTAAACTTGCGATCACACCTATGTGAATAGGGTTAAGAAGGGCGCCGTCTATATTTACCTTAATAACTCCTCTCTTCGGTGGTTGCCAGATTCTATTAGGGTTCAATCGAGTAGTCCCCGTGAGTGCTTCCTGTTGTTGAGATCTGAGACAAAACTAGGCCAGATTTAGGGCTATGTCAACAAGAATATCCGGATGGGTACATTGATGGCGAAAGATAAACTGGTTCCGAGCCTTCCAAATTTGCCATAAAATAGCTGCAATGATCTCAAAATCCGGTATGTTCCCCTTCTGCTCAATAATATGTGCAAGCCATTCATCTATGCGGTTTGTTGTAGAACTTGAAATTTTGATCTGCACTTTGGGGTTGCTCCAAATATAACGAGTCGATGGACAAAGGAGAAATAGATGTTCAGGGGTTTCAGGAGTATTAGATGGACATAGTTTGCAAAATGGGTCAGGGGTAATCCTTCGTTGAAACAGATTAGCTTTAGTAGGTAACGCATTTTGCCATAAAGACCAAAGGAAAGTACGAATTTTTGGGGCCGTCTTTGTCATCCAGATCTGTTTCCAAAGCTTTGTTGGTGGAATATAAGAAGAGGATGCGTGAAAATTTACCTTGCTAGATGCTGATTGTTTGATAGGATGATATCCGCTCTTAACAGTATAGTTTCCATCTTGTGTGGCTGTCCAGCAGAGTTTATCCTCAGATGAGGTTGTCCATAGGTTGATAGTTAGAATTTCCTCAACGATCTATGGCTGAAATGTCCAATTAAGAAGCTCTACTTCCATTCATTCCGCTCAGGAAGAATAAAACCTACTACTAATTTCGGTTCCTTCCTATTCGCTGGCCCACCTAGAATGCCCATATTCAACCATTTATCCTCTCTAGCACTGATCGAGTTACCATTTCCAACTGACCATTTAAGTCTATTTAAAATAGAATCTCTGCCCAGTAGAAGACTTTGCCATCCCCAAGAAGGTCTAGTCCCCTTATCCGCTTTCCATAGGGATGTAGAATGAAAATATAAAGCTTTAAAAGCACTGCCCCATAGAGATGAAGGCTTCTAAAAAAGTTGCCAGGCTTGCTTCCCCAAAAGGGCTTTATTAAAGGATATTAGGTCTCTAAATCCCATCCCTCCTTTCTCCTTACTCTCTTTCAGAAAGTCCCAACTTTTCCAGTGAATACAAACTCTGTTACTATTGTTTTGCCACCAAAACTGGGCTACTTTTTTCTCAACAGATTTGCATATAGAAACTGGAACTTTAAATATCATCATAGCATACTAAGGTAAAGCCTGAACCACTGATTTCAATAGAATTTCTTTCCCGCCTTTAGAAATTAGATTTTCTTTCCACCCCTCCAACTTAGCATTGACTCGTCCTAAAATCCAGGCAAGCATATCATTTTTTGATGACCCCCAATTAGATGGTATGCCTAAATATTTGCCAGTTTTATCCAATAGTGATACCCTTAATTCTCTAGCCAAGTTTGTCTTAAGGAGGTGAGGGCAAGACTTGCTAAGAAACAAACCTAATTTATTCCTATTGATTTCTTGACCTGTGGCTAGGCAATACTAATTTAGAAGACTTGCTAAATTTTGACATTCTTGGATTGTACCATCAATGAATAAGATAGCATCATCAGCAAATAATAAATGGGATAAAGTTGGACACCATCTATTAAGTTTGATACCTCGTAGATTACCTATGTCAACAGCTTGCAGGATGAGGTTGGAGAGCAAGTTAGCCAATAGTATAAACAAGTAAGGAGAGAGGGGGTCACCTTGCCTGAGTCCCCTTGATGGTTGAAAATAGGTAAGAATTTCACCATTGAACTTTACACTTAGAGAGGTTGTAGTAACACACTGCATCAGCCAATTTACCCAACAATCATTAAATCCCATTCGACAAATATAAGCTTGTAAAAAGTCCCACTCCACCCTATCATATGCTTTCTGCATATCCAATTTAAGTATCCCCTAAAACTGTTTCTTTCTTTTTCGAACCTTTAACTGATGAAATACCTCCTGAACTATCATGACATTGTCTTGTATTTGTCAGCCCGATACAAAGGCATTTTGTTCTTTAGAGATCACATCTGGCAGCCAAGGCTTCAGGCGATTTGCCAACACTTTTGAAATAATCTTATAGATGAAATTACATAAGCTGATAGGGTGAAATTGATCTAACCTCTCGGGGTTTGGGATCTTAGGGATTAGAGAGATGGCTGTTCTGTTAATATCAGCTGGCATTCTTCTTGTGATGAAAAAATTTTGGACTGTTTGAAAAACATCTTCCTGAATAATATCCCAATAACTGTGATAGAACAGTCCATTTAAACCATCAGGTCCTGAGGCTTTTGTGGCTCCTAATTGAAATGTTGCGTTCTTGACTTCCTCTCGAGTAATTTCAGCTGTTAGGTACGTGTTCATGGCTTCTGTTACAACCTAAGGACATTGCATTAGAATAGGTTCAAAAGCTCTCTGACCACACGAAGTATAAAGCTTTTTTAAAGAAAGAAAGAGTCATATGTTTCAGCTGATCTGGTTCTCTGATCCATTCTTCATTGTCATCCTTCAAGATACTGATTCTATTTCTTTTTCTTCTTTGTCTTTTGTGGTGGCATGAAAGAATTTGGTGTTTCTGTCCCCCCCCCAATCGCATCCATTTAATCCTAAAACACATCCCCCAATATTGTTCTTCATGTAACCAGCTTTTCTGAATTTGTTCTTTCAAAGATATAACCTGATGTTTGTCATAATTACAAGCAGGTTGATTAGTGTATTGTTGAAGTTGCTGCTGTAGAAGATTTATTTGACGATGGACCTCTGCGAAGGTTGATTTACTCCACTTGGCCAGCGCTCTAGTCGTTGCCCGAATCTTCTGGGAAATTGAGGAACTATTGAGTGATAATGCTGACGAAGAATCCCCTACCACCTATCGGCATTCTTCATGTTCAAGCCAAAAGGATTCAAAGGTAAAAACTTTTTTTCCCCTACTTGTTGTGATATTAGTAGTTAATAGGATCGGACTATGATCCGACCCTATAACGGTAAAGCCACAACTTCAGCTTCTGGATAGGTTAAACGCCATTTAATAGTGCACAATACTCGGTCCAGTCTCTTTTTTACCATTTCTTGCCCGCTTCTATTATTAACCCAAGTATAGGCACAACCCTTAGTCTCCAAGTCCATCAAAGCACACTCATGTAGTAAATCCCAAAAGGATTGCAGTCTATAAGACTCAGCTGGTCTCTTGCTTACTTTCTCCCAGTGATATAAAAATTCATTAAAGTCTCCTAAACACACCCAAGGTTGAGTGTTTAAGTGGCTAAGTTGCCTCAATTCTACCCAGAATAGTTGTCTCTGTTGATAAACAGCCGGAGCATGCAAAACAGTAAGGCACATAGAAGTGACGCCACTATTTTCAGAACAAACAGTGTCAATGAAATGAGAAGTATGAGCATTGACAGTAAGTGAAATCTGGTCAGTCCAATAAAGAACCATCCCTCCAGCCAAACCTTGAGGATTCACCACAAAACTCTTGCTATAATTCAGTCTTCGTTGGATTTGCTTAATAACTGGTTCCTGATTCCGAGTCTCCATCAAAAATATTATATCGGGCCTAATCTCTCTCTTTTCTTTATTTACTTCCAAAATCAACACCTTCCTCTCTTAAACTCGCCAGTCCTTCATTCCTTTGAGTTGACCATATCCCTCTCTCCCTTTCCTCTTGGGTTTCGGTAGAGTTGCATATGTTTTCTAAATTGACGCCCAATGCAGTGCTACTTTTAAACAAGAACGTCCCTAATTTCTAAATGTAGATGAATGCAATAAAGAATGAGATTGCAAGACCATGCAGCATTAATAATTTTGTTTAGGGTTAAATTGTGATCTTATCGACAAATTCAATCCCTTATGTTCACGAAATGTGAAGAAATCTTCTTTTTGATGAAAATTTATATGTCAACCATGGTGAAAAAAGGGATCCTAAGATTTGTTTTGCTTTTTTCCTATAGTGGAAATTTAGGTGTCCACCATGGGCAATGAGCGTAATTTGGGGCTTTCTGTCAACCAACTTCACTTTTGATTGTCGGTCATACGGCAATGGGGTCGCTCTCATCGACTACCGGCACTTTGCTTTTCGGTCTTCCGAGGAGCAATATAATAATTTCAACTTTTAGAAAAGACAGAGAGCCATTCTTCTCCTTTTCACACATGGTGTTGGATCTTTGATATTATTATATTACGACCAAAAGCATCTTCCTTCAGCATTACCAGGGGAAGAGAGACATAGCAAGCAAAGCGACTATCGCTAGCTCAGACGCAAGAAGTTACCAGGAAAATGAGTTGCAGGTCTTCGTGAGCTTTAGAAGACCCCGTTTCTCACCACCAATAGCATTTGACTTTATGGTCTTCGTCATGATATGTTACGACTCTCTGCTTTAACTAATTTCTCATAGGCCGATGGCATTTGATTGATTTTCCTATTACTTCTCCGTTAGTGAACGACATAGAGAGCGGTCCAGGCACAAGCTTACTGATAGCAACTCCTACAGTTATTACATTAGCAACTCCATTAAGTTCTTATTTTCATCTCAACATAGGGAGCTATATTCATACATTTTTCTGGATAATTAGAGACAATCCAACTATCACTTGGACTAAATAATCCATTTGGATGTGGGCAATATGAAAGCTAGTACGAGCACCTAGAGGGGGTGAATAGGTGCGAAAATAAATTTTCTTGAGTGAAGAGAATAATTTTACTTTTAAACCAACTTTGTTTAGCAATAGATTATGAAAAGGAAATTAGACTCTAATAATTAAATAGAATTACGATCAAAGTAAAAGAGCTTAGGGAATAGAATAAGAACACAAGGTTTATAATGGTTCGGCTTAATCCAAGCCTACGTCCACTCTTCCGCACTGATAGCCTACTGGCTAGATTTCACTAAGAATCAAAATAGTTGTTACAGTATAGCTCTTCCTTGATTCCACAGTGTAGAGACTCTGCTACACTTCCTCAAGGTCTCACAAAAGTATAAACTCTCTTTTGAGTGCAACTTTTCACTCAACAATTGAATTGACAAAGAACAAGGAGCTTTAGACTTTGGAATTCTTCTATCGTGCACACACTCGAATAACCAGAACATCTTCCTTATATACTCCTCCATGCCTTCATACCCGTTGGCACTTTCCAAAGGAGTTCTTCCAATCTACCCATTGGACAAAATCAATTAGGGAGATTTCGAGTTATTTAAGGAATATGACGATAGCCCACCAATCCTGCTCGCCCATACAATCAGGATCTAGGTTTCCATAAGTAGAACCTTCCAAGTATGCTTTGTCAATCAACGGATCTAAATTACCTGTATCAAAACGAATAATAGATTCCAAGATGCTATCTCCAGCCGAGAGATCTTCTTCAGTCGATAGAATCAAATCCTTAACGAAATACTCAGTTCTGGATAAGACTTCTTCGACGGTTTAGAAACTGTCAAATGAGGATAGACTTTGAATCTTGAGTCTGGCGGTTCAGCGGTCTTCAGACTTTGATGAAAGAGTCTGCAAGTCTTTAAACTAGACTGATGGAAACGTTTTGTTAGCTTCAAAACACGCAAGGAAGTTTTCTCCCACAATCTCCCCATTTTTGATGGTGACAAAACTTTCCTACAGATTTGGATATTTTTGACCTGCAAAACAGTACTCAACCAAACATGGATATCTCACAAAGATAATTGACTTAGTAAAGACAACATTTAATCTGCATCCACGGGAAAAAGTTTGTCTTGTAAGTAAATAACTATATCTGCCATGAAATACCAATAGTGCTTAAAATAAACAAACGATCAAACAATCCAAATCCAAATCCAAATCCAAATCCAGTCACGTCACAACCAAACAACCAAACAAATGTATAAAGTCATTCAAAAGGTAAGTTCAAACGAAAGTAAAGTGAGTCAAGTTTCAAATCTGCACCAACTCTCCCCCTTTTTGTCAGCATTAAAAAGATAATGAAATCATGGTTGCCTAGGAACACGAATGAGCTGGAAATCTCCCTTTGACTAGACAATCCCTTCCAGCTTCTTCAAATCCTCCTTCAGTTGAGCCACATCTTCACCCTTGGCATTTGCTTGAACTTGAAGAGCAATGGCATGAATTTGATCATGCAAGGAAACTAAAGAGGCTTGACCTACATTCTGCAAGTTCTGAACTTCGCATCCCAGGGCATAAATCTGACCTCGCATCTCCATAAGAACATCAAGTACTGCGAAAGTCTGCTGAATTATCAGTCTGAGTACTGGCTTTTGCACGATCAGTAGGAGTATTTGCAGATGATGGCAAGCCAGCATGATCACTCAGATTTGGCGATGAAACCTCATGACCTTCCTCTAGGAATTGAGAAGCATAGATGTCTTTTGGATCTGCAGATGAGCGACTAACACCTTCATTAGTAACAGCAATTGAAGATGTACCTCTTTTCTCAGCAACTCCCCCTATTTCAATGCCCTCAGGAGGTGAGAAGTATGCTTCATGCTCTATTTCTGCATGTTCACCTCTGCCTTCTTCTTCTTCAGCAATCCTTTCTTCCTCTGCTTCTTTTTGCATTGATTCTCTCTCTCCACTTCTTTCCTCTTCTTCGTCTCTATCTTGATCCTCTCTCTCCTCTGTCTTTGGAACATCACTTTGAAGATTTCTCAGTGCAATAGCAGAAATGGTAATATCGTCCTCATCCTCTTCATCCTCCAGAACGAGTGCTCTTCTTTTCTTGAATGGAGCTGTCATAGGCCCCTTTCCTTTCCGCTTTGCCACTGAAGAACCTTGATGAGACTTGACAGGGGTTTTCTCTTTCAATCACTCCAAAGCTTTGTCTAGCTCTTTCAAACGCATTTTCGAAACCATTTTCAGTCCCACTACCATTTGATCACATGATCGAACACATAAGATCCTGGGAGGCTGAATATCGAAACGCCTGAAAAGCTTTGTAACAAGCGCTGAGTACGGTCTGTCTTTCGCCATCGTTCGGTATATGTGAAACATGATTGTATGAGGTAGAGAGAATCTCTTTCCAGCGTTGATGGTATACATCAACTTTGCTTCTGAGTTAAAGACGTTTGTCTTTGAGGTTGACTTGGGTCGGAGGCAATTGATCACGATCTTGTGAAGCAAAATGTTAGAGGCATTCATCCTCAATTACGAAATTCTTCCTTTAGCCATTCCATCCCGAACAAGCTCTACTGTCGCACGACCAACAGACACACTAATCGAATGGAATGCCCCTCATTCTACTCCAATCACATCCGCCAATATATCCATATCAACAACATAGTCCTGGTCTCAAACACTAAACGAAAACCTATTCGCATCCAAGAAACTGAGATTAGAATAGAGGTAAGCAGTAAGTTCTGGATATGCCTCAATCGTCTCAGAACAAAATCGCTCAAGCTGAAGTTGAGTGAATTTCTCTCGCAGCTTCACATTCACAGAATCAAGAAAATCAAAATCTACACTTCTCGGATTGATCACCCCTCTTTTTAATAATTTAGAGTAAAGTCACTTGTGTTCCTCCGAGCGAAACAAATCTGTCCTGTTGCTTCGAATTTTCGCCGCAACACCCATTTTTGGCTTAAAATGAGTGTACATTTTATCATCATCATTCCCATCAGGCTTAGTAAGACCTCCAACACGTGGATCACTAGGAATATTTGCAAATGCTCGATCTACCGACCCGCATGAGCAATTTCCAATTGTTCCATTGTTCACAAAAAGTGAGTTTCATTTCGATACCCTTTCTCTTTCAAAAATTCATCGATATATTTCAAGGGAGTCCCTTCCCTTTTCAAAGCAGAGTAAAGCTTATAGATAAAAGCGGGCTTTTGAGTTCTTACAGATTCTACGCCTTCAATGATTTCTTCCTCCGCTCTACGATCACTACCTTGAGGCCTAGCTTGAGGAGATTGACGCTGTTGAGAATGTTGTGGGCTCTGTTCCTATCTCGGAGATTCTTTTTCCTTGGTGAGGTCAAAATGTGTAGGACCCTCACGCATGTGTTGTGGTCCCATGTTCGCGATCCTTGAAGACTTTCTTTGGGATGCCATTCTCACAGTTTTTGAGAGATTCCAAACTCGATTCGCGAAAAAAGGTGAGAACTTTGAAGATTAAACTAGAGAGTAAAAGTAAGAAAACGAAAGTCTGTGCTTTTAGGGTTTGTGAGGAAGACGATTAGTATATAAAGCAGTCGAAAAGAGGCATACGGAACGACGTAAAAAAGGAAAAAATAGAAAATGCATTTTCAAAAAATAACTGCCTTTTTGAAAAAATAGATAACCGTCTTTTTAAAAATAACTCCTTTTTCGAAAAGGAATTATTGCAATAATCATGTAAACTGGGAGATGATCATACCTTTTTGAGATCAATCAATTACAAATTAATAAATAATCGTACATTTTCGAGATTTTATCCGAGAGATAAAATTCTAAAAATGAAGATAACTTACAATCGTTTATCTTCATCTTCCGAGTCTGAATATCATTAGACTTTTATCCCTAAGTTTGAACTTCTTCAGACTTTAAGATATTGAGTGTGGAACAAATAAGCTCAAATTGACTTTTCTCCAAAGGCTTTGTGAAGATGTCCACTAGTTGATTCTTTGAGTCAATGAATTGAATTGAGACTTCTCCATTTTGAACATGATCTCTAATGAAATAATGTCGAATCTCTATATGCTTTGCTCTTGAATGAAGGATTGGATTCTTGGCAAGATTGATTACGCTGGTGTTATCACATTTGATCTCAATGCATGAATCTTCAATTCCAAAGTCTCTTAACTGTTGCTTTATCCACAGAATTTGTGAACAACAACTTCCAAGAGCCACATATTCTGCTTCTGCTGTAGAAAGAGCTACGGTACTTTGCTTCCTCGAAAACCAAGATACTGTCCTATTATCAAGTAGTTAACAAGTGCCCGAAGTGCTCTTCCTATCAACTCTACATCCTGCTAGATCTGCATCTGAATATTCAAGAAGAGTAAAGTCTCCTTCTTTAGGATACTAGAGACCGAGATTAGAAGTTGATGCAACGTATCTGATGATGCATTTTGCAGCACTTAAGTGAGATTCTTTGGGATTTGATTGAAATCCGGCACAAATACAAACACTAAACAGAATGTTAGGTCTAGAAACAGTAAAATAAAGAAGTGAACCAATGATACTCCTGTATAGCTTCTGGTCAACTTTTTTCCCCCTTCATCTTTGTCGAGCTTTAAAGAACTTGACATTGGTATATCAGTCTTTTTGCAATTCTCCAAGCCAAACTTTTTAACAAGTTCTTTAGCATATTTTTCTTGGTGAATGAAAATCCCTTCCTTCAACTGTTTTACTTGAAGTCTGAGAAAGAAGGATAGTTTACCCATTATGCTCATTTCAAACTCATCTTGCATAGTCTTAGAAAATTTATTGCACAGATTTTCATTAGGAGACCCAAAAATAATATCATCAACATAAATTTGAACAAGTAAGAAGTTTTTGCTTTCTCTTTTGATAAATAGTGTAGTATCTACTTTACCTTTAACAAAGCCATTTTGGATTAAAAACTTACTTAGTCTATCGTATCAAGCTCGAGATGCTTGCTTTAAACCATATAGCGCCTTTTTTTAGTCTGAATATAGAGTCAAGTTTCCTTGGGTCTTCAAAACCGGGAGGTTATTCCACATAGACTTCCTCTTGGATAAATCCATTTAGGAAAGCTCTTTTAACGTTCATTTGGAATAACCTGAAATTCTTATAACAAGCAAAAGCAAGTAATAATCTAATTGCTTCTAACCTTGCTACTTGTGCGTAGGTCTCATCATAGTCTATCCCTTCTTCTTGCGTATATCATTTGGCCATGAGTCTTGCTTTGTTCCTTACGACTTTTCCTTTCTCGTTCATCTTGTTCCTAAAAACCCATTTAGCTCCAATGATGGATTTACCTTTCGGTTTAGGAGTCAATTCCCAGACATCATTGATACTGAATTGAATGAGTTCTTCTTGCATAGCTTCAATCCAACTTTCATTAGTTAAAGCTTCTTCTATGCTTTTGGGTTCTATTTCAGAAATAAGAGCCACAGCACTAGACTCTTCACGCCTTTTGGATCTTGTACGAATTCCCTCATTAATGTCACCAATAATGAGATCTTTAGGATGATTAGACTCGTGCTTCCAGTTGCTTATTGATTTCCAGACTATTGGTCTTTCTCTTCATTTGATTCTTCAACGATCATTTGTTGCTGGTCTTCTTAAGTTTGAGCTACTTTTGGAGATTTAGACTTTGTAGAGTCTAGAGCAGGTTCAAATTTTTCAGGTTGAGTCTGAATTGATTGATTTTGCATAAAGTCTTGAAATTTGACATTCATTGATTTCTCCACAGATTGAGTCTTTTTGTTGTATACTCTGTAAACTTTGCTTGTGATTGAATATCCAAGGAAGATGCCTTCGTCTGATTTTTCTTCAAACTTACCAATTTGATCATTTGCATTTTTCAATATAAAACATTTGCAACCAAACACATGAAAATAGGAAACTATTGGCTTCTTTCCTTTGAACAACTCATAGGGAGTTTTCTCCAAAATAGGCCTTAAAAAGACTCTATTAATAATTTAGCATGCTGTCGAAATTGCTTCAGCCCAAAAACGAGAATAAATGTTACTTTCAATTAAAAGAGTTTTAGCCATTTCTTGCAACGATCTATTCTTCATTTCCACAACTCCATTCTGTTCTGGAGTATAAGGTGAGGAGAATACATACTAAAAGCCAGATTCATCACAGAATTTAGCAAAGTCTTGATTTTCAAATTCACCTCCATGGTCTGTTCGTATACTTGAAATAGCATACCCTTTCTCATTTTGAACTTTCTTAGCAAATTTTGTAAAATAAGAAAAGGTTTCAGACTTACTTGCTAGGAAATATACGCAAGTGAATCGTGAATAATCATCCACAATTACTAGACAATATTTCTTACCTCCAATGCTCTGAGTTCTGGTTGGTCCAAAGAGATCCATATGCAAGAGCTGCAGTACACGATTAGTGAACACTTGATTTATTGGTTTGAATGAATTTCTTACATGTTTTCCCAACACGCATGGTGTGCATAGATCAGACTTTTGGTATGTCAAATTGAGTAGTCCAGGAACCAGCTTCTTTGTAGAGATCTTGGCTATTTGCTTCATGTTGATGTGCCCAAGTTTTATGTACCATAAGTTTGCTTCCTCTTGAATTGAGATTAAACATTGGGCTTTATCTGGTTTAATATCCAGAAGGTAGAGATTCCCATGTCTTCGCCCCGTGAAAGTCTGAGAGGAGTCTTTACTAGTTCTTGAACATATTCCTTCTTGAAAGTTGATTTTGAAACCAGTGTTGCACAGCTGGCTGATACTCAGCAAGTTGTAGTTGAGTCCTTCTACTAAGGAAACATTACTGATCGTGAGACTTCCAATTTTTATAATTATGTATCCCACAATTCTTCATTTGCTATTTCCTCCAAAAGAAACTTTTCCATCATTAACTTACACAAGCTTTATGAAGTAGTTTGAGTCTCCTGTCATATATCTCGAGCATCCACTATCCAAGTACCATTTAACATTTTTCTTAATAGTGACTTGCATTTAAAAAAGAAACTCAAACTTTCTTTAGTACCCATATTTTCTTAGGTCCAGTGGAGTTAGTGTGATATACAGTCTTTGCCCAAACCTTCCTCACAGGTTTCCAAACCATAGGACATTCTTTCGAAAGTGTTCTGAGCTGTTACACTTAGAAAATTTAATAGCACTTTGTGGCCTATAGGTTTTACAAAAACTTTTTGGAAATGATTTTTGTAAGAATCTTTTGTAGGTCTTTGTTTAATTCTTTCCTTTATCTTAGGAAAATCAATTAGATGAATGGTTTTAGCAGTCATTCCCAAACCTGATTTGTTGAAGTAAGGTCTTTGTGCTGAAAGAATTTTTTCTAGTTTCTCAGATCCTATAGAAAACCTTTTAGAAATGCTTGAGATATCATTTTTCAAGAATGCATTTTCTTTCAAAGTAACAACACTTTTGTCCAAACTTTTGACCTTTTCTTTCCAAACAATTTCATGTTGCTTCAATGCAGAATTTTCCCTTTTAAGTTTGGAAATCCTCTTGAGAGAGGTTTTGAGACTAAGACACAATTCATTAATATATTTAGAGACTTTAGTAGGAATTTTTAAATTACTTACCTCAATTTCACTGTCTGAATCTGAGTCTATTTCAGAGACTAAATCTGATTCTGAGTGTGCCATGAGACAAATATTGGCATAATCATATCACTTTCTTCACACTCGGTATCACTCCAAGTTTCTACTTTAAGTGCCTTTTGATATTTCTCAGTTTTTCCTTTCTTTCTCTTCAACATGGGATAGTTGGGTCTGATGTGTCCCTTTTTCTTGCATTCAAAGTAGACTACATTCTTGTTGGATTCATCATCCTCAGCTGATTTATTTTGTAGTTTTTGACAACTTTGTTTCTTTGGATTGAATCTTCTTCCCTTTCTGTTCAATTTTCTGAACCTTCTTCTCATGAGAGCAAGTTCTTTATCATCCATATCGTCTTCAGAATCTGTGACATTAGAATCATCATTAGATTTTAATGCAATGGATTTTTTACCTTTGGGATCTTCATCTTCGTTGATTTGCTCCACTTCATAAGACTGAAGAGTGCCAACCAATTCATCAACAGAGAGTGGCATGATTCTTTGTGTCTCCCTTATTGAGGTCTTTATGTGGTTCCAATCTTTGGAAAGCCCACGCAGTAACTTGTTGACCTTCATGGGTCTAGAGATTGGTTGACCTTGATACTCAAGACCATTCACTATTTCTGTAAAACGACTAAAAATGTCAGTAATAGATTCTCCTGGTTTCATCTTGAATGCTTCATATTGACTGAGTAGAATATTGATTCTATTTTCTTTCACTCAATCGGTTCCTTTATAGGTGATGTGCAATCTATCCCAGACTTCTTTAGCCGTTTCACAAGAAGATATTATGTTATATTCAGTAGGAGATAATGCACAATATAAGGAATAAATTGCTTCTGCATCAAGAGCTTGTCTCTTAGTTATCTCTTCTTGAGTCATTTCACTGGACTTAACAGCTTCTTTTCCTCTTTAGAGGCTCATTGCAGCTTTAGGAATGATTCCTTTGTCTACCACGTCCCATTCCAGAGGATCCTTTGATCTTAGGAATGCCTTCATCTTTTTTTTTCCATATGTTGTATTCCTTTCCATCAAATTAAGGCGGTCTAGTATTGCTTTGCCCTTCAACCAGTTTTGGAGCCAACATACTAGCCATGGATCGTTAACTCTGAAGTAAAAACACTTCAACTTAAGTGAGTACATAGGCTCTGATACCAATTGTGAAAGCTAGTACGAGCACCTATAGGGGGTGAATAGATGCGAAAACAAATTTTCCTGAGTGAAGAGAATAATTTTACTTTTAAACCAACTCTGTTTAGCAATAGATTATGAAAAGGAAATTAGACTCTAATAATCAAATAGAATTACGATCAAAGTAAAATAGCTTAGGGAAGAAAATAAGAACACAAGGTTTATAGTGGTCCGGCTTAATCCAAGCCTACGTCCACTCTTCCGTACTAACAGCCCACCGGCTGGATTTCACTAAGAATCAAAAGAGTTGTTACAGTATAGCACTTCCTTAATTCCACAGTATAGAGACTCTGCTACACTTCCTCAAGGTCTTACAAAAGTATAAACTCTCTTTTGAGTACAAGTTTTCGCTTAACGATTGAATTGACAAAGAACAAGGAGCTTCAGACTTTGGAATTCTTCTATCGCGCACACACTCGAATAACCAAAATATCTTCCTTATATACTTCTCCATGCGTTCATACCCATTGGCACTTTCTAAAGGAGTTCTTCCAATTTACCAATTGGATAGAATTAATTAGGGAGATTTCGAGTTATTTAAGGAATATGAGGATAGCCCACCAATCATGCTCGTCCATACAATCAGGATCTAGGTTTCCATAAGTAGAACCTTCCAAGTATGCTTTGTCAATCAATGGATCTAAAATACCCGTATCAAAGCGAATAATAGATTCCAAGATGCTATCTCCAGCCAAGAGATCTTCTTCAGTCGATAGAATCAAATCCTTAATGAAATACTCAGTTCTGGATAAGACTTCTTCGACGGTCTATAAACTGTCAATGAGGATAGACTTTGAATCTTGAGTCTGGTGATTCGGCGGTCTTCAGACTTTGATGAAAGAGTTTACAAGTCTTCAGACTAGACAGATGGAAACGTTTTAGCAACTTCAAAACACGCAAGGAAGTTTTCTCCAACAAGCAAAAGCTTCATTCGCACGTATCAAGGTAGTCTCCACCACATAGTGAAGAGCGTGGCCTTACAGATCGGTTTCAGCGTGAGAAGAATGCTGTAATATTAACACATGCTTAGTCGCATCCAAAGCAAAATAAAAAGCAAACGGTTAGATCACATAACTAATCATTACTAAAGAATTTAAATTTGTGTTTACAACGTTCTTACATATTTATTGAAAAAGAATTGAGAAACATTTGTCGTCATAAAGTAGTACCAAAACATGTATTGTTGAAAGGAAACGGAACGCCCTGCAAGAGGCAGGGCAAAAATCTAAGAGTGAGTGTAGGGTAGGACTGGAAAAAAAAAAAAAGGAAATGGAAGTTGGCGAGCATCTTACATAGTATAATTGAATACATCTTGAGAAGATAAAACAAGAAAAAGGAAGAAAAGGACAAAAATAATTAATATTCCTGGTGGGTGGGAAGGGAATCCTCGCCTTTTCGGCCGACATGCGCCCACATGGCTTAATTATGAGAAGCATCCGAGAAATGATGAGGTTGAATTGAGACAATTCATGGTTCCATCAACTATGCAAAGATCAACGAGGAGAACCATTATAAGTTCCTAAAGGAGCCACACATCACCTATTTATTATACACTCATTTCATCTTAATTAGTCGAATGTCACGTGCACCACACGTGTTAAGATAATATATGTACATCAAAGGTGTTAAGACAACGTATGTTCTTGACAGATATACAAATCAAATATGATTAAACATGATTTTGTGGATTCTTTGTTTGAGTGCTATTAAGTAAAGGATACTTTTGTGATTTTCAAGAGAATCATAAAAAATAAAAAAAAACAAAAAAAAAAAGAAGAAGAAGAAGAAGGAAACTGATAATTTCTCTTTTGATCATACATAATGGGACAATTTATTATTTATCAAATCGTTTGTAAAATCATCGAGTTTTCTTCAAAATGTAATTGAGAAAGAGAGAACAAATAATAAACTAACTATAGAGAAAATAGCAATGAAAATTGAAAAGTAATATGTATGGACGTGGGAAAGAGAGAGTAATAAATAAATTATTTGTGTAATCCAGCAATCAAAATAGAAAAGTAATAATATATGGAATTAGGTCAACATATATTCTCTTAAAATTTGATTGGGAAAATGACATAAATGATTCATGAATTTTGATTCAATTTGTAATGCTGTCCAATAATTTTTAATTTATTCAATGTGAATCCTAAACAGTTTGTAAATGTTCAATTTAGTCCGTCATATATATGAAAATATTTAATGTTGACTAAGTGTTCAGTCGATCAACTCTATTAATGATTAATCATTGTTTATTAAAAGAAAATTTAATTCCAAAGTTTAAGCTTAATAATGAAGATATATCGTATCAATATAAAGAGTATATAAGACCATTGTCAAGGAATGTGAAATAATATTTTAATATTTATTTCTAAGGAAAATGAAGTAGTCTAGAATTTGTGGGATCAATATAACGTTTCAACATTGAATCACAAAAAATTATACCGGTTAAGCCTAAATGGGTTGCGTGAGTATGTTGTCGTATTTTATGTCATTTAGCTTTGGATTTCGCAGCTCTCCACGAGGAAGGTGGATTTGCTAAATTCATAGTTCAAATTCTAAAATTAAGTTGTCTCTACGTCCGTACCTCCGAATTTGAAAAGAAAAAAAATTCTGAAGTTGATCGTCAGCTTGCGGGGGAGGTCTTCTCTTCGATAATGTCAAGTTAGACTGTCCGCGACAGCTCAATTTTCAATTTCTATTTTTTCGTAAATAACTTTTTCAGATTCATAATTGCTAAAAGCCAAGAACAAAAGAGAGACCGAGAGAATCCAGTGAAATTTGGTGACGGACAAAGACCACGTATATAAAATTTCAAGTCCTCCTAGAGAGAAAAGGTCACGGAGGCCTTTTTATAAGCCAACCATTGCTTGTGCAGGTCCATTGCTTGTAAAATAATGTTTCGAGCTATCTACATGTACTATTACTTTAGACCTAAGCATGATCTTAAAAGGCTCAAGAGGAAGAAATATGTGGGAAATGCGCTCAAGGGTGGGAGACCCCGCAATATCAACCTAGTATTCCCTCTCTGTTGAGAAGACAAAGATAGACAGGGGATTAGGAGGCCTCACGGTAGTAAGGTAGACATCACATCAGGATTATGTTATGGCTATCATCAGGTAGGCAAGTATAGTAGCTTTCTGCATTTGAGATGAATGAGGGTGGGTGAAAGGTCCATTGCAAAACTTGCACGCCTAATGGCACTGTGCATAACCATAGGCAAGTGCTTGTACCCTTACCTTCAAATTACTCTGGAGCAATTACTTTCCAGTTAATTGACATTTTGTTGGTGGACGACACACTCGGAATCACAGTGATTTGACTTTAACCTAATAATGCTCCCCAAAAAAAAAATCACGTCACGTGTGAATGGTCAATTGGAGGCAAAGTTGACGGAGATTGCACTAGTGGAAAATTTTGAGTGTTACCCATCAATTAAAGGCAAGTATATATGCAATACAAGTATGGTTTACATGAGTAACATTGATCTTCGCAAGCAGTAAGCTCGATTTATCAATTGAATCTTTGGCAAGAAACATTGGTGTTTCTTTTATACGGGGAAGCCCTTGTTAAGGATAAGGCCATTAGGCCTCTTAGAAATACGGAAAATGGAAAATGGATGAGGTTTTTTTTTTTTTTTGGCAAGAAACAATGGTGTTTCTTTTATACGGGGAAGCCCTTGTTAAGGATAAGGCCATTAGGCCTCTTAGAAATAGGGAAAATGGAAAATGGATGAGGATTACATGTGCTGATATTGAGTAACATGAGCTCTATACATCGTGCCTAAATCCTTATACACTACAAAAGAAAAAAAAATTGCCAAAGGCGAGAACTTGGATTTTCCAATTCTACAAATCGCCTTTGATTTTCAAAGACATCGAAAGCCCTCTCTCCCGAATTCCAGAGCCTGTAATTTGGTTTCTCATTTATTATGAATCAAGTGAGATTAGAGCCGCCACAAATCTTAGCACGAAATAGGAGAAAACGCCTATATATGTATCTAAGTAATTTTTTTTTCCTTAATGAATGACGGTATGTGAAGAAATAAATCTAGATGGTCAATGAATCCCTCCTGTGTCTATCTCTCGGATTTTTTTACTTTTCGGTTTTTCCTCTACCTTTACCCGCCAATCCACGAGAACCCATTCAATCTTCGCTGAGTCACTCTTTTGTTCAGCAAGAGAGAGGAGCCCCTCCAACCTCTCTCTTCAAATCTCGGTCAAATCCATCTCTTTTCTATCTTTCTTTACTTCCAAAATCAACTCCTTCCTCTCTTAAACTCGCCAGTCCTTGACTCCTTTTGAGTTCAACATATTACAACGGCACAGGTGAACAAAGCTAAACCTCAAGAAACTGCGCAAGAAGGACCTCAAAAATCAGATCAGGGACCTTGGTCCAAGAAGCGAGCTAGCACGAGAACGCGGGGTAAGGGGTGGTTGAAGAAATGGAGGTGGGACAGCAACACGAAGTATTGTACGAAGGAGAGGAAGAAGGTGTAAGATGATAGGATTGAAGGGATAAGTAGAGAAAGCGTTGGACCGACGTCAACTATTTTTACCTCTGTCGATGAAGTATATTTCTGTGAAATGACATGGTTGAACTGAGACCGTTCATGGTCCATCAAGTGTGCGAAGATCACCAAACCATTGTAAATTCCTCAAGGAGCGACGGAGAGTTTTGACATCTAAATTTTGACGATCCGATCATTCACTTATTGCATTAAAAATTAGAAATTAATTTTTAACCCCAGACAAAAATAGTAAAATTAAATTGGATATTTTATGAGCATTTTTTTATTACATTTACATTGGACTTTCGACGGATGAGTTTGAATTGTTGATTCTGAGCTTTAATTTAGTGAGTTGAATTAAGCCCGCGATAAGAAGGAATTGGCCCAAGCCCATTATTCTCTAATGGTCAAGAATCGGCTTGAAAGGAATGACGATATATTTGGTAAATCTTTCATATATCCATGCAATATACACACTGACAAATATATTTTGCAGCAAAATTGAACATTTCGGATAAAAATATTAAAATAATAAGAGCGAATATTGCACGTAGGACATATTTTTGGTGATGTTCAAGAGGTACCAACACAAGGAAAGAAGTGGGATAGGAGGTTGCATGATTTTTTGGGTATATTTCGCGATATATCTTGAATAAAGAAGAAGACATCTTGTTGAAGAGGGGATATGGGCCAAATGAATATATGTTTTTGGCAAGAAAAAGGGAAAGTAGAAACAATTTTATCAAGGAATAGAATATACTCAAGCAAAAAGATATATGAAGGAATATTGTTTATTTCATTGAAGGGTCCCATCACCTGCCTATAAAAGAAGTGGGGCAGACGTTGATGAGGGGGGCAATTCTTAACACCAGAGAGATACACGTGAAAGAGGAGAGAGCGTGAGTCTTCTTGGCCGAGTCTTGGCTAGGACCCACGCTGACGTCTCTACAGCAGTGCTTTCATCGTCCGCGGTACATCGTCAACAGGTTGGTACCCTATTGAGGTGCTACTCGACCGCTTGACGACGCCATCGCAGCCCCTTCATCGACGACGTTACTGCCACTCCGCCCCTCATAGCTGCTGTTCCGACCGTTACCCGAACGCCACCGTCGCTGCTGCCCCAAGTGCCACCACACGGGCTCCGCCCTGCAACGCCACCCGCCACTAGCAGCTGTCCGTACCGAGTTCCTCCTACTTCAACGGCCCTTGCTGCTCGACCGTCGACGACGCCGTCTGCCTGCGTCATCATCGTGACACCTGCGACGCAACAAACCGACCCCCGAAGTTTACTGCTGTGGAGCTTCGTGGCTGTTCGCTCGGCCACCTGACTGAGACGACGTCATCGCTGCTGCTGTGTCCCAACCCCGACGACGATCAGTTGCTTCACCAAACTCCACAAGTTGCCTTTTCGTTGCATATACCGCGAGTTACTGGACGACGAAGGGGCCACCTTGACCAGTCTTTTGCCGACTATTGCTGACCGATCTTTGTTGACGATGGCCACCCAAGATTCCTAAGTCGTTGTTCTGGGCCTTCTGGCCATCGTTGGGTTCGCATCTTATTTGCCAAGCCTCTCCATAGTTCAAGAATTCTTTGATTTGTTTAGTGATTCCAGGTGGCTACTCCTGCTGGTTTTGGGACACGTTACATGGTCCTTTGCAGCTGCACTCATCTCATTCAACATTCTTGGAGTTCGTGGGCTTTCTAGTGAATCACTCCAATAGACTTAAATCCCAACGAAGCAATACCACCGCAAGCACTAAACTGCAAACATCATCGAGTTGTGTTGGTAATCCTTGTGGAGTTACATCGTCGAGCATCACGAGCCATTGTCGAAAGACATCACGATATTCCTTCCTCGACTGAGAACTAGTGCAAGCCGAGCCATCATAAAGAGACATCGCTGGTACTGTTCGCGGTCTTGTCGAGTCTGTCCAATTTGGACAAGCAAGTGTTTTTTTTTTTTGGTCGGAAACTACCATATATTAAGCTCGCAGCATAGAACTTACATTAAGTTCAGAAAACACAATATCTTGCAAAAAGGGGGTAGCTGAGAAACCCGATTCGGTGGGAGTAAAGAGGCCCGATGGGCCTTTGCTAGAACATTTCCTTCTCTATGACAGTGAAGCAGTCGAAGGTTAGGGCACCGAATCTGCAATCTTAGGGTTTCGTTGAGGATAGATCGAACTTCCCACGGGCGTCTTGCAGGATCACGAACAGCTTCCACCATTACCAAGCAGTCCGATTCCACGATGATCTAATCCGTCTCGAGTCCTCTCTGGAGAAGAAATTTCAGAGTGAGGTTGAAGGCGATTGCCTCGGCTTGCAGGGCAGAGGAGGCACAAACAGAAGAGGCAAAACCGTTGATCAAATGGCCTGTTGAGTCCCTGCACACCCCATCCACTGAGGTTGCGTTGCACGACGAAAGGTAAGATGCATCAATGTTAATATTTATGACTCCGAGGTCTGGTGGGTACCATCTGTGGTTCAAGATACGCTGGTTTGGAATAGGTCACGACTTTGAGGAAGCGAAAATACGTCTAGAATGGGCTTCCGCGATCGCCAACTGCACAACTCGTTCAGCATCCGGCTGTTTTTGACGAAATAGGAAATCATTACGGGCTTTCCAGATGTGCCAGAGGATAGTCGCAACCGTATCCAGATCCGGTAAGTCATTCTTTCTGTCAATAAACTGTAGTAACCAGCTTTCAATGCGATGCACAGCAGCTATAGAACTTTTAATAGCTAAATCTGGATGCATCCAAACATCATAGGTCCATGGACATAATAAGAAAAGATGTTCTGGGGTTTCGGGTACCTGATGATCACACATACAGCAAGTTGGCTTTGTCAAGATGTGTCGCTTATATAAATTCTCTTTAGTCGCTAGTGCATTACTGCAAATAGACCAGAGAAATGACCTTAATTTAGGCATACGGATTTTCCAGATAGCATTCCATAATCTGCGGGGTGGCTGAAAAGATGATGAGGCCTGATTAGTAATATTGTTGTTTCACTAGGCTCTGAGTTGATTAGTAATATTGTTATTTCGCTGGGCTCTGAGTTGATTGTAGCAATTCTTTACTGTGAAAAGGCCGTTCCTCTCCATATCAGTTTATCTTGAGTGCAGTTAGGGCGAATAGGAATTGATAATATCTCCTCAACTCTTTGATTATCAAAATGCTGAGTTAAAAGTGAAGTATCCCATGAGTTTGAATCAGATAATATAAAACCTGCAACCAAGACTGGTTCATCCCTAGGAGCAGGACCTCCAATGACACCGCTAGGTAACTAGTGATCTTCACGAACTTTAATTTGAGTGCCGTTACCAACAGACCATAAAACTTTATCTACGATAGATTCCCGACCTAATAGGATGCTTTGCCAACCCCAAGAGGACAAGCAAGTGTTTGAACAAGGTAATAATTTTATCTTAGTCAAGATTCATATATTTCATTGCCTTGCTTGAATTATTGCGTTTTTGATTGAACTCTCTTATCATATTCTCGAATAGCCATGTACACATGATTGACTCACAATCGCACGAAAAAATCACTAATCCGATCTCACACTCGAGATACGATTCGTAATTTTGTTAAAAATTGGCCAATGCGATCTCATGTGCGAGATATGATTCGTCAATTTATTAGATAGATATCAATCATTGTTGTTGTGTTGTTTAAATCGATTTTGTTTTCGTAAAAGAAAATCCAAAAAAATTAAATATATTTGAGCTGGATTAGGTTCATTGCTTGTTTTAGGGTAGTTTGCATGTTTAAGATTAGGAAATTTATTTATTTTGAATTTTCTAAATAAAAAATACCAAAAACATTAATTTAGGATGTTAGATTATCTTTTCATTAATTTAAATTGAACGTTTAATTATTAGACAATTTTAATTTCTAATTTTATAAAAAAAGAAAAAACCTCAAATTAGGGCATTCTTTGCACATCAGCTAGTCATTGCTTTTTAGGATAAAATTGCATGTTTAATTTAATTCTATATAATTTTTCTAATTAATTATAATTTTTCCTAGATATATTGCATATTAGGTTAGAGATTATCTAGTTAATATAACATTCTAGTTTAAATTAGGATTTGGCCTAATCTGATTCCAAATATAAGTTGGATAATATATTAATGTAGATGGACAATTTTTGCTATTTTCTAATTTCGAATTTTACATAAAATACCAAAAAAATTGTCTTAAAATAAATAAATTTCTTTCTCTAGGATAGATTGCATGCTTATTTAAGAAAACACAAAAAAAATTATACTATGTCATGTAGTTTAGGTCATATTGTTATGTCATGTTGCGTCATGTTAGATTAGTAGCATGCATTACATAAGCATGATTCTCATTAAACAAGTGAAAATAAAATTGAGGGGTTGCATGTTAATTAAAAATTATATTTAGGAATGTTAATGTGAATTCTAATCTAACATTGCAGATACTTTCATTGCTATGAGGTAAGTCTTGTAATTTATTTATTATTTTTTTTGTGTTAAATTGGTGATTTGCACACTTACATGATTACCTCACATGTTAGGAAAGTAAATTAAAATTAATTCGAGCTGAAAATATTTTTTTCGAAATAAAAGATAAAGGTACGGAACTCACAATCTTTGGTTCACTTGGTTCACAGAAGTGAAGTAAATCTCCAATTACTTTTCTAATCAACTCATCAAAAATAAATTAGTGATGACTCCTAATTGAAAAATCATTTACATGTTTAGAACTTAGTATGAGTATAGAAAAGCCTGAGCCAAGTTCAAGTTTAGTAATCCATTAGCCAAACCTAAATGGTGCATCCGAGGTTAGGTCACAAGAGAGAGTAATAAATAAATTATCTGTGCAGAAGAGCCATGAAAACAAAGAAGTAATAATACATGGAAAAAAGCAAATGTGTGAATTAAGAAAGGTTGATTCCTTGGCTTCGGCGCATCGCATGGCATAATCACTGTCCTTTCGACCCCCCTTGCACACGGGGCCTGCAACTGGGAAATGGTGAAGAGGATCGAGAGAGGGGGAGAGAGAGAATTCACACGGGGCCTGCAACTGCATGCACGTTTGGACAAGCCACTATGTCATATATAAAAACATATTGTAAATATCCAGCCATTACATACGCACATGGGGCCAGCAACTGTATGCAAGTTTGCTAACTACGTTCTGTCACCTATTTGGTTTTTTGTTTTTTGTTTTTTTCCGATCGACCGATAGCATTTTGTTATGTTTTCTTTCTTTTTTAAAAAATTACGACTTTCTACTTCAACCATTTCTCTTCCACCCTATGCCTTTGATTAATTTTCCTATATCTACTCCATTATTTCCTCACACCGTGCCTCTTTCTTTGTTAAGAACATTGGCGCAGAGAAAGAGAGAGAGAGAGAGACATCTGTTAAGCTGAGCACACTACTATTATGGCCAGCTCAGATGAAGGAAGGTCATTGGAAAGCGAGTATCAAGTGTTCTTGAACTTTAGAGGACCGGACACTCGCACTGGATTCACTGACTGCCTCTATCATAGCTTGATCGATGCTGGAATTTTCGTCTTTCGAGATGACGAAGAGCTCCGTGTTGGTGATAGGATCGATGAGTCGCTTCAACAAGCAATCGACAACTCCAGCATATACATACCCATTTTCTCTCGGACCTATGCTTCGAGCCAATGGTGCCTCTGCGAACTCATTCAAATCATGGCAAACACATCTAGATCAGAAGGTAATAAAAAGATCTTACCTATTTTCTTCGACGTGGAGCCCAACGATATTAAGTTGAAAACTCCGTTGTATAACGATGCCATGCTCAAATTGGAGCGCGAGAAGAATTTGAGCAATGAGGGAGTAAAAGAGTGGAGAAAGGCTCTCATGGAGGTTGACGCGATAAAAGGGTGGGAAGTGAAAAAGTACCCCGGGTAAGCCACTTGTTTCCCTAGTTTTCGTTAACACTTGAATTATAGATATATAAATTCCAGTATGCTTGAAGTGGGCGGATAATGATACATAGCTACGTAGCTATATTAATATTTGATTATGGGTAGTGGGAGAAAAAAGAATGGGATACTGAAATGCCATGCTCATTGCTATCTAATCAATTAATCTTGCAATACAGTAGACATTTCTCCTCTTGAATACACGGTGTTAAATTTTTATAGTCGTTGCTTGAACATCAATCACAAAATGTCAATTTCAAATTCATAAATATATCTATTTTGCATGAACGTTATTAAAATAATCCCAAGATTGCTAAGTTCTCGTGTTACAATCAAATCAAGTTTCGGGTTTTGAAATGGTGCACACGTTGCGAAGTGCAAAAAATGTGTGTTTTGGAGTGATGTTAATGTCCAGTATGGACTCTTAGAAGATCATTTCTAGATCTTTAAGGTCCCATTATCTGTCCGACTGCTTTTTTTTTTTTTTTAATTCGGTGTACGACCACTTCTAGCTCGGTAATCGCAATTTCGCATTTTTTTTTTCCAACAAAAATGGCTTTTCATTGTGGCAGCCAAGGCAAGCTGATCAAATTGGTAGTTGAGGAGGTCGTGAAAAAGCTGAAGACAAAGCATAAACCGGTGACGGAAAAGTTAGTTAGAGATGATGATCAAGTAGCAGCAGTAAGTGAATTGTTAGACATCGACTCCAACGATGTGCGATTGATTAAAATTTATGGTATGGGCGGTATCGGTAAAACGACTCTCGCGAAAATTGTCTTCAACGAACTCTCTTCTCATTTTGGAAAGTGTTGTTGTTTCCTTGAAAATGTTCGAGAGAAATCATCAAGAACTGATGGTTTAGTTAAGTTGCAAAAAAAAGTTATTATCGGAAATCAGCCATTGTGCAGGAACAAGGGGCATTTATGAAAGTGATTATGGAATGAAGAGGGCTGAAGACATACTTTGGAATAAGAAAGTCCTCATCATACTTGACGATATTGATAATGGAGAACAAGTAGAACAATTACTTGGAAAGAGAAATTTGTATCCAGGAACTAGAATATTGATTACAACTAGAAATCAGGATATTAACGCCCCAAAGTATCAATTTTTTGATTATGAAATGGATTAGATGAATACTGATAGAGCGCTTGAGCTTTTCAGTAGGCATGCATTTGGCAGTGTCTTTCCTCCAAATTATTATAATGATCTTTCAAGGGAAATTGTATTAGCTACCGGGTTACTTCCTTTGACTCTTGAAGTAATTGGCTCATTCCTATGCGACAAAAAAATGACAAAACAATGGAAAGAGACATTGGACCGATTGAGAAAAGGATGCGTCGAGAATGTTTATGAAAAGTTAAAGATCAGTTATGATGCCTTAAGTTTCGAGCAACAACAAATTTTTCTTGATATCGCATGCTTTTTCATCGGTCAAGATAAGACAAATGCAATTTACATGTGGGACACTTGTGAGTTTTTCCCACACTCTGGAGTTGAGAAACTCACTGGCTTGTGTTTGGTAAAGATTTTGGAGAACAATGAGTTCTGGATGCACGATCAACTCAGAGATCTTGGTAGGACTATTGTTTACAAGGAAAATCCAATGAATCCTGGAGAGCGTAGTCGAATATGGACTCTTAATGACGCTCTTGATGCAATACGGACAAAAGAGGTAAGGCAATTCTAGAGGAACTGATAGTTTCTGACAATAATGGCTCCGCATTGACTTAGGATGCTCTATCTTCTTCTTGTTTTTTTTTTTTTTTCCTTTATGTAATAGAATGCTGATATCACTCATTCCCCGTTGTTGTATGCAGATAAAAAAGAATGTTCAAGCACTATATCTTGATACAGTCACTATTCAAAGTGAAGAGATTGGTAGGTTTGAAAATCTAAGGTTCCTCAAGTTCGAAGGAGGAACCTTTGTTGGCAACTTTGAGAATTATTTTACTAAATTAAGATGGTTGTCTTGGACATTTCCTCTGGGAAAACATAAATGGACTAACTTGCACCCGAACAACATGGTCGTTCTAGAAGTTTTAGCTGATGGTTCCTTAGATGACTCGAGATTACAGAACTTAATCCAGGTATGTATTCTATTCTATTTATTTGAAAGTTATATATGATTGTTCATACATTAAATGTTGCATTAATTTTGACAGATGGCAAGAAAATTGAAAGTTCTTTCTTTTGATGGTTGTCATAAAATAAATGGAACACTAGACTTCTCCAGATGCCTTAATTTAGAGAGGCTTGATTTCCAAGGTTGTAACAATTTGAGGAAAATTGACGGCTCTATTGGAAAGTTGAAGTGTTTGATTGACCTGAAGATTAATTTTTGCAGAAGTATGAAATATTTGCCAGAAGAAATTGGTGACCTAGTGAATTTGGAGCACTTCGTTGTACAACATTGTGCAGTGCGTAATTTACCAAATTCCATGTGGAAGTTGAGATCATTATGTAAGGTGTCTTTTATGAAAGGCAATGAGGCATTGGGTGTACCGTGGGAGTTACCTAGAGATATTGGAATACTTCAGAATCTGGAAGTGCTTAAAGTGGATGATCCTTATTTAAAAGGTCAAATTCCTTCGGGAATCGGAAGATTGTCCACTCTAAGAATCCTAAATCTATCGGGTACTAATGTTAGTGAAGTTCCAAAGACCGTTAGCATGCTTCCTTGCCTACAAAGATTGGAGTTGTGGTATTGTAATATGATTCAAGAGTTGCCCATGCTCCCAATAAGTTTAACCCATCTACATGTGTCATCTACATCATTGCGGGTAGTCCCCGATCTCTCGAACTTAACTAATTTGGTTAAGTTAGCTCTACATGGAGGAAGAAGAGAAGATGAACTTTGTACCGGTGAGTTGTCGTGGATTGGGAAGTTATCCAGACTGAAAAAACTGGACTTAGGACTTAACAATGTCCATGCTCCTGCGGAGCTAGCTTCCCTAACTCAACTTAACGAACTTGATTTGTCTGGATTGGACTTACAAACCTGTCCACAACTTCCCTCGTCTCTGGAAAAGCTAAGCCTTAATACTACCATTCCAACTCTGTCAAGCTTGAGAAATTTGTCTCTTTTCTGCCTTCGCGAGTCACCAAGGCAAAAAATTCAAATTAATGGGTGTCAATGTCCATATCTAAGGCAGTTGCATGTGACGCACTCTGAAGCCCTTGAGAGAATCTGGGTATCAAGCATGGAAGAGCTAAAAGATGTCGGGGTGTTTGATTGCGGAAAGCTAGTTGAGATCAAATTTTTTTGGGCATCCGAATCACTTGAGGATTTGTCTATTCATGATTGTATGTCCTTGAAAGGGCTAGTTTGCACGGGGGAAGAGGGGCATGATAACAATGAGTTCGCTAATGAGATGATTAGTTGTGAAGGGAGACTAATCCTTTCAACAAGAGGCATGAAGAAGTTGCAAAGATTCACATGGTCAGGCAACAATGGGATATTCGAGATTCACGTTGTTGGTAGCTCAGCATCGTGGGAAGTCTTCAGAGCTTACAGTTGTCCTTCGCTGCGAAGTGTTCGTGGTTTACCAAACATAAAGAACCTTCGGTCTTTAATTTTCTCCAATTGCAGCGGCCTACAGGTTGTCGAGGGCCTCGACCAGCTAGAGTGTTTGAAGAACTTAACGGTTCGCGATTGCGAATTTTTTTTGGTCGAAAATTGCGGATTTCTGGAAAGGTCGTTTGACCTATCAATCTCCAAATTGTCAGATGATTGCGAGCTATCGATTGGGTGGGGGCATTTGTGGGAATGCTCCGTCCCCCACCAATGCTCCGTCCCCCACCAATGCTCCGTCCGGGATTACAAGCGTTTTAAGGTTAGTGTAGACCATTCTCTCTCTTCTCTTTGGTCTTGACGCGGCCATCCCCAAACATGAATTCAACCTTTTAAGCAGATTTATAATAATTGTGCGAATCGAAAAACAAAATAAATTAAATCTGGCCTCATTTATTTTAAAACCCATTCAACACAGGTTTGTTTTGTTTTGCGCTCGTGTTTTTTCTTCTTTTTTTTGTTTTTGTTTTCTGTTTTCCATTTTCTTTCCTATTTTGTATATTAGAAATTTATATATTTGCACAAATCAATGGGACAAGGCCAGCTTTCATCACAAATGATTGGAAAATAGGAAATGAATGCACTTTAAGCTTTTATTTGAGAAAATGAAAGTACTTCAAGCCTTTATTAGAAACAATGTTTAATTCAGACCCTTATTTGAGAAAACGAAAGCACTTTGGATTTTTATTTAGAATTTTTCCGAAAATTAAATAGCTTAGAGTTTCTTATTAAAATGCTCTTTTCATTATATATAGAGTGGATTATTTAGTTTAGTGCGGGTTGTACATCACTTTATTGTCCACTTCTTACTTAATACTATTCATTATGAAGATGAGTTTGGCAACTTGCAATTTCTACTAGAAAGATAGAACATTAAAAGAATCAGATACTCATTGCAAAACTCAAAAAAATTTAGCTAACAGAGGCGTTACAAGAACATTTATATGGTCCACTTATCCACTGATCAGGTGACTTATGTCCCTGATTGAAATGAGTGTTTCTTGAATTTGCATGTGGATAAGGTTGGCCAAGTAGGAGGTGTGTTCCAAAAGCACCTCAAATGCTTATTTAAGATTTTACAGTTTGATTAAAAGCCACTTCAAACAGGAGCTGAAACGGAAACATGAACAGGAAAGCCGCTTCAGAAGGTTGCTGCGTTGTGTCGCCCAGTTTTTTCTCCTGTTTTTTCTCCACTGTTTAAAAGCCACTTTAAACAGGAATTAAAGTAGAGGAGTAGGCTGGGGAGAGTGTCTTTCCAATGCCAGAGCTTCAGCAGATTGTGATGTTGATTGTGGTTAGAGATGGGAAACTGGCCGATTATTTGACAGCGGAACTGGAGAGGCCACTTTCTCAAAGAAGTCAGAGGACGCATGCCATCAAGTCAGAACGATGTTGGCTGAAAGCAGAGCTAGCGTGTACAGGAACACTCGAAAATGCAATGGAGGGCGTACATGTCTATTTGAGTGATCAAAGCCAGTAGCATCTAGCAGAGCAAACCTAGAAGATGTCACCTTTGGCCGGGAATAAAGGCCCTCTTGTCCGTACTGTATATGTGGCCTTTCTTTTTTGCCTGGAAGGCGTTCGTTTCTTTTAATTCGTATTTCCTTTTAAGCTCGGGCCTTGGCCTTCAACCAATGTGCACTTAATAGAATGTGGTCTTTCTTCAATTTTCGTATGATAGCTTCATGGATGATTCGAAATTATAGAGCTTAATGAAGGGGTGTTATACTTTTCTTTATTCTATTTAACTAATATGTGATCATTCATCCGATGAATGGTGGCATTCATTTTTTACAAATGGCAACGAAAGTGAAAGTTCTCTTTGTTTTACGTTGTTTTCACATAATCACAACTTGCGACTCCTTTGGATGCTCAACTTTAGAGAGGCTTACTTTCCGACATTGTCCCAATTTGAGGAAAATTGACAGTTTGTTGGGAATTGAAGTATCTGATCAACTTGAATATTAATGGTTGCTGTCATCTTGAAGAATCGCCCAAAGAAATCGGAGGCCTCATGAATCTTCAATGCTTGACTTTAGGGTGTGTTTTTGAGTAAAGAAACTACGAGATTCCATATAGAAGTGTAAGTTGTAGTTTTCATTTGAGTATTTCGAATCAAATTCATCTCCAAACAATGCATGGCAGTTGCCTAGTGCAATGGAAATGCTCGAAGTCATACTGGAAATTTGAAGGGTCGACTTCTCCAGAATGGAAAGTTTGCCCCTTTTTTAAGAATCCTATACTTGTCGTGCCCTTGCATCAGCGAAGTTCCAGCGACAGACAGTATGCTTCCTTACCTGCAGAAACTTGAGTTAAAAGAATGCGATAAGATTCAAGAACTGCCAATGCTTCCTCCAAATATAAACAATCTACAAGTGTTATCTATGTCATTGCAAGTAGTATGAGTTCTCTCGAATTTGACTAACTTGGTTCAGTTGGACCTATCTAATGGCTCTGGTTGGAGAGAAGGAAGCAATATTCGCCAGTTAGTATGGTGGATTGAGAGTTTATTCAGACTGAATAAGCTGAGCTTGAATCTTCTCGATGTCCCTACTCCTACTGAGTAGGTTCCTTTTCTCAGTTAAAGAAACTTCATTTGTCAAGGTTGGACGTGAGAAAACTTGCACCACTTCCTCCATCTCTGTTAAAATTTGCCTTGATAACTTCCATTCAACTGTATCGCTCTCATCAAAATTAGAAAATTTGTGAAGTATAGAGCTCTCACGGTCTCAAGTGCAAGAAATTCAACTCAACAGCGTTCAACTTCAAAATTTAACAGAGTTGGTTTTGAAAAGCTGTCAACCCGTTGAGATATTCATGCTATCAAAAATTAGGAAGCTCAAAACTTGTCTGAGTATGATATTGCTCAAAGCTAGTTGAGATCCGACTTGCAAGGCTGTACGAATCATTGGAAGCATTTTCTATCAATCTGTTGTGAGTCCTTGGGAAAGGTTAGCTTATACAGGTGAAGTAGAGTCTGCCAATGAGTCGATTATTTGTGGAGGGAGACTAATTTCTCTGTTACGAGTATTAAATAAGCTTAAAAAGTTTCTGCTTAGGGGTTGCCCGAAGATACTCCAAATTCAACTCCTAGGTACATCAGAATCAGGGAAGTGTCTGACACCTTGGATTATTTTTCTCTGGGAAGCGCTCATGGTTTATCAAACTTAAGAAGCTCGAGTATTTATACATCCCTAACTGCGATGGGCGACAGGTTGTCAAGGACCTTGACAAATTAGAGCTTTTGAATCAATTAACCATTTGTCGATGCAGATCAGTAGAAAGGTAGATGTATCACTAACAGAATTGCCAAAGGATTGCAACGTAGATATCTTCGACCATGGGAAATTAGCTGAGGCTAAGAAACAATCCGATGGCTCCATCCAGTCTTGCAAGCACCATAAGGTGAGTTTGAACCTTCCACTTTCTTTCTTTTTCTTTTCCCACCTTTTTTCTTGATGGATAGCAACAATTTCTTAATTGTACCCCTGTTTGCTTACTCCCTTGTCTATATCACTTACACAAAGTAAACATTTGATATGTTAATATAATCTGATATTGCTTGTCTATGATACATGTAGTGTCTCTCCATCTAATAACTTATTCTAATTTAATGAACTGGAAAGAGAGATTTGGCATCTTATTCTTATGGAATCTAAATGAAATGATTCAGAAGGCCATCAAACAGAAGTGAACTCAACTTTTGAATACGGATGGATAAGTAGTTCTGAACCCCAGTCTAGAGTGAGGTGGGGGCATCTTGCGTGATCTCCGGCTGTTGGGTTTCAGGCTTTTACTGGTTTTGGGGAACTATGGCGACCCCGATTGTGGAATTATAGGCTCTTAGCCTCTTAAGGAGGGTCTGAGACTTGCTCTGCAATGTCATATAGTCACGATGAACTTGATGCAAAAATGCTTCATTGCCGGTTTCTTAATAAAACTTGTAAAATGAGAAACCGAAATTGCTCTTTTTGGAATGAAGGACTATCCTGAGGGGCTTTACCCAGTACCAGACGAAGCATAGATTTCGAGAGGAAAATCGCTGGGCTGGTTTCGTGGCAAAGAAGGGCCGCTATCGGAGTTTGACAGTAGGTGCTGGTGTCTCCCAAAAGCCGTTACAATTTGCATTGTAGCTTAGTTTCTGCATTTTACGACTATTGTGTTTCAACCGTTGGTGGAGAATGAAGAAAAGAAGAAGAGAATGATAAAGATCATCTTGTTTTGCCCGAAACAGAGATGGGAATGACAGAGCAGAAAAGAAAATTGATGCCGAAATTTGCATTAAGAAACGAGAGAGGCCTTATTTCAAATTTTATCTACCCTTCTCTTCCATCAAACTTACTCACAGAATGTCTGCTTGGTAACATACCCAACTCCCTGATTAGTCAGAATCATGAAATGTCGCATCAAGACATTCTACAAAATCCGAGACATCACAGCTCGACCAACATCCTTAAGAAACGCACCTGCTGCCGCATACTCTTCCAACGCCTTCTTGACGACACCATCCCTCAGGAGCTGTGGAGAAAAACGCCGAGATGCAGTCACCATCACGAATGTAACCGTCATCAGACCCGTCATAACTCTCGGCAACCGCTACTCTGCGCCATGCTTCCTTTTCACCACCACCTCGATCACTAAACACGCCCCCCGGAGCATTCTAAGATCCTTATTACTCTAGATTTCTTTTTCCTATTTGCTAAGACTAAGCAAACAAATCTATAGAACGAAGGAAAATACTGAAATTCAAAGACATAGGAATCATGCTAGAGCTACTAAAACTTTACCAAAGAGAAATCCAACAACGCTTCTTCAAGCCTCTTCACGAACCACTTCCAAATTCAATTTGGTATTGGAATCGAAAATACACCTGATGGCAAAAAAGATATCCTCATAAATAAGAAACGTCTTTCCCATCTCAAGAAGAATCATGCTCTGTTTTACTTTTATTTAATTTTTGCATACGTTTTGATGATGACTATAAACATGTTGCCTTTGATTTTTTTTTTCTTTGATTTCCGTAAGTTAAATTAATGCAAATGAGGATTCTGGTGCTATGGAGGACATCACTCTAGTGATGCATTTGTTAGTGTTCCTGAATAGAAGCACTATCAACTTAATATTTAGATCGCTCTGCCCTTTGGGAAGCAACCCTAAGTAAAACTCTAGTTAAAACTCTAGTGCCTCTAGTACTACTACTCAAAACTTGATATCATAGATATTACAATTGAAGTGGGACTTCCACTAGTAATACAAAATGGTATGTGTGTATAAAGAATGCCGCTGAAACAAGTCAGCTTGTATAATAGGTGAAAAAGTCGAATAATTGAGAAAATTCATTGGATTTGTACGTTTATTTTGCACAAACAAGATTACATAATTCAATGATTGCTAGTCTCATGTTAGGACCAAATCAATTCTTCGGTGTTATGAAAAGCACATTTGAGAGTGATGGACTTGTCAATATTTTTTGTTAGATTCATATATTTCATAGTTATATAGAATTAGCTAGAAAAATCAAATATGAAATCCTCTAAAGTCAATTCTATCGTTCTCTTCTAAATTTTTGTTTTCTACACGCCTGGTATTTCTTTTAAAGAACTTTACAGGATCGGGAGCGTAAGGCTTGCACGACAAATCAAATGACTATGTTGCAGATAGAAAGCAAAAAGTATTACATACTCATTTTTGAGTGTCGTGGACAATTTTCTCCCTTATATGTAAAGGAAATACTCTGACTATATTTGGTAGCCAAGATAAGATGCGGTTCATATCCTATGTTTGGTTCATATGAAAGATAGGATAAGGTTAGATATAACTCGAATAAAATTATCTCATCCGAGAGTAGAATAAATATGAATATGATTTCTTATATTCATATTATAAAATTTATTTTTCATAAATAAAAAAATTCTTAAATTAATAACCATAGATTTATTGCCGAAATCTTTGTAATGAGCTTTTGTGTGTTTAAGCTTTATATTGTACAATAATAATATATTGATTGCTAGAGGTGAATTATATTGTACATTTATGATTTCTTTAGTAATGAATCATAAGAGATTTTTACTATCTCTATTTATGTATAGTATATGAAAATATCCGGTTATTGTTAATACCGAATTTTGGTGACCCGTTTAATTAGTCATTAATTGTATAGAAAATTAGAGATTAATTTTTAACCCCTAGAAAAATAATTTTTATTAAATTGCATGGCATACAGACATTAGGGGCATTTGCATTACTCGTATTAAAAATTCTAAAAAATTAATTGAAAAAAATTCAAAAGAGAAAAGAAAACGAGAAAAGCGAGGTCGGGCCACCGGGCCGGGGGCAGGCCGGCCCGGCCTCTTTCTTTTTCCTTTCCTTTTTATTTCTCTTCGGCTGGGCCAGCCCATTTTTCCTTTTCTTTTCGCCTAAGACCGGCCCAGCGTTCTCTTCCTCTCCCTCTCTTTCCCTCATGCTCTCGGCAGAAAAAAGAAAAGGAGCAAAAGGTACAGGGACAGGGAAGCAGAGCAGAGCAGGACGTCGCGGCGTGATCCTCGGCTCTGGCTCAGTCCGGCCACCGCAGGCCGGCGGTGGCAGAGGCCATGCGCCCCTGCCGCCGCTGGCTATTAAAAGCGAGAGAGAGAGAGAGAGAGTCGGCCAGAGGGGAGTTCGTTCGGAGAGAAGAGGAGAGAGCGATTCCGATAGAGAGAGGAAGCCTTCGGCAGATCTCGGCTCGGAGACGTTGCGAGGCGGCAACACTCATCCCATTGGACCCCCTGCTTTGCCATGTTCCGAGTAAGACGTGGAGACTCGCTGTTTTCCGGTTCATGCTTGTGTCAGGTCTGAATAAGTCGGTTGCGTTGATTCCGAACATTGCTTGCCGATTTCGTTCGAATCTGGATGCGAGTTCGAGTTCCGTGTGGGTGAATGCCTTCTTCTCAATCCATGCTAACTACGTGTTCGATGAAATGCATAAGCCAGATCCATGATTATCATCTCGCATTATCCATCGTTAGAAAAAGCGAACCTATCATATTTTAGACATTCTTTGTTCTGAACACTGGCCACTTGGCGCATTTGCTTCCTTCCACTCCTCATCGTCTTGATTTTTACAATATCCGAGCATTTTACCAAACATCCGTTGTTGCCATTGTGGGCCTTCTATGTGGCTCAATGGAAATGGATGGTGATTCTCGACGAGAAAGACGGTCTTTAAATCAGTGATACGAATGAGGATTTTAGGTAAAAACTCAAACTAGCCGCATCTCAACTTTCTCAATTCACATTCTGTGCGTATTTGTTCTGCCTGGTTTTTGTTTGACAAAAAAAATGTTTGATGGCTCGTAGCGTGCTCGGAAGAGATGGTTAATGGCATTGTATGTGGATGGTGGTGCGTGGTGGCCGGACATAACTTGTAGTTGTGCCCGGCTTTCTTTTAACTTGAAGCTTGACTTGTGTTCGTGTGTAAGTTCCTGGAGGTTCTCAATCCGCTGGGGAAGGAGGCTGTGGGCGTTCCTGGGGGTTGAGAGACAATGTTGACATGGCTAGAGGAGTGCGTTATGGGCTTAGTATGGGCTGGGTTTATTTCAGCGAAGAGGGCTTGATGCGAAAGTCCCTAATTGAGTCCATGGGGCCAGCTTCGTGAGACCAGTTGCAGCCTGCGCCCTTAATTCCAGAATTAAAACTTTTTTTAAAATAGTTTTTATAAAAAAAAATTAAAAATTCGAAAATATTAATAAATTAAAAAAATAAGAAAATTCTTGGAAATAGGTCTTCATTGAATTTTTAATTTTTAGCATTAGATGTGACTTGGTTTCACTTGATTAGTATACATGTAACTTAGTCCTAGTGGAGTATCCTTTTGAAAGAAATTGAATATGACTTGGTTTTAACTCACGGGAGGATCATGTCTTGGGATCATGTATCGGATTTTCTTTTCCATGTTTTCTTTAAAGTCATTTCAATATTTGGGTGCTTACTTACCACACTGTCTTTCAATAAGTTGGTTGTTGGTCGCTTTCCTAGAATAGGTTTTCGAAAAACCTATTCTAGGAA
Organism: Eucalyptus cladocalyx; assembly: GCA_017140615.1. Lineage (NCBI taxonomy): Eukaryota > Viridiplantae > Streptophyta > Magnoliopsida > Myrtales > Myrtaceae > Eucalyptus > Eucalyptus cladocalyx. The sequence goes on from CM029519.1 coordinate 14,652,790, forward strand.
TCAATCAAAAAAACATAAACAAAAATATAACTACATCCATATAGGTCATTGTAAAACCTTAAATATTCTCAATTAGGCAACACAAGCTCTAATACTAGTTGTTACAAAATCACACGTTGATTCCAGAAAAATGCCACAAATAAACAACCACAAGACAAAATATAATAATAAAATAACAAAATTAGAAGAACATACTAGAAAATTTATTATCAAAGTTTACCCAAATCTAGACTACGTCTCCACTTAGAGATACTTTGCAAATCCATTAGATTTCGAAGAAAGTTGGAATACAATAGTGATATCAAAATTAGGGCACAAACAGACTAAGAACCTTCACAAAGAAAATAAAACTCATTTTTTTTCTTTTCTCCTTTTCTTTTCTCTCTATTTTATTTCTTAGCGTCTTAACAATTAATGTCTTTCTATCGCTAATATTAAGATGTAGCTTTTAACCTAAAGCAAATCCAATAAAAAAAGATAAAAAAGCTCTTTAAAAAATTTGACTTCACCTACAACATTAACCACTCCCCGCCCAAAAAAAAAAAAAAAAAAAACCTTTCTTTCTTAAGTTATTAATTGTATGTTCACATGAATTATTCTAATTAGATACTCCTAGTCTAACATTCCAATTTTTCTCTCCAATTTGAGTTGATCCAAACAACCTTCTATTCCAATTATGTCTTCACTGACCCTTAGCATTTGATTGATTTTCCTATAACGACTCCATTTTTTCCTCATGACGTGTTCACGCAGCCACCTTCTATGACTTCCTACCATTTCACATATCTAAGGGGATGACCCACTCAAATATATTATCTAGAAAATATCCTAATTACTAACCACCCAACTCCCCCCCCCCCCAAAGAAAAAAAAGAACTTTCTTTCTAAAGTTATTAATTGTATGCTCACGTGAAAAATTCTAATTAGATACTCCTGGTCTAACATTCCAATTTTTCTATTAAATTCTAGTTGATAGCAGAATCCTGTTTCATTTCATTGCACGACAAAGAAAAGTTCAGAGGGAGTGTTTCACAACAGCTATAGGGCGCGTCTGTTCATACCATATTTAGAGATCATCAGCAAATGAAAAATCAAAATGATAAGGAGGGTGAGTAGATTGGCATCAACTCTGTGTTTCAATTGAACGATTCCCGACTTGTTGAAACGAATTCACGACTCGCTGGTTGATTTTAGTTGAAATTATCATGTGCAATTTGAGGTTAGAATCATACACTAAGGACCACTTCAACTTGCACTGGTTGATGATCCTTTCGCTTATTTTTATAAGGTAAATTAAAAAAGCCAACTTTGTTGGATATTCAGATACATAGGACGGTCGGTCCGGCAAGAAATTGAGCTTCTCTTGTGTGTATATTTCGCATCTCCCAAATATCATTTCCACCTTCGCTCTCCCTCGACATACATTTTTTTTTCATAGCATCTACTAATTCAACAGTAGCACACTCCTCAAATGATGAAACGTCAATTTCATCTTTGATACAAATGTCAATAATCTCTTTCATCGTAGAAAGCAATTATAACTGTCTAATTCAACAAACAAGCCCTAATGTAGTATTTGCAGTTCAGTGACACCTGTAAAATTTTGTAAGAGTCGGTTTTCTTTTAATTTATTTGAAAGATGGTAAATTTTTAATTGTGCTGCTTTGTTGTTAAAATGTTACCCGATAATCAGAAAATGACAAGATTGAGTATTATGGTATCAGAAATTTACCAAAAGTTAGAAATCTACCATGGAATTTCTAAGATTTTTCCTTAATTAAACCCTTCACCCTTCCAGAAAGCTGTGAAATTGTTTTTATGATAACTTCCATTCTATCGGCCTCTAATATAGCCACATCCCCAGTTTATTTTCTTATCGACCAATAGCAGTTTAAAAGCCAGAGCAGCCGATTTTAGACATTTATTTTTTACTCACAAAGGTTAAATTTCAAGTAAAGCATAGAGTCAATTTCTGTTACTCATTAAACTAATGACGCGTACGTTATTATTATTACTATTTTTTAACTTCTACTATAATTTAGGCAATTGTGTACATGAAAACTGGGAAAATTCCCAAAAAAGTCTTAAACCTATTGTAATTGTGCCAATTTAGTTATAAACTTTTTTTGGCCAATTTAGTCCTAAACCTTTTACAATTGTGCCAATTTCGTCCATCCGGCCAAAATTAGCTGGCCGGACGCTACGTGGACACCGGCCGTCGTGACGCTAATGTGGCAATTTTAATATTTTTTAATATTTTTTTTCGAATTTTTTAATATTTTTTTGAATTTTTGAATTCTTTTTTTCCCCATTTTCTTCTTCCTCTAGCTAGCCGATGCCAGCCAGAGGCTAGGGCTGGTGAGGTTAGCCTTGCTAGCCACTAGCCATAGGGGTGAGCATGGTCCGGGTTGGGCCGATCCACCCCCTAACCCTAGGACCAACCCGCACAGTGTTGGTCCTCAATTTTTGGACCGATGACCGACCCTATTAAGCTTGGGACCGAGGACCGGACTGATCTAATGGGTTTGATCCGATTCTAGGGTCAACTCGGGACCAATCGATAATTTTTTTTTTTTGTACTCCTTAAAAAAGCAATTGAGGACCGAAGTGACCATGAGTTCAATCTGGTTTCGAGGTCAACCTAGGACCAACCAATAAATTTTTTTATTTTATTTTTTCGTACTCCTTGAAAGGGCAATCAAGGATCGAACTGACCAAATGAGCTCAATGATGAGTAAGGTCAGCTAAGAAAGGCAAGCGGTGAGGGTCAAGTGGGGTGAGTGTCGAACAGAATGAGCATCGAATGTCAAGCGGGGAGCAACAAGCCAAGCGAGCATTGAGCGGTGAGTGGCATGAAGCGGTGAGCAACAAAAGTGACCCAAAGTGAGTGAGGCAAGTATTGAGTGACGAGCGGAGAAGTTGTTTCTTTCGATTTTGGCAAATTGAAGACTAAAATGACAAATAAGACAAAAGAGAACAAATGCTCTAGGAGGATGCTATAAGGTGCCTTTTTTGACGCCATGAGGATTCCTTACAAAAACATTTTCATCATTCGTAAATTATGACTATTGATATCGTAAAAAACATTAAAAACCTAAGTTATTAAAGAATAATGTAAAATTACTTGAACTACTCACTAAAGAGCTGTTTAATGTTGTTGACGTTGTTTATTTTAAGGTTTAGATATATATAAAAGCGGGGTTGGTCCGGGTTGAACGAACCGGAACTCTCGGATCGAGGACCGACCTACATAGTGCTAGGCTAGGAATTCTAAGACCAAGGGCCGACTCGTCTCCTTGAGAACCGAACTAGGGCGGGTTGGGCCGGTCTAGGGTCGGTCTAGGGTTGACCATGGACCAATGCTCACCCCTAACTAGCGAGGCTCACCCCCACCAGCCACTGGCAAAGGCGAGCCTCGTCCAGTGACGACGAGGCTCGACCTTGCCATCGCTAGGTGAGGCCGAGCCTCATTGGATGTGGCGACGGTAGCCCGCCGTCATTGGGTGAGGCCGAGCCTCGCCCGGATGTGGCGACGGTGGCCTCATCGTCGTTGGGCGAGGCTCGCCTTCACCGAGTGGTCGACAAGGGCGAGCCTCGCCAGCCCTAGCCTCTAACCGACGCCGACCGACCAGAGAAAAGAAGAAAGGGGGAAAAATAAAAAAAAGAAATAAAAAAACATTTAAATATTTAAAAAAATCGAAAAAAATAAAAATATATTTAAAATTGCCACGTCGGCGTTTGTCGGACGGCGGTGTCCACGTCAACATCCGGCCGGCCAATTTTGGTAGAATGGATTGAATTAGCACAATTGTAAAAGGTTTAGGACTAAATTAGTAAAAAAAAAAAAGTTTATGACTAAATTGGCACAATTACAATAGGTTTATGACTTTTTGGTAATTCTCCCCATAAAAACTTGTTAATTTAGCTAGATTAGGAACAAAACCAGTTTTTATCAAATTGTGATATACCTGACAAGACAACATGTATATATGCGGATGGGAGTTCATATAGATGAAATTTCATTAAACACCCCTTGCTAGATAGAAAGGGATTACAAGGAAGAGGAAGCCTTTATCTGCTTGACTTTCTACTAGCCCTGGTCATTTTCTGGTAGCGACATAGTCTCTCTTTTAGAAGCTTATATCTCAGGCAAAAAGAGCGTCGGGCCATAAATGTTCAACCGATTGATTGAATCACGTAAGGTTTGGTTAAAGACTGAGTTGATGGCTTCGATGTGAAATTGTTTACATTTGGTGATGTGGAAAATTGAACTCATGTGACGTGCATTTGCACACATAATTCCATTCCTTAATGACTATGCAAAACTCGGGTGATTTATAAAACTTTTTTTATGAAATTGTTTCATATATATATACACACATATTCTTTCTTGTACTTCAATCTCAACAAATGCAGTTAAAAACCATGTATTTGACTTGCATCAGCATTTTAAGATGAATATAGACAGCTTCCATCAGGAAAGAGCATTAGCAATACCACTACTTAAGTACGGTGCTCAGTTTGGTTTAGTAACATTTCTATTGATTATTTAAATGTCATCATTTCTAAAGAACGTTTACTTGAGTGACATTTGTAACACATCTTCGACGACGTGTGAATTTATTTTAATAAAAATATCTGCAATGAATTTTTTTTTTTTTTAAAAAAAGAGAGTTAAGTCTAAAGTGGGAAATCGTCCAAATGCCATGGATTCCGAACCCAAAAATGACGAGGCATCGAAGAAGGATTGATCAAGGGGAATGACTGATCTCGCTCTCTCTCTCTAAAACGACCACGCATCAAGATGGACACTTTCTGCGTCCTTACATGTTGGAAGAAAGGCTTGCAGTTCAAGGCACGCACGAGCACTCCCCTTCCCTCTCTTCTTCCCTCTATGCATCTGCGAAGCCGTTTGCGTTCTGGTCCAAAGTCTGGTTTGAAGAATCAAGAACGACTCTTGAATTATGTGAGAGCAAAGTGCAATGTCGGCGAGTCGTGACTTGGGAAATCTAGATGACGTCATATATATATTGTTTAAAAGAATGAGCGATATGAAGTCTTTGCCTTCTGCAATTTTTTGATATGTAGAAGAAACTGTGGAGTTGGGGTTTTCGGTTGCACCTAATTTAGCCCCATGTACTTGGGACAAGAAAAGAGCTAAATGATGCCATTCCACAGACTTTTGAACCACCTCAGAAGTTTATATTAAATTAATGTTGCATTAAAGTTTATGCAAGAAAAATTGCTGTCATCACTCTGTGAACATTTTTAAAAGTTATATCATATAAGTAATCGATTGAAAAGTGATAGCATTGATAGTGTCCTCTTCTGACTTCTGTCTATTTTCTTACATGTAGTATCCAATGACATAAATTAAATGCGGCAGACATTAGTTGGTATGTAGTACTAGTTGATTTTACCGCATAATTTTAATTCATGTCATTTCTTCTCTGAAACTTCCATTAATGTTATTTTTCAGGAATCACGCATTCATTGGCCTTACAGGCCTCCGAATACGACTTTTCTGTTTCAAAGCTCGAAATGCTTCAATTTCTCTAGTTTCCAAGCACTCGATGACAAGCAAAGTGCTACTCGTAGTTTGTCCTCAATAGGCCTCCCATAGCAATTTTTTTTTTTTCTTTTTTGGTTTTCCTATAACTGCTCTATTATTTCCCCATAACATGTTGCCGTGGCGGCCTTCTACGACTTTCAACCCTTTCATATTTTCACATCAAAGGCACGATGCACTCTAAAATGCTATCCAAAAAAAAAAAAAAAAATTCCTAATTACTAAACTGCATCCTCCCACCTCGCATATTTTAACGTATTAGTTTTATATTCACATGGAATTTTCTAATTACTCTACCCCTGGTCAAACATTGTTATTATTCTCTCCGATTCGAGTTGATAGCACAATGCGTCTCATTTCATCACTCGGAAAAGAAAAATTAAAGAGCGGGCGTTTTGACGACAACTATGGTGCGCCTCTATGCATACCATATATGGATTAGGAATGAAAATTTTAAGTGATTAGGAGAGTTGAGTATATTGGTGTCAAACTGTGAATCCATGGTCCATTCAAACAGTTCCCAACTATTGTCGCTGACATACTATCCTTTTGAATATACAATGTCCAACTTCTACGGTCTGTCAGTTGAACATAACTAATGAATTCCTAACTTGCAATGCAGAAATATTTGGACATGAATTTTGCACTAACAAGATTAACATAATTCGAAGATTGCTAATCTCATGTTGGGATTAAGTCCATTTTTCGGTTTTATGACATAGAGCAACAGGTGGCTCCTTACCATGTGCATGAAAGTACATTTGAGAGTGATGTACTTTTTGATATTTTTAGTTAGATCCATATATATCATAATTACAGAGAATTAGCTACAAAAAATAAAATTTGAAATCCTTCGGTGTCTGTTCCATTGTCCTCTTCTAAGTTTTTCTTCTTTTCTACATGCTTGGTTTTTTTCTAGAACTTTACAATATCGGGAACGTAAGGCTCGAACAACAAATCAGATAACTAATGTTAAGTTATCAAAAGCAATAACTAAGAAATCCTTAAATTCTATACGAATTTAGAGAAGACACTTGTTGATCGTTAATGTCCCATTAGTAATTCAATAATTTTGTAGCCAAGCAAGAGCAATTGAATCGAATCACTCCTACGAAACGAAAAGAAAAATGTGAGATTGCTTTGCAGTCTAACGTAATTTCAATCCAAATGAAAGTTAGTACTAGAGTGTTACTTCACAATTTACCCCCATCAAAATAAGTTTTCATCATGACAGCCCTAGGCAAACTAATCAAGTTGGTCATTGAGGTGGTCGTGGATAAGTTGAAGATAAACATGAGTTTGTTGACTAAACATTTAATTGGGATTAGTTATCGAGTAGTAGCAGCAAGAGAATCATTAGACATCGACTCTTGTGGTGTGCATCTCATTCAAATTCATGGCATGGGGGTATCAATAAAACAACTCTTGCCCAAGGTCACCTTCAATCAACTTTCTACCTAATTTGGGAAGTGTTGCTGCCTCCTTGATAATGTTCAAGAAAAGTCAACAGCTAATGACATAGATGAATTGCAAAAAACGTCATTATTAAACTCGAGTCAATTAATGTCACTATTTATGTAATTGTGTACAAACATGTTAATTCGTGCAAAAAAATTGCTAATTCTTTGTCACCAATGACCAAAACAAGTTAAGGGGTATGGATTATACGTTTAAACATGGGTAACACATATCTTCAGGGTAATTTAAATGACAGGTTAGTTTTATTTTTTGTTGGGTTACTTATTTCTTTTAGTTTTAGTCCTTGTTTTGAATCACTCAACGATGACAAGCTTGAGATGATTGGGAGTCCATTCAGATCAACCATGAGATCATTGTGAAAACTAGAGTGCCGGAAAGTTCCGCACCGACGAGTTCAAGACAAAGCTACAACCGGGCAATGGCGAAGTCTTGTTTATCCCTCTTTCTAGCTACATCAGTACTCGTGAAAAAGCGATCCGGACTTTCATACTTTCGATGTTGGATGCGAACATGAGCACATGTAATTTGCAATTTGATGATGCTCATAAGTGAAGAAGCAGGGAGAAACATTAGCTCAAATCGTCCAAATATAAATTGTTTTTTAATCTTATTTTAACTTCTCAAAGATTAGAGGGAAAGTAGATGTCATGATTCAAACACAAAGGAAAATCAAACCGGACCAGAACATAAAAGTTTCCTTAAAAAAAAAAAACAAATATCAAACTACAGAGATTAATTAATCGAGTAGTGTTGAGGAAAAGCCATTGCCCGTGCAGGGCAATGACCGTAATTTGGGGCATTTTGTCGACCAACTCTATTTTTTTGGTCGGCCATATAATAATTTGCTCGTTCTCATCGACTACCGCCACTTTGCTTTTCGGTCTTCCAAGGAGCAATATAATAATTTCAACTTTTAGAAAAGAAAGAGAGCCATTCTTCTCCTTTTCACACGCGGTGTTGGATCTTTGATATTATTATATTACGCCCAAAAGCATCTTCTTCAGCATTACCAGGGGAAGAGAGAAATATCAAGTAAAGCGACTATGGCTAGCTGAGACGCAGGAAGTTACCAGGAAAATGAGTTGCAGGTCTTCGTGAGCTTTAGAAGTCCCGTTACTCGCCACCAATAGCATCTGACTTTATGGTCTTCGTCGTGATATGTTACGACTCTCTGCTTTAACATATTTCTCAGAGGCCCATGGCATTTGATTGATTTTCCTATTACTACTCCGTTAGTGAATGACATAGAGAGCGGTCCAGGCACAACGTTACTGATAGCAACTCCTGCAGTTATAACATTAGTAACCCCATTAAGTTCTCATTTTCACCTCAGCATGAGGAGCTATATTCATACACTTTTTCTGGATAATAAGAGACAATCCAACTTTCACTTGGACTTAATAATCCATTCGGATGAGGGCAAAAACTTCGTTCGCACATGTCGAGGTAATCTCCTCCACACGATAAAGAACGTGGCCGTACATATCGGTTCTAGCGTGAGAAGAATACCAAAATATTAACACATGCTTAGTGGCATCCAAAGCAAAATAAAAAGCAAACGGTTAGACCACCTAACTAATCATTACTCGAGAATTTAAATTTTTTTTTTTTAATGACCCAGGAAACCCCGCACGACCGGCAGCCGAAGATAAACCACTAGGGCCGACACATGCTACCCACCACGTGCCACCAGATAAGTCGCCAAGAAACTCAAAGCTAGCGTTGCAGGAGTTTCGAACACTAGATCTCTTCGATGGAAGTCTAGCGCCTATCCAACTGAGTCACCGCGGCGGGTGGTTAAATTTGTTTTTATGTTGTTCTTACATATTTGTTGAAAAAGAATTGAGGAACATTTGTTGCCGTAAAGTAGTAGAATTGAGACAATTCATGGTTCCATCAACTGTGCAAAGATCAACGAGAAGAATCATTATAAGTTCCTCAAGGAGCCACAGATCACTTATTTATAATACACTCATTTCATCTTAATTAATAGAATGTAACGCGTGCCACACGTGTTAAGATACTATATATGTGTCACGCGTATTAAGACAACATATGTTCTTGACAGGTACATAAATCAAATATGAGTATCTAGATTTATTTCTTTACATAACGTCCTTCGTTAAAGAAAAAGGAAATTACTTAGATACATATATAGGCATTTTCTCCTATTTTGTGTTAGGATATGTGGCGGTTCTAATCTTACTTAATTCATAATAAATAAGAAACCAAATTACAGGCTCTAGAATTTGGGAGAGATGGCTTTTGTTGTCTTCGAAAATCAAAGGCGATTTTCAGAATTGGAAAATCCACGTTCTCGCCTTTGGCAATTTTTATTTTTATTTTTTTTCTTTCGTAGTGTATAAGGACTTAGGCACGATGTATAGAACTTGTTAATATCAGCACATGTAATCCTCATCCATTTTCCATTTGCCCTATTTTTAAGAGGCCTAATGGCCTTATCCTTAACAAGGGCTTCCCGTATAAAAGAAACACCAAAGTTCCTTGCCGAAAATTCAATTGATAAAACGAACTTACTGCTTGTGAAGATCAATGTTACTCATGTAAACCATACTTGCATTGCATCCACACTTGCCTTTATAGTTTTCCACTAATGCAATCCCCGTCAACTTTGCCTCCAATCGACCATTCACAAGTGACGTGATTATTATTATTATTATTATTATTATTATTATTATTATTATTATTATTATTATTATTATTATTATTATTATTATTATTAGGTTAAAAAAAATACGATAAGAAAATGAATCTCTCCTGCGTCTATCTCTCGGATTTTTTCAATTTGGATTTTTTCCCCTGCCTTTACTTACCAATCCACGAGAATCCCCATTCAATCTTTGGTGAGTCCCCACTTTTATTCATCAAGAAAGAGGAGCCCCTCCATCCTCTCTCTCCAAATCTAGGCCAAATCTCTCTCTTTTCTTTCTTTGCTTTGCCAAAATCAACTCCTTCCTCTCTTGATCTCGCCAGTCCTCCATTCGTTTGAGTTGACCATATCCCCCATCCCCTTTCCTTGTGTATTTCACTTAAAGTCGCATATCTTTTACAAGTTAGATGCCCAATGCGGCATGCTACTTTTAAATAAGAACGTCCCTAATTTTTAAATGTAGATGAACCCGGTAAAGAAAGAGATTGCAAGACCATGGGGATTGATATTTTCATTTAGGGGTTAAATTGTGATGTCATTGACAGATTCAATCCCTCATGTTCATGAAATGCAAAGAGATCTTCTTTTTGATGAAAATTTAGGTGTCAACTATGGTGAAAGAAGGGATTCCTAAGATTTGTTTTGCTATTTTCCTATAATGGAAATTTCAATAATACGTTCAACATATTACAGTGGCACAAGTGAACAAAGCTAAACGTTCGGAAGCTACGTAAGGACCTCCGAAATCAGATCAGGAACCTTGGTTCAAGAAGCAAGTTAGCACGAGAACGCGGGGCAAGGGTGGTTCAAGAAATGGAGGCCGGACAACAGGAATAAGTATTGTACGAAGGAGAGGAAAAAGGTGCAAGATGATGGGATTGAAGGTATAAAGCAGAGAAAGTGTTGTGCCGATGTCAACTATTTTTTCCCCTGTCGATGAAGCATATTTCTGTGAAATGACATGGTTGAACTGAGACCGTTCATGGTCCATCAAGTGTGCGAAGATCAACGAACAATTGTAAACTCCTTAAGGAGGGGGAGAGAGAGAGAGAGAGTAATATAAAAATTTATCTGTGCAGAAGAGAAATAAACACAAAGAAGTAATAGTACATGGAAAAATTAAGGAGCGACGAGAGAGAAAAAGAGAGAGAGAGCCTTTACCAAAAAAAGAGAGAGAGAGAGAGAGAGAGGGTAATACAAAAATTATAAAAATTATCTGTGCAGAATAGAAATGAAAACAAAGAAATAATAATACATGGAAAAATTAAGAAAGTCTAATTCCTTGGCTTCGGTGCATCGCATGGCATAATCATCACCGTCCTTTCGACCCGTTGCACAGTGAAGAGGGTAGAGAGAGAGAATTCAAATGGGGCCTGCAACTGCATGCCCGTTTGAACAAGCCAGCTATGTCATATATAAAATATATTGTAAATAACTAGCCTTGGCTTGCTCATATGGGCCCAGCAACTGTATGCAAGTTTGCTAAGTACGTTCTGTTGGCGATTATTTAGCCACCTCTTTGTTTTCGTTTTTTTTCCCTCGTCGACCAATAGCATTTGTTTTTATGGTCTTCTTTCTTCTTTTAAAATTACGACTGTCTATTTCAACCATTTCTCATCCACCCATAGCATTTGATTAGTTTTCCTATATCTAGTCCATTATTTCCTCACACCGTGCCTCTTTCTTTGTATGGAACATTGGCAGAGAGACAGAGAGATCTGTTTAAGCTGAGCAAATTTACTACTATGGCGAGCTCAAATGTAGGAAGGTCATTGGGAAGCGAGTACCAGGTATTCCTGAGCTTTAGAGGACCAGACACCCACAATGGATTCACCGACTGCCTCTATCATAACTTGATCGATGCTGGAATCTGCATCTTCCGAGACAATGAAGAGCTCCGTGTTGGTGAAAGGATCGATGGATCGCTTCGGCAAGCAATCAACAACTCCAGGATCTACATACTCATATTCTCTCAAATCTACACTTCGAGCCAATGGTGCCTCCGTGAGGTCCTGCAGATCATGGCAAACACCTCCAGATCGGGAGGTAATAAAGAGATCCTACCTATTTTCCTTGATGTGGAGCCTGACGACGTTAAGCTGAAAACTCCATTTTACAAAGATGCCATACTCAATTTGGAGCGTGAGAAGAAGTTGAGCAATGAGGAAGTAAATGGAGAAAGGCACTGCTGGATGTTGATGTGATAAAGGGGTGGGAAGCGAAGCATATGGGGTAAGCTAACTGCTTTTAAGATGCTTGTTTCCCCAATTTCCGTTAACACTCGAATCATAGACGTATAAATGTCAGTATTATTGAGGTGATACTGATTGAGGTGGGACTTTCATTATAGTAATACTAAACAGGAACCCATGCTGCGATTGTCAAAAAAAAAAAAAATTTGTGAAATTGATTAACAAGGTCATCTCATGAAATGGGCGAATAATGACACTAATAGCTACATAGCTAAATTAATATTTGATTATGGGCAGTGGGGGAAAAAAGAATGGGATACTGAACTGTCATGCTCATTGCTGTCTATTTTTTTAATCTTACAATACAGTAAACATTTCTCCTCTTGAATACACGGTGTTCAATTTCTATAGTCGTCGCTTGAACATCAATCAGAAAATGTCAATTTCAAATTCATAAATATATCTATTTTGCATGACCGTTATTAAAACAGTCCCAAGATTGTTAAAATCTTGTGTTAAAATCAAATCAAATTTCAGGTTTTGACATGATGCACCGTTGCCAAGTGCAAAAAATGTGTGTTTTGGAGTGATGTTAATGTCCAATATGGACTCTTAGAAGATCATTTCTAGATTTGTAAGGTCCCATTATCTATCCGACTGCTGTTTTTTTTTTTTAGGGTAATACCCTGAAAAAACCCCAAACTAGTATACCTGTGAAAAATTTACCCCGACTGACCATAAAAAAAAAACCCTAAACAGGTACATTTATGACAAATTTACCCCAAACTAATTTATTCGACCGCAAAAAACCCCAAACTGATAAATTTGTAACAAATATATCCTCCGCTAAATTAGATTAATACTACAAAAAAAATCACAAAAATTGTAAATTGTGACAAACGGAGCGTAAAATCCCAAATTGGTATATTAGTCAGCTATCACGTGTTATTTAACTTAATAATTTGACAGTAAAATTTAACGAAAACTAACAGAGGGTAAATTTGTCACAAGTGTACCAGTTTGAGGTTTTTGATGGTCAAAAAAATAGTTTTGGGTAAATTTATCACAGGTGTACTAGTTTGGGGTTTTTCAGGGTATTAACCTCTTTTTTTTTATTCGGTGTACGATCACTTCTAGCTAGGCAATCGCAATTTCGCATTTTTTTCCCAACAAAAATGGCTTTTCATTATGGCAGCCACGGCAAGCTAATCAAATTGGTAGTTGAGGAGGTCGTGAAAAAGCTGAAGACAAAGCATAAACCGGTGACTGAAGAGTTAGTTAGAGATGATGATCAAGTAGTAGCAGTAAGTGAATTGTTAGACATTGACTCTAATTGGGTGTGACTGATTAAAATTTATGGTATGGGCGGTGTCGGTAAAACGACTCTCACAAAGATTGTCTTCAATGAACTCTCTTCTCATTTTGGAAAGTGTTGTTGTTTCCTTGAAAATGTTCGAGAGAAATCATCAAGAACTAATGGTTTAGTTGAGTTGCAAGAAAAGTTATTATCAGAAATCGGCCATTATGCAAGATCAAGGGGCATTGATGAAAGTGATTATGGAAAGAAGAGGGTTGAAGACATACTTTGCAATAAGAAAGTTCTCAGTGTACTTGATGATGTTGATAATAGAGAACAAGTAGAGAAATTAGTTGGAGAGAGAAATTTGTATCCAGGATCTAGAATATTGATTACAACTAGAAATAAGGACACTAACACCCCAAAGTATCAAATTTTAGATTATGAAATGGAGGTGATGAATACCGATAGAGCACTTGAGCTTTTCAGTAGGCATGCATTTGGCAGTGTCTCTCCTCCAAATGATTATAATGATCTTTCAAGAAAAATTGTATTAGCTACCGGGAGACTTCCTTTGACTCTTGAAGTAACTAGCTCGTTCCTTTGCCGCAAAAAGACAATAGAACAATGGAAAGAGACATTGGGCCGGTTGAGAAAAGGACATTTCGAGAATGTTTATGAAAAGTTAAAGATCAATTATGATGCCTTAAATTTCGAGCAAAAACAAATTTTCCTTGATATCGCATGCTTTTTCATCGGTGGGGATAAGATAGATCCAATTTACATGTGGGAAGATTGTGACTTTTTCCCACACTCCAGAGTTGAGAAACTCATTAGCTTGTCTTTGGTAAAGACTTTGGAGAACAATGTGTTTTGGATGCACGATCAACTCAGAGATCTTGGTAGGACTATTGTTCGCATGGAAAATCCAATGAATCCCGAAGAGCATAGTCGAATATGGACTGATAAGGAGGCCCTAGATGCAATACAGAAAAAAGAGGTAAAGCAATTCTAGAGGAATTGATAGTTTCTAGCAATAATACCTCTGCACTGACTTAAGATGCTCTATCTTCTTCTTCTTCTTCTTCTTCTTCTTTTCTTTTTCCTTTATAATACTTTTCCTTTATGAAATAGAATACAAATAACACTCATTTCCCGTTCTTGTATGCAGATAAAAAAGAATGTTCAAGCACTATATCTTGATATACATGCACGAAATTCCCCTAATGTCATTGTTCAAAGTGAAGAGATTGGTAGGTTTGAACATCTAAGGTTCCTCAAGTTAAGTGGAGGAATCTTTGTTGGCAGCTTTGAGAATCATCTTACTAAATTGAGATGGTTGTCTTGGAATTTTCCTCCAGGAAAAAATGAATGGACTAATTTGTACCTAGGAACATGGTTGTTCTTGAACTTTCAGGCAATCTTTACTTAGATGACTCAAGATTACAGGACTTAATCCAGGTATGTATTATAGTATATTTATTTGAAAGCAATATATGATTGTTCATACTTTGAATGTTGCATTAATTTTGACAAATGGCAAGAAAATTGAAAGTTCTCTCTCTTCTAAATTGTGCAAAAATAAACGGAACACTGGACTTCTCCGGATGCCCTAATTTAGAGAGGCTTGTTTTTAGCCATTATTCTAATTTGCGGAAAATTGATGGCTCTATTGGAAAGTTGAAGTGTTTGATTGACCTGAGGATTGTGTTTTGCAAAAGTATTGAATATTTGCCCAAAGAAATTGGTGACCTAGTGAATTTGAAGCACTTTGTTGTAAAGTATTCTACGGTGCGTAATTTACCACATTCCATATGGAACTTGAGATCATTATGTGAGGTGTATTTTATAAAACCCAAAGAGGCATTGGGTGCACCATGGGAGTTACCTAGAGATATTAGAATACTTCAGAATCCGGAAGTGCTCAAAGTTGATAGTCCTTTTTAAAGGTCAAATTCCTTCGGAATCGGAAGATTGTCCACTCTAAGAATCCTAAATCTATCGGGTACTAATGTTAGTGAAGTTCCAAAGACCGTTAGCATGCTTCCTTGCCTACAAAGATTGGAGTTGAGGTATTGTGATAAGATTCAAAAGTTGCCTATACTCCCAATAAGTTTAACCCATCTAGAAGTGTCATCTAAATCATTGTGGGTAGTCCCCAATCTCTCGAAATCAACTAATTTGATTGAGTTGAAACTAGATGGAGTAAGAGGAGAAGGCGAACTTTGTACCGGTGAGTTGTGGTGGATTAGGAAGTTATCCAAACTGAAAAGACTGAGCTTAAGACTTAACAATGTCCATGCTCCTGCGGAGCTAGCTTCCCTACCTCAACTTAACGAACTTTATTTGTCTAGATTAGACTTACAAACCTGTCCGCAACTTCCCTTGTCTCTGGAAAAGCTAAGCCTTAATACTACCATTCCAACTCTGTCAAACTTGAGAAATTTGTCTTTTTTCTGCCTTTGCGATTCACCAATTCAAGAAATTCAAATTAATGGGTTTCAACTTCCATATCTAAGGGAGTTGCATGTACGGGATTGTGAAGCCCTTGAGAGCATTGGGCTATCAAGCATGAGAAAGCTAAAAGATGTCAAGGTGGATGATTGCGGAAAGCTAGTTGAGATCCAATTTTCTTGGGGGTCCGAATCACTTGAGCATTTGTTAAATGAATTTTAGGTCCTTGAAAAGGCTAGTTTGCATGGGAGAAGCAGGGCATGATAACAATGGGTCTGCTAATGAGATGATTAGTTGTGAAGGGAGACTAATCCTTTCAACGAAAGCCTTAAAGAAGTTGCAAAGTTTCTACCTGTCAAGTAGCAATGGGATATTCGAGATTCACGTTGTTGGTAGCTCGGCATCGTGGGAAGTCTTCAGGATTTACTTTTCGCCTTCGCTGCGAAGTCTTCGTGGTTTACCAAACTTAAAGAACCTTCGGTCTTTAGCATTATTGAAGTGCAGTGGCCTACAGGTTGTCGAGGGCCTCGACCAGCTAGAGTGTTTGGAGAACTTAACGGTTTTGTATTGCGAATCTTTGGAGATTGACCTGTCAACCACCAAATGGCCAGATGATTGCTACACATGCATCGGCCATTGCAAAAAATTAGGTGGGTTTGAGAAAGGATTTGTGGGCCCCCTCCAGTCTTACAAGCGTGATAAGGTGAGTCTAGACCATTCTCTCTCTTTTCTCTTTGGTCTTGACGCGGCCATCCCCAAACATGAATTCAACCTTTCAAGCAGATTTATAATAATCATGCGAAATCGAAAAACAAGATAAACTAAACCTGGTCTCATTTATTTTAAACCCATACAACACAGGTTTGTTTTGTTCTGCGCTCGTGTTTTTTCTTCTTCTTCTTCTTCTTTTTTCTTTTCCTGTTTTCCATTTTCCGTTTTCTCCCCTATTTTGTATATTAGAAATTTCTATATTTGCACAAATCTATGGGACAAGGTCAGTTTTTATTACAAATGATTGAAACAATTTCCATGTCTAGAAAAAAAAAATAGAATAGCTTGGAGTTTTTTTATTAAATGCTATTTTCATTATATATAGAGTGGACTATTTAGTTTAGCGCAGATTTTACATAATATACTCCACTTTATTGTCCATTTCTTACTTAATACTATTCATAATGGAAATGGGTTCGGCGATTTGCGATTTCTACAAGAAAGATAGAACATTAAAAGAATCGGATACTCAGTGCACAACTCAAAACAATTTAGCTAACAGAGGCGTCACAAGAACATAGTTTATGTGGTCCACCTATCCACTAATCAAGTCACTTATGTCCCTGACTGAAATGAGTGTTTCTTGAACTTGCATGTGGTTAGGGTTGGCCAAGTAGGAGGTGTGTTCCAAAAGCACCTCAGATACTTATTTAAGATTTTACAGTTTGATTAAAAGCCACTTCAAACAGGAGCAGGAACGGAAACAGGAACAGGAAAGCCACTTCAAACAGGAACAGGAAAGCCACTTCGAGCAGGAATTCGAACCGAGGAGAAACCTGGGGAGAGTGTGGTTCCAATGCCTGAGCTTCAGCAGTTTGCTGCATTGTGTCCTCCCTGTTTTTCCCCACTGATTAAAAGCCACTTCAAACAGGAACTTAAGCAGGGGAGAAGGCTGGGGAGAGTGTCTTTCCAATGCCAGAGCTTCAGCAGATTGTGATGTTATTTGCGGGTAAAGTGTTGGGAAAATATGCTTTGAAATGGGTTGAACAATGAAATCGGATCGAGTAAAACAACTCGGACTTTGAGGCGTGATATCACTTTCTTTAAGGATTTATTTGCCCCACAATGTTGCTAATGGTCACCGGCAAAAATCCTCCAGGATACAACAAAGTCTCGGATGAGAATACTAGATAGCAATTCTAGTATTTCTCCATGGTCTCTCTAAGAAACAATCGAAAAATTGGCTGCTGTTTTTTCAGAAAGAAGACTCGAAAAAATGACCACACACCTCTTCCGAAAATTGACAAGTATATATATATGAAACAGTCTTGCAACTATTCGTGAAAAACTGTCAAACAATGAACAAACACGACATTTGGAAAATTGTTCGTATAAACAACCGCGACTTTTAGGAAGAAGTCGAAAACCGAACAATTGCAACCTTTCGGAAAATGTTGCAAAACCGAATAAGTAATTTTTTTTTTTTAAGAATTTCGAATTTTCATTTTATATTTCATTTCCGAAAATTCTCAAATTAAAAGGCAACCTTAGAATTTAAATAAAATAATAATAATAATAAATTAAATGAATAGCAAGGGATTGATGCTAATTAAACCGCTAAGTGCTAAGTGCGCCAAATAATCGCGCACCCGCACGCGGGTATGGTGGGGTCTAGCCCCACCCAATCAGTCCTTTAACTACAAAAGAAAAAACCCACATTTTTAAACTAGCCCACTAGCTCCCACCTTTTCTATGTGGGACAAAGTAAAAAGCACCCATTTTATTTTAACAAACAAAATTCCAACATAAAGATGGGAAGCTGGCCGATTATTTGACAGCGGAACAGGAGAGGCCCCTGTCTCAAAGAAGTCAGAGGACGCTCGCCATCAAGTCAGAACGAAGTCGGCCAAAAGCAGAGCTAGAGTGTACCGGAACACTCGAAAATGCAATGGAAGGCGTACTTGCCCATTCGAGTGATCAATGCCAATGGCGTCTAGCAAAGCAAACCCAGAAGATGTCACCTTTGGCCGGGAATAAAGGCCCTCTTGTCCGTACAGTATTTGTGGCCTGTCTTTTTCGCCTAGAATGCATTCGTTTCTTTTAATTCGTCTTTCCTTTTAAGCTCGGGCTTTGGAACCAATATGCACGTAAAATAATGTAGTCTTTCTTCGATTTTCAGACAATAGCTTCATAGATGATTCAAAACTACGGAACTTAATCAAGGCGTTTCATGCTTTTCTCTATTCTAACTAATTAATTTGTGATCACTCATCCGATGAATAGTGGCGTTCATTTTTTACAAATGGCAGTAAAAGGGAAAGTTCTTTTTCCTTTTACATTGTTCTCACTTAATCGAACTGCGACTCCTTTGAATGCTCAAATTTAGAGAGGCTTATTTTCCAACATTGTCCCAATTTGAGAAAAATAGACAACTCTATTGGGAATCAAAGTATCTGATCAACTTATATATCAATGGTTGCCATCATTGCGAAGATTCACCCAAAGAAATCAGAGACCTTGTGAATCTTCAGTGCTTGACTTTAGGGTGGTGTAGTTGAGTAAAGAAACTACAAGATTCCATATGGAAATTGAAATCGTTACATAAAGATGTAGTTTTCGGTTGAGTATTTTGAATCAAATTCATCTTCAAACAATGCATGGCAATTGCCTAGTGCAATGGAAATACTCGAAGTCATGACTCAAAATTTGAAAGATCAACTTCTCCAGAATCGAAAGTTTGCCCTTTTTTAGAATCCTATGCTTGTCGTGTCCTTGCATTAGTGAAGTTCCAGTGACAGAGTATGCTTCCTTACCTGCAAACACCTGAGTTAAAAGTATGCAATAAGATTTAGGAACTGCTGACACTTTTTGCAAATTTAAACAATCTACTAGTGTTGTCTATAACGTTGCAAGTAGTCTTAGTTCTCTCGAATTTGACTAGCTTGGTTTAGTTCGACCTATCTAATGGTTCTAGTTGGAGAGAAGGAAGCAAAATTCACTAGTTAGTAGGGCGGATTAGGAGGTTATCCAAACTGAATGAGCTGAGCTTGAATCTTTTCAATGTCCCCTCCTACCGAGTAGGCTTCCTTGGTTAAAGAATCTTCATTTGTCAAGGTTGGACTGCGGAAACTTGTGCAACTTCCTCCACCTCTGTTAAATTTAAGCCTTGACAACTTCAATTCAACTGTGTCACTCTCATCCAAATTAGAAAATTTGTAAAGTTTAGAGCTCCCACGGTGTTGGGAATAACGGATCCCCGAAAACCGGATTCGACACTAAATCGAACCACTAAATCAATGCGGAAGACGAAATCCAGGAAATACACGTATCACCGATCATAAAGCACACCATGGATTCGAGCGTACCTTGTTAGCCACAGATTAGACACCGACGCCGATAGGAGGAAGAAAATCTGGCCCTGTTTGATCCGATGACGCCTTGAAGGGAAGAAGAAAGTGCCGTATGCCTTACTGTTTCTTCTTTTGTCTTTTGGAGAGAGAGAGAGCGCGCGGGTGAGGAGAAGACGTACATTAATTCTGATTTCCAACAGGTGTCATCTCTCTCTCTCTCTCCTCCCTTTTATACCTTCCCCCATCCACGGGCCCTATTCCCGTGGGCCGGGCTTTTTGGGCCCAACTTGGGCGGACAGGCCTTAAGCCCATCTCATATAAAACCATCATCTCTCACTCGTACATGGTGGGCCGAACAGGATTCTCTTTAACTCTCTTCAACATTCATACCGGTGAATAGTCCGTGCGACCAGCATACTTTGAGAGCTCGTTACTATACATCTATTAGGAATATATAGCAGCTCCTAATGGGCGTCACACTCTGAGTAGATTTAGTATGCAGTACCATAGATCGAATCAACTCATGGCCATTGGCAACACCCCAAGATAGCAAACACTAAATAGAAATCTTGAGAATAAATAAGAGTCATGAGGAGACTAAAAATTGAGGAACTCTTTTCCTTAAGAGTCTCACACATCATAAAAGTTGAGATCAAACTTTTTGCCACTCTTATTGGTCGTCTCATGCATACGTAATATGAAATATGTATTAAGGTATTAACTCATTTCCCATGGAGCGTATGTCTACACCTTTCAATACCGTACAGATGATAGTTCAGACATACCCAATGTCTAACTTGAGTTCATGTATCTACTCATTCACAAAATTCATCAGAACTCACATCTGGCATCTTAGACAGATAAAGTAAAATATGTGGGTTATTTTACTTTCGGACATAAAGTATCATGTCCTTATCTTAACACTTAGTTAAGGCGACATAAGTATTTTAAGCTTGAGATCTCGATTATCACCTAGATAATAAGCTTAAAACTGTCTCATCTCTATTTATTACGCAGTAAATAGAGGCGATTACCCATGTGAGTGGGCTAATTTTTTATCTGTCCGACATACTTCCTTAACTTAAAATAATGCACTGAGCATTAAGATGCATAAAGATCATACATAGATTCATAGGCATTAATCAATGAAAAAAAAAAATTTCATAAATGTGAACAACTCGGGAAATTACAATTCGGTACATCGACTCTACGCAATCCTAGAGATTTTACATGACCACAAAACACATCTCTAGGTATTGGCTTTGTCATAGAATCTGCTACCATTCTATCCGTAGTATGTACTCTAAGTTTACCTCTTTTCGTATAATCATATCCATGACAAAATTATAATTGGTATCTATGTGTTTGGTCTTGCCATGATATTTTGGATCTTTGGTGTACGCTATAGCTGCTTGGCTATCACAGTTAACCAATAATGGATTTGCAGCTTTCTCATTAACACCTAAATGATCCAAAAATCTCTTAAGCCAAAATCATTCTTGTACCGCTGCTGATAATGCCACGAACTCAGCTTCCATCGTGGACAAGGCTATACACGTTTGCTTCTTACTTTGCTCCATGATATGGCGCCATTGTTCGAAGAAAGCAAATCCAGAGGTAGATTTTCTTTCATCTAAATCTCATCCCCAATCAGCATCTGAATAGCCTTCAAGTCGCAGATCATTTCCTTGGTAATTCAACTTGTAATCAGCAGTTCCCTTCAGATACCTCAGTATTCTCTTGACGGCTTTCCAATGTGCTGGACCTGGATTGGATTGGTATCTACTCACCATTCCAACTGCAAAACATATGTCGGGTCTTGTGCACATCATAGCGTATATCAAGCTCCCAATAGCACTAACATAAGGAACATGTTTCATTTGTTCCTTCTCTTGTAGAGTCCCTGAACACAGTCCTGGCTCAATCCTTCACCTTTTGCAATAGGAGTGTCTATGGATTTACAGTCTTGCATACGAAATCGTTCAAGAACCTTATTTACATATGTTTCTTGCGAAAGAGACAACAATCTCTTCGAACGATCTCTTGAAATCTTAACTCCAAGAATGTATGCAGCCTCACCCATATCCTTCATCTCAAAGTTGGAAGACAACCAACTCTTGACAGTCTTAACAAACTCCATATTGCTTTCGGTAATAAGTATATCATCAACATATAATGATATGATCACAAATTGATCCTTGGATCTTTTAATATATACACAATGATCCTCATCTATCATTGTAAAGTCATATGACATTATAGCATTATGAAAACGTATATACTATTGTCTCGATGACTGCTTAAGGTCATATATCGATCTCAAAAGTCGACATACCTCTTCTTCTTGGTCTTTCACTATAATCAATTCCTTCCTGTTGATTATACCCCTTCGCCACAAGGCGGGCCTTATGCCTTACTATCGAGCCATCAGCCTTTCGCTTTATTTTGAGAACCCACTTATTCCCAATAGCTCTGCGTCTTTTTGGAAGATCAACCAGTTCCCAGACTTGGTTTGATTTCATTGACTCCATTTCCTCTTTCATTTGCATAAATCCATTTTTCCTTACTAGGACAATTTAGAGGCTCATTAATTTCTTGGCTCATCCTCATCTTGTAGAGCAATCATAAAAGTTTTCCCTTTAATGTCAAAACGTCGAAGAGGAATACTTTGGCGACTTGTTCTTCGTATGGGAGATTACACACTTAGCACATCATTTCCCATTATGCTCCCACTCGGATTAGAGGCACCCAGTTAAGTATATAAGCAGCAGTTAACAACGCATCACTCCAAAAAGTAATAGGTAAGTTAGCATGTGACATAATGGACCTAACCATTTCCAATAGGGTTCTGTTTCTTCTCTCTGCAACACCATTTTGTTGAGGAGTATATGGAATAGACAACTGTCTTTCTATTCCTTTTTCATCACATAATTTTCTGAACTCATCAGATAAATATTCTCGACCTTGATCGGATCTCAATGCTTTTATTTTCTTGTCTAATTGATTTTCTACCAGGTTCATAAACCTTTTGAAACAACTTATTGCTTCAGACTTATGAGAAATCAAATAGACATATCTGAATCGAGTATAATCATCAATAAAGGTGATGAAATAAATAGCCTCATGCCTTCCTTTCATATTCATTGGACCACAGACATCAGAATGGATTAAATGCAGAGGAAATTCAGCTCTTTTACCTTTCCCAAATGGTTTCCTTGTCATTTTCCCTTCTAGGCAATGCTTACATATGGGCAAATCGACTTTTTCAATGTTGCCCAACAAGCCCTCTTTAGCTAGTCTATTCATACGTTATTGGCCAATGTGACCAAGTCTAGCATGCCACACATTCACATCATTATCATAGGTATTAGGAGATGTGATAAGGGAATAACAAACATTTGCATTAACATACTCAATATCTAATACAATGAAACCATCCAGAAAATAACCACAACCATAGTAGTTTGTATCCAAATACAAATCCATACCTCTATTATGGAAGTTCATATTAAAACATAGTCTAACCAACACCAAAACAGACATTAAATTTCAACGACTTTCTGGAGCATATGGAACATCATGTAGGAACAAGGTGCGTCCACCACACATGTTCAATTGATAGGTGCCAAACCCTTTAACTTCATCTCTGGAGTTATATCCCACATAAATTCACTTAGTTCCAGTTGGTACTTGTCGGAATTCCACGAAGGATCCTCTATCATTTGCTACATGGTCTGTCGCTCCTGAATCTACAGTCCACAAAGGATTAGACTTAGTCAAGAATACAGAACTCGACACAAAAGTAAAGTTCTGAAAAATACAAGGGGTGTTTACCTTTTTTGGCTCACGACAGTCGCGAGCATAGTGACCCTTCTTGTCACAATTGAAACACTTTACCCTTGTAAGCTTCTTCATTCGAGGACGCTTTCCTCTTTCATGTTGGTTAAGCTTGGGTTTCTTCCCTGAAGGACCTGCTTCCTTGCCTTTCCCTTGATCAAACCAGTTAGGACGTTTGCGCTTGGAGCTCGAAGCTCCATGTGAGCTAGAACTAGCATGATAAAGTTCAGCTTCTGGCTTAACCGCCAAGAGGCAGTCCTCTTCCAGCTCAAGATGACGCATAGCATCCTCAAAAGTTTTGATATTATCATTATGGGTCAGGTGCACCTTCATATGCTCCCAACTTTGAGACAAGGAACGAATCACTGCTCGCACTTGCTGCTCATCTGTGAGGACATGGCCAGCATCTTTCAGCTCATTTATCATGTTTGACATATTTCTAAGATATTGCTTCATGGTCTGATCATGAGGCTTCTTGTAAGAGTCAAACCTAATAGTAAGCTGTCTCAGTCTGGTCACCAAAGTATGACCAAATCTAGCTACCAATGCCTCCCACATTTCCTTGGCATTGTCAAAACGCCTAAATTCTCGCATGACGTCATTGTCCATGCTGCTTAGCAACGTGATGCGAGCAAGAGAGTTCTTTCTTTTCCACGCAGCAAAAGCTTCCTTATCTCTTATGTGCTGTGCAGTGTTTCCTTCTTCAGGTTCTACCATGGTCAGGTTAAGAGCCTCAAGTGCTTATTGCTCTTCCAGTACATATTAGATTTTCATTTGCCAAATTTCATAGTTGTCACCATTGAGCTTTTCACCTTTGTTCAGCTCGGCAACTATGCTCTTTGTGGCTGAAACCATTGATCTAAACACATCAGACATATGCACGAATTATTAATGCCTATCATTTATGCATCCTTTTTTACATAGACCCATCATACTAATGAATAATTTCAAGTAAGGCTTCAGAATCAAAAGGTCACTACGTTTCCAATCATCCTCCAAAAATCCTAACTTAAAACTATCATTAATATGATTGTTATATGCAAAATCAATTCTATGAAGCTACAAAAACTTCTAAAACTACGTACAGCTAATTACCCACAGCAACCAACATTAACAGAAAGTAACAGATAATTGACATACAATAAAACAATAATGCTTTCAACTATTACTAATAACATATCAGTTGTTACATCAATAACAATCAGGTAGTAAACATTACATTAAGATGTCCACAAAGCACACTTAATTAAGTTCAGCCAATACAACTAACACCAAGTCAACACACGAACTAGGAAATATTCTCTTTTGTTCAATTTCTTATTTTCCCTTGTAACAATACAGTAATATTCATTTACAAAATCCATCACAATTTTCTTATATGAAGCAGCTCCGTTGACATCCCATATGCGATTCAACATATCTTGCCATTCAGGTGGAAGAGTGTTTATGAAAAATCGCACCATCTCTGACTGTGAGATAGGACAACCATTCTCATATGACCTTTTGAATTTTCCCGTTGACTTCAAGGACGTGATCAATTAAGTCACCACTCTCCCATCGATGATCGATCCTTTCGGCCTATCATCTTAGACAGCCTTTCCTTTTGTTCATCGGTAATTACGTGAATAGGTGTGCGCAACCTTAGGGGAGGCATTGTTCATGCAACAAATGCAGAACAAATAAGGGATCACAAATAATCCACATAGACTTAATTGAAAAAGAAACATATTCTTTTTCTCCTTTTTTTTTTGGGTCAATGGTCAACGGTCATTGGTCAACGGTCAACGGTCGTCGGTCAACGGTCAACGGTCATCGGACGTCGAACCAGTCGGACCAGGTCGCACGAACCGACCGCACGTGTCGCGCGCGTGCCAGGCGTCCGCGGGTCGGGTCGGGTCGTCGCCTGGCCAACCGACGTCATCGCTGACGTCATCGATGACGTCAGCACATGTCAGTTCGCCGACCGGCGCATGCCGGTTCGCCGCCGACAACACGCACATGCCGGTTCGCCGACTGGCGCGTATGGTGCACGCGCTGGCGAATGCCAGCACTTCGGGCGCGCCCACACACAGCGCCTTCTGGCCACGCGTGTGGGCGCGTGCGGCGTCGCTCGGCGGCGCACGACATGTCGCCGAACTCATCTCGACGACCTCTTTCACCCAATGCCTTCAGAAATTGATTTCGACTTATGAAAACTCAGAAAAAAAGGACGAACAGCGCTCGAGTGTCGAGATTTCTCGCCCCAATCCGTACGGCCAAATTACTTTCGCAAAAAATCAATCAAAAAACATCAAATTGATCGGGAAAACGTGAACTAGGGCTCTGATACCAATGTTGGGAATAACGGATCCCCGAAAACCGGATTCGACACTAAATCGAACCCCTAGATCAATGCGAAAGACGAAGCCCAAGAAATACACTTATCACCGATTGTAAAACACACCACGGATTCGAGCGTACCTTGTTAGCCATAGATTAGACACCGACGCCGATAGGAGGAAGAAAATCTAGCCATGTTCGATCCGATGACGCCTTAAAGGAAAGAAGAAAGTGCCGTATGCCTTACTGTTTCTTCTTTTGTCTTTTGGAGAGAGAGAGAGCGCGCGGGTGAGGAGAAGACGTACGTTAATTCTGATTTCCAACATGTGTCATCTCTCTCTCTCTCCTCCCTTTTATACCTTCCCCCATCCACGGGCCCTATTCCCATGGGCCGGGCTTTTTGGGCCCAACTTGGGCGGACGGGCCTTAAGCCCATCTCATATAAAACCATCACACGGTCTCAAGTGCAAGAAGAATACTCAACAGCCTTCAACTCCAAAATTTAACAAAGTTGGTTCTGAAAAGCTGTCAATCCCTTGAGATATTCATACTATTAAAAATGAGGAAGCTCAAAACCGGTCCGAGTAGAATATTGCTCAGAGCTAGTTGAGATCCAACTTGCCGGGCTGTATGACTCATTGGAAGCATTTTCTAGCATATGGTGTGAGTCCTTGGGAATGGTCAGCTTATACGGGTGGAGTCTGCAAATGAATCGATTATTTGTGGAGGGACTCTAATTTTTCTGTCGTGAGTACTAAATAAGCTTAAAAAGTTTCTGCTTAGGCGTTGCCCGAAGATACTCAAATTCAAGTACTGGGTGCATTGGAAAGGGGAAGGGTCGGACGTCTAGGATTATTGTTAGGCAGAAAGTGTTCGTGGTTTATCAAACTTAAAGGAGCTCAAGTGTTTATACATGCGTGATTGCAATGGGCTGCAGGTTGTCGGGGACCTTGACGAGCTAGAGTTTTTGAATCAGTAAACCATTCATAGCTGCGGATAAGTAAAAAGGTAGATCGATGTATCACGAACAGAATTTCCTAAGGATAGCAACATAGATATCTTCGACTGCGGGAAATTAGCTGAGGCTACAATTCGATGTCTCCATCCAGTTTTGCGAGCATTATAAGGTGAGTTGAACCTTCTCCTTTCTTTCTTTGTTTTTTCTTCTCACCTTTTTTCTTGATGGATAGCAACGATCGCCTAATTTTATCCCAGTTTACTTACTCCCGTCTCTATATCTCTTATACATAGCAAACATTTGATGTGCTAAAATATAATCTGGTATTGCCTTTCTACATAATTTATATGAGGCTCATATACACATATAGTCTATCTCCATCTAATAACTTCTTCTAATATAGTGAACTGGAAAGAGAGATTTGGTATCTTATGGAATCTAAATAAAATGATTCAGAAGGCCATAGACAAAAGTGAACTCAACTTTTGAACACGGACGGATCAGTTGTTCAGAACCCCGTTCTAGCGTGAGGTGGGGGGTATCTTGCGTGATCTCCTCAGCTGTGGGGTTTCGGCTTTTACGGGTTTTGGGAAACATGGCGACCCCGATTGCGGAATTGTCGGCTCTTAGAGGGGCCTGAGACTTGCTCTGCAATGTCATATATTCACAATGAACTTGAAGCAAGAAATCCTTCGTGACAGGTTTCCTAATAAAAACAACTTGTAAAATGAGAATCCGGAACCGCTCTTTTTGGAATGCGGGACTGAAGGCTTTATTTAATTAAAGGGCTTAAGGCCCTGTCCGCCCAAGCTGGGCCCAGAAAGCCTGGCCCACGGGAAAAAGAGCCCGTGGATAGAAGGGGGTATAAAAGGGAGGAAAGAGAGAGAAAAAGATACCGTTTTGTTAAGGAAAAGACGTATGTTTTTCTCTCTCAACGCTCTTCCTCCCTTACGTTATTCTTCAAAGCAAACAGTGAAGTGCTTGAAGGAATTTTGCCTCCCCGGATCGAACAGGACCGGATTTTCTTCCTCCATTGGCGTCGGTGTCTAATCTGTGGATTAAAAGTGCTGACTCGACTACGTGGTGTCTTTAGGATCGGTGATACATGTCGTTTTCTTGAGCTTCCGCTTCGCATTGATTTAGGGGTTCGATTTAGTGTCGAATCCGGTGTTTTGGGGATCCGTTAACCCCAACAGGGACTATCCTCAGGAGCTTTACCCAATACCAGACGGAGCACAGATTTCGAGAGGCAAATCGCTGCGCTGATTTCATGGCAAAGAAGGGAAGCTTGCCATAGGATAATCTCAAGATCTTAGGGGAACCTCCATTAGACATTTTGAAGCTACTGGAGTTCGACTGGAGGTGCTGTTGTGTCCCAAAAGCCGTTAAAATGTGCATAGTAGCTTAGTTTCTGCATTTTACGACTACTGGGTCCTCAACCGTTGGTGGAGAATGAAGAAAAGAAGAAGAGAATGATAAAGATCATCTTGTTTCGCCCGAAACAGAGATGGAAATAACAGAGCAGAAAAGAAAATTGTTGCCGAAATTCGCATTAAGACATTCTATAAAATCCGAGACACGACAGCTCGACCGACGTCCTTAAGAAACATGCCTGCGCCTGCATACTCTTCCAACGCCTTCTCGATGACACCATCCCTCAGGAGCTGTGGAAAAAACAGCCAAGATGCGGTCACCGTCACGAAAGTGACCGTCATCAGACTCGTCAAAACCCTCGGCCATTGCCACTTCGCGCCACGCTTCCTTTTCACCACCAGCTCAATCACAAAACACGCCCCTGGAGCATTCTAAGATCCTCATTACTCTAAATTTCTTTTTTCCGACTTGCAAAGACTAAGCAAACAAATCTATAGAACGAAGGGAAATACTAAAATTCAAAGACATAGGAATCATGCTAGAGCTACTAAAACTTTACCGAAGAGAAATCCACCAACGCTTCTTCAAGGCTCTTCACGAGCCACTTCCAAATTCAATTTGGAATTGGAATCGAAAATACGCCTGATGGCAAAAAAGGTATCCTCATAAATAAGAAACGTCTTTCCCATCTCAAGAAGAAATCGTGCTCTATTTTACTTTTATTTAATTTTGGCGTACATTTTGCTGATAACTGTGAACATGTTGCCTTTGATTTTTTTTTCTTTGATTTTCATAAGTTAAATTAATGCCAATGAGGATTCTGGTGCTATGGAGGACATCACTCTGGTGATGCATTTGTTAGTGTTCCTGATTTCACTAGAAGCACTATCAACTTAATATTTAGATTGCTCTGTCCTTTGGGAAGCAATCCTAAGTAAAACTCTAGTGCCTATAGTACTACTACTCAAAACTTGATAACATAGGTATTTCGCTACAATTGAAGTGCGACTTCCATTAGTAATACAAAATGGTATGTGTGTATAAAGAATGTTGCTGAAACAAGTCAGCTTATAGAATGGGTGAAAAAGTCAAATAATTGAGAAAATACATTTGATTTGTACGCTTATTTTGTACAAACAAGATTACGTAATTCAATGATTGCTAATTTCATGTTAGGATCAAGTCAATTTTTGGTGTCACGAAAAGCACGTTTTTGAGTGATGGACTTTGTCGATATTTTCTGTTAGATTCATATATTTCATAGTTATATAGGAATAGCTAGAAAAATCAAATCTGAAATCCTTCAGAGTCAATTCCATCGTTCTCTTCTAAAGTTTTGTTTTCTACGTGCCTGGTGTTTTCTCTTTTAAAGAATTTTACAGGATTGGGAGCGTAAGGCTTGCACGACAAATCAAATGGCTACATTGCAGAGAGAAAGCAAAAACTGTTATGTACTCATTTCGAGTATCGTGGACAATTTTCTCACTTTATGTAAAGGAAATACTCTTTGATTGCTGGAATGCTGTAATGAACTTATGTGCTGTTTTAAGTTTTAATAGATTGATTGCTGGAGGTGGATTATATTGTAGGTTTATAATTTCTTTAGTAATGAATCATGATAGATTTTTACTATCTCTGTTTATGTATGGAATATAAAAATATTCCACTATTGTTGATGCTTAAATTTTTTAACGACCGCTTAATCAGTCATTAATTACATAGAAAATTAAGGATTGATTTTTAACCCCTAGCAAAATAATTGCACAGCATATAGACATTAGGAGCATTTGCATTACTAGTATTAAAAATTATAAAAATAATTGAAAAAAACTCAAAAGAGAAAAGAAAATGGGAAAAGCGAGGTCGAGCCACCGGGCCGGGGGCAGGCCGGCCCGGCCTCTTTCTTTTTCCTTTCCTTTTTATTTCTCTTCGCCTGGGCCAGCCCACTTTTCCTTTTCTTTTCGGCTAAGACCGGCCCAGCGTTCTCTTCCTCTCCCTCTCTTTCCCTCATGCTCTCGGCAGAAAAAAGAAAAGGAGCAAGGTACAGGGACAGGGAAGCAGCGCACAGCAGGACGACGCGGCGTGATCCTCGGGTCGGGATCAGGCCGGCCACGGCGAGCTGGCGGTGGCAGAGGCCATGCAAGGTAGAGGGGAGTTCGTTCGGAGAGAGAGGAGAGAGAGAGAGAGCAGTTCCGATAGAGAGAGGGAGCCTTCGGCAGATCTCGGCTCGGAGACGTTGCGAGGCGGCCAGCCATAGCTCGATTCGTCTCGAGCTCGCCCTATAGCCGCCGTCTCCGAGTTGGGTAGCGACTCTCGCGATAAAACGCTCATCCCATTGGCCCCCTGCTTCGCCACGTTCCGAGTAAGACGTGGAGACTCGCTGTCTTCCGGTTCATGCTTGTGTCAGGTCTGAATAAGTTGGTTGCGTTGATTCTGAACATTGCTTGCCGATTTCCTTCGAATCTGGATGCGAGTTCGAGTCCCGTGTGGGTCAATACCTTCTTCTCAATCCATGCTCACTACGTGTTCGATGAAATGCATAAGCCAGATCCATGATTATTATCTCGCATTATCCATTGTTAGAAAAAGCGAACCTATCACATTTTAGACATTCTTTGTTCTGAACACTGGCCACTTGGTGCATTTGCTCCCTTCCACTCGTCATCGACTTGATTTTTACCATATCCGAGCATTTTACAGAACATCCGTTTTTTCCCATTGTGGGCCTTCTATGTGGCTCAATGGAAATGGATGGTGATTCCCGACGAGAAATACGGTCTTTAAATCACTGATACGAATGAGGATTTTACGTAAAAAATCAAACTAGCCGCATCTCAACTTTCTCAATTCACATCCTATGCGTATTTGTGCTGCATGGTTTTTGTTTGAAAAAAATAAAATAAAACGTTCGATGGCTCGTAGCGGTGCTCGGAAGAGATGGTTAATGGCATTGTATGTGAATGGTGGTGCGTTATGGCCGGACATAGGTTGTGATTGTGCCCAGGTTACTTTTAACTTGAAGCTTGACTTGTGTTCGTGTGTAAGTTCCTGGAGGTTCTCAGTCTGCTGGGGAAGGAGGCTGTGGGCGTTCCTGGGGGGTGAGACAATGTTGACATGGCTAGAGTGGTGCGTTATGGGCTTAGTATGGGCCAGGTTTGTTTCAGCAAAGAGGGCTTGATGTAAAAGGCCCTAATTGAGTCCATGGGGCCAGCTTCGTAAGACCAGTCGCAGCCCACGCCCCTAATTCCGGAATTAAAATTTTTCTTAAAATAGTTTTTGTAAAAAAAAAAATTAAAATATTAAAATATTAAAAAATTAAGAAAAATCAGAAAATGCTTGGAAATAGGTCTTCATTGAATTTTTAAGTTTTAACATCAGATGTGACTTGGTTTCACTTGATTAGTATACATGTAGCTTAGTCCTAGTGGAGTATCCTTTTGAAAGAAATTGAATATGACTTGGTTTTAACTCACAGGAGGATCATGTCTTGGGATCATGTATTGGATTTTCTTTTCCACATTTGCTTTAAAGTCATTTCAATACTTGGGTGCTTACTTATCACACCATCTTTCAATAAGTTGGTTGTTTATTGCTTTCCTAGAATAGGTTAAAATTAGTTTAGGCTTTGATAAACAAACCATACAAAAATATTTGCATGATGATTTAGTAACTTTGATGCCTTTGGGATTATAATTGACAATCAAGACTGTGTGACCACTTAAGTAGTGACCTTCCAAGTTAGAGGAATTAAAAGGGCCCTAATAGAAATTA
Organism: Eucalyptus cladocalyx; assembly: GCA_017140615.1. Classification (NCBI taxonomy): domain Eukaryota; kingdom Viridiplantae; phylum Streptophyta; class Magnoliopsida; order Myrtales; family Myrtaceae; genus Eucalyptus; species Eucalyptus cladocalyx. Next base: position 14,684,772 of record CM029519.1, read on the forward strand.
GCATAATCAAGTGCCCAACCCTAAAATCTTTGGTTGCGTAGGAATCTTAGTTATACTCTCGCTCCTCGATTGATTTCTAATTGACCCCAGTAGTCTAGTAGTGACTCTTAGAAATACTTAAGTTGTTAAGAACTTAAAAAATGAAATTTAACGTTGCAAGAGATATGAGTTTGGGAAACCCTGTGTCTAATCAAGAGCCGTTAGCCTAAATTAGGCGATACCTCTAAACTTATATAGTTCTTTTTCCCTCCAAATGGAAAAGTTAGGTCATGACAACTATATTATTACAATTCACCAATTAGTGGATGGAATATAGCAAAATTTTAAATTTCATATTTAGTCCGATCATGGCGAGGTAAGTTCTTAATGATGCATGTTAGGACCGCCTCTAAGTGAATTCTCATCCTAATCGGGGTTTAGGGTGTAGACTCGTTGAGATTTTTATCTTACCCCATTGTGTTTACATATTTTCAAATCCTTAGATGGAGAATTCAGAGTCTGAGGTTGAAGGGTTCGGAGCATAAGTGATTCAATAGTCCTTTTTGGACCAGACTTATGTATATAGACCTGTAGGTTTGACCTAATATAAAGTGTGTTTTGTGCAAAGGTGTTGGTATATGATTTTACTATCTCAGTGTTTGATGATTGTCAGGATATCTATTTAAATTCGCTTCCGCATGTGCATAAAACGAATGGGTCGGTGACACGTCTTGGGAACATCGCATTTTTAGTTGACCACTGAGAGATGTGCACATGCCCGAGGATTTGGGGAGAGAGAGAGAGAGAAGTAATAAGCAAATTAAAAAAGTCTGATTCCTTGGCTTCGGTTCATCGCACGGCATAATCATCACCGTCAATATATAAATTTTCTATGCATAAGAGAAATGAAAACAAAGAAGTAATAATACATCGCAAATTAAAAAGTCTGATTCCTTGGCTTCGGTTCATCGCACGGCATAATCATCGCATTTTTAGTTGACCACTGAGAGATGTGCACATGCCCGAGGATTTGGGGAGAGAGAGAGAGAGAGAGAGAGAGAGAGAGAGAATGAAAACAAAGAAGTAATAAGCAAATTAAAAAAGTCTGATTCCTTGGCTTCGGTTCATCGCACGGCATAATCATCACCGTCAATATATAAATTTTCTATGCATAAGAGAAATGAAAACAAAGAAGTAATAATACATCGCAAATTAAAAAGTCTGATTCCTTGGCTTCGGTTCATCGCACGGCATAATCATCGCATTTTTAGTTGACCACCGAGAGATGTGCACATGCCCGAGGATTTGGGGAGGAGAGAGAGAGAGAGAGAGAGAGAGAGAGAGAATGAAAACAAAGAAGTAATAAGCAAATTAAAAAAGTCTGATTCCTTGGCTTCGGTTCATCGCACGGCATAATCATCACCGTCAATATATAAATTTTCTATGCATAAGAGAAATGAAAACAAAGAAGTAATAATACATCGCAAATTAAAAAAGTCTGATTCCTTGGCTTCGGTTCATCGCACGGCATAATCATCACCGTCAATATATAAATTTTCTATGCATAAGAGAAATGAAAACAAAGAAGTAATAATACATCGCAAATTAAAAAAGGTCTGATTCCTTGGCTTCGGTTCATCGCACGGCATAATCATCACCGTCAATATATAAATTTTCTATGCATAAGAGAAATGAAAACAAAGAAGTAATAATACATCGCAAAATTAAAAAAGTCCGATTCCTTGGCTTTGGTTCATCACACGGCATAATCATCACCGTCAATATATAAATTATCTTTGCAGAACTGAAATGAAAACAAAAAAGTAATAATATATCGCAAAATTAAAGAAGTCTGATTCCTTGGTTTCGGTTCATTGCACGGCATAATCATCACCGTCAATATGTAAATTATCTGTGCAGAACTGAAATGAAAACAAAGAAGTAATAATACATCGCAAAATTAAAAAAGTCTGATTCCTTGGCTTCGGTTCATCGCACGGCATAATCATCACCGTCAATATATAAATTATCTGTGCAGAAGAGAAATGAAAACAAAGAAGTAATAATACATCACAAAATTAAAAAAGTCTGATTCTTTGGCTTCGGTTCATTGCACGGCATAATCATCACCATCAATATATAAATTATCTGTGCAGAACAGAAATGAAAACAAAGAAGTAATAATACATCGAAAAATTAAAAAAGTCTGATTCCTTGGCTTCGGTTCATCGCATGGCATAATTATCACCGTCCTTTCGACCCGTTGCAAAGTGAAGAGGGTAGAGAGAGAGAATTCAAATGGGGCCTGCAATTGCATGCGTGTTTGAACAAGCCGGCCATGTCATATATAATATATATTGTAAATATCTCGCCATAGCTTACGCACGGGGGCCAGCAACCGTATGCAAGTTTGCTAACTACGTTTTCTCACCTCTTTGGTGCCTTTTCTTTTTCTTTTTTTCAAATTTCTCATCGACCAATACCATTTGTTTTTATGGTCTTCTTTCTTCTTTTAGAAATTACGACTTTCTACTTCAACCATTTCTCACCCGCCCATAGCATTTGATTAGTTTTCCTATATCTACTCCATTATTTCCTCACACCGTGCCTCTTTCTTTGTTAAGGCAGAGAGAGAGAGAGAGATCTGTTTAAGCTGAGCAAACTTACTACTATGGCGAGCTCAGATGAAGGAAGGCTGTTGGGATGTGAGTACCAGGTGTTTCTGAGCTTCAGAGGACCGGACACCCGCATTGGATTCACCGACTACCTCTATCATAGTTTGATCGATGCTGGAATCTGCGTCTTCCTAGACAATGAAGAGCTCCGTGTTGGTGAAAGGATCGGTGGATCGCTTCAACGAGCAAATGATAATACCAAGATCTACATACTCATATTCTCTCAGAATTACGCTTCGAGCCAATGGTGCCTCCGTGAGCTCATGCAAATCGTGGCAAACACCTCCAGCTTGGGAGGTAATAAAGAGATCCTACCTATTTTCCTCGATGTGGAGCCTAACGATGTTAAGCTGAAAACTCCATTGTATAATGATGCCATACTCAATTTGGAGCGTGAGAAGAAGTTGAGCAAAGAGGAAGTAAATGAGTGGCGACGGGCTCTGAGGGATGTTGATATGATAAAGGGTTGGGAAGCAAAGAAGTATACAGGGTAAGCTAACTGCTTTCAAGATGCTCAACTTTTGTATTCGAATCATAGAGTATAAATTTCGGCATTATTGAGGTGGGACTTTCATAATAGTAATACTAAACGAGGAACCTATGCTACAATTGTCAAAAAAAAAAAAAAAAAATGTGAAATTGATTAACAAGGTCATCTCATCAAATGGGCGAATAATCATACTAATAGTTACATAGCTATATTAGTATTTGAGTATGGGCAGTGGCAGAAAAAAAAGAATGGGCTACTGAAATGTCATGCTCATTCTATCTAATCATTTAATCTTGCAATACAGAAAACATTTCTCCTCTTTGTACCCTTGTGGTTGTTCTTCTAGCTGGTATTTGTTTTGCATCGGATCCCCTTCACTCTTACATTGTTCGTGAGAGTGTAGGTTTTGGGACCGATCTTTTGTACATTTGTCCTAGCTCTATATATTTATTACCATTACCAAAAAAAAAAAAAAAAAAAAAAAAAAAACATTTCTCCTCTTGAATACATGGTGTTTAATTTCTATAGTCGTTGCTTGAACATCAATCACAAAATGTCAATTTCGAATTCATAAATATACCTATTTCGCATGAAGTTATTAAAATAGTCCCAAGATTGTTAAAATCTCGTGTTTAAATCAAATTTCGGATTTTGACATGGTGCACGCGTTGCCAAGTGCATAAGCTGTGTGTTTTGAAGTAATGTTAATGTCCAATATGGACTCTTAGAAGATCATTTCGAGATCTTTAAGGTCCCATTGTCTGTCTCCACATTTTCTGTTTTTTATTCGGTGCTTGAATAGGATTACTTCTAGCTAGGTAAACGCAATTTCGCATTTTGTCCCAGTAAAAATAGTTTTCCATTGTGGCAGGCATGGCGAGCTCATCAAATTGGTAGTTGAGAAGGTCGTGAAAAAGCTGAAGACAAAACATAAATCAGTGACTGAACATTTAGTCGGAGTTAAAGATCAAGTAGCAGCTGTAAGTAAATTGTTAGACATCGACTCTAGCGGTGTGCGACTGATTAAAATTTATGGTATGGGCGGTATCGGTAAAACGACAATTGCCAAGATTGTCTTCAACCAACTCTCTTCTCATTTTGGAAAGTGTTGTTGTTTCCTTGAAGATGTCCGAGAGAAGTCATCAAGAACTAATGGCTTAGTTGAGTTGCAAAAAAAGTTACTTTATGAAATCGGCCATCGTGCAGGAACAATGGCCATTGATGAAATTGCTTATGGAATGGAGAGGGCTGGAGACATACTTTGCAATAAGAAAGTCCTCATTGTACTTGATGATGTTGATAATATAGAACAAGTAGAGAAATTAGTTGGAGAGAGAAATTTGTATCCAGGATCGAGATTATTGATTACAACTAGAAATAAGGATATTAACACCCCAAAGTATCAAATTTTAGATTATGAAATGGAGGTGATGAACACCGATAGAGCGCTTGAGCTTTTCGGTAGGCATGCATTTGGCAGTGTCTCTCCTCCAAATGATTATAATGATCTTTCAAGGGAAATTGTATTAGCTACCAGGAGACTTCCTTTGACTCTTGAAGTAACTGGCTCATTCCTTTGCCGCAAAAAGATGATAGAACAATGGAAAGAGACATTGGACCGGTTGAGAAAAGGACATTTTGAGAATGTCTATGAAAAGTTAAAGATTAGTTATGATGCCTTAAGTTTCGAGCAAAAACAAATTTTCCTTGATATCGCATGCTTTTTCATTGGTCAGGATAAGACAGATGCAATTTACATGTGGGAAGATTGTGACTTTTTCCCACACTCTGGAGTTGAGAAACTCATTAGCTTGTCTTTGGTAAAGATTTTGGAGAATAGTGTGTTTTGGATGCACGATCAACTCAGAGATCTTGGTAGGACTATTGTTCGCATGGAAAATCCAATGAATCCTGGGGAGCGTAGTCGAATATGGACTGATAAGGAGGCCCTTGATGCAATACAAACAAGAGAGGTAAAGCAATTCTAGAGGAACTGATAGTTTCTAACAATAATACCTCTGCACAGACTTAGGATGCTCTATCTTCTTCTTGTTTTTATTATTATTATTATTATTATTATTATTATTATTATTATTATTATTATTATTATTATTATTATTATTATTATTATTTTCCTTTATAATACTTTTCCTTTATGAAATTGAATACTAATATCACTCATTTCTTGTTCTTGTATGCGAGATAAAAAAGAATGTTCGAGCACTATGTCTTGATATACATGCACGAGATTCCCCTAATGCTATTCTTCAAAGTGAAGAGATTGGCAAGTTTGAACATCTAAGGTTCCTCAACTTAAGTAGAGGAATCTTTGTTGGCAACTTCGAGAATCATCTTACGAAATTAAGATGGTTGTCTTGGAATTGTCCTCCGAGAAAAAATGAATGGACTAATTTGTACCTAAAGAACATGGTCATTCTTGGACTTTCAGATGATATTTACTTAGATGACTCGAGATTACAGGACTTAATCCAAGTATGAATTGTGTTCTATTTATTTGAAAATAATATATGATTGTTCATACATTAAATGTTGCATTAATTTTGACAGATGGCAGGAAAATTGAAAGTTCTTTCTCTTGTAAATTGTGCTAAAGTAAACGGAACACTGGACTTCTCTAGATGCCCTAATTTAGAGAGGCTTGCTTTCGAAAGTTGTTCCAATTTGCAGAAAATTGATGGCTCTATTGGAAAGTTGAAGTGTCTAATTGACCTGAGGATTGTGCTTTGCAAAAGTATTGAATATTTGCCCAAAGAAATTGGTGACCTAGTGAATTTGAGGCATTTCACTATAAAGTGTTGCGCAGTGCGTAATTTACCACATTTCATATGGAAGTTGAGGTCATTATGTGAGGTGTATTTTATGAAACCCAAGGCAGCATCAGGTGCACCATGGGAGTTACCTAGAGATATTGGAATACTTCATAATCTGGAAGTGCTTGAAGTGTATGATCCTTATTTAAAAGGTCTGTTGACACCTAATTTTTCCCCAAAAATATTTCATTCCGGCATATAGATTATCTAGGTGTTTAATATCGTGTTTTAAATTAAAGATATTTTTCCTATAAAAAAATAATAATAATTTAAAAAAAAAAAGAAGAAATCGAAATCGAAAAAAAAAAAAAAAGAGAGAGAGAGAGAGCAAGTTGGGGCCAACGATCTAAATGTGACTAGCCAAGCCTAGGAGGTCAGATTGGAATTCAAATGACAAGTTGGGGCCAAAATGCAATTTCCAAAAGTCGAGGGACCAATTCGCAAATTTTGCAAAATTTGCGCCCGAGCCCTTAAATCATTATCTTGTTCATCAATTAAGTTGAAATTGAATTTGGGCCAAGTAGAATCAATCAAATTGAGCCAAAAAGACCACATTTGTATTGAATTGGGTATTTTCGGATAAAAAAATGGCCAATTTTGAGAGACTTCCTTGCAAAATTGGATGGAGATAATTGCGAAAAATGGTCAAGATCTTAAACTACTATACATGAGCTTTCTAATTGATCAAAAAACGCAGCCAAATTAGTGGATTAAAGCACTCAAATCATCAGCCAAAACTCAGTCCACGAGTTGGTCTTAATCCGGAGTTGCTGAGTAAGCAATTTGGTGGCCCCACCATATCCTCCTCAGCTGCCCAACCAGCCCGATCTTTGCACGTGATGGAAGACCGTATATAGTAGTGCAAGTGGACGAAAATTGGCCAGAGATAAGCTTCTGACAGCACTGGAAATTCGCAGCAAAGTCTGCACACTCAACAGCTGCAGAACTTAAAAAATTGGCTAAGTCAGAAGAGTAGGTGAAGTAGCCCTGTTGACAAGCTTGGTAGGTGGACAAAAGGCTGACCAAAAATCCCTTAATTCGGGGGATAAGATCACTGAAGCAAGGTCTTTGAAGGGATGAGAGAGAGGAGATGAGAGGGAGAGGGGAGAGCTCGGAATCGTCCCCCAAAGAAGCCCTCAGAAGCAACTCCAAAAAAAGCAAACCCAGAAATTCCAGATCAACCTCCAGAGAGAAAAGGGAAATTTTCGCAAACTTGCAGCCAAAATTAGCCAAAACCTTAAACTAGAGAGTGAAACTTCACTCAAATATCTTTCCATCCATAGGTTGCACGTCCAAAATGGAGATCGGGAAGGCCTCCTAAAGCCCCCCGAAAAACACCCTCCAGGCGGGCCAGGAAACACTGAAAATTTTTCTAAAGTGTTGAGCCCAGTTGGTCACGAGTGGGGAAAAGGCAGTGTTTTTGAGAAATTTGAGAAACAAATGAGGAAAATATTGACTTCTACCCCAAACTAGAATACATATAGCTTGGCTTGGTGTCAATTTTTCCAACAAAATATGTCTTCAAGTCTAATTTTAGAGGTCAACGAAAACCTTCGTTGTTAGTTCTTCTTTTCTGCAGATCTCATTTCCAGTTAAAGAAGCCAACTTCCACGTGCTTCCAGAGGACAATTTCTTGGTTTCCTTGGCTAAGAACCACTTGAAAAGGAAACTAGGAAGTAAGGTAAGCATCCTAGATGTACGTATTTTTAAGTTTGAACATGTTTTGATCATGAAAATCAAGAGGGAAACCAGCCCGGAAAACTGATTTCTGAGGTTGAAATTGTTCTGTGTTTGAAATCTCTTTAAGAGTGTTGCATGTGTGCTTCTTGGAGAGGTCGTTTTGATGTTGTTCGGTGGGTCATTCTCTGTAATGTTTATTGCATTTGAAAGCTCATGTTACCTACTTTCACTCGGATCAAGTAGCATTTCCCTTAAATCTCGTATGTGATGAGTGTCGGGGCTTGAATATGGGCTTGTAACCTGTTTGCTTGATTTGGGTTCAAACCCAGATTTGCAAAATCAGCTCAAACCCGTGTATTTGAGGATGATTTTAGCTTGGTTCTAGTGTGTTTTTAGCTATGATTTCTATCTAATCTTGTTCTTTGCATGTGGTAGTATAATCTTAATACTTTAGTTCCACGTGAGATTGCTTATGAGTGGAGATTGAAGGCTGCAAACATGGCTCGAGGAGACTATTGGGGCTAGTTTAATGCACACCAAGTGTTCGACAAAATGCCCAAACTAAGTTTCGATCTTGAAACGGTCGATTTGAGCTTGATTATTGTGATATTCATGTGATGTGTTACTCCAAGTTAGCATAGATCGGTTTAAGGAATTATTATTAATTTTTTTAAAAAAATAATTAAAAAAAGAGAAAAATATGAAAATTTCAAAAAAAATATCAAAAAATGTTAGATAGCATCAAATTAGGATATAAATAACATATATGAAATTTTCCTAATTTTAAAAGGTCATTTTCCTAATTTAATGCTATTTTTGTATTTTATAACCATTTTTGTAAATAATCTATTTTTCGTAGATTAAAACTATTTAAAGTAATTTCACGCATATAGAGTAATTTCATGCATATTTGAATTCTCATTTTGCTCATGGGGGTCCTGTCCCGGAGCGTGATAACAAGGCCATGTAATATTATTTGCCTGACTTGTATCGGGTTTACCTTTTCCACGTTTATTTTCAAGTCATTTCAATTTCTTGGATGTTTATTTACGCGCCGATTTTCATTAATTTGAGTGAAAATTTCTCTTCTAAATTATGTTAGAATTAGTCTAGACATTAAAAAAAAAACTACAAAAACATTTGCATGGACACTTAGTGGTTTCATAAAGATTATAATCGATAATCAAGATTGTGTGGCCATTTAGATAAACAACCTTCCAAGTTAGTGGTACCGCAAGGGCGCTAATAGAAACATTGGCGTAAACAAGTCCCCGTTTCTAGAAATCTCTGGTTGCGTATGAATCGAGGCAACACTCCCGTGTCTTGATTGGTTTCTAGCCAACCCCAATAGGCTAGTGGCGACTCCTAGAATTACATAGGTTGTTAAGAACTAAAAAACGAATCCAACATCGCGCGAGGTATGGGCTTGGGAGAGCCCGCGCCTAATCTAGGGCCATTGGCCCACCTCTTTAGGCAAATACCCTTAAACCTTCTTCTTTTTCCCGGGACGAAAAAAAGGAGGTCGTGATGGCTTGGCGACTCCACTGGGGACCTGGTTGCAAACCTTAGAGGACTTAGGCCGTAATAACTTGGTTGGTTGTTCACTAACATGGTCTTCATTTGATAGCGCCTATCAAAGTCGCGTGGAAAATAAGGTTAGTCCGCTAGCAATGTGTTAAATGTTTTTGTAGGTTTGGAGTAATAAGGGGTGGAGTGTTTGTTAACCCATTTCTTTTGCAGGGAGGCGTAGGAATGTATGCCTATATGGATGAAATTGAAGTGTTGTTTGGATATCAATTTTTGTGCGTGCCTTCATACTTGCGCTACATATTTACACACACAACCCGCGATCTAAAACCCCGATCGCACCAGGAAGCCCATAGGAGGTGCCAAAAGATGGAACCCGTGCGGGGAATGACCCATGGTTATCCACTTTTGGTCCCGCTCATTTTGATTAATGATAAAGAGAATTGTCCGACGTAAGCGCGGAGTGGGGAAAACTCTTTTGATCTAATCAAAATGGGGACCTTAAGCCTTTAGAATTCCACCTTTATGCGTCAAACCTCACAAGTTTACATCCGCATGTCTATGTAATTGAAAAAAAAAAAAAAATGTCTCTTCACCCACTATAAGTATGATTTCTCCATCTACTTGCTCACTTTGGATTGAAATTTTCATTTCGTGAGATTTGCGGAAATCAATGGAATGCACTTAGCGATATAGGCTTGGCTCTCACTCTTAATAAATAAACATTTCAAATACCTTTGCTCTAACCCCATAAAACAAATGTTTTTGTTTTCAATTGTGAACTCAAACTCACATTTTGTATAGAAATTCTTCAAAGTCAAGATTACATTTTGGGGCATAGAATTAAAATCAAATTTTCAATAAAATTCTTTCTTGGTCACATTCCGAAATTAAAATTCAAATCACTTTTGTCTATTGATTTCTCAAAATAAAAATCACCTCACCTTTGCATGAGTGAAATTACAAATTAATCTTTTAAAATCAATGCCCCATTTGTGTATGAAACTTTTGGAACAGTGGGGCATTCAATTGATAGCCGTGGATCGATCTTTTAATGAAATCTCCTCCTACTAATAAAATCTTGATGAAATACCAAATTTTCGTAAGTGGATACTACGAAGAAGGTATCGTCGCCTTGATTTCATTGTAAGAGGCGGCTTTATTGAAAGATCAATTTTTCATCTATATACTGACATTATCTTCCTTTCGCAGGTCATGCGTGACAACCATTCCTTGAACTCCTCTTGCTTGACCATGCCAAAAGTGGACTTTAAAGCTAGGACGAGAATTGTGCTTATTATGCTCCTCTACGAAAGAGCTTCTTGTACTTTATCCTTGTCATTATTCCTATTAGGAACCGTGTTTTGCGTTTTGGGTTTTGATTGTGGACCCAATCAAATGCCTCTGTAAATCATACAACTCACATTTTTTAATAATGAAGTTAGAGTTCATAAAAGTTATATTCTTTAAAACACTTGAAGTGTTTCAAACGGACCTTCTAGGCTGAGTTTTATGCCTTAGCTTCAAAATGTTTGAAATGAGTTTCAAGAAGAACTTGCACAATATTTTATCTCTTCATTTAATCGCTTTTGTAGGTTAATCCACAGAATGATGCTTTGAGAGGGCAAAATGACGGTTTTGTTCAAGATTGACAAAAGCGTGGGATTTTCCCTGACAAAACTAGTCATGAGATGCACCAATTCATGCTCATTTATGGGCATATTTGGTTGAGCCATGAACTACTTGAATAATTTCACAGCATATCAACTTAAACATTGTGATTAAGTGTGAAAAGAATCATCAAAGCCTTGAAGATCACAAATCTAATGGCCTAACAGAGTTCCACATTCTGAACAACCTCATATTAATTTGACATTCTTCTTGGAAGAAGAAATCTGTAGACATTCTTTCACATCAAACTACTCCATTAGTTGCAAACAAGAAGCAACTGTAATCCCTACACTTCCAACAGTTTCTTGGCATCCAATCCTGTATGGAGATGATTATTGGTGGTATGCAAGACAACACTTCAAGATGTAGATGTACACAAACAAGAATCGGTCATCAAATGTTGCCTTCAAATAAAAGGTGGTAATCGTTTCAAGTTAAATTCGATTTATTTTAGGAATGACTTGTCCTTGCACTTTGTGCAGATTTTAGTGAGGCAAATTACTGGCAAGCAACAAGATTACACGGGAGGACAACCTGGTCCAATCACACGATCTCTAAAAGAAAAGGGTGTGTTCGTTCTAAAAGTCAAAACAATTCATTCATAAACTGACATAGCCACCCATGCTTACAGATTGTGAAGTGGGAAATGCATTGATGCAACAAAAAATGGCGAAAAATCACCTAACCTAAAAGGGGTATGCGGGAAATTGAGTAAATCATAAAGGGTTCAAATGAAACAGAGATTCATCAATCCAACATGATGAAGCTGCATATGGACAAGTTATCTAACCCAGTGTGACATGCATTTGACCATAAGGACAATGTCTTGCCTTCTTCCACAAAGCTACATTGAGATGCTGAATTGCCTGACTTTGAAAAAGGGTGTACTTCGTTCCTAAACCTAATGTACCTAAGAATAGAAATAATACATTGTTTCCATATGTGTAGGAAATTTTAATTGGGGCAGATGGCCACAAAATGGATCGAGGGCACGCAATGCCTGAGTCACCCGACTTCTAAAAGGGGAAAATTTCAAATGGAATAGACATTTGCCAAGTGAATTACTGTCAATCATGAAAGCAAATCCCTCTCCATAGCCAAGGAAACGAGATGGAACACAGTCATCATATATGCCATAAAAGGGAGTATACCATTCCTAAAATGAATCACGTCGAGTATGAAAATAACATATTCGTCTCTTTTTCCTTGCAGTTGATAAATGGGGCAAATCACTTAAAGCAGAGCAATTCTGACCCATGAGCAAGATGAAACATAGTCAATTGATTTAGCACGAAAAGGGAGTATCGTTTCAAAATTAGTCCAATTCAATTTTGGAATATAAGTAACATGCCCTATATCTTGTAGGAAAAGGTGCACATTGACCGTTGGAGCAACACCTTATACAAAGAAGGCGTGTTAAGGCCCAACCATCCATTTTGATGGAATAAATGGAGTAAAATATCCACGGAGCAATGCCCTCACATGTCGAAACAAGGAGTACCCCTCTCCTTTCATCTTTGGCGCCCACTCAGAATGAGTGAATTCGATAACATCTAAATGGCCCATTTGAAAGCAAGATCTTCAAGGAAATGTTAACACCTGAGGAGCAAAAGCACATGAAGAGGAAACACAAGACATTTAAAGTCAGCTGTAGGAGAAGGGTAATTCGGTATCGTTTCCAAAATGCCCCTCTCTAACTTCATTATTTGACGTAGTTCCCTTGTTTGACAGGAAGCGTCAGTATTCGAGGAACAAACTCGAGAAATTGATTTAATCATAATCTATATCGACAAAGTAAGCATGTGGAGTTAACACATGACAAAGTCACCTAAGTTGGCTTAAAATATGTGTCGTTCTAGAGCCGGTTCAATTAAATAAAAATAAAAAAAGAAGCGCCCCATAGACACTACCAGCGCTTCGGCCTGGTGGTATGGGGAATGAATGAATGGGTCCGAGAGGTATGGGGTTCGATCCCGGGAAACGGCAACGAGGTTGCCATGTAAAAAAATAAAAGTAAAAATAAAAATTTTGCATCTCTTATTTTTGCAAAAAGAAGAAAATGCTTGAACTAATGAGACCAAAGACCTGAGATTCTCTTCAAGCCTTAAAATAGTATGTTCATTCCGCTATTTGCCGCCAAATGGTGAAATTGACCAAGGGTAATGTTGTATCGTTTCCAATTTTACAATCCCTAAGGATTCATGTACTAACACATTCCCTTTTGTTCTTCATAAGGTCGCCCGACTACTAAGGCACAGGTAAGTACCCTTCTTCTCAAAATCAAATGAAAAACAAATGGAGAATTTCCATCGCAAAAAAAAAAAAAAAAAGAACATTTAGTGTTTTTCTAGAAACAAGCAAAAAAAAATGGAAATTCAAGAAACAAGTTTTCCACAAAGCTTGCAAAAATCTTCTTTATCTTTAAATTGTCCATCCACTCGATGAATCACTCATTTCGAATCAAAATTCTCTATGGAGGTTAATCCATCCAAATGATCTCAACAAAAATGAAAGGGATGTTACTCATGCCAAGCAAGAAACATTTAGAATGAGGAAAGGCAACCCATTTCCAAACATGTCCTTTAAACACTCTGGGATTCGAGCGAAAAAGAAAACCCGTGTCATTCAAGGTCATTGAATTCATTCGCAAGCGGTACATAGACCAAGATGATAAGAGGCATTTCTTTCCTCTATCATACACACTACAGGTGACAATAGTTAGCCCATTCGAGCCTTTTAATGTGAATTTTCTACAAAATATCCCTGTCAAGAACCACCCCACGATGGGGCAATTATGGAGGTTTGGGTTGACATTATTTGGAGAGGGAAGATGAGAAAAGTTTCTTTGCTCTCGCTTGCATAAATCTTTTTGTGGTAACTTCAGGTGAATTCTTATGGAAGCTCGAAGCATCCCAGGGTGAAGAAGAGCATTCCTTTCTCTACCCAAACACCGATACCCTTTGCTTAAACCATATTGAGCCTAAATATTCATTTCTAAAACTCGAGTGGTGATTATCTCCCCCCATTGGGGCAGGGCACATGATTTACCAATGCAATTGGTGTTTATATGAGAATATGAAAAGCATCTTGAAAGTCCCAAGAGCTCAAAAAGTTTGAAAGAACAAAAGTCAAGTGAAAATTAAGGGGCATGAAAAAGCAGTGTGCCTGGTAAAAGCAAGGCCAATGCCCACAAAAAAAAGGGAGAGAGAGTGGAAGAAAAACAATTGCATCAAGAGGAATATCTCTGTGAAAGCAAAAATGGCAAAAAATGCCTGCATTGAAAAGAAAATCATTGCAAATGCAAAAGCCATTATGTTAAGATGATTAGTCAGGACTTTCGAGACAATTTGAATTCTAAACATTGAGTGCTTTAAAAAAATGGATGATGTGGTAATGATGCCATGATAATCACCAACTCCCAAATCCCCTTTGACAAAAAGTTCTAAGCCTTTTGAGCTAAACCTTTTGAACCTTTCCCGAATCAACATTACAACCCATTTCCAAAGTCTCTTCGATTGGGATGATTCAAAGTGGAAATAAGGACTTCCTAAAGAAGATGCCACTCGAAGAAGTGAAAGTAAGGTTGTCTTATCTCATCTTAAGGTTTCTTGACTTGTAAACTGGCGGAGATGTCGATCGCTGATTAATTCATTTCATAGCCAATGATGCTTATCCATTGCTAAAATCATGACCAAACCTGCACTACGGTCCTTCTAAAAGACCTCTTTGATTGGTCAATGTGTACTTATTGCGAATGACTCAAAGCCTTGCGCACTGGAAGAGTGAGGTTGAGTGATCAGTTTATTTCCCACATGAACAGATGGGATCAAACAGCCATTTTCTTGAGGATATGCGAGAAGCCCTTTCTGACTAGGGATCCTTGCTTGGCATACTTAACAAACCTTTCTCATAAGTCAGGGTCATTTTGACAAGGACTTTTCTCCCAAGAGAATTTGACGATTAATGATATCATTCGAGCGTGATGACAGTTTTGCGAGTTTGTCAAGTTGTCAGAATTAGTTTGATTTGTTTATGCAATCATCGCTTTCTCATTACCGATACACTTTTGATATTGTTTCTAATGACATATGTTGAAATTGACCTCATCTAGTATGCTTTCACTACTAGAATACTTGTTATAATGAATACTATTTGATGCGCAGTATCCATTTCAGAATATTCTCGAATGACAAGTTCCTCCAGTGAAACCACACAATTTCAAAGGGTTCATGGATTAGCCTTAAACCATGCATTTTCAAAGGGTTCTTGGTTATCCTTAAACCTTGCAATTTCACACGGTTCATAGGTTAGCCTTAAACCATGCAATTTTCAAAAGGTTCTTGGATATCCTTAAACCTTATAATTTCAAAGGGTTCATGGGTTAGCCTTAAATCATGCATTTTCAAAAGGTTATTGATTATCCTTAAACCTTGCAATTTCAAAGGGTTCATGGGTTAACCTTAAACCATGCATTTTCAAAGGGTTCTTGGTTATCGTTAAACCTTGCAATTTCAAAGAGTTTTTGATTACCCTTAAACCATGCAATTTCAAAGGTTCATGGGTTAGCCTTAAACCATGCATTTTCAAAAGGGTCTTGGTTATCCTTAAACCTCACAATTCTAAAGGTTCATGGGTTAGCCTTAAACCATGTATTTTCAAAAGGTTCTTGGTTATCCTTAAACCTTGCAATTTCAAAGGGCTTATGAGTTATCCTTAAACCATGCGTTTTCAAGAGGTTCTTGGTTATCCTTAAACCATGCAATTTTAAAGGGTTCTTGGATTAGCCTTAAATCAT
The DNA here is from genome assembly GCA_017140615.1 of Eucalyptus cladocalyx. Lineage (NCBI taxonomy): Eukaryota > Viridiplantae > Streptophyta > Magnoliopsida > Myrtales > Myrtaceae > Eucalyptus > Eucalyptus cladocalyx. Next base: position 14,700,420 of record CM029519.1, read on the forward strand.
GCATTTTCAAGAGGTTCTTGGTTATCCTTAAACCATGCAATTCTAAAGGGTTCTTGGATTAGCCTTAAATCATGCACTTTCAAGAGGTTCTTGATTATCCTTAAACCATACAATTCCAAAAGGTTCATGGGTTAGCCTCAAACCATGCATTTTTAAGACATAATTTCAAAGGGTTCATGGGTTAGCCTTAAACCATGCATTTTCAAGAGGTTCTTGATCATCCTAAAACCATACAATTTACACGGTTAGTGGGACTGCCTTAAACCACACGGTTAGTGGGACTGCCTTAAACCACACGATTAGTGGATTTGCCTTAAACCACACGGTTAGTCGGGCTGCCTTAAACCACACGGTTAGTGTCCTTAAACCACAAGGTTAGTGGGATTGCATTAAACCACACGGTTAGTGTGACTGCCTTAAACCATACGGTTAGTGGGTTTGCCTTAAACCACACGGTTAGTGGGACTGCCTTAAACCACAAGGTTCGTGAGACTGCCTTAAACCACAAGGTTCGTGGGACTGCCTTAAACCACACGGTTAGTGGAACTACCTTAAACCACAAGGTTCGTGGGTATATCCTTAAACCACACCTTTCAAATTGTTCACAAGTACATCCCTAGATCACGCTCTTTACATTAAGCTTACCTGCATTTTCATTTTACAATTGCAAAAAACAAAAAAAAAAAAAAAAAAACAAAAACAAAAAAAAAACAAAACAAAAACAAAAAAAAAAACAAAACAAAAAAAATTAGGCGTCATCTTATCTTTGAAAGAAACCTCTTTAAACTTCCTTCCAAAGAGGGGCAGCTGTTGACACCTAATTTTTGCCCAAAAATATTTCATTCCGGCATATAGATTATCTAGGTGTTTAATATCGTGTTTTAAATTAAAGATATTTTTCCTATAAAAAAATAATAATAATTTAAAATAAAAAAAGAAGAAATCGAAAAAAAAAAAAAAAAAAAAAAAAAAAAAAAAAAGAGAGAGCAAGTTGGGGCCAACGATCTAAATGTGACTAGCCAAGCCTAGAAGGTCAGATTGGAATTCAAATGACAAGTTGGGGCCAAAATGCAATTTCCAAAAGTCGAGGACCAATTCGCAAATTTTGCAAAATTTGCGTCCGAGCCCTTAAATCATTATCTTGGTCATCAATTAAGTTGAAATTGAATTTGGGCCAAGTAGAATCAATCAAATTGAGCCAAAAAGACCACATTTGTATTGAATTGGGTATTTTCGAATAAGAAAATGGCCAATTTTGAGGGACTTCCTTGCAAAATTGGATGGAGATAATTGCGAAAAATGGTCAAGATCTTAAACTACTATACATGAGCTTTCTAATTGATCAAAAAACGCAGCCAAATTAGTGGATTAAAGCACTCAAATCATCAGCCAAAACTCAGTCCACGAGTTGGTCTTAATCCGGAGTTGCTGAGTAAGCAATTTGGTGGCCCCACCATATCCTCCTCAGCTGCCCAACCAGCCCGATCTTTGCACGTGATGGAAGACCGTATATAGTAGTGCAAGTGGACGAAAATTGGCCAGAGATAAGCTTCTGACAGCACCGGAAATTCGCAGCAAAGTCTGCACACTCAACAGCTGCAGAACTTAAAAAATTGGCTAAGTCAGAAGAGTAGGTGAAGTAGCCCTGTTGACAAGCTTGGTAGGTGGACAAAGGCCTGACCAAAAATCCCTTAATTCGGGGGATAAGATCCCTAAAGCAAGGTCTTTGAAGGGATGAGAGAGAGGAGACGAGAGGGAGAGGGGAGAGCTCGGAATCGTCCCCCAAAGAAGCCCTCAGAAGCAACTCCAAAAAAAGCAAACCCAGAAATTCCAAATCAACCTCCAGAGAGAAAAGGGAAATTTTCGCAAACTTGCAGCCAAAATTAGCCAAAACCTTAAACTAGAGAGTGAAACTTCACTCAAATATCTTTCCATCCATAGGTTGCACGTCCAAAATGGAGATCGGGAAGGCCTCCTAAAGCCCCCCGAAAAACACCCTCCAGGCGGGCCAGGAAACACTGAAAATTTTTCTAAGTGTTGAGCCCAGTTGGTCACGAGTGGGGAAAAGGCAGTGTTTTTGAGAAATTTGAGAAACAAATGAGGAAAATATTGACTTCTACCCCAAACTAGAATACATATAGCTTGGCTTGGTGTCAATTTTTCCAACAAAATATGTCTTCAAGTCTAATTTTAGAGGTCAACGAAAACCTTCGTTGTTAGTTCTTCTTTTCTGCAGATCTCATTTCCAGTTAAAGAAGCCAACTTCCACGTGCTTCCAGAGGACAATTTCTTGGTTTCCTTGGCTAAGAACCACTTGAAAAGGAAACTAGGAAGTAAGGTAAGCATCCTAGATGTACGTATTTTTAAGTTTGAACATGTTTTGATCATGAAAATCAAGAGGGAAACCAGCCCGGAAAACTGATTTCTGAGGTTGAAATTGTTCTGTGTTTGAAATCTCTTTAAGAGTGTTGCATGTGTGCTTCTTGGAGAGGTCGTTTTGATGTTGTTCGGTGGATCATTCTCTGTGATGTTTATTGCATTTGAAAGCTCATGTTACCTACTTTCACTCGGATCAAGTAGCATTTCCCTTAGATCTCGTATGTGATGAGTGTCGGGGCTTGAAGATGGGCTTGTAACCTATTTGCTTGACTTGGGTTCAAACCCAGATTTACAAAATCAGCTCAAACCCGTGTATTTGAGGATGATTTTAGCTTGGTTCTAGTGTGTTTTTAGCTATGATTTCTATCTAATCTTGTTCTTTGCATGTGGTAGTATAATCTTAATACTTTAGTTCCACGTGAGATTGCTTATGAGTGGAGATTGAAGGCTGCAAACATGGCTCGAGGAGACTATTGGGGCTAGTTTAATGCATACCAAGTGTTCGACAAAATGCCCAAACTAAGTTTCGATCTTGAAACGGTCGATTTGAGCTTGATTATTGTGATATTCATGTGATGTGTTACTCCATGTTAGCATAGATCGGTTTAAGGAATTATTATTAATTTTTTAAAAAAATAATTAAAAAAAAAGAGAAAAATATGAAAATTTCAAAAAATATCAAAAAATGTTAGATAGCATTAAATTAGGATATAAATGACATATATGAAATTTTCCTAATTTTAAAAGGTCATTTTCCTAATTTAATGCTATTTTTGTATTTTATAACTATTTTTGTAAATAATCTATTTTTCGTAGATTAAAACTATTTAAAGTAATTTCATGCATATAGAGTAATTTCATGCATATTTGAATTCTCATTTTGCTCATGGGGGTCCTATCCTGGGCGTGATAACAAGGCCATGTAATATTATTTGCCCGACTTGTATCGGGTTTACCTTTTCCACGTTTATTTTCAAGTCATTTCAATTTCTTGGATGTTTATTTACGCGCCGATTTTCATTAATTTGAGTGAAAATTTCTCTTCTAAATTATGTTAGAATTAGTCTAGACATTAAAAAAAAAAAAAAAACTACAAAAACATTTGCATGGACACTTAGTGGTTTCATAAATATTATAATGGATAATCAAGATTGTGTGGCCATTTAGATAAACAACCTTCCAAGTTAGTGGTACCGCAAGGGCGCTAATAGAAACATTGGCGTAAACAAGTCCCCGTTCCTAGAAATCTCTGGTTGCGTATGAATCGAGACAACACTCCCGTGTCTTGATTGGTTTCTAGCCAACCCCAATAGGCTAGTGGCGACTCCTAGAATTACATAGGTTGTTAAGAACTAAAAAACGAATCCAACATCGCGAGGTATGGGCTTGGGAGAGCCCGCGCCTAATCTAGGGCCATTGGCCCACCTCTTTAGGCAAATACCCCTAAACCTTCTTCTTTTTCCCGGGACGAAAAAAAGAGGTCGTGACAAGGTCAAATTCCTTTGGGAATCGGAAGATTGTCCACTCTAAGAATCCTAAATTTATCGGGTACTAATGTTAGTGAAGTTCCAAAGACCATTAGCATGCTTCCTTGCCTACAAAGATTGAAGTTGATGCAATGTGATAAGATTCAAGAGTTGCCCGTGCTCCCAATAAGTTTAACTCATCTAGAAGTGTCATCTACATCATTGTGTGTAGTCCCCGATCTCTCGAACTTGACTAATTTGATTGAGTTGGAACTACATGGAGCAAGAGGAGAAGGCGAACTTTGTACCGGTGAATTGTGGTGGATTGGGAAGTTATCCAAACTGAAAAAACTGAGCTTAAGACTTAACAATGTCCATGCGCCTGCAGAGCTAGCTTCCCTACCTCAACTTAACGTACTTTATATGTCTAGATTGGACTTGCAAACCTGTCCACAACTTCCCTTGTCTTTGGAAAGGCTGTACCTTGTTACTTCCAATTCAACTTTGTCAAACCTGAGAAATTTGTCTTGTTTCTACCTTTGCGATTCACCAATTCAAGAAGTTCAAATTGATGGGTTTCAACTGCCATCTCTAAGGGAGTTGCATGTGGCCCAGTGTGAAGCCCTTGAGAGCATCGGGCTATCAAGCATGAGAAAGCTAAAAGTTGTCCAAGTGGGTTTTTGCGGAAAGCTAGTTGAGTCCAATATTCTTGGGCGTTTGAATCGCTTGAGCAATTGCTAATTAATTATTGTAGGTCCTTCAAAAGGCTAGTTTGCATGGGGGAAGCGGGGCATGATAACAATGAGACCGCTAATGAGATGATTAGTTGCGAAGGGAGACTAATCCTTTCAACGAAAGCCTTAAAGAAGTTGCAACGTTTCGACCTTTTAGGTAACGATGGGATATTCGAGATTCAAGTTGTTGGTAGCTCGGCATCGTGGGAAGTCTTCAGTGTTTTCAGTTGTCCTTCGCTGCGAAGTCTTCGTGGTTTACCAAACTTAAAGAACCTTCAGTCTTTATCATTCATCAGGTGCAGTGGCCTACAGGTTGTCGAGGGCCTCGACCAGCTAGAGCGTTTGGAGCGGTTAAAGGTTTGGCATTGCGAATATTTGGAAAGGTTGATTGACCTGTCAACCACCAAATTGCCAGATGATTGCAACATAAACATTCACCATTGCGAAAAATTACGTGGGTTTGAGAAAGGATTTGGGGGCCCCCTCCAGTCTTACAAGCGTGAAAAGGTGAGTCTAGACCGTTCTCTCTCTCTTTTCTCTTTGGTATTGACGCGGCCATGCCCAAAGATGAATTCAGCCTTTCAAGCAGATTTATAATAATTATGCGAAATCGAAAGACAAAATAAATTAAATCTGGTCTCATTTGTTTTAAACCCATTCAACACAGGTTTGTTTTGTTCTGCCCTCGTGTTTGTTCTTCTTCTTTTTTTTTTTTTTTCCTGTTTTCCATTTTCCGTTTTCTCTCCTATTTTGTATATTAGAAATTTCTACATTTGCACAAATCTATGGGACAAGGTCAGTTTTTATCACAAATGATTGAAAAAATTTCAATGTCTAGAAAAAAAATAGAATAGCTCAGAGTTTCTCATTAAATGCTCTTTTCATTTTATATAGAGTGGACTATTTAGTTTAGCACAGGTTTTACATAATATACTCCACTTTATTATCCATTTCTTACTTAATACTATTCATTATGGAAATGAGTTCAGTGATTTGTGATTTCTACAGGAAAGATAGAACATTAAAAGAATCAGATACTCAGTGCACAACTCAAAACAATTTAGCTAACAGAGGCGTTACAAGAACATAGCTTATGTGGTCCACCAATCCACTAATCAAGTGACTTATGTCCCTGACTGAAATGAATGTTTCTTGAATTTGCATGTGGTTAGGGTTGGCCAAGTAGGAGGTGTGTTCCAAAAGCACCTTAAATTCTTACTTAAGATTTTACAGTTTGATTAAAAGCCACTTCAAACAGGAGCAGGAACGGAAACAGGAACAGGAAAGCTGCTTCAGCAGTTTGCTGCATTGCGTCCTGCCCTGTTTTTTACCCTCTGATTAAAAGCCACTCCAAACAGGAACTAAAGTAGAGGACTAGGCTGGGGAGAGTGTCTTTCCAATGCCAGAGCTTCGGCGGATTGTGATGTTGATTGCGGGTAGAGATGGGAAACTGGCCGATTTTTTGACAGCGGAACTGGAGAGGCCCCTTTCTCAAAGAAGTCAGAGGAGGCTCGCCATCAAGTCAGAACGAAGTTGGCCGAAAGCAGAGCTAGAGTGTAAAGAAACACTCGAAAATGCAATGGGGGGCGTATATGTCTATTTGAGTGATCAATGCCAATGGAATCTAGCAAAGCAAACCTAGAAGATGTCACCGTTGGCCGGGAATAAAGGCCCTCTTGTCCGTACTGTATATGTGGCCTTTCTTTTTTGCCTAGAAGGCATTCGTTTCTTTTAATTCGTATTTCCTTTTAAGCTCGGGCTTTGGCCTTCCACTGATGTGCACTTAGTAGAATGTGGTCTTTCTTCAAGTTTCAGACGATAGCTTCATGGATGATTCGAAATTACATAGCTTAATCAAGGCGTGTCATATTTTTCTCTATTCTATTTAACTAATATGTGATCATTCTATCGTTCTCTTCTAAATTTTTGTTTTCTACAAGCCTAGTGTTTTTTTCAAAGAACTTTACAGGATCGGAAGCGTAAGGCTCGCACAACAAATCAAATGACTAGGTTGCAAATAGGACGCAAAAAGTATTAAATACTCATTTTGAGTATCATGGACAATTTTCTCCCCTGACATGTAAAGGAAATACTCTTTGACTACATTTGGTAGCCAAAATAAAAGGCAATTCCTATCCTATGTTTGGTTCATATTAAAGACAAGATAAGGCTAGAGATATAAAATTATCTTATGGGAGGGTAGAATAAATATGAATATGATTTCTTATATTCATGTTATAAAAGTTATTTTTCATAAATAAAAAAATTCTTAAATTAATAATCATAGATTGATTGCTTTGGAATTTTGTAATGAGCTTATGTGATGTTTAAGTATAATATCGCATTTACGATAATAACAGATTGATTGCTAGAGGTGGATTATATTGTACATTTATGATTTCTTTAGTAATGAATCATAAGAGATTTTTACTATCTCTATTTATGTATAGGATATGAAAATATTCGATTATTATTAATACCTAAATTTTGATGACCCATTTAATCGATCATCAATTGTATAGAAAATTAGAGATTAATTTTTAACCCTTAGAAAAATAACTTCTATTAAATTGCACATCATATAGACATTAGGAGCATTTGCATTACTAGTATTAAAAAATTTTAAAATTAATTGAAAAAATTTCAAAAGAGAAAAGAAAATGGGAAAAGCGAGGTCGAGCCACCGGGCCGGGGGCAGGGCGGCCCGGCCTCTTTCTTTTTCCTTTCCTTTTTATTTCTTTCGCCTGGGCCAGCCCATTTTTCCTTTTCTTTTCGCCTAAGACCGGCCCAGCGTTCTCTTCCTCTCCCTCTCTTTCCCTCATGCTCTCGGGAGAAAAAAGAAAAAAAGCAAGGTACAGGGACAGGGAAGCAGAGCAGAGCAGAGCAGGACGTCGCGGCGTGATCCTCGGGTCGGGATCAGTCCGGCCACGGCGGGTTGGCAGTGGCAGAGGCCATGCGCGCCTGCCGCTGGCCATTAAAAGCGAGAGAGGGAGAGTCGGCCAGAGGGGTGTTCGTTCGGAGTGAGAGGAGAGAGGGAAATCGAGAGAAAGAGCGATTCTGATAGAGAGGGGAAGCCTTCGGCAGATCTCGGCTGGGAGACGTTGCGAGGCGGCCAGCCATAGCTCGATTCGTCTGGAGCTCGCCCTCTAGCCGCCGTCTCCGAGCCGGGTAGCGACTCTCGCGATAAAACGCTCATCCCATTGAACCCCCTGCTTCGCCATGTTCCGGATAAGACGCGGAGACTCGCTGTCTTCGGTTCATGCTTGTGTCAGGTCTGAATAAGTTGGTTGCGTTGTTTCCGAACATTGCTTGCTGATTTCCTTCGAATCTGGATGCGAGTTCGAGTCCTGTGTGGGTTAATGCCTTCTTCCCAATCCATGCTAACTACATTTTCGATGAAATGCATAAGCCAGATTAATGATTATCATCTCGCATTATCCATGTTAGAAAAAGCGAACCTATCATATTTTAGACATTCTTTGTTCTGAACACTGGCCACTTGGCGCATTTGCTTCCTTCCACTCGTCATCGACTTGATTTTTACCATATCCGAGCATTTTACCAAACATCCGTTTTTGCCATTGTGGGCTTTCTATGTGGCTCAATGGAAATGGATGGTGATTCTCGACGAGAAATACGGTCTTTAAATCACTGGTACGAATAAGGATTTTAGGTAAAAACTCAAACTAGCCAAATCTCAACTTTCTCAATTCACATCCTGTGCGTATTTGTTCTGCCTGGTTTTTGTTTGAAAAAAAAAATGTTTGATGGCTCGTAGCGGTGCTCAGAAGAGATGGTTAATGGCATTGTATGTGGATGGTGGTGCGTGGTGGCCGGACATAGCTTGCGGTTGTGCCCGGTTACTTTTAACTTGAAGCTTGACTTGTGTTCGTGTGTAAGTTCCTGAAGGTTCTCAGTCTGCTGGGGAAGGAGGCTGTGGGCGTTCCTGGGGGTGAGAGACAATGTTGACATGGTTAGAGTGGTGCGTTATGGGCTTGATATGGGCCGGGTTTATTTCAGCGAAGAGGGCTTGATGCAAAAGGCCCTAATTGAGTCCATGGGGCCAGCTTCGTAAGACCAGTTGCAGCCCGCGCCCCTAATTCCAGAATTAAAACCTTTTTCTTTTAAATAGTTTTTGTAAAAAAAATAAATAAAATTCCAAAATATTAAAAAATTAAAAAAATTAAGAAAAATCAGAAAATGCTTGGAAATAGGTATTCATTGAATTTTTAAGTTTTAGCATTAGATGTGTCTTGGTTTCACTTGATTAGTATACATGTAACTTATTCCTAGTGGAGTATCCTTTTGAAAGAAATTGAATATGACTTGATTTTAGCTCATGGGAGGATCATGTCTTGGGATCATGTATCGGATTTTCTTTTCCATGTTTTCTTTAAAGTCATTTCAATACTTGGGTGTTTTGCCTACCACACCGTCTTTCTATAAGTTGGTTGTTTATCGCTTTCCTAGAATAGGTTAGGATTACTTTACGCTTTGATGAAAATGAACCATACAAAAACATTTGCATGATCATTTAGTAACTTTGATGCCTTTGGGACTATAATTAACAATCAAGAATGTGTGACCACTTAAGTAGCAACCTTCCAAGTTAGAGGAATTGAAAGGGCGCTGATAGACATTAGCATAATCAAGTGCCTAACTCTAAAATTTTTGGTTGCGTAGGAATTGTGATGATACTCTCACTTCTCGATTGGTTTTTAGTTGACCCCAATAATCTAGTAGCGACTTTTAGAAATGCTTAAGTAGTTAAGAACTTAAAAAAATGAAATTTAACGTTACGCAAGGTATGAGTTTGGAAGACCCTACATCTAAACAAGAGTCGTTAGCCTAAATTAGGCAATACCTCTAAACTTATATATTTCTCTTTCCCTCCAAATGGAAAAGTTAGGTCACAATAGCTATATTATTGCGATTCACCAAACAATAGATGGAATATAGCAAAATTTTAAATTTCATATTAAGTCCTATCATGGCTGGAAATTGAAATGACCAAACACAACCTTTCCAATAGATTCATGTAGGTGCAATACTTAACATGTTAGCTACAACATTGTGTGGCTCGATACGCACAACGCCTAGTATACATTGTTTACAGCTACGACTAATAGGGTTCCCCTCGCGAGTAGAGCTTGGTAACGCCCAATATATATACGGTATTAGAGCTTCTCTGTGGATCGCTCATTTATGGTATCAGAGCTAGTGAGAAAATATAGTCATAGATCCAATTCCGTTTGGTGGAAACATACTCTTAAGTGAGTGCTATGTCTAAAGTGGTCCAGGCCGTAAGTCTCGGAAGGGGTAGTGAAACCGTTGGTTTAGCTTTAGTAATAAGCCTAAGATTATGTGAGTACAGACCTATAAAGATGAGCTTACTTAAAAGATCTATGTCTTCCTCTAGTTCTTTATCACATATGTCCGCAGATCAATGTCCTATACAAAGAGAAGAAGTAAGAATAGAAGACTTTAACAAATCGATGGAGAATTGGGAAATCCCTAAAGTTCAACTTAAAGAAATATATAAACAATCAAAATTGAAAGTTTCAAAAAATTAGATTATGTTATAACCACGTAAGAAAGAGATGTTGTTCTTTCAAATTCTTATGAGATAATTCATCTCTTAAATAAGGAATCAATAATAAACAAAAATAAACAAAAATATAACTACATCCATGTAAGTCATCGAAAAACCTTCGATGTTCTCAATTAGCCAACACAGGCTCTAATACCAGTTGTTACGAAATCACATGTCAATTCCAGAAAAAATGCCACAAACAAATAACCATGAGACAAAATATAATAATAAAATAAAAAAATTAGAATAACACGCCAGAAAATTTATTATCAAAGTTCACCCAAACCTAGGTTACGTCTCCAGCAGAGATACTTTGCAAATCCACTAGATTTCGAAGAAAGTTGAAATACAATGATGATATCAAGATCGAGGTACAAAGAGACTAAGAACCTTTATAAAGAAAAAAAAAAAAAAAAAAACTCACTTTTTTTCTTCTCTCATTTTCTTGTCTCTGTATTTTATTTTTTAGCGTCTTAACGATTAGCATCTTTCTATCGCTAATATTAACGTGTAGCTTTTAACCTAAAGCAAATCCAATAGAAAAGATAAAAAAAAAAAGCCCCTAAAAAATTTGGCTTCATTTACAACATTAACCACCCCCCCCCCCCCCCCCAAAAAAAAAAAAAAAAAAAAAAAAAAAACCTTTCTTTCTTAAGTTATTAATTGTATGTTCATATGAATTATTCTAATTATTCCAAATTTTCTCTCTAATTTGAGTTGATCCAAATGGCCTTCTATTCCAATCATGTCTCTTATGGACCCTTAGCATTTGATTGGTTTTCCTATAGCCACTCCATTATTTCCTCATGACGTGTTCACGCAGCCACCTTCTATGACTTCCTACCATTTCACATGTCTAAGGGGATGACCCACTCAAATATGTTATATAGAAAATATCCTAATTATTAACCACCTAAAAGGTAACAGAGGAAATGAACATGACTATCCTTTTCTTCCAAAAATTACAGGATGAAGATCTCACTTGGGTCTGAGATCAAGAAAGATTGAAGAACATGACTAGCCTTTTCTTCCAAAAGTTATATACCTCGGCAGGCCACTGAGATTATTGACCAATCCTAATGCAATGTCCACAAAAGGTAACAGAGGAAATGAACATGGCCCTTATAGCTTATGTTACCCAAGAAGAAGTAAAACGAGCTGCATTTCAATTGGGAGCAACAAAAGCGCCAGGCCCAGATGGCTTGAATGGGATATTCTACTAATACCATTGGGATATTCTTCAAGAAGACCTTTTTACTTCAGTGCAGGATCTTTTTATCTCTGGTGTTATGCATCTTGAACTTAACTGAACTACCATATCTTTGATTCCCAAAACACCAAACCCAGAACGACTAGATCAATTCCGCCCAATTAGTCTTTGTAACTTCATATATAAAATCATCTCAAAGATTCTGGCAAACTGCCTGAAACCTTTCCTACCTAAATTAATCTCTATTGAGCAATCTGCCTTTACCAGTGGCCGACAAATTCAGGACAACATCTTAGTCGTTCAAGAGGTCTTGCATTAGCTCCAAATTAGAAACTGAAAGAAATCCTTTCAGGGCGTTCTGAAGTTGGACATGCAGAAGGCATACGACCGAGTTGAATGGGACTTCCTTCAGGACTATCTTCTACATCTGGGCTTTCACTCTCAATGGGTTAAGTGGATAATGCAATGCATCACCACTACTTCTCTCAGTGTTAAATTTAATGGTGAAAATCTAAATTTCTTCAACCCATCAAAGGGTCTCAAACAGGGAGACCCTATTTCTCCTTATCTTTTCATCCTGGTGGCGGACGTGCTGTCAATACTTATCCATCGAGCAATGGACATGAATAATCTCAACGGCATTAAATTAAACAAGTGGTACTCTCTCCCATCTATTTTTTGCTGATGATGCTATTTTCTTCCTTGACGGGAAAATTCAGGAATGTCAGAATTTAGCCAACATCGTGAACCAATATTGCCTAGCAACGGGTCAAGTAGTTAACAGGAATAAATCTGGTATCTACTTTAGTAAGACCTGCCCTGCTCGTCTTCAAGAAAGCCTAGCCCAAGAACTTAGGATACCCGTGCTAACAAAGACTAGAAAATACCTTGGGATTCCATCGAATTGGGGAAAATCAAAAAATGAAATGTTTGCCTGGATTTTGAGTTGAGTCAATTCAAAGCTTGAAGGCTGGAAAGAACAGTTCCTCTCTAAAGGTGGCAAGGAGACACTAATCAAAACGATAATATAAGCAATCCCTCAATATGCCATGTCCATTTTCAAGATTCCTATGTCTTTATGTACAATTATTGAGAAGAAAGTTGCTAGATTTTGGTGACAGAACAATCAACATAAATCTGGCATCTATTGGAAACGTTGGGATGTACTTAAGGATAGAAAAGATTTGGGAGGACTTGGCTTTCGTGACTTGATCGCCTTTAATAAAGCATTACTAGGAAAACAGGCGTGGCGTCTCCTACAAAACCCATCCTCTTTATGCAGTCGACTATTTAAGGGTCTTTACCATAACCCTACAAAGTTCTGGCATGCTGACAAAGGGTCAAGACCTTCTTAGGGATGGCTGAGTATACTGACCGGCAGAGATTCAATTCTGAATAACCTACAATGGTCAGTAGGAGATGGGAAACGAATCTCAATCCATGATGATAAATGGCTGAATAGTGGTCCCATTGGCGGAGCTGCACCAAGAGGAGAACCGCCAAGGGTTGCTGATTTCATTGTTTCGGATAGCAACCATTGGAATGAACCCCTTCTGCGCAGAAGCTTTGATGATCAAATAGTTGAGGAAATTCTTACAATCCAGATCCGGACTCATTATACAAAGGATCGACTTATTTGGAAGGGAACTCAAAATGGTGTTTATATTGTTAAGAATGGATACAACTCTCTACGATCTAACGAAGAAATCAAGGTACAAAATTTCGCATCCTCCTCTTACCAACCACCCCGACAACTTTGGGCCAAGATTTGGAATATGAAAACTATCACACCCTAAAATTACAAGGAATGGAAATGACACGGCCGTCCTTCAACCCGAATGACGCAGCCTCAAACACAACCAACAACCCGATATCAACTTATATATATCAAACCATATATATAAATATCAGATAAACCATCAAATTGGTTGCAACATTAAACTTTCTATAATCCACCAAAAAGAGATATACATTTAAAACTCAAACAATCCAACCACTAGTAAGGATCATGTGCACCACTTCTTTAAACCATACCAAAAGAAAATAAAAATAGAACTCCCCAAAAGTTTCCCACCGATGGCTCTCTCGCTCTATTTGCCGCTAACCGAGGAACCTGAAAAGATTAAAGGAGGAGTGGGATGAGCAACCATAGCTCAGTGAGTAGTACATATCTTCTAAGCAGATCGAACAACCACTATGCATGTATACAAAACAATACCAAATTTCATAACGCCAATTCAATATTTAAAATACATATTGAATCATATAAAAGTTATTTCTTATCATCAAAGCTTTATACTAATATGGAAAACTCATTTTAATCACCATCAAAAGTCAAGTATCAATGGTCGAATCCATTGAATAATCTCCATCAAAAATACATATCAATGGTTTATTCATTGATCAATCTTTTGCTCAATAACTAACCATGGTCACGACATAACGCCTTGTGACAAGGCGACCAAGATTCTCTTCTTGGCAAGGTCTCCACCTACAAAGCCAGTGGCTGGGCCCAGAAGGATACCCTAAACCTAGTATGCATACCTCAAAAATCCTTCACTTGGTTCACAGTAATATTTAGTATAAATAACCATTCTCCAATACCAGAAATCAAATCCAAAAATTAATATATTAAACCAAACAAATAACAATTTGCAACATAGCCCATCATCCATTACATATCCGTTTCTCAAATCATCATAAATATTTCCATAAATCAGTCGCAAAACAATTTCATATATATTTCTCCACAAACTTTGTATAACATGTTTTTCGAACATTTATAATCAACCAAAGAGTAACAATTACTCGATCTGGCTTTTATCTAATAAAAATGCTCTTCTTAATTCAATATATATATACTTCAAGACATGATTTTATAAAACCAAAGAAGATATAGTACCACTCACCTCGTTGTCGACGACCAAACGACGAATGATACTCATATCATCGAACTCAAGGCCCTATCAAATAACCGAGAAAAATGTTAAAATCTAATAAAACTATGTCTTTACTATGAAACAACTAAATTACGCCTTAACTCTAACAAAAGGACTTCTACACCCTAACAAATCACATAACCAAAGCAATTGTTCAAGCCATTCGCAACACGAAGTTTAAGCGCAAAACTTGATTGCGCCTTAACTTTCTCTTCCGAATCCCGATCCGAACGTACTTATAGTCAATAGAGAGCCATTGACACATATTACAAGAATCCTAACTTGGCCGCCCCAAAATCAAGCCGAAGAATGACAAAATACGGGTCCAAAGCTGCTGGACGCATACTGTTCATAGTGCGCGGGAAATTTTGAAATTTTGTTTCGGACAAACCATAAGCTCAAATCACGATCCGTAAAATCCCATGGCTTCACAACACCCTAAACTACCATTCCTACAAAAATACACGGCTCAACGGCTCCAAAATCGGACTTCGCCGCTCGATTTTCCAAAAATTCCGAATTTGAGTCCTAAATCCAAAAATTACTTCAATCGGACGAACAAGGGGCTTGATCTCTTACCGGGTGCTGCTTTATGGAGTTGAGTCGGCTTGGTGAGGCATCCGAGGCATGCACGTGTCAAAACTCCTTTCCTTTCTTCACATTTCTCTTCTTCTTCTTCTTTTTTTCTTTCTTTTCTTTTGGTCGAGGAAACTCTCAGTTCTATTTAGCCAAGCCCTCTTCCCTCTCTCTCTTTTTTTTTTTTTTTTTTTTTTTGCGTTTTTAACTTTTTTCGACTTATTTCTCCGTTTCTTCTTTTGGGGCATTTTCTGTTACTTCTTTTGGGGCCCACTAGCCTAATGTTACATTCTACCCTCCTTAAAAAAAAAAAATCGTCCTCGAAATTTACATGGTCTTCAATCGTGAAACAAGTGAGGGTATTTGTGTCTTGCCTCCTCCTCGAGTTCCCAAGTAGCCTCTATCTCGGTGTGGTTTTGCCATTGTATTTTCACATAAGGAAAAGTTCGTCGCCGCAACACCTAATCTTTCTTATTGACAATGCGATTAAGCTGCTTCTCATATGTCAAATTCTCCCGTAATCTCAATGGAGTAAAGTCTAGCACATGTTCAAGATTTGGCACATATTTCCGCAACAAAGAGACATGGAACACATTATGGACACTGACAAGGCCGGTGGCAAAGCCAATTCATAAGCAACTTCACCAATTTTCTCTAAGATCAAGAATGGTCCCACATACCTTAGACTTAACTTTCCACGTGTGTCAAATCTCATTACACCCTTCGTAGGAGAAACTTTTAAGAATACGTGATCTCCCACGTTAAATTCTAACTTGCGTCTTTTCAGATCTGCATAACTTTTCTGACGACTTTGAGCCGTTTTGAGACGTTCCCGAACCAACCTAACTTTCTCTTCTAACTGTTGAATGAACTCAGGACCAGTTAGTCTTTTCTCACCAACGTCGTCCCAACAAATAGGACTTTTGCATTTTCGGCCATATAAAGCTTCAAAGGGTGCCATCTTAATGCTGGAGTGATAACTGTTGTTATAAGAAAATTCTGCCAAATGTAGATGTTCATCCCAAGAATCACCGAAGTCAATGATGCATGATCTCAACATATTCTCTAATGTCGGGATCATTCTCTCTGACTGTCCATCTATTTGTGGATGAAAAGCTGTACTCAAGTTGAGTTCAGTGCCCAATGCTCATTGCAAACTCTTCTAAAAGTTAGACACGAACACAGGATCCTTATCGAAACAATGCTTACTGAACTCCATGAAGCTTCACTATCTCATTAACATATCGCTTTGCCATATCCTCCATTGAAAGGCCAAATCGATATGACAAAAAGTAAACGGACTTAATCAATCGATCAACAATCACTCATATAACATTCTTACCACTTGGCGTCCTCGGTAGACCGACTACAAAGTCCATGGCAATATGCTCCCACTTCCATTTAGGTATCTCTAGAAGTTGCAGCTATCCACCTGGTTTTTGATGCTTAATTTTCACTTGCTGGCAAACTAAACATTGATCAACAAATTTTATAATATTATTTTTCATGTTGACCCACCAAAAGTTTTCTCTCAAGTCCCTATACATTTTTGTGCTTCCTGGATGAATTGAAAATCTAGTACTGTGAGTTTTTTGCAGGATCTCCTTTTTCAGCTTTGAGTCCTCAAGAACACATAGTCTACCACGAAACCTCAAGGATCTATCTACGTGTAAACTAAAATCTGTTTGTTTTCCAACTTCCACACCTTCTCTAATTTTTTGTAATTGTGGATCTCCATTCTATTTAGCCTTAATTCTATCAATCAACATAGGTTGTACTTGAAAATTAGCTAATTGAGCACCAAGCTACTGCACCAACACCTCCAAGTCTAACTTTCTCATATCTTCAAGAATGGGTTTTTGAGAAGTGAGCAAAGATGCCATATTTCCAAAGGATTTACGACTCAAAGTATCCGCTACCACATTAGCCTTACCCAGATGGTAATTAATTAACAAGTCATAATCCTTTAAAAGTTCTAGCCATCTTCTTTGCCTCACGTTCAGTTCTTTCTTAGTAAAGATATACTTCAGACTCTTGTGATCGGTAAAGACTTCACATTTTTCACCATACAAATAGTGCCGCCATATCTTCAAGGCAAACACAACCGCTGCTAACTCCAAATCATGAGTGGGGTAGTTCTTCTCATGTAATTTCAATTGTCTAGAAGCATAGGCAACAACTTTGCTATCTTGCATAAGAACACAACCCAAACCTTGTTTGGATGCATCGCAGTAGATTTCAAACCACCACTTCCAGTAGGTAGAGTTAGAATAGGAGCCGACACCAGCCATCTCTTCAACTCTTGAAACTGCGTTCACATTGGTCTGACCATTCAAATTTAACTTTCTTCTGAGTTAGACGGGTAAGTGGACCAACAATCTTTGAGAACCCCTCTACAAATCGTATATAGTAGCCGGCTAGCCCAAGAAAACTTCTCACTTCTGTAACATTAGTTGGACGATTCCACTTAACAACTGCTTCAACCTTCTTTGGATTCACTAATATGCCATCTTTCAAGATCACATGACCCAACAATTCTATATGATCAAGCTAGAAGTCACACTCACTAAATTTGGCATACAACTTCTTTTCATGCAAAGTCTAAGACAAATCTCAAGTGTTGTTCGTGTTCCTTTAAGCTCTTTCAATATACTAGGATGTCATCAATGAACACCACAATAAATTTGTCTAGATATTCCCTAAACACCCTGTTCATCAAGTCCATGAAGGCAGTAGGCGCATTTGTTAATCTAAAAGGCATGACGAGAAATTCATAATGGCCATACCTTGTTTTGAAAGCGGTTTTACGCACATCATCTATCTTTATCTTCAACTGATGATACCCAGAATGAAGGTCGATCTTGGAAAATACCTGAGCTCCCTGAAGTTGATCAAATAAATCATCAATCCGGGGCAAAGGATATTTGTTTTTACCTTGTTAAGCTCTCTGTAATCTATGCAAAGCCGCATACTACCATCCTTCTTTTTCACAAATAGAACAGGAGCTCCCCAAGGTGAAACACTGGGTCTGATGAAACCCTTATCCAAAAGCTCTTGCAGCTGCATTTTCAATTCTTTCAATTCAGTGGGTGCCATCCGATATAGTGCCTTAGGGATTGGTGCTGTACCGGGCATCAATTCAATACAAAACTCAATTTCTCTATCAAGAGGCAAGCCTGGTAAATCCTCAGGAAATACACTTGGAACCTCTCTAACAACAGGAACATCTTCCAACTTTACTACAACCTTACTTGTGTCTTTTACACAAGCTAAATAACCACAACAACATTTTCTCAAAAGTTTTCTCGCTTGCAAAGCCGAGATCAACCTTGGAGAAGTGTTTTGACAACTTCCCGAAAAAGAGAATTCGGGTTGATTCGAAAGTCTAAATATCACTTTCTTTGAAAACAGTCAACAATAGCACGATAAGTAGATAACCAATCCATCCCTATAATAACATCGAAATCTCGAATATTTAACTCCACTAGATCCACAAGCATTTTGACATCATTAATCCGAATCACACATCTCTTGAACACATGATGACCAACTAAGAAATCGCCAGTAGGAGTATCAACACACAATTCACATTCAAGAGGGTCAGGCAACACATCAAGCTTCTTTGCAAATTCAGTTGAAATGAAGGAGTGCGTAGCACTAGGATCAAATAACGCATAAGCACATTGCGAGGCAATAAAAATATTACCTGCAACAACTGCATTAGAAGCTGCCGCATCCTCCTTCGTCATCGCAAAAACTTTCCCACTTGTACTTTGTCTTTGTTGGTTCTCTTGGGACCTACCAACGAAAGGGGTATTCCTCCGCATGAAACACTGGTGTGCTAGGTGCCCTTGTCACCCACATAGATTACATGATCTATTGCCAATAGGAGGATTCCTTCGTGTAGGATAATCTCGCAACATGTGTCCCGCTTTCCCACATGAGAAGCATACTCCGGTTTTCCAATGACACTCACCATGATGATAATTTCCACATGTATTACAGGGGCCCTGGTTACTCGAAGCCGGCTAAAACCTCTCCACCTTCCACTACCATCAGTATGGCTACCTTGTACATTTGTGAGCTTAAACCTTTTGGGTTGAGGCGCTTTTTGTGTGCCATGCTTCAGAATGCTTTGTTCCACCTTAATTACTCGTTCTAGCACATCCTTATAAGTTGTTAATACGAAAGATGCAAGTGCAGAATTAATTTCAAGTCGGAGCCCTCCTAGGAAATGGTCGGCCTTATCTTCCTCATTTACTACCAAGTGCTCCGCAAATCTACTCAACTGATTAAAGCGGACTGAATACTCCAAAACTATGGAGTCACCCTAAGATACATGTATAAAGTCAACCTTCATCTTTGCCTGAAATGACTTTGGGAAGAATTGAGCATTGAATGCCTTTTTAAAG
Source organism: Eucalyptus cladocalyx (assembly GCA_017140615.1). Lineage (NCBI taxonomy): Eukaryota > Viridiplantae > Streptophyta > Magnoliopsida > Myrtales > Myrtaceae > Eucalyptus > Eucalyptus cladocalyx. The sequence continues at coordinate 14,719,729 of CM029519.1, forward strand.
TCCTCCTAGGATATAATAACATCCCTACCTCCAAGACTTGGCTTTATTCCATCCTACCAAAACTTTGCTTCACCTTCCAGGTATTGGGTGGCAAATTTAACTTTCCGATCCTCGGGAACTTCTTTAGCTTCAAAGATCCCATCAATCTTTTTAATCCAACACTCAGCCACGAGAGGATCAGCTTTCCCATCAAAAGTGGGTGGTTTCGCCTTTCTAAAATGGGCAAAAGTGCTCGAACCAGTCGCTCCATCTCCAATTAATTCCTTTACTTGGCGATACCAATGAATCATTGCTTGTTCAAATTCAGTTGAACGGGTTGGCTCTTGATCCTCTTCTCTGGCTTCGCGCAAGTCAGGACTCCTATCAAAGTGGTCCTCAAGTCTCCTTCTCAAAGACGCACCTCGAGAAGCTTGAGGCATGTCTCTAGCCTTAGGAGTAGCGACTCGTTTGCCTTTGTAACTCCTACAAAGCGAGGCAAGTGCCTTAGAGTCGGTACTCATGATCACTTGAATCTAAGAATGAAACTACACCTTAGAATCTAGAAGACTAACGCAAAAATAAAATCTATCACACAACCTCACAACGTCCCATAACTATACCCAAAATGATCAAAACTGAGGCTCTGATACCAAAATATGTCACACCCCAAAACTACAAGGAATGGGAATGACACGGCCGTCCTTCAACCCGAAGGACGCAACCTCACACACAACCAACAACCTGATATCAACTTATATCTATATCAAACCATATATATAAATATCGATAAACCATCAAATTGGTTGCAACATTAGAGTTTCTATAATCCACCAAAAAGATATATGCATTTAAAACTCAGACAATCCAACCACTAGCAAGGATCATGTGCACCACTTCTTTAAACCATACCAAAAAAAAATAAAAATAGAACTCCCCAAAAGTTTCCCACCAACGACTCTCTCGCTCTATTTGCTGCTAACCGAGGAACATAAAAAGATTAAAGGAGGAGTGGGATGAGCAACCACAGCTCAGTGAGTAGTACATATCTTCTAAGTAGATCGAACAACCACTATGCATGTATACAAAACAATACCATATAAAAGTTATTTCCCATCATCAAAACTTTATACTAATAAGGAAAACTCATTTAAATCGCCATCAAAAGTCAAGTATCAATGGTCGAATCAATTAAATAATCTTCATCAAAAATACATATCAACGGTCTATCCATTGATCAATCTTTTGCTCAATAACTAACCATGGTCTCGACACAAGATTCTCTTTTTGGCAAGGTCTCCACCTATAAAACTGGTGGCTGGGCCTAGAAGAATATCCTAAACCTGGTATGCATATCCCAAAACCCCTCACTGGGTTCACAGTCATATTGAGCATAAATAACCATTCTCCAATACTAGAAATCCAATCCAAAAATCAATATCTTAAACCAAACAAATAACAATTTGCAACATAGCCCATCATCCATTTCATATCCGTTTCTCAAATCATCATAAATCTTTTCATAAATCAGTCGCAAAGCAATTTCATATATATTTCTCCACAAACCTTGTATAACATGTTTTTCAAACATTTATAATCAACCAAAGAGTAGCAATTGCTCGATTTGGCTTTTATGCAATAAAAATGCTCTTGATTCAATATATATATACACATACATACTTCAAGACATGATTTTATAAAACCAAAGAAGATATAGTACCACTCACCTCGTCGTCGACGACCAAACAACGAACGATACTCGTATTGTCGAACTCAATGCCCTATCAAATAACCGAAAAAAATGTTAAAATCTAATAAAACTATGTCTTTACTACGAAACAACTAAATTATGCCTTAACTCTAATAAAAGGACTTCTACGCGCTAACAAATCACATAACCAAAGCGATTGTTCAAGCCATTCGCAACACGAAGTTTAAGCGCAAAACTTGATCGCGCCTTAACTTTCTCTTTCGAATCCCGATACGAACGTACTTATTGTCAATAGAGAGCCCTTGGCACATAGGATCTGTGATGATTTTTTTGTGATATAGATTGGCTCTTGTTGATAGAGCATTCTGGCATAAGGACCACATAAAGACGCGTATCTTCGTGGGGGGTTTTTGTAACATTAGGCTAGTGGGCCCCAAAAGAAGTAACAGAAAAAAAAGTTAAAAATGCCCCAAAAGAAGAAACGGAAAAAAAGTCGAAAAGTTAATAACGCAAAAAAAAAAAAGAAAAGAAAAGAAAAAAGAGAGGGAAGAGGGCTCGACTAAATAGAAGCTGAGAGTTTCCTCGACCAAAAAGAAGAAGAAGAAGAAGAAGAAGAAGAAGAGAAAAGGGAAGAAAGGAAAGGAGTTTTGGCAAGTGCACATCTCGGATGCCTCACCAAGCCGACTCAACTCCATAACGCAGCACCCGGTAAGAAATCAAGCCATTTGTTCGTCCGATTGAAGTAATTTTTGGATTTATGACTCAAATTCGGAATTTTTGGAAAATCGAGAGGCGAAGTCTGATTTTGGAGTGGTTGAGCCATGTATTTTTGTAGGAATGGTAGTTTAGGGTGTTGTGGAGCCATGAGATTTTACGGATCGTGATTTGAGCTTATGGTTTGTCTGAAACAAAATTTCAAAGTTTCCCGCGTGCAGTGAACAGTACACGTTCAGCAGCTTTGGGCCTGTATTTTGTCATTTTTCGGCTTGATTTTGGCGCAGCCTCATTCAGCGGTACAAATCAACCCAACAGATTATAATACAAATCGTATGGATGCTTGGTTAGCAGAGTTTTTATGCAAAAAGAATTTCACACATAATTTGGAAACCCTGGCGCATATCCTCTAGCAGCTCTGGAAATCCAAAAACCATTTTGTATTTCGCAGGGTTGCTCCCAATCCAGCACAAGTTCGCACAGCGGCCTTTGCATCTACTCAATATGCTCGTCGATGCCATGGTGTGTGGACAAGCTCTCAACCCAGCCTCTCGAACTCAGATCGAGTGTGGAAGCCTCCGGATCCTGAAGCGATCAAGATAAATATTGGTGGAGCCTTTCCTTCTGCATCAAATGAGAGATTTGTGGCGTCTATTTGGCGTGATCACTCTAGCCGACTTATTGATGGATTTACAAACACAGTTCCAACAACTACGGCGCTACAGACAGAAGCTCAAACCCTTACAATTACCTTATGAAACCTGCTGCATAGAAGAATGGAAAGGAAGCAACTCACTATGGAATCTGACTGCTGGGTGCTTGTCAACGCCGTGCAAAATCCATATTCGGCGCCATGGGAAGCTCGTTCACTCATCTTCAAAGCTGCGGCGCTTCTCCCCTATTTCTCTAGGTTAAACATCGCGTACTACAAGAGGGAGGCAAACCAAGCAACCGACTAGGCTGCCAAGGCCCATGGGCATCGAAATCTGCCCTTGAATTCTCCTCCCCCACCTCTGTTGATTTTGCTTTGTATTGACATTCTGCCCTGGAGTAGCACCTTTGGTTAATATAAATACAACGGGCCTCTGTTTTCGACCAAAAAAAAAACTCCCCCCCCCAAAAAAAAAAAAAAAACTTTCTTTCTAAAGTTATTAATTGTATGCTCACATGAAAAGTTCTAATTAGATACTCTTGGTCTAACATTCCAATTTTTCTATGAAATTCTAGTTGATAGCAGAATCTTGTTTCATTTCATTGCACGACAAAGAAAAGTTCAGAGCGAGTGTTTCACGACAGCTATAGGGCGCCTCTGTTCATACCATGTTTAAAGATCATCAGCAAATGAAAAATCAAAATGATAAGGAGGGTGAGTAGATTGGCACCAGCTCTGTGTTTCAATTGAACGATTCCCGACTTATTGAAACGAAATCAAGACTCGCCGGTTGATTTTAGTTGAAATTATCATGTGCAATTTGAAGTTAGAATCATACCACTGAGGAACACTTCAACTCGCACTGGTTGATGATCCTTTCGCTTACTTTTATAAGTTAAATTTAAAAAACCAACTAAGTTGTATATTCAAATACATAGGACAGTCCGGCAAGAAATTGAGCTTGTCTTGTGCGTATATTTCGCATTTCCCAAATTTTCCACCCTTCGCTCTCCCTCGATATACATTTTCCTTCATAGCATCTACTAATTCAACAGCAATGAAAACGAAGAAGTAATAATACATGGAAAAAAGCAAGTGTATGAATTAAGAAAGTTTGATTCCTTGGCTTCGGTGCATCGCACGGCATAATCATCGCCGTTCTTTCGACCCGCTGCACATGGGGCCTGCAACTGGGAAATGGTGAAGAGGGTAGAGAGAGAATTCACATGGGGCCTGCAACTGCATGCGCGTTTGAACAAGCCAGCTATGTCATATAGAAAATATATTGTAGAAATCTAGCCATGGCTTACGCGCATGGGGCCGGCAACTCTATGCCAGTTTGCTAACTACGTTCTGTCGGCGATTTGTTTTTTCTTTCTTTCTTTTTCTATGTCAACCATTTCTCATCCACCCATATCATTTGATTAGTTTTCCTATATGTACTCCAATATTACCTCCCACCGTGCCTCTTTCTTTATTAAGAACATTGGCACAGAGAAAGAGAGAGAGAGAACTGTTAAGCTGAGCAAACTTACCATTATGGCGAGCTCAGAAGTAGGACGGTTGTTAGGAAGCGAGTATCAAGTGTTTTTGAGCTTTAGAGGACCGGACACCCGCATTGGGTTCACCGATTGCCTCTATCATAACTTGACCGATGCTGGAATTCATGTCTTTCGAGATGATGAAGAGCTCCGTATTGATGAAAGGATCGATGAATCGCTTCAGCGAGCAATCGATAACTCCATGATCTACATACCTATATTCTCACGGACCTATGCTTCGAGCCAATGGTGCCTCCGTGAGCTCACGCAGATCGTGGCAAACACCTCCAGACCGGGAGGTAATAAAGAGATTCTACCTATTTTCTTCGACGTGGGGCCTGATGATGTTAAGCTGAAAACTCTGTTGTATAACAATGCCATACTCATTTTGGAGCGCAAGAAGAAGTTGAGCAATGAGGAAGTAAATGAGTCGAGAAAGGCTCTTGTGGATGTTGATGCGATAAAGGGGTGGGAAGCGAAGAAATATACGGGGTAAGCTAACTGCTTTCAAGATACTTGCTTCCCCAATTTTCTTCAACACTTGAATTGCAGACGTATAAATTTCAGTATTATTGAGTTGGGGCTTTCATTATAGTAATACTAGACGAGGAACCTATGCTACGATTGTCAAAAAAAATTGTGAAATTGGTTAACAAGGTAATCTCATCAAATGGGCGAACAATGATTTTAACAGCTACGTCGCTATATTAATATTTGATTACGGGCAGTGGGAGAAAAGAAGAATGGGATAATGAAATGTCATGCTCATTGCTAGCTAATCATTTAATCTAGCAATACAGGAAACATTTCTCCTCTTGAATACACGGTGTTCAACTTCTGTAGTTGTTGCTTGAGCATCAATCACAAAATGTCAATTTCAAATTCATAAATATATCTATTTTGCATGAACGTGATTAACATATTCCCGAGATTGCTAAAATCTCGTGTTAAAATCAAATCAAATTTCAGGTTTTGACATGGTGCACGCATTGCCAAGTGCAAAAGATGTGTGTCTTGGAGTGATGTTAATGTCCAATATGGACTCTTAGAAGATCATTTCTAGATCTTTAAGGTCCATTATATGTCCGACTGTTGTCTTTTTTGTTCGGTGCTCGAATACGATCACTTCTAGCTAGGCATCGCAATTTCGCATTTTTCCCCAACAAAATGGTTTTTCATTGTGGCAGCCACGGCAAGCTCATCGAATTGGTAGTTGAGGAGGTCGTGAAAAAGCTGAAGACAAAACATAAACAGGTGACTGAACAGTTAGTTAGAGATGATGATCAAGTAGCAGCAGTAAGTGAATTGTTAGACATCGACTCTGACAGTGTGCGACTGATTAAAATTTATGGTATGGGCGGTATCGGTAAAACAACTCTCGCCAAGATTGTCTTCAATGAAGTCTCTTCTCATTTTGGAAAGTGTTGTTGTTTCCTTGAAAATGTTCGAGAGAAATCATCAAGAACTAATGGTTTTGTTGAGTTGCAAAAAAAGCTATTATCAGAAATCAGCCATTGTGCAGGAACAAGGGGCATTGATGAAAGTGATTATGGAATGAAGAGGGCTGGAGACATACTTTGGAATAAGAAAGTCCTCATCGTACTTGATGATGTTGATAATAGAGAACAAGTAGAGAAATTAGTTGGAGTGAGAAATTTGTATCCAGGATCAAGAATATTGATTACAACTAGAAATAAGGATATCGACACACCAAACTATCAAATTTTAGATTATGAAATGGAGGTGATGAATACAGATAGAGCGCTTGAGCTTTTCAGTAGGCATGCATTTGGCGGTGTCTCTCCTCCAAATGATTACAATGATCTTTCAAGGGAAATTGTATTAGCTACTGGGAGACTTCCTTTGGCTCTTGAAGTAATTGGCTCATTCCTATGCCACAAAAAAATGACAAAACAATGGAAAGAGACATTGGACCAGTTGAGAAAAGGACAAGTCGAGAATGTTTATGAAAAGTTAAAAGATCAGTTATGATGCCTTAAGTTTCGAGCAACAACAAATTTTCCTTGATATTGCATGCTTTTTCATCGGTGAGGATAAGACAAATGCAATTTACATGTGGGAAGATTGTGACTATTTCCCACACACCGGAGTTGAGAAACTCATTAACTTGTCTTTGGTAAAAATTTTGGAGAATGATGTATTTTTGGAGAACGATGTGTTTTGGATGCACGATCAACTCAGAGATCTTGGTAGAAATATTGTTCGCATGGAAAATCCAATGAATCCTGGAGAGCGCAGTCGATTATGGATTGATAAGGAGGCCCTTGATGCAATAAAGACAAAAGAGGTAAAGCAATTCTAGAGGAACTAATAGTTTATGACAATAACACCTCTGCACTAACTTAGGATGCTCTATCTTCTTCTTGTTTTTTTCTTTTTCCTTTATAATACTTTTCCTTTATGAAATATAATATGAATATCACTCATTTCCCATTCTTGTATGCAGATAAAAAAGAATGTTCAAGCACTATATCTTGATATACATGCACAAGATTCCCCTAATGTCGTTGTTCAAAGTGAAGAGATTGGTAGGTTTGAACATCTAAGGTTCCTCAAGTTAAGTAGAGGAATCTTTGTTGGCAACTTTGAGAATCATCTTACTAGATTAAGATGGTTTTCTTAAATTTTCCTCCGGGAAAAAATGAATGGACTAATTTGTACCTAAAGAACATGGTAGTTCTTGAACTTTCAAACCATCTTTACTTAGATGACTCAAGAATACAGGACTTAATCCAGGTATGTATTCTAGTCTATTTATTTGAAAGTAATATATAATTGTTCATATATTGAATGTTGTATTAATTTTGACAGATGGCAAGAAAATTGAAAGTTCTCTCTCTTGTAAATTGTGCTAAAATAAACGGAACACTGGACTTCTCTAGATGCCCTGATTTAGAGAGGCTTGCTTTCGAAAGTTGTTCCAATTTGCGGAAAATTGATGGCTCTATTGGAAAGTTGAAGTGTCTAATTGACCTGAGGATTGTGCATTGCAAAAGTATTGAATATTTGCCCAAAGAAATTGGTGACCTAGTGAATTTGAGGCATTTCACTATAAAGTATAGCGCAATGCGTAATTTACCACATTCCATATGGAAGTTGAGATCATTATGTGAGGTGTATTTTATAAAACCCAAGGAGGCATCAGGTGCACCATGGGAGTTACCTAGAGATATTGGAATACTTCAGAATCTGGAAGTACTTGAAGTGGATGATCCTTATTTAAAAGGTCAAATTCCTTTGGGAATTGGAAGATTGTCCACTCTGAGAATCCTAAATCTATCGAGTACTAATGTTAGTGAAGTTCCAAAGACCATTAGCATGCTTCCTTGCCTACAAAGATTGAAGTTGAGGCAATGTGATAAGATTCAGGAGTTACCTGTGCTCCCAATAAGTTTAACTCATCTAGAAGTGTCATCTACATCATTGTGGGTAGTCCCCGATCTCTCAAACTTGACTAATTTGATTGAGTTGGAACTACATGGAGCAAGAGGAAGTGATACTGTAATGACTCTTTTGATTCATAGTAAAATCGAGCCGGTGGGCTGTCAGTGTGGGAGAGTGGACGTAGGTTTGGATTAAGCCGAACCACTATAAATCTTATGTTCTTATTCTCTTCCCTAAACTCTTTTACTTTGATCGTAACTCTATTTGATTATTAGAGTCTAATTTTCTTTTCAAAGTCTATTGCTAAATAGACTTGGGTTAAAAGTAAAATTTTGTACTTTACTCTACAAAATTTGTTTTCGCACGCATTCACTCCCCTCTAGGTGCTCGTTCTAGCATTCACACCAGTGACAGACAGTATGCTTCCTTACCTGCAAACACCTGAGTTAAAAGAATGCGATAAGATTCAAGAACTGCCAATGCTTCCTCCAAGTTTAAACAATCTACAAGTGTTATCTATATCGTAGCAAATAGTCTCAGTTGTCTCAAATTTAACTGACTTGGTTCAGTTGGACCTATCTGATGGCTCTAGTTGGAGAGAACGAGGCAAAACTTGCCCGTTAGTAGGGTGGATTGGGAGGTTATTTTAGACTGAATAAGCTGATGTTGAATCTTCTCAATGTCCCTGCTCCTACCATGTCGGTTTCCTTTCCTCAGTTAAAGGAGCTTCATTTGTCAAGGTTGGACCTGCAAAACTTGCACCACTTCCTCAATCTCTGTTAAAATTGGGCCTTGATAACTTCAATTCAACTATGTCACTCTCATCCATATTAGAAAATTTTGTCTGAGTATAGAGCTCTCACGATCCTAATAACAAGAAATTCAACTCAACAGGCTTCAACTTCAAAATTTAACAGGGTCGGTTTTGAAAAGCTGTCAACCCCTTGAGATATTCATGCTATCAAAAATGAGGAAGCTCAAAACTGGTCCGAGTATGATATTGCTCAAAGCTAGTTGAGATCCAACTTGCAAGGCTGTGCGAATCATTGGAAGCATTTCCTATCAATCTGTTGTGAGTCCTTGGGAAAGGTTAGCTTATATAGATGAAGTAGAGTCTGCCAATGAATCGATTATTTGTGGAGGGAGACCAATTTCTCTGTTACGAGTATTAAATAAGCTTAAAAAGTTTCTACTTAGGGGTTGCCAGAAGATACTCCAAATTCAACTACTAGGTACATCAGAATCAGGGAAGCGTCTGACACCTCAGATTATTGTTCTCTGGGAAGTGTTCGTGGTTTATCAAACTTAAAAAAGCTCGAGTATTTATAATCCCTAGCTGCGATGGGCTACAGGTTGTTGAGGACCTTGACAAGTTAGATTTTTTGAATCAATTAACCATTCGTCGATGCGGATCAGTAGAAAGGTAGATGATGTATCACTAACAGAATTGCCAAAGCATTGCAACCTAGATATCTTCAACTGCGGGAAATTAGCTGAGGCTAAGAAACACTGGCTCCATCCAGTTCTTGCAAGCACTAGAAGGTGAGTTTGAACCTTCTCCTTTCTTTCTTTTTTTTTTCTCACCTTTTTTCTTGATGGATAGCAACAATTGCTTAATTGTACCCCTGTTTGCTTACTCCCATGTCTATATCACTTACACATAATAAACATTTGATATGTTAATATAATCTGATATTGCTTGTCTATGATACATGTAGTGTCTCTCCACCTAATAACTTATTCTAATATAATGAATTGGAAAGAGAGATTTGGCATATTGTGGAATCTAAATGAAATGATTCAGAATGCCATCGAACAAAAGTGAACTCAACTTTTGAATACGGACGGATCACTTGTTCTGAACCCCAGTCTAGTGTGAGGTGGGGGCATCTTGCATGATCTCCTCGGCTGTTGGGTTTCGGGCTTTTACTGGTTTGGGGAACCATGGCGACCCGGATTGCGGAATTGTGGGCTCTTAGAGAGGGTCTGAGACTTGCTCTGCAATGTCATGTATTCACAATGAACTCGATGCAAGAGATCCTTCATGACAGGTTTCTCAATAAAACAACTTGTAATGAGATCTGAAACCGCTCTTTTTTGGAATGCAGGACCATCCTCAGGAGCTTTACCCAACACCGGATGGAGCACATACCTAGAGAGGCAAACCAGTACACTGATTTCGTGGTGAAGAAGGGTTGCTTGAAATTGGATAATCTCAAGATCTTAGAGGAACCTCCATTAGACATTTTGAAGCTACTGGAGTTTGACTGTAGGTGCTGTTGTGTCCAAAGAGCCGTTAGAATTTGCATAGTAGCTTTTTCTGCATTTTACGACCACTGGGTCCTCAACCGCTGGTGGAGAATGAAGAAAAGAAGAAGAGAATGATAAAGATCATCTTATTTTGCCTGAAACAGAGATGGGAATAACAGAGGAGAAAAGAAAATTGCTGCTGAAATTCGCATTAAGAAACGAGAGAGGCCTTGTTCCAAATTTTATCTCCCCTCTTCTTCAATCAAATATAGGCAAAGAATGTCTACTTAGTATCATACCCAACACCTTGATTAGACAGAATCATGAAATATCTCATCAAGACATTCTACAAAATCCAAGACATCACAGCTCGACCGACATCCTTAAGAAACTCGCCTGCAGCTCGCACACTCTTCCAACGCCTTCTGGACGACACCATCCCTCAGGAGCTGTGGAAAAAACAGCCAAGATGCGGTCACCATCACGAATGTGACCGTCATCAGACCCGTCAAAACCCTCGGCAACCGCCACTTCGTGCCACACTTCCTCTTCACCACCACCTCGATCACCAAACATGCTCCGTGGAGCACGAAAAACCACATGACCTCCCAAGTAGGCTTCACGCGCCCCATGTAGAAAAACATCAGCTCGTGCATGAGCCCAGAAACCAGGAAGGAGGCCATCACTGCTGGCAGCGCCGCCCACTTGCGCCCGATTGCCGCCGACGCGGCATAGTGGAGTGGTTCATATATGGTCAATCGCAGGATGTTGGTGACCATGAGGTTCCACCGCTTCCCCCAGAAGTCTTGAAGTGAAGACGAGAGGTACGGCTCACGGAACTGCGGCTCCAGCTCCATCCCAAAGGCTGCTCGAGCTGTGGCTTGTATGGATGATAAGATCAGATCAAGGGCAACGTATAGGTGGCAGCAGTAGATTAACAAGATCAGGTTTGGATGGAAATGGTCGCCGTAGTCGTATACACGTAATAGCATCACAAAAAGCAAAGCTTTTGTGGATAGTTCAGCAGCAAGATGGTTTTGGGTCTAATGTTTTCAGGATTTTGAGGAAGTGGGTTTTCTTTATGATGGCCATTTTGAGGTGAGCGTGTGTGATCTTTGGTGTTCTGTGTCCTCTGTGGTGATTTCTTAAGGGGCGTCCGTTGGATCTTGATGGGTAAGCAAGCAATGGCCAAGAAGCGTGGAAGAGAGATTGGAGGATCTGAAGATAAAGGCCCTTTGCCAAAGGCAAAGAGGAGGAGCTTGGAGTTGCCAAGCCATGAAATGATGAAGCTAGTTTGGCCTATAAGATTCACAGCTGATAGATTGAGAGGAAGATAAAGAAAGAGAGCCACGACGGGAAGAATCGGTAAGAGCCTTCTAGTGCCTTTTGGGATGATCCTGCCCACTCTGTAGCAATAGCACAGAGACATCAAAGCTGTGATGCATACCTTGAAGAAGTTGTAAATCTCTCCTTCCATGCTCTCTCTCTCTCTCTCTCTCTCTCTCTCTCTCTCTCTCTCCCCTCTCCCCGTTCCTTAATTTTCAGCTACACTGTCTTTGGATCTCTTCGCTGGACAGCTGAACATGATAGAGTTTTGCGCGAGTTTGATAGTCAGAATATTGACAAGAAAAGGTCAGTCTTATCTTCAATAAGCAAAGACCTAGTAAGCGGCTTGCCTGCTTTTTATTTATTGTTTCTCATCTTAGCAATGCTTAAATGGACCTCTCTTTTTTTGTGCAGGAATAAAAAAAATGGTCGGTACTTTACTCATATTATTGCCGCGTGAGATGAATCGGCAATTTTTTATGTCGAGTCAACGACCTCAAAGCATGTTATGTGCGGCAGCTTTTGTAATATAGCCAAGGATGCACAGAAGAATGGTCAGACGAACAATCTTCTTTCCCTTCATAGTCTTCAGAAAAAAAAATGGTGTTGCTATTACTGAACTCTTAGGCCAGACATGAAAGACTAAGCGTGTGTAAAGTTTGTAAGGTTTTCTATGCAATTTGAGATCAGGCATCTGCGCAACAAAAGAGTAATCCACTCTGATTCTGAACTGAGCGGTTGCAGAACTTGGGCTGTTGTTATAGACAGACAAGATTCAAGAAGACTCAACCGACACGGCCCTTGAACATTGCAGTTGTATAAATATGAGGACAAGATTTGAGTTGTACCTCTAAAACTTGCCGAGGCTTATGTATTAGCAGAACAAAAGAATGGAATTGTCATTACCGTAAAGGCAGGCATGGCCATTGGCCATTCCCTCTTTTATTTTCTTCTAGAAAGATTATTATTTTTCAGAGTGTACCTTCTCGTCGCTCTCCCATACTTCACCTCAGAAACATATTTGACATTTAACATTCATTTCTTGGATTCTCATATTCTCTCTGTCACAAACAAACACAGATATTAAGATACCCATTCCCATCCATCCTGGATCGTTTCATCATACAAGTCATATTGGTCTTCTCTCCTCATCACAAACTATCTCCTTTCCAAGAGTTAAATGCTATTTCAGAATCCCAGAATGCAGTAAACAGGATCCAAACTAACAAACACCGACCAACACAAATAATTTTTTTTTGGTAAGGACCAACACAAATAATTAAACGGCAACTAAAATAAAGGATTAAAGGGATGGGAGAAATGGAGACAAACATCAAAAGCAGCATCACCAACAAATTTGAGCAACTCCATTAATGCGAAGGAAGCAAATACAAGTAGCGAGTCGGCCTTTACTTCACCACTTCCTTGTGCACAGAATCAGATAAAAGATACCACAAGATATAGATGACAAAAACATACATTGCTCTTGACAACTAGTTCTTATGATCACAGTGCTCATTAGAGCGAGAGACAGAGACAGAAAATGCTCAGATGCACCACTTCCAAATTACTCATAAGGAACAGCAGCTTCTTTCTTCAAACCTATTTTCTTCATGCCAATAACATTTCGAACAAATATCTTGTCTCAATTGTCTAGATGACCATCCTGGACGAAAGTGAAGATAAGTTACACAGCTATGGTAATACATCAGATACATCAACCAGTGAAACAAGCAAGACCAGGGCCATGTTTGACAGAGTTGGGAGAGCGCTTCATGAAGTTGAACTCCAGTCTTTTCGGATGTCAAAAGTGTAGTTGATCTCAAGGTAACACTTGTTGTCATCATCAACAAACTAGAGGTCAAAAACAAAAGCAGAAAGGAAATTGGTAAAAACAATACGCACGGAAATCATTGGTGAGAAGATAATCACAGCGAACTTTTCTATCTAGCGATCAAGTTTTTGAAAGATATAACCTCGCACAAATCATCAATGTTGAAGCTAATAACCAACTAATTTTTCTTTCCTACAGATCGATCTCGGTGACAAATATGAATGCAAGGCTGTTGTCAACCAGTGATTCAGAAAAAGCAGTTTTTAAATGTTGAAGGCCAATTTCATGCCTCCTTTTGATGACTGGATATCTAAACAAACCAAGTTGACTACTTGTTGCACAATTCTTCAAGCTCCATTACCTATATACATTTAAATTCCCTTTTCCTAGACATAAAGTTTGAATTAGAAGAAAAATGACTCACGATTATCTATCAATCATGATCTATGAAAATGCATGCAAGGCAACTTAGCAATCAAGGTACAGGAAGGAGCTGCACAAGTTGACTATTGAAATTTGGAATTGCACATAGTAAACTGACAAGCTGTCATCCACACAAGTGAATTATAGTCTCGGAAATTTCAGCTTGTCTAAGAGTGTATACCAAGATGCCATCACTTAAGAGTTTAGCACCAACAATCTAAGACATTTCATCATCTTTTTAACATAACTCATTTGCCATTGCTGGTGCATTATATCGAGGGAAAAGGAGAAGTAACTGAGCTAACCTTACTTCTGGCTGAATAGGATCCTCTAGCAAATATGCCAGACGGTGTCGTCTCTTCAGGCATTTCATGCATGTAGGACTCCTGCTGTGGACTGAAAGTTCCGATCATCTCCTTTGTGCTGTCCACTGCAAAATCAGACAATGCAAGGTGAGAAGAAAACAGAGCTTAATTTACAAACCATGAAATTGCAAGGTTGAGAAAAGAGGGGCGTGGTGCTACCTTTAACACCAGTTTTCCATACTGTGTTGCTGTATTTGAGACCCGACACGATGTTGTTGCTGACCTGGAAGGTGAACTTGAGCCTATAACGGCTGCCTTCTTTCAAAGTAAACCACAAGCCTTTGGGCTTTCCATTCTCAGGAATTGGCAGTAGTATATCAGGTCTACCAGGAGAAATTATTGCAAGGTTCACAATCTTGACATCTGGTTCCACTGTTTCTACATTGCAAAGGAATGATGAAAAGAAAATGATCAGTGAAAATGGAATTAGGATCATCATTAGAAAAAAGGAGTTTTCAATCAATTACTCAATCCAGTCATCATTCAAGCTCTGGATCAACCATGAATATGCAGTTCCAAAGCCAGCATTCAATTTGCTAAGGACATCAAGAGAATGTTAACAGGGCATTCATCTCAAACTTGATTTCATTTTCTGAAACAACACTTGGAAAAAAATAACAATCTCAGTGATGGCATCGATAGCAAATTGGAACTCGAGGGAAATTTACGCGTTCACTTAAAATTACGAAAAACAGAAAGCCAAAACACAAGGCTCTGCACTGCAACAACCGAGTTCGCTTTGAAAGCTACTTTAAAAGAGATTTTCTTTTTCGTTCTTTTTCATCAGCTCTCATGCACATACTTAGTCTGCTCTCTCAATCAAAGACAGATCTCTCACATTGAGACTAAAAGATTCATAAGATAAACTTCCTTATAGACTGATCACCTTACCTCATACAGGAACCAGATTTTAGAACTCGCCCTTTCTCGAGACAGTAATCTCAGCCATCTTATGAACTTGGCAAGCTTAATTTTAGAGGGATTTTAGCTAGTATATTTGCACCTTTTGAAGCATTCACACATACCTACAGAGATCCTAAAAAGGAGACACCTACAAAATTATCTAACCAAAATAACCTTAAGAAAGAAAAACAACTAAGCCTCATCCCACTAAGTTTGGTCAGCTGCATGAATCATTTTATGTTGTTGCACATTTTTTCTATATAAGTCTCCCGTACGATCAGAGTACAAACATTTGTAAGTTGCAACCTGTAATTCCAATCATAAACAAGTTTGAAATAAAACCTCATTGTCTACTATGGCAAATGAAACTAGCTTACAGATCTGCTTACTTTCAACCACATTAACCAAAATTGCACCCATCCATGCGCTCCATTGATCAGCAATCTTGGACAAACAATGTTTTGGAACTTTTTTCCATTTTATCTTTAAGAAAATTGCAAACTTCATAAGCCAACTGTTCAGTTCTGCCAAACTTTTGTTGATTGTAGATGACCCTATCCTAGTTCAATTTTCACATCCCTTGTGCCAGTTAAATCAGGAAATAATTTGTACACTTTTTTTTTCTTTGGGTGATGAAAAAATTACCTCCAACAGAATCAAAGTCCACGCTTCCAAGAAGCTGTTCCTTCCACCTCCTCAAGCTTTCATCATCCTGCATTCCATTCTCAAAAACATCAACATCAAAAACCCACAAAACTCACACCCCAGCAACTTTCAACACAGGCCTAAAAAATAATCTTTTTTTTTTCTTTTCTGCAAACCTTATCCTTTTCAAACTGTTCCTTGAGAGTGACCTGAGGACCCAAGTCAATCTTCTTCGCGTCCTCCTCCTCATCATCCTCGGTGGCGCATACGGAGCTCTCGCTCATGGTCCTGTGAATCTTCTCCCCATGCAATTCGTCCACCTCTTCATTCGGAGGCGTCTTCACCTCTGTACTTTCCTTGGACCTGCTGCTCTTCTCATCAAATCCCATGTTCTTGGAACTTGAAGCCACTCCAACGGCCAAAGACATCAACAGCACATCCAAAACACAAGAACAAAAGCAACGTCCAAACGACGCGCGCAGGATAAAACCAACCCCGCTCACTTACCAAATCGAAAAACACAAGGAAAAGGGTTCGAGGTAATTGAGGGAAAAACACAGCGAGAACCCAGCAAGATCCTTGCTTTTGCGAACGAAAAGAAGAGAGAGAGAGAGACCAAGAAGAAGAACAAGAAGGACGCCCCGATGAAATCAAAAGCAGAGAGAGGCGGAGGAAAACAAAAGGGAAAAGATGAAAAAGAGGGACTTGGGTCAAAGAATCCAAGAAAGGCAAATGCAGACCAGTTAAAGAGAACCCAAGAACGCAAACGCAGAGGAGAGAGAAAGGATGCAGAGGAAAGGAAGAATGGAGGGACGAGAGGGGAGAGAGAGAAAAGAAGAGGGCTGCTGTTTAGGGATGTTCCAAGGAGGAAACGGTCATGTGGTGATGCGAAATTGTGTATGAATGAGCTCGCAGAGAGAGAGAAAAACAGAGAAAAAAAACAGAGAGACAGGACAGAGAGAGACAGAGGAAGAGAGAGAGAGAGAGGGAGGGAGCAGATCGTGAGGGTCACTCAGTCAGGCCAAGAATGGAGGGGAGGCACGCGCACATCCGCGCACGAACCAAAGCCCACCGGGGTTTCGCCTTGGATTTCGCTCATCATTTTGTTTTTCCTTCCCCTGCTTTGACCTCTTCCTCCCCCTCCTCCTCTCCTTCTGCTTTACTTCTTGCTTTTTGGCATTTTCTCTTTTGGTTTTCCCACCTCCAGCTGATTTTTCTTTCCTCTTTTCCTTTTCTTTTCTACGTTCCCGTCACTGCTGAAATGACTTTTCTTTACCTCTCTGCAGATCTCGCGATTTTGGTATGTACAGATTTGTTCAAAAGGCATTAACCATGTGATTTGATTGAATAGGCAGCTTATCTGTGTCATTAGGAAACTTGTAATTTAGAAAGATAATTATGAATAAATAAGTGAGTTGCGTGTTCTTTTTAGTTGTGCCGATGTAATTTGATTTTTCAATTTTAGCAATTCCATTGTAACATAATAAGCATCTTTCATGTAATATTCATTGTTGTTAACTTTTATACTAAAAAGGAATTATGTATCTATAATACACAAGGATTTGGTAATTATAACATACTTGTAAAAAATCTCCATGTTATTGACCAGTTTTCATGAGAAGTGTCTTCGTTTAACAAGTAATGATTCCAATCAAAGCCTAAAAGTTATTTTTCCCAAAGAAGCATACATATTAACCCAGTAATCTGCTATAATAAGTAGCTATATTTGTCATTAAGAACCTTAGACTCAGAAAAATAAGTATGAAAATATAGTTTGTCACATTTCGCCTGCGTTTTAGTACTTGTAGTTATGAGAAAGTTAATTTGACTTTCGAAGTATATAATTTCACAATTAAAAAATAAGCTTCTTAATAATAATTTTTTTTTCATTTTTCTCCATGTACTTCATAATTTTCATTTAGAATAATTAGGGATAATACATCAAGCAACTATAATCAATAATTTTCACTATGGTTAATGACTTTTCATTGAGAAGTATGAACCTATCCATAATTAGTTATTTTTCATGTGATTCATGACTTTTCATGGGAAAAAATAACTTTCGTGCTATCATTATAATTAGTAAATTCCCCATGTGATTTAGTCAATCGTGACAAGAGAAGTTGACAAATAATTATTTTAACCCTTCACATTTTCACAAGATCGAAAGTATTTTGACAAATTATTATTTTACAAAATATTTTCACTTGTGATCAATCACTTTTCCATTTTCAAAAATAAATATGTAAATACGAACGACTAATAATATTTCCATGTGATTTGCGATTTTCCATTAGGAAAATAACCTTTTCTTTCTATCAATAATTAAACTAGTGACTTGTGTTATTCGTTCACGAGACAAACAATTATCCTGTCATATGCCTTGGGATTATCATGTCACATGCAACGACATTTTTGTCACGTCGTGGGTTTTGGTGGTGCTCTATTCAATGCACAAGACAGCTCCTACGCATGTTTCTCAAGGAATCATCTGCACGTGAGCGCTTTGAAATTACCAAGATTCAATCAAATGGGCCACCATGAACAATTGGGAATGAAACTCCTGGCAAGCTCAAAATAGCCATTTTGTCAAATAAAATACGAAGCTTTAATTTTCGGATTCATGTTAATTAGCACTTTGAATATAAGAAACAGGTTTTTAATGGGATGATTGAGGTTGATCAAAATAAAATCATAAAATAAATGTATTTGAAGTCTTAAAACTTATCAATAAAGTACAATTAAGTCTTAAAACTTTAAAAAAAAAATGCAATTAAGTCTTAAAACTTATAACGAAAATGCAATCGAATCCTAAAATTTTCAAAAAGTGTTATTAACAAAATGACATGATTTGATCAATTTGACAAATTTTAGAACTTGATTATACTTTTTAAAAATTTTAGGATCTACTTGCACTTTTTGAAATTTTATCACTCGATTCACTTTTTTAACAAATTTAGAGACTTCTAGTTTTCTTATCCCTAAAATCATCTTGGCATGCTAGTTGCAATTTTCCATTTATTTGGTTGACGATTCGAGGGCACGACTCTAATTAGCTGACTCTCTAGAGGGAAGCTAACACAATAGCCCACCAACATGGCTCCCATCAAAACATAAGTTCTGCATGGCATAAAAGGAAGTTGTAAGCATCGTTTCTAAAGTCGAATGTATGAAAAACATTCTTACAATTGGATCAATGTTACGGAGCTCAAATTACATTGGCACATTGATTGATTCGTATCATCTGTCCAAGAACAAGAATCTTCTGGTTTTTTGGCCCATAGATAAGAGAGTTTAGTCTCTATCAATTTTGTGAGCCACATCCCTTTTAGTAACAACCATCATCAAGTGCCTTCATTTAATAATGAGTTCGGCCATCTAATCAACTAAAATCAAGAGAGGATGGATGCATCCACTCAATCTTCAACCTTTTAATTTACGGCGAAAATAAAAATCTTTATCTGGAACCATCAAAATTTCGGTTATTGGTTAGCCTGTCAATTAAGCCATCAATAGCCCTTTGTAAAGTCTCATGGTAATTATGTAAACCGAAAGTTGTTAATTCCGATGGGAAGAGAGAAAGACTGGAGCTATCAAAACGTTAGTGCAGGCAGTTGCTTGACATGTTGAGTTGCAATGCTATTATCACAGTAGGGGAGAGAGAAAAAAATCAAAACGGTGGTGTCCATTGCTAGTGCTCATAAATTTTATGGCTTAATTGCACAATGAGAAGATTCCAAAGTTGAATGGTACTTATATATGTTTTTTGTATTTCTAATACACTTATTTCAAATTATAGCTTTGATATTGAAAGAAATTTCTCTTTCCATTCTCCACTTCAAAGATTGGAGGACTCCTAGAATAGCAGATAATATTCCTCAACTGGATTTTAATATAAGGGCAAGAGATGCCTGCTGTGTACATAGAGGTGCTTTGCCCATGATTGTTGACCCAACTCAAAGCCTCCAAGGGAGTTGGGAGGGTCCAATAATCAAAGGGAAGGTCATCATTAAACATCACTGATAATCCCTTAATGGAAGGAAAATGATTCTAACGTTCTTTTTGACTGGGTAAAAAGAAAATGAGCTATCTCAACATCAACTCTCACACCAAAAGCGCCTTAATATATGAACAGTGATTGTAGTAATTTTCTATTGATTATGACATAAATGATCTCTAAACTTTTATTTATTATTCATTGTCGACATTTGCTAGAGTTTCTTGGGTTCTTGAAATTTCCAATTACATTACAATGGGGTCCTTCTATTATGTGCATGGACAAAATTTGCTAATGAGTGTTTCTTTAAGATTTCAATTTGTCATTTGTCCCAACTTTTTGCCTATTAAGAAGCTTACTAAAGCAATCTTTAAACTTTAATAAGGTTGTAGAAAAAGAGAGAACTATGCATAAAGTAGTTAGGATTTCATTATTGTCCCTTGTGCCCCGGAAATTTGACGCAACAGTTCCTTCTTATACAATGGAAAAGTAAAATGAAAAAGAAAGAAAGAAAATTTGAGCTTCTCTCTTATTTTTGCCTCGTCTACTGAAACTAAATCTTCAGAATCAATACAAAAATTGCTGCCAAAGAAAGCAGAGCAAGCAAAATAAGGAACCCAGTCCTCTTTGATTTTCTCTCCATAGGTATGTAGGAACTCATCTTCTCTGACATGCTCATCAGAAATCCCAGCATCCTCTACAAGAAAAAAAGGAAAAGAAAAGAAGCAATCAGAAAAGCAAAACTGAGATTAAGATATTACATATGCATGTGCAAAGACATAACTTGTAGAACTCATACCAATCTGAAGATATCCATGTGAGGAAACGATTCCATGATCATCTCCACATTCCTAAAAGAAGTTACCAAAAATAATAAACGTTATAAGAAAAGTATAAATTAAAAAAGAAAAATGTGACACTGAAATTAGTCATGACTTTCTTCCAGCTTCTCACCTTATTAGCACTTTTCCTTGGTATATCTGGCATATATGGAAGCTGAAACCTTTTCCTAAAGGCATAGTTTTCTTGTTCCATTCTGCTTATATGTTCATGAAGCAAGATATGAGATCATAATTCATATTTGAAGGCAAGAATCTCAACTGGAAAGACTCAATTGAGGGTACCTAGCTTCCACGAGACGCCAACGGTCATTCCATCATGCATTGTTGGTCGCACCACGATCTCGATGTTGTTCCCCAAGGTGTTGATAAGATAAGAGAAAAATGCCAGAACTTGCTGCAACAAAATATGAATAACGCAAACATCTCATACCCAAACCCAATATAGAACAAGTGCCATTTCTAACACACAGATTTGTCATTTCAATGCAACGGAAACTAGAAATGGGCATTAGTTCTTGTTATGAACTGAAGGAGATGATTAAATACAGCCATGAACTTTGAAGTATATGTTTATGTGCATTTCAATACCAAGCTTTGAATTTACCTTTTTCCCCTGGAATGCCCAGAAAAACGGGATGAAGTTGGAGACACAACGGCATTCGTCTCCAAGAATATCCGATAACTCCCGGAGATTTTTGTTCTGTATTGCCTCATAAAGCTTGAGGACAGCTTCAAGAGCCTGGTGATCATCCTCTCCTGACGACGGTGAATTGGTAGCGGTTAATGCCTTTAAGCGTGAGTCCTTCCTCCTCAAAATCCATGGTTTATGCAAAGATCGGGGTAGATGATAACTAAGAATAAAGCTATTAGATGTTGTGGGAGGATCACTATGAATGTGAATGCCATGGAAATGACTTAGTTGAGGGATGCATGGATGGGAACTTGAAATAATTTCTCTGCAGCATAGCATGGCAGATAGAGGGAATACCAGTAAACCCATTTTCGATTGGAGAAAGATGATGCGAATGCATAAATAGCTAAAAAAAGATTAAGGAATCTGAAGAATGATTGAATATGGAGCTGAGGGTGATTCTATGAGAAAAGAATAAAGCAACTTCACCATGCATCAGTGACAAGCTAGGGATCTCCCCTTCTCTGTGCTAAAGCTGCAGAGCACTCCTTTGCCTTCGAACATTCTATACTCATGAAATTTTTCCTTTAAATTGTATGAAACTACAAGCTACAGATCTGCATCTCCTTTCAACTATAGGACCTTGAAAAATCATCAATTGAAATAGCGAATTTGGAACAGGTAGATTGATGATAAGCTTATCAACTGGCATGATGGTCCATGAACTTATTACAAAACCTTGCCCAGCATGGATCACGATGCTCAACGTGTCAATGAGGGTGAGAAAAGAAATTAAATGAGAGAATCAACCATCTAGCCGAAGCAAACGACCTACGCCAAATAATTCGGTTTTTGTGTGAAAACCAATTCTCGAATAATCAATATGCCATTGAAAAAAAGGCACTTAGGGCATTCGACAAAGTAAATATTTATCATAACTCGAAAACCATTATCTTGTAGCGACACACTAAAAGAAGAATAAGCTCTAAAAATTCAACATGTTCTGACGTGCCTTAAATAATTATAATACATTATTGTAAATGAGTCCCTTGTTATTCTAACAAGAACAAAAGGGAGAGAGACCCTTGTTATTAAAAGATTAATATTACAAAGAATCTCAAACTATACTCACTATAAAATAAATGTCCCGAATTTTTTTTTATCACTAAAAATCTTAGACCTGTCCATTGTTACACAAATACCAAAAAAAAAAAAAAAGTTTGTCCTAAAATACCCTCAAACTTATACCAATGTGAAATATATGCTCTCCATTTTAGTTCTATACTAGATATATTTGTCAAAGTATGGATTTTTTCGTGATACAACAAAATTGAAGATAATTATATCATAATGGACAAGTTTAGGGATTGTGGTGACATAAAAAAAGATTTAAGATATTTGTACACCGTACAATTTTGGGTTTTTTTAAGGTATTCCCCTCATTTAAAACAAGTGCTTTTTCCTGGCCCAAAACAGTCATCCTTTGGATCGATAAGGATAGGGCTTGGACCAAAGAAATTTCGTTGCTTTGGCGAATCGTGGGCCGGCCCGACCCGAATCCGAGCCCAGATCTGTTGCCTCTCTTCTTCTTCTTCCTTCCTTCGTTCTTTGCATAGCTCAGTAAGTCGCAACGCAAACCGAGGAGAGAGAAAGTCTAGAGAGAGAGAAAGAGGAGCAATGGCGGAGGATCTGGTGCTGGACACGGCGATCAGGGACTGGGTGCTGATCCCTCTCTCGGTGGTGATGGTGCTCATCGGCGTGCTCCGCTACTTCGTCTCCAAGCTCATGCGCTCCGCCCAAATCCCCGACGCCAAGCTCGTCAAGGAAGGGTCCGTCCCCTCCCTCTCGTTTCCCATCAGTTTTTCGCTGAATTCGTAGCCTTTAGGACCTGAATTCAACTGGGTCGTTCTGATTTTCGGGTGGGTTTTCCCCCGCACGGTTGCGATCTCTTGTAGGCAGGTAATCGTTAGGGCTCGGAACCTGCGCGCCGCCGCTAATTTCATCCCGCCCAAGTCGTTCCGCGCCCGGAGGCTCTACTACAGCAACGAGGTTAGGCTTGTTTGGCTGAACTCTGTCTTGTGGGTGCCGTTTCTTGTGCCTAGATCGTGCCTGAGAATGTTCAATTCGAGCAAATTTAGCTCCTTCGAGATTGGCTTGTGCTCGGGTGTTGGGGGGTTATAAATTCTTTCTCAGCATTACGCATTTAATCCCCTTGCACTGGACGGGCTGGCTTCGTGTTTGATGGGTAAAAAAAATGATTTTGAAGATCCTAATTCGAAGTTGGTAAAGTGATTGGCTCATGGGTTTGTCTCTACGAATGCTGCACCATCTAATTTGAGTAGATTTGTATGGTTGATGATGATATTTGATGGCCGTAACAGCGACGGCTATATTTTTTCGTACATTGGAATCGCCCGTTATTGACACAATTGACACGAGGTTGAGCGATGTTTTTGGTTTGCTGCATTTAGCTAATTTGGCTTGTGGCTATTGCATTTGTTTCTTTGGTGGGGCAGGAGAATGGACTGCTATATGTGCCAAAGGGCCAGGCTCCAAATGCTCAAGCTCAAATGTTTTCCGATCCGAATATGGCTATGGATATGATGAAGAAGAACCTGTCCATGATCATACCCCAGGTATTGCAAGTTACTGCTCTGGATTTTGGGTTTGGTTCCTGTAACCAGATGAGTTGTCTAATGGGTGCGCCTGTTTTATCCAGACTCTGACTTTTGCCTGGGTCAACTTTTTCTTCTCCGGTTTTGTAGCAGGTCCTTTCTTTTCCCTTAGCTTTGATTATAGCAATTACCTAGATGGGATCTACTATCTGTGCTAATTGTTCTTCATACTGTTCTATGCATATGGATATGCATTCTGTACAGACTGATATTACTATGCAATAAATGACTGAATCGTTCTTCTTTTCCCCAGCCAAAATTCCCTTTCCACTCACTCAAAGGTTTAGGGCAATGTTGCAAAATGGGATTGATTTAAGTACCGTCGATGTTAGCTACGTGAGCAGTCGCTCGTGGTATGTTTATTGTTTTTATCAATTTAAATAATTTGTCTCAGTTGTCGTGTATTCGAATAATTCTGTTTCTTTCTATCAGGTACTTTCTCAACCTTTTTGGGCTAAGAGGTCTATTTAGTATCATTTTGGGAGAAGAAAATGGTTAGCATTAGTTTAATGACATTCTTCTTGGACAATGTTTTGGGTTCTAATAATAACACTCTCAAATATGCCGATGTGATGCTTTTGTTGCAGCTACTGATGACACACAGAGGATGATGCAGATGACTGGCTTTGGCTTCGACCCGACCAAAGTAATTACCCAAATGCGCTTTCTTGCTTCTTTGTTGAACATTATTTCTTGGATGTGTGCCACTGCTATTCTCTGCCTTTTTCCTTTCTAATTGTTGTCTACTTTGTCAGTGTCCTTGACAGTGAATGTGATCCCCTTATGCTTTACATCTTTTGTGGTGAAATTGTTTTCCCAGTCATAAAATTTATTTTCATTTCACATGGTTCTCTGACTTGGACAGCTTATCCATCAGCCTCTATGGTGGTTCGGCTAGATTTCTGTTTTCATCCATTCGAGCTGAGAAGCTGCAAGTTTTGTGTTGACTGGCATCTGCTTTAACAATAGCTATTCATTGTTTGATGTGCTGATATAATTGTTGCTATCACTTTTCAATGGTATTACTTTGACTCCTTATTCATGGAGTATTTAGTGGGGTATTTGGCCACAACTCCCTCATTCATTTCCTCTGTGATAACTGATGCTTTATTTGGGACAGAGGGGAGGGGAAGGGAAGTAGAGGGTGGGTGTGGAAAATTGGATAACTTTAAAAAATTTTGTAACGGCCGGGAAGGAAATTCAAAATTTTCAATTATTGTCTTTCCCCCTTGGCTGCCAATCATAGCCTAACTCTCACATCTCATGATGTTGTCGTGTCTTTTCTGAATTTCTGTAAATTTGTTTTCCCTTTTACGCCTGGTCTTTTCTCTTTTGCAGCCGAGTCACATCCTTTTTTTTTTTTTTGGGTGGAGAAGAATATTGGATTTGCATACTTGCTTTTTGGCAGATATAGATATTAGTAGTGTCCACTTCAAGATTTAAAGTGAAATTTCCAAAAGTTGTGCAAAACTTTAATGATGGTTATAGTGTAGCAAGTGTAATTTTACCTACTTGAAAATGAGACTTTTGCCCATCCATTAACATCTATGATGAACTTGCTTATATCTGGACCTTTTTGTTGCTTTGTTTCAGAGCCTGGGTGCTGAGAAAGACGGCCTTGACATAGTGCAGCATGACTGGACGATGCCCAAGTTCGAGCGTCGTGCTGAAGCTGTATTGAGGAAGCTTGTCCGCTGATTGATGCCTGCATCTGCAATGTTTTTCTTCTTCATTGGCCGTCATCCCATGTTTGATTTTAGTGAAAATGTTCTGGCCAGCCGCAAAGTCTGGAGGCTTCATTGACAATAGGAGATAGTGGCGAGAATCTTTGTAGTCGTCTCTTCTAGGATTATGTGCTCTTCAATATAGGGAATATTTACACTCTGTGGTCCTAATCTTTTTTAAAACCCCTGTTCCGATCGATGTATGATTTAAGTTCTCATCGGTTCCTCTACGGATTAGAAAATAATTGTCATCTTTCTTTTGCAATTTCAGGTATAGAAACCAGAAATCTTATGCAGCGCCTATTAGTGATCTCTTTCAAAAGAAGTCATATGTTAAGTACCCATATGACCTCTCTCTCTCTCTCTCTCTCTCTCTCTCTGCATCATCAAGTAAGGATCTGCTCGCTTTAGATTGAAACTCTAGGAGCATCTGTGGGCACTGATTGATAAAGCGCGAAGAACAACAAAGCGGGCAAGGTCTTTTTCTGATAGTCGAATCTTCGGATGAGCAGCTTTGGTGTACAATTTGGTTATCGGAAGGCCCACAATTTCTATGACCAGCTCTCAACGGGCACTGGTACAGGGCAAGTTGGCCCAATCAGAGCGCAAAAGGGGAAAAAGGCATTTGCACGGTGCGCGCTTTCCTCGCACTGGTTAGGTAAAGCAAAGTGGCCACAGACAAAGCAGGTTGTCTGGGCCAGCCTCGGCGTGGCCGGTTTAGAAGTTAGCAATTGATTGATTAGCTTTTACAGTTACTCAGGTTGTCCGTTCTTTGCACTCCCCTTTGGAGTTTGAAATCAATGGCTCGATAGCGCTTGTCGTGAAATATCCAGGCCACGCAGCGTCGTTAGTCAAAAAGCCGAAATCCTCGGTACAAGGATCTCTTTAACCCACTCGGGGAACCAAACTCATTTTCACGCTTCTCGAGTCGCTCAAAGACAGCACAAAAGGGATCCATCCCTAGGGAAAACGTACTACGGTTAACATGCTCAGCTCGTCCGGTTCTAGCTCCCGAGAAACCCGTCGATACGTCCCACCAAAGTCGATACAATTCGTTCTCTGAGGTCCAATCGTTCTTTTGGGTGATGATTTCTCAATGTCTAGAGATGTTGCTTTCTTTCCTTAGTATTTGGGGGGCCATGAAGAGAAGTTCCCTTATTGGGGTTTAGTCTAATTTTGAACGGCTAGTGAATGCAAAGCAAACTAGAAGATAGAAATTGGGCAAATTGGACAAGCATTTGTATTCAAAGGGAGTATCTAAAGCACGTTATCTAACTTTTAGATTCCTGGGACCCATTAGCGCTTATCTGTCAAATCAGTTTCCAAATTATTCAATCTTTTGTGGGTCCCTCCCAAAAGCTTAAAGCTTTCCTACCAGCCTAGCAGACCAAGTTTAACCATGTTCATTTCATGAATGCGTGTTAAAAAAAACAGACATACATAACAAGCCATCTAGACCAGGTTGTCTGACATTGGGCACTGGACAAGAACATCAATGAATCAATTGAAAATCAAGGTTAATGGGCCAAATCATGGCCGTTGGGCCCCACTTGGTGGGGCATCCTCCACCGTCCAATAAACCTCAGGATGCAACTTTCTTCCCCCACCCTTTACAGAGTGACATGTATGATTGTAGGTTTTGGGGGGTTTTTTGTTTTTCCTCCTTTTACTGGCCTAGATTCAAAAGGGTATGGCTCATACTATAGAAGATGGGACCTTTTTTTCACCAAAAAAGTTGTATGATATGGACTTTAAACAACTAGCGTTGAAGATGGAAGAATACAATACAAATTTAGCAACTCCAGTTGGCAATACTGCATAAACCCACTCTATTTGTATTAGCAATTTTAATATGCTCCTTCTGTAGCTACCAACAACCTATGTATGTAGTGTATGCACATATGGATCGGAATTTATTGCATTCTTTTCAACATTAGGAGTTATAATTTGATATGGTAACCTAACTCCCACCTTAAAAGAAAGGAGAAAAATAATTAAAACTGATTCCTTCATCCATTTTCTTAATAACTTGGTTCATCCTTTTTCATGGATGTAGATCAAACGTAGCGAATCGATGCTAGCTCCACACATGACTTCCATCAGTCTCTTCGCGACGCATCAAGACTCGAAACTTTTTTCTCGGTTCAGCCTGTGCTGATCTGAGCCAACTCCAAGTTCAGATCTACTTTTCATCTTAACCCCCATCATTCAAGGCGTCGGCAAGCCCGCATCAGATCACTCCCTGCGCACAGCCCCTCGCACCACCACACATGCCAAGACATTCTCATAAGGTCTGCTGGGGAATCATGGGGATCCACGAAAGTAATTAAGCAAAACACTAAAATTTCAAAGGACATCATGGTACTCCGATCTTAACCATCATTCATTCCCACCTTGAATCTCTTAATACTGATATCAATGCATTCCAGATGGTATTACCGCTTGTAGTTTGATCTTTTGCAGAGAGAAACAAAAGTTGCTTTCGACGAGGCCCTGTCCTTTTCATTGAGGTGGAAGCTACTCAGCTAGGCGACGGCATGATCAGATGGGGGCGCCGAGCTGACTGTGATCTTGCGTGGCAGATCAGACGGCTCAGAAGGTAGGGCCCGTGCCTCACGAGGAGTCTTACCTGGGAAAGCATCTGGTCGGTGGGGCCCCCTACTCGGCTTCATCCTAGGAAAGGGCGGTTCCCTCGGTCCTTTTTTTCCTTAAGCAATTCCAGAGTGAATCAGCGTGGGGGGAAAAAGGACGGCTAATGAGTGGGAGAATAGCAAAAAGCATATAACTTTTTGTTAAACCTAATCTTTTTTATAATTTCCATATATAAATATATAGATGCGTACAACTTCTAATGACGGCAGATATCTATAATAGAGGTTTGAAATTATAATCTAACACTGAAAAATTGGACCGCTGGAAATCTGCCCGGTTTTAAATTCTAAAGTATGCAGAAAAAACTATAAATTCTAAAAATTAAGGAACCTAGTTCAACGAATAGATTCTAGGTTCTAGGTTCTAGGTAGATGGAATCTGAAACTTAAAACCTAAAGCAATTTTTTGTATCTTTCTTGGTATATATTTTCATGTGATCCTATGATAGTTTATAGTGTTCGATAATGAATATATAATTTGAAACTACAATATAAGCTTCCAAGTTATAACTGAGATACTTTGTTAATATATAAATCGAGGCCAATGGATTGTAGTAGAAAGTAATAGTCGTTAAAAATGATTCATTACAATCATCAAATTAATAATACATGTGGAACCTCGATAGAACCGACTATGGAACCTATGACAAAATAGATTCCATGTTTAAAATGGAATCTGTATAGAACCAAGAACTGGTCACCCCTAATTTATAGGTGATCTGTTGATCTTATGAACAATTTCTTGAGAGATTGTACATATACCCATCTAACTCATATAGTATTGTATAATAATATTTGCCTTTTAAAATGAGAATGCTAGATTAAATAGCTATATCTCGATACCTTCGATCCAAGATTCGGGCTTGTCATTGCCCCGTTCCCCTACCACCAATCTTTATGTGGGGTACTAGCAATTAGAGCCATCGAAATAAATGGTATTTAGATTTGTTATGCTAATTTGGAATACACAATCAATCATAAATTGAATCTATTGTGCATGTATATCTTTTCTCCATTTTGAATATGATCTTTGCAATTTTGAACAATTTGTGGATCTTATTTATTCAAGTAAGTCTTCCAATATCATCCTTTTAACTTATCCGAAAAGATCATGCTCCAAACTCATCTCAATTAGGGGTGAGCATGTTTCCAAGGTAGAATCGGGAACCTGAGAATAGGAATGACAGGAACTAGTTTGGATCCAGGTTTTAGGAAATGCAAAGTAGGTTTCAAGTTCCAAAAATTTGGGAACCTATTCCGATGGGCAAGTTCCAAGTGGAACTTGGAATAAGCATTTTGTGTTTTTCTTATTTTATGTCTTCGCACGATCGTACAACATTCCATAACATCCAATGATAAGTGAGTAATATGAAATCACTAATTTAAACTTCTTTTTTCCGGCAATGCCCATGATTAAGACTCTTATTTTGTTACTATTTCACAATCTTCACATGTATTAATATGAGTTTGGATCAGTGAATTATAGCAAATAGCAATCAATAGAGATGGTGATTCACTATGAGCATTCAATTAAGAGTGCATGTGCAACCTAGGTAGATATCTTAACTTGTGATAGGATAGATTCCAAGTTTTTTGGTAATATTTCAAATTCTAAAAATTAGAAAACCTCTACAACGGTTAGGTTTCAGGTTTCACTTAAAACCTAAAACTGTTCATCGCTAATTCCAACCATTTTTTAATTGCAAATCACAATCGATGATGCGTACTAGGTGTCGTGGGCCCTTCTTTGGTACTTCTCCAATGGTGATCACATTCGATTTACACAAATTTAACTCACATGCACCGTAAGATAAGATGGGAGTGACTCATTTGAATCGAGCTCACATCGATCAGGGTCCTCGTAGTACTATGCTTGCTTGTGATCTAAGATGACGATCACGGTGGCTAATGCACTGGTGGGTCCTCGACGAATGGGCACATCGACCGACCTCGTCGTTGCCTCTTGTTTGGCGCCCCGCCTTTTGTTTGGCGCCACCCCCATGCGTCAATCAAACGTATCAGCACCAGTTCAAGCAAAAGCGGTCCCCTTTCAAAAGACGATTTAATTAATTTTTGACCTCAACAGTCTAATCTCAGTGATGTCTCAATCCATTCTAATCTTAATCATGATTTATAAATCGATTACTGCCCTTGCGTAGCTATCATCGTGCCTAAGTAGAACACTTGATTTCGGTATTTCGATTGACGGCGTAATTTTCGAGTTTAATTCTTGTTGCTTCCATACATGATTAGAGGCAACTCCGCATGCATTAGAAATAGGAAAGGCAAATTTTATTTTATTTTTAAAAAAAATATCAAAGTATTGAAAAACGCTGCAGCTTAGTTTAATTGTACCACTCCTTGATTCATTCACATGATTAAGCTCGGGTTCTCGTACGATCTGATTTTGAAAATCACAATTTGAAGTGCTTTTTTATAAAAATATTTGCCCCAGAATCTACGGCTTTGCCTGGTTGCAAAACTCAATCAGGGATTTTTATTCGTTTTCTGACTAATAGTACAAATCATGTGTTTCAAGTAGTCTAGGGAATTTCAGGATTTTAATTTACATATTTTATAAGGGTGTTCCAAATTAATCAATATGATGAGTTGCAAATTTACATATTAGTTCCTAGCAGGTGGGGTTTCACTTTCACCTTGATAAGTCTAGGGAAAAAGATTAGCAGCAGATTGATTTTGCTAAGCTAATGGAAATCCTTGAACATGAGAGCATGATTGTTCAGTGTCCTACAAGACCAATGCTCAGCAAACAGATAGAAACCCACTAAAGAAAAAAAGGATGTGTGATGCTGATATGAAATTTTGGCCACTACCATTTGTAATTTTTTTCCCTTTTTTTTTTTCTAAAGCTTATTATTATAAACTATTGTCAAAGCAATAATAATAATAAAAAAAAAACCCTTATCAGAAGAAAAATAATACTTTGGGTGAAAAGGAAGACATTTACAACTAGACATGCTGTGTCCATTGATTGATGTCAGTAACATGATGCATCGATACTTGTCCAAAAAAAAAACATGATGCATCAATAGGGCAAGATTCTTCAGCCCAGCCAGCTCAAGCTTTCTCTCACCCCAATTTTATTTATATGAAATTAGTCTTTGAGGCACTATATATACCCCCTCAAGCTGATCATCTCCTCACTAAGCAGCACTAAACCAGCCCTCATTTGCCCCCCGTATATTCATTTCTCTGATTCCCATCAACTTTCCCCCCTGTTCATTCCCCTAGCTTTGCTTTTTCATTTCCAGATGGCCAGCGTTGAGGTATATACAACTATACACCTATTTGCTTTTAGCTTCTTGAGTTTGGTTCATCTTCAAACAAGGGTTGATCTGCTCTTTTATTGATTCGTTGCCAATGATGGTCGATCGGATCCTTAATTCCATCGACTTTTTTTGCATTTTCAGCAACTTTTTTGGCCCTTGAGTGATTATTATTTAGTTTCCAGTATCATATTCTTTGCATTTGAGTAGCTTGATCGCGTCCATTTGTCCATAGAGTAAGTTGTAAAATAAAGATATATGGCCTTTGATGATCATTCCTGATATATATATATTCTCTTAGCTGAGTGTTCAACCAGATCGATCAAAAAGTGTTTTGGGTGATCGGCCGTGTGAGGTGTATACTCAGCGCACCCGATACTGTCTTGAGCTTTAGATCTCATAAATCAGAACCGATCAAACCGCAGGGATGTTCATGCCATGAGATTTTCAATTGATATGTCATCAGTCTAGATAGAAAAATAAAATAAAGGTTTGCTTAGATGTTTTGTGGGACACTAGAACTAAATATCATGCATAAAGAGTAGCACAAGATCAAAACATCCGAGTGTCCTTTAACTGAGATGATATTTGATCTGTTCTTCATTTTCTTTATCAAAGTTTGTAATAAGTAGATCAAGGCCTTAGCAATCAATGAGTTTTCAGCTAAGTGTATGCAGCGTATACAATATCGACTTGATCTTTGGATCTCATGATAGGGATGCTCATGCCATGAAAATTTGATTAATTTGTCATCGGTCTACAGAGAAAAACAAAGGAAAATAAACTGGCTTGCTTCTTGGATCCTTTTTCTTACATGTTTTCTGGTACATTAAATTTACATATGATGCATAAAGAATAGAACGAGATCAAAACATCCTAGTGGACTTTGACTAAGATGATACTTGATCTGTTCTTCATTTTCTTTATCACTGTTTGTAATAAGTAGATCAAGAGACTGGGCAATCAAAACAACTGAAAACGTGGTACATCCAATAGTTAAATTGCAGTACATATTTGACGGTAAGAAAATGGAAGAGTTACATCATTTAATTACGGTCATCTACTTCAAAATAGTAAATGTTAGCTTTGCAGAGCAAATTTAATAAGGTTTAACAAGTGCCTGAGAGCACTCTTTTTCATCTTCCATTGTTTGTTATATCTGTAGAAGTTTAGATTTGGCAATCTGATTGATGATCATTTGATTGCAGGTTGCACAAGCTACAACATTGCCTGAGGACAAGGCACCCGAGGTGACAAAGACCGAGGAAGCGCCTGCGGAAGAAGTGGCCACCCCGGCCGTGACCGAGGAAACCGTAGTCGATGCGCCGGCTGCCGAGGAGTCGGTTCCCGCAGTAGAATCTGACAAGCCGGCAGAAGTCGAAACCAAGGAAGTCGTGGAGGAAACCAAGGCCGAAGAGCCAGCAGAGCCAGCCGTTGCCGAGGAGACCACCAGGGAACTGGATATCACCGAGGCCCCAGCCGCTCCTGCTGAGGTGGAAGCCCCCGCCGCTCCAGCCAAGGAGGAGGCACCGGCCGCTCCTGCCGAGGAGACACCAGCAGCTCCTGCTGAAGTGGACGTGCCCGCTGCCCCTGCCAAGGAGGAAGCTCCCGTCGCCGCCGACACCACACCTGCCGCCCCTGCCAAGGAGGTTGCACCGGCTGCTCCTGCTGAGGAGACTCCAGCCAAGGTGGAAGCACCGGCGGCGGAGTAAGGAAGATCTGGCCATCGAGCTGCATTCGAGGAAGCTTGAGTAGATATCATCACACTGGTATTCAGGAAGAGAGTGCGCAAGTAAACGCGGTGGTGGTGTGTTTACTCTTTTTTTAGTTATGATGGGGTTCTTGGGTTGCTAGGTTTGCATGTCGAAGTTGGTCAGGTTTTGCTCATTATGTCCTTTTTTCTTCGTTGGTTTAGTTTCTTCCTATATTAAATATGGACTGGACCATGTTGTGGTACTGCTACTATGGTTTGATTGAGTCTAGAAGATGCCCGCTCGGAGCCGCGTCAAGGTCCGCTGCCGCCGCCGGAAGAATGGCTGATAATTGTTTTATTTGAGGGGACGCTGTGTTTGCTTTTTTGGGGGGCGATGATCGGAGGATTGCGGTTGAGGGAGGCTGCGATGGTTGGCGCCGAGAGGGGGGTTTCATATGATTACTAGCAATGTGTGATGAGATATGAATAATGAAATTTGCTATTTCTCTTCTTCTATTTCTCCTAGTTCCATGATGTTATGCTCCCTAGAATATCTTATTGCGCGTCTGTTTTGGAAGCGATGTTGAGGTTTCAAGAAGCTGCCGCCGACCCAAGATGAAACTTCGTCTATGATGATAAGGGGTAACCTCTGAAGTTTATTGTGAGCGGAAGATACTGTGATTCGAATATGGATTTTGTCAAACTTCATAAAAAAAAAAAAATGGGGTGAAGCGACATAACTTTTAGCTGGCCTAACCTAACCATTAACATAATCATTTCTTGTAGACTCATCTAGTTCTCTTCTTTCACATTGAGAATTTTACAATTAAGCGATCCCGTGTCTCGGTTACTTGGTTGATTATGGCAGCTATAAGCTTTTAGCCGATCTAAATTAACCATGTAGATAAACGTTTCTTGTCCACTCTTCTAGTTCTCTTCTTCTAAACTTCGAAAATAGAATGATTACCCCGCCACACTTCTCGCTTGCTTGACTGATTAAGGCGGCATTTAAGCTTTTAGCCGATGCGAGGCCCCTTGATTTAGCTCTAGGAAAGGACCGGATTTTGCGCAAGCAATTGGCGCGACATCTAAATAGAGGGCAATGTCCCTCATCCCCTTTTGTTTAAGGAAGGAAAAAGGTGGACTGGATCTCCACGGAGAGAGAGAGAGAGAGAGAGAGAGATTCTATTGATTACTACTAAAGTAGAATCCCCACTCCTACTTTACTTCTCTGATCTATCTTGTTTTCTCTGTTCCGTGTCACGCTTGAATAAAAGTCGCGCGATTGATTGGCGCCCATTTTATCTTTCAATCGAGGCGTCATGTCGCGTGACTCCTTTATGCGTATCCTTTTTGACGTTGAGCGGGAGCGCAGACATCGTAATTTAGCAAAAGTCCCCTTCAGATGCGCCAAGGGATAAGCTTCGAGGACTTGATAACAAGGTTTACAAGTCGTTTTCCGATGTAATTGATGAGAAGTTGGCGAAAGAGGGTCGATTAAAAATTGTCACTCTTTTCGAGATGAAAATTATTTGTGGAAATTTCACTCTTCCTGTCTCCCTGTCTCTCTCAACTCAAGTGGAACCTTTCTTTTGAAGCTAATTGGTTTGCCCTGGAGCGCCTTTCCTATGTGAAAACGAATGTTCTGCTCGTCAAGTTTGCTAAAGTTGTTGACGAAGACTTTAGCCTAATGAATTCAGTAGAATGCAATGAGATGTACGATTGCAGTTGCGCGTTGCTTCTTTTCAGCCTGAGCAGATCTACATTTATAAGCAAGACAACCATTCTAGGCAATTCCTAACATTCGCCAACCGCTCCAGCATAGAAGCCGAATCCAAAAGCCGGAATAGCTCCCTCCCCTAACCTTTGTTTGTAATGCCTTAGAACCGTGCAACATGAAAGAAAATGTGAACAACATCAAAATGTAGTCAAAGCTCAACAGGTAATGCACCAGCCAAAACCCAAGATTGCTCGTGCCTACAGATCTCTGCCTATTTTGAATGTTTATTTACCCTGAAGCTCTTTCTCCCTCACAAGAGATGACAAGGCAGACCTTCCTCGAAAGCAAGCTCTCGGAGCCTTGTTGTCTAAACCCTCTATAGCCCTATGCATCCATGTGGTGCATGACAGCAAACATTCAACGATGGCCTATATCTATTTGATCAATGATGAAAAATTTCTGAAGGGGGTTGTAACTTCCCCAGCCCCCTCCATCGAAGTATTGAATTCATTTCCACTAAAACATCCAGACAAACCATAATAGAGTGTGTTTACACGTGTGCGTGGGTGGATTGGGGGGAGAGAGAGAGAGAGAGAGAGAGAGAGAGAGAGAGAGAGATGTATTGCAGTCAATCTTTCTGTATATCTACATGTCAAAGCAAAGTGACCATCTCTACCAGAAAAATGAAGTCCCGCACAGGGGATGAGCTTCCCTTCATCCTGCACCCAAACTTTATTTATACCCTGCATCTATAAATATATGTATGAACAGTTAAAAGAGGGGAACAACAAAGACCTCAACAACAGAAGACAGACAACACAAAATATCTACAACACCCCTTTTAAGCGTCCAATGATAGATCAGATGGTTATGATGCCCTATACGCTGTACAAGTTGAGAGATCTGAATCTTCTATGTGCAATTAAGGACTTTTTCCTACCCAAAATGATGATAAAATCGAATTGTCACCAAGTACCGAAGCTGCAGCCTACATGTTCTTGAGCGATGATGGAAAGGCGCTGTTGCATGATGGTCATGCTGGGATAAGGTGGAAAGCACAGACGATAAAAGCATGTATGGGATGATGGTAGGCGGCTCACGTGCTCCGTAGACTTGTATATGTAAAGGCGAGATGCCAAACCCCGAAATCCCTCCACGGGCAGATACTTCACTGACGTCCAGAAGAACAGGATATTCTTTTTCTGCTGTGGTGACATTTCGCTGACAATCTGCATTGGATTTACCAAGAGTATGAATTTGAAGAGAAAAGTAATGCAGAATTTTCATTACAACATATAAAATTAGTGAAGATAATTTTATGCCAATTAGGGAATTAACTAGGTCTCTCCAGCCATATCTAGAGGATCGTTCACCAACAGTAATGAGGTATCTTCAGGACCTACATTTTGATCCTGTGATGCAAAATTGCATCATTTCACTACTCTTCTACAATAGTTCAGCACTAAATTACCATGACTAGCGTGTTATTGGAGGAAACTTTCCATGAGTCCAACCCAAAGAAAACTGCAATCTAAAAACCATACGAGAGTACAAACACATTATGCAGCCAACAATCCCAGTCTGTCCATAATGTATTGCCATGGAAACTAGCCTCCACCATGCATCTTGCGTGGTTGAGTCACAGAGCCTAGACATCAGGAATTTTCATCTTTCATACTTTATATTAAAAATCCAATGCCTTTTAAAGCAAGGGCTATCTTTCCTCCCTGCAGAGTCCAGGCTAAGAATGCAGAGAACCATTTTTATGCTTGAGATAGTTAAGAGAGCATCTGTACAGATTATCTTTCAGGAGCACACACCTGCAAACCTAGCCACGTAAATAGAGCCCATGCTAACATAAGAATGCTTCTTACTTATTTAGTAAGTTTTGGTTGATAAAGACAGGTACCATGAAATTGCACCTTGCACTTGCGCAAGGAATTGGATGACTTACCATTCATAAGCAAGCATACTAAGGACATGAGCAAGTGATAACCTTCTCACCTAGCAGGACAACATGTACTTCTGGTATGGAGAACTTGATCACACAGGTGAAAATGTTCCTCCAAGATTATGTTGGACAGAAGAAGAGACGTTTGCATCCATGTGGAATGTCTAAGCTAATTTTAGTAGATTGATTCTGTGATACATTCTAAGTTCAAGGGTTTTCAAACAGAAGTCTAATTCAGCAAATTTTCCCAGAGCATGCTCAGACTGACCAACTATTGGTTCCAGCTGCAAATTTATTGACAATAAGAATAAATTGAAAGAAGCTAATAATTGACCACTTCCATAACTCTAGGCCAAGTTATCTCCAGTGGGAAGAAATGATACACCCACAGATTAGACAAGCTAATTATGTCTAATAAACATATCTACTCAAGTCCCCAAGAAGATGAAGCATTCTGACTGTGTATGGCTGATTGCCTGCTTTCGCTAGCTAATTTTAGATAAGTAACCTTATGAAAATTAGAGGTATGCTAGGATTTTAGTAATTTTGCTATATCTACTTTAACTCAAATTCAAGGTTTCTTGTTTCTACTTAGGGCCCATTTGGTTCGACTTTGGAGAAATGGCTTTGCATTTCCCCAAGTATCTTTAGAGGAATGGGCATTTGATGAAGGCAAAAGTGTTTAGATACTCTCATTTTGGTGTATTTTGCAAAGTAGCTTTGAGGTGAAAAGAAAAAGGAAAAAAAGAAAAGAAAAAAGGAGGAGGAGATGCTGAAGCAGAGGTGAACGATCGGAAGGTAGCTGGAGCTGGTGGTTGTGGTGGGGGAGGCGGCTGGTGGCAGTGGTGGTGGGGAGGAGGCGCACCGCCGTTGCCTGGGTTGTGCAGCCTCAGGCGACGCCGCCTGGGTTGCACGACCCACGCACCGCTGTCGCCTGGTTCGCGGCTGTGTTGCCTGAGTCGCGCGACCCAGGCAGTGTCGCCTAAGGCCACACGACCCAGGCGATGGCTGTGCATGGGGTCAATGCCCGAGGTTGTCGGACCTCAGGCGACCCTTCTCAGCGACCAAATCTGGCCGGCTGAGCTCCGCCGGCTGAACTTCACCGGTGGAGCAACAAGTCTAAGGAGAAAGACGATGAACAGTAATTTTTTAGGATAAAAGAGGAAAACACAATTATCAGTGAGGCAATATTGGAAGAAAAAAAATTCATTAAACCCCTGTTTAACATTCCAAAAATGCTGAAAGCCTAAAGCAAGTATCAAAAGTTTGATTTGATCTAAACTACTCATTTTCAAATGATATCCACATTGGTCACAAATTTTCATTTTGGACTTCAAAAGTTTCTTATAATTTAATCCGTAACAATTTTCGCATTGAACCCACAAATGCCTATATTTTTTAGTCAAATCGAAATCAGTAGAATTTTCTCTTCAAGTGAAATCAATACCATTTCTGCTAGTTCCTTATACAGGAGCTCCCCCTTTCATTACTATTTCTACTTTCACCATAAATGTAACTATAAATGTAACTGTCACCGGAATTGTCACTACTACTTAAAATGGAACTCTCAATACAAATTTGAGAACCAAAGGAAAACGCAATTATCAGTGAGGGCAATATTGGAAGAAAAAAATTTCATTAAACCCCTATTTAGCATTCCGAAAATGCTGAAAGCCCAAAATAAGGTCCCCACCTACTTTGGGCTTTCAGCATTTCAAAGGCAAGCATTTGGCCAAGGAGACCTTCAAATGCTGAACCAAACACCTAAAAATTTTCCCAAGGGACTTTGGAGGCTCAAAGCCCCTTGGGAATGTTGAACCAAACGGGTTAGAGTTGGATTTCAGCAGAATTCATGAACACGATTTAATGCGGTTTACTGAATTCAACCCATTCTTTGCTTATGAATTCAGTCATAGAATAATGTTATCACTCATGATGCTTAAATGAACCCAACAGTGCTGCCTATAGGCTTTAGGCATAATGTCCAAAGGAATTTACTCATGGCAATATCCTCCCTAACTAGGTTCCAAGTCCAGCTTCATCTTTCAGATCCAAAATTTTACATAATATGGAAAACAGAATATGAGGGGCCACAGGCCTACAGCGATGAAAAGATGATGAGAAAAAAGATAATAAAAGGACAAACCAGATAACATTCAAACAAACTACCATACGCAGAGAGAGATTATTGACTCAGAAGGTAACAAATTAAATAATAAAATCCACAGACACAGGAACATACCTTCCAAAACCAGACTATCTGAGGATCATTAGATTTGTAACCATTGTACTCTGTATGTGCCTTCCAATCTTCAACAGAAATATCATTCTCACTCCCGTGTAGCATTTGATCAATATCTTCAAGCTCTAAACTTTGAAAAAAGAACTTCTGCAACCTCAAGTCGCTAAGAATATCACCAAAACCTTGTGCAAAATGCGATACCTGTTGAGAGATTGAGGTAACAAACCGATGTTTTATAAGAAGATCAACATAATCATTCCTATTCTTGCTATTCACCACCATGCCCTTCCCACCATCACAGAGTTCAACAACTCTCCTCAATCCCAACTCCTCAACTTCTCTCACGAATGTTAGTCCTAAAGCATCAGAATCAATAAATTCAGAATCCATTTCCAGAATCTGCTTGCAGCTATTATACATGTAAGGATCCGCATCTCTTATGTCTTCCAGAGAAATAGAATATCCACCCAATTGCAAGAAAAATACCCGATCCAAAACAATCCCTACTTGTACTTTATGCATCAGAGCTAAGCCTATCATTCGACCAGAGAAGTTGAAATACTTGAGGTGCAGGGGTTCCACCGTAGAGGCTGCATACCAGTAAAACAGCAGAACTCAGGTAATCATCATGACCAATGTCAAATAGAGGACTTATATGTAGAGACACAGGACAAGAGGAAATAAATCATCTGAAATGTTCAAATTGCAAAACACTCAAGTGTTGATTGTCAATACTGATAAGACATTTAAAACAAAGGTAACGGAACTGTAATAACAGAAGGGCAAGGTGAACACACAAGTAGATCTCAAAAGGTTTTTTTTTATCAATTTATTTAATAACTATCAACAGCCCAGCAATCCCCCAAGAAACTTTTTATGTACCCACAGCTCCATGTAGGCACCAATTATAAAAAAATAAAAATTCACCAAAGAGATGAAGAATAACAAACTACAAGAACCAAGGGTAAAAGAGAGATTTACATAAGAAAGAATGAGATGAAAATACACTTTCACTCCTAAAAAGTCGTGTCCATTGCACATGTTAACTGAAATCATAATAGAGGATTAACGGCTGTCACAAAATGAAATTTAGGAGAGTAATATGTTGCAGTTGAAAGTTAAGGGGCAAACATGTACAACCCAAAGTTGAAGGGGTTTTGCATTTTCCTCTTACTTGTATGAGATTTAAATACTCTACATCTAGCATGCAATTTCATTAAGACTTCAAGGTCATTGAGCCAAATGAATTCCCAGTAAACAACCCTGAATTCTTAACAGGCAAAAATAATAGCAAAACTCAACTCTATCCCTCAGACCAATCTTGCATTTGTAAGGTCAACTTTCCAGCTGACACAACCCCCCAATTACTTCAATCAATCTTTATCTTTGTACAGCAATAAAACCAACTACTAAGCCTTAACTGACAACATGCAGCCATATAATCCATACAATGACATTCCACTCCACTGTGTATCTAGTTCTCTGAGACTATCTTTGTCACAAAGAATAATTGTGTGGTCTGCAAATAGAAGGGGTTCAACATGCCAAATAACCAGGTTGCCTAAAAACTCATACTTCCAAAATCAAATAAATTTTTTTAGTTAAACCATCGCCTTGTTCAGACCAAATTCATTTGATCCAGTTCCAACAGCTTGGTTTCAGGTCACAAAGTGTTAAATAAACAAAGATCAAAACTTGACTGATTGACCCATTTGTTTTGACTCTTTTTAACTATCTTTACCATTTGTCCTTCGGCAAGGTAGTCTCTAAAATTTTACTCATTATCTACTTGGCAGGATTGACTCCCACTTCCCATTCCTCAAAAGCCCCAATATGGTGATCTACCATCACTAGCGTTACTCTTCTTCCTACAACAAAAAACTTTCAAACCCATCTATCATCATCTTCAAAATATTAGCCACCATAGCACATTCATAGTTAGTACTCATCCAATGACACAACCTCTCTCTCTCCCCGCACAAGAGCACTCTGGCAGTTGCAGTAGAAGCAAGAAAAACAAGAGACAGAAATATCAAACGAGCAATAGTAGGAAGGCAACAAAAATGGGTTAAACCTAGGTCTTGAACCTAACTGACTGGGTATTTACGCAGTTCATCAACCTTTGTGCTGCTTGTTCAACTTTTCAATCTGAAACTCTTGGCTCTGATTCTGTTTTGGTGGAAACCAAACAGGAACGTCAAAGCTGCCAACCCACTCATATTCACTCTACATCCTAGGGCTTTAAGTGCCAATTATATGTCAAACTCCATTCAATATGCCGAAATGATAAGCAGTCCATCATCCACTTTTTTTGGTTTCACAAAATCTAAGGACAACAACCAGCATTTTAAAAAAAATCACACACATTGCCATGCAATATTTACCTGGATTTGGGTAGAACCTTCTGCGATCATTGGGACATGCTACAAAAAGAGGATTTTGTTGATTGAAAATAGCTTGGCAAACCAGAACAAACCACTCACGCAAGACACCAGGACCAGTTGCTTCCTCATTTTTAAATTCCATAAATATACCCCCATGCAAAGATTCAGCTTCTGCATTAGCTATATACTCAAATGATTCTGACAATAACTGAGACCTGTCGATCAGCATCTCATGTTGTTCCTCAAAGTCTTCTTTCACTTCAGGGAACATCATCATCACTAAGTGCCTCCTAGACTCAAAATCCATGATATCTTTGTGCTCAAGAAGCCATTTGTGATCATCATTTCGCTTCGCATAACGGACAACAAGCATACACAATGCACGCTTCCTCATGCTCAAAATCGTCCAAAATTGTTCCTCAGAACCCAAATAAAGTTTAGAAATGGCATTCAGTTCTTTCAAAATAGTAAGATATCTAGACCACGCTGGATGTGCAATATCAATTTCCCCACTTACCTTTGCAGATAAGCGTTGCTCCATTCCAGAAAGGCAATCATCCATCTTCTTTAGCATGTCCACAAAGATATTATAAAGCGATTCGACCTCTTCCTTACACAACAGAACATCATGGTGTTCATTTTCCATAGGCAAAGAGATTGGATGCTCGAAACCCTTGTATCCAGACATTACAGTTCGCAAAGGGCGCAAGAACATCGTGAAATCATTGACATCGCTCCAACTCCCCACACTCGCTGCTGATATGAGGGACACTTCCATATCTTTGGACAACTTACCTGCCAGCTCTTTAACGAAAGGGAATATCTCTTTTATAGATATCGCTCTCTTTACA
Source organism: Eucalyptus cladocalyx (assembly GCA_017140615.1). Classification (NCBI taxonomy): domain Eukaryota; kingdom Viridiplantae; phylum Streptophyta; class Magnoliopsida; order Myrtales; family Myrtaceae; genus Eucalyptus; species Eucalyptus cladocalyx. The sequence goes on from CM029519.1 coordinate 14,762,122, forward strand.
CTTTCGGTATGTTCTGATACCCATTGAACCTTAATAACCTCCATCATCGACCCCAGACTACTCCGGCAAGACAAGTACAAGGGGTCATGAGAAGCTATTCTCCTGAGCAACTTACAAAACTCCAGCACTATTGGTGCACAGCGCGATCGCAAAGACTTTGGCAACTCAGTTATACATGATTCTAGGAAATGCCTAATTGACTCCTCGGCATGCTCCTTGTTACCCCTAATTGGCGACATGTAGAGCATAACAAGCGCCGCAGGCGCAGAGGAAGACATAAATATCTGAAGATGCCCAGTAGCTGGATCACCATCATCCTTAGGAGTCATCGACAAGTATTCCGATATCCTAGTTCTAATAGTTTTAAGAGCATAGGGCACGGTTTCACCTTTACAAAGACGGCAAACAAGAGAAATCATGTCATCGATGATTTGCCAAGCCTGCGGGTGCCCCGTGCTCCGCATTCGGCCGACCAAATGCAGCCCGGCATCATTCTGGATAGCGCACTCAGCCAAAGATTTCTCGCACTGCAGCTGCTTCCCTCTGTAAATCAGCCTCTGCTCAATGACGGGAATTCCAGTGATCAGTTGAATCCGCTCGTGCACCGACTGCACGGTATCGCTGGAATTGGCCTGGAAGACCAAGGTCTTGCCCTCCGAGATCATCCGCACGAAGAACTGGAGCCGCGAGGCGAAGGCCAGGCGGGCGGACGGCAAGGGGGAGTGCGGCAGGGGCCAGGGCACCCGGCCGGAGCTCGAGCTGCTGGCGTGGGCGAACGCGGGGTGCGGGTGCTGGACCGAGTACAGCTCGTCCTTTCGCATCCGAATGCTGAGTAAATCGGCCGCGAACTCGTCGTCGTCGAAGGCCGTAGGGGCATAATCGTCCAACTTTCGCTTCGCGGCGGCGGAGGCGAGGCGGCGGCTGTCGTTCGCGGGGTTGGGATCGGCGAGCGAAGACATCAACGGCCCACGCGCCGCCGTGGACGTCGGTCGCCGCGGCGGGGGAAGGAGCTCAACGAGCCGGGGGGCGGCGGGGATCGCCGGGGGGCCTCTAAAACCCTAGAATTCCGCTGATCGGGCGACGCCGCGGGGCAGCGGCTAGACAACAGAAACCCAAGAAACGCACCGGGCGGCCGAGCGAGCGGGGGCGGGAGGAGAGAGGAAGGCGGCGATCGGCGACGGCGACGGCGACGGCGGGGCGGGGGCGGCGGCGGGCGGAGGTAGAGAGAGAAGCGATTTGGTGAGTGGGAAAGAAGAGAGAGAAAGACGGAGAAAGCCGGCTCTGTGGAAGCAGCAGAGTCATCAATGGAGGTAGAGAGAGAGAGAGAGAGAGAGATTTTAGACTGTCTTCTTACGCTAAGAGGAAATCAAAGGCAAAAAGAAAGAAAAAATAATATTAATAAGTAGAGGAAGGAAGGAAGGAAGGAAGGAAGGAAGGGAGACGGGGGAGGATTCTGGTGGAGGAGGCCGCACCAACTTTTCATGAGCCTCCTTTCCCTTTTCTTTTCTTTTTCTTTTTTTTTTTTTTCATTTTTTGGCCTTTTTTCGTAAATGTAATGAATATATTGCTCGATTTATCGTATGCGCCCAAAATTCACTTTTAATTTCCTGCTCGTTTATTGAAAAAATGGGTGATATCCTACCATGTGTGGTAGTTGTGCTTATCCTAATTGACGATTTATTTTTTTTTTCCGTAGGTTTTTCGTTGCGATTGGGAGCCGGAGTATTTTAAGATTAAGGTTTTTGAATGCCTAATTGGGCAGAGTTATGTAGGGTTTGAAAGGCCAATGGCAAGGCTTAGGACACATGGTTTGGAGAGAAAATTGATTTAGCTTCTGAAATTGGAGTCAAAGTTTCGAATTAAGGTTTTCACATACCTAATTGGGCGGAGTTAAGTGTGGTTCAAAAGTCAAGCAGCTATGCTTATGATGCACAATTGGAGAGACAATTGATTTGGCTTCCAAAATTGCATTTGATATCGTCAATCATGAAGATATGCTATGCTCAAAATTTAAATTAAGTAATTTCCTAATCTTATAAACCCGTGTCGCCATAAATGAGGTAATTATTATATTACGTCTTTTGAACGGCTTGAAAATGTTAAGGAGTTCAATAAGTATGAATCGGTACCACTAGATAAACTTCTTTTCAAATTGTAGGATTTATTTTTTAGCTTTTTCGTTATGATCAAAGGTGAATTTCAAATGAATTTTGCACTTGCCTAATTAGGCGAACTCTATGGCTAGCTAAAAGGTTAAGCGGCTTCACTTATAGTACACGATTGGGGAAGATAAACGAGTTGTATTCCATCTCCATGATCTTAACGATTTGTCGTTCTCAAAATTAAGGTAAGTAATTTCTCGGCATATGCACTTGCACCGCCATAAACAAGGTTAATGATCATGGTACAATTTTTAGATTGCATTTGTCTAGATGAAGCTTTTTTTGAAATGGTGGTGCTCCATTAATCTTTCTATATCCAACCATCATAATCTTGTCAAGAAATTGAATATAATTAAAAGGGTATCATATATAATGGGTAAAGTTTTTTTTTTCGATTTTGTTATTTTTAGGCGGTGAAAAGACTTGGGTTGTTTTCGGATAATTACTTACGGGCGTGGAATTAGGACAAAAAAATTAGTGATATCTCAATAAAATTAAAAGTCAAAGGTCGTTTTTTTTTTTTAATTTTCTCAAAAATAAAAAAGAAAAAGCCAAAGGTTGATGCGGCAAGAAGGTACAAAAGTTGGGGAATACGCACGGTCCCCGGGGTGAGGTCATCTACATGAAATCGTCGCTCTATAGAATATTTCTTGCGGTTTGAATGTCACAAAGCATATCCATTTCAGCCGGTCCATATGAACATATGGTCCCGTCTCCTTCTCATCAATTAAAAAAAAAGGTTTAAATAAAATAATTGACATGTGAATATCACACCAAATCAGAACTTGGAAGTTTGCCATTGTGGAGTGCAAATCTCATAATAGATTTTAATTTGGAATTTGGTACCAATCGATCTCCTCATCGATTAAATTAGATCATCATTATTATCTGTTAGTGTGTTTAATTGTTTTATTTACGAGAAATTGCAATTTACAAGGCATTGGTAGGTTCGTTGTATTTACATTCGTAATTCGACTACGTTACCATCCCCAATTAGTTGACTTAGTTGGGAGAAATCCTCGTGAAATGACATAATCGTAGTTGTTTTAAACTTTCTTATCCTTGTCTCTTCGTGATATAAAATAAAAGTTACACAGAATTTCAAGTTGACATGAGTTAAGATTTTTATTTTTATTTTTATGGTAGACCTTAGAGTCTAGACCAAACCCGCTCATTTGCCTTTTGGGCAACTTGGGGTTGGGTGATCAAGCGCGTCATTCGGCTCATGATCATCTCAGATTTTGCTATTTTACTTTCAAAATGTTTCAATTTATTTTTTTGGTTGTAAATTTTGTATAGTTTAGACAATGAATCCATGCCCAATTCCTAAATTCTGCTGTTTATAAAAATGAATAAATGAAAAACTTTTTTATCGTCCATGGAAAATGTTTAGATATAACTTGTTATTGATAATAAAAAAAATTTCATTAACTCATGATTTCAAGCAATAAAATATTATTCATAGGAAATTTTTCTCCAAATTATTAATTTACTGCAAAACAAATGTATTAAGTTTTAAGATTATATATATATATATATATTGCGCGCACGCGCACGCGTTTAAAGTCAAAACTCGAAAAATATTTATTTCTATGCTCGCCATGTAAAAGTTAACTTTGTTTACATTGTTATCGCATGGCATAAGTTTGCCACATTGTCTATATTTGACTAATTAACATTCGTTTATTGATTTACCATTCTCAAATATCTACCACTTATTAACAATTAATGCTTAAAATTAAGATGGATAAAAATAAAGTATCTTTAAAGATAGCCCGAAGCTTATTGGACCGACCAATAAATAGAGAAAATTTAAGAAAAAAATCTTGATATTAAGGGCTCAACATTTCTTTCTTTCGACTTACCTCATTGATTATAAATTTGAAAAAAGTATATAAAATATCTTTAAATATACCATTTATCCATTTGATGTGAGATTAAGTCAAAACACGAAATATATTTTGTCATATAATTGATACTCATAATTTTATTAACTAAGTGAATAACGTATTAAAATTAAATTAGAATAATTTAAAGAACAAATGATTTTGTAAACTTGGATAAATTCCACTGATGTTCACTCAGTTTTAACATTACAATAAAGACTGAGAATTTTTGTAGAATTCAGGTTAATTATATCTAGTAAAGCCGGGAGCAGCGAGAACAATTACTCATGTACTCGCCGCATGGAAGATTACCTTCTCTCTATGCTTCCCACATAGAAAGCCACATGCCATAATTATGCCAGATGGCCTATATCCTACCGATTAGCATTTGTTTATTGACTCATCATTCTCAAATTTCTTGCACCTATTAATTTAAAATTGAAATTTAAATAATGAATAAAATATCTTAAAAGGTACTCTTGAATATATTTAAGCAATAGCATAGTTAATAATAATTAAAAAAATCCTGAAATCAATTCACAAAGATTAATCTCCTTCAATTTCTTTTTCCGGTCAAAAACAAATATTTCATTCATATCTCAATATCTTAAAATGATACATAAAAGGTTTAAAACAAAGTAAATCTCAAACAGCAAAGTAGAACAATAAAGCTAATAATACTCTCATCTCAAAAGAATAGATCTCTCTCCGCGTCAAATTAGAATGAACATCAACGAATTTTTGAATTTCGCATTAATATAAGTGATGAGCTCACACCGTAACCTCCTCTAATAGCTATAGCTTTAGCTACAATTTGAAGAGTGGGTGATGAATGCTGAAGTTCAACGTCTTCAATACTATCAATTCCATTACTACATGGAGATACCAAAACAAGTTGAATAGGCTCTCGAATCTATATCTAAATCGAGAGAGATTGAACGAACATAGAAATAACTCCCAAATTTAAATTTCGATTGGGAGAGAAGAGCTCTCAGATGTAGATTTAAATCGAGAAACGAGAGTTTCCAAAACTCGAAGAAGTGATTTTTTTTTTTTGTTGATCGAAAGATTCCTCATTTCATTTCAAGTAGTAAAATTAGAGGAACAACTCAAATGGGCGTCAAAACAAAGAACATCCAAAAGAGATTGAGGGGGACGAGAGACCAAATTCCGAGGTAGAGAATGCCAAAGTTGGGCTTTGGCAACCCAATCTGTGGTTTTATTTAATTCTTGGTCCATGGGTCAATTTTAATCTAGGATTAGAACTGAGTGTAGCCCGGCCTGTCTAGACTATGTGGTTGACTTCCCAAGGAGGAGGATCTATCCCCAAAATCGTCTGAACTGCTATGGAGCAATCAGACTCAACAGCTACCCCACGTGACCCTTCTTCCTTCCTCCACTTCGCTGCCATTTCCAGACATTCGCATACAGTTAGGGTTTCAACATGCAAGGGCGATTGCGCTTTAACCGACCGAGCAAAACCACCGAGCAGCATGCCATTCTCGTCCTTGCACACCCTTGCTACAGATCCGTAGTTAGTCCTTGGTGTGAAGGTTTCGTTGACGTTAATTTTCACCCATCTCGGGTCCGGCGATCTCCATCTTGCAGGTTCTACATTACTTCTTCTAGTATTTTGCTATTGTGATGAAGCTTGATCTATTAATTTTTGTTGTGATGTGACAAATCAGCCATTACACCTTGCGGATCTAGCTTCCTTGCTTGGAAAACTGCTACATTCCTTTTTTCCAGATGAGCTAGAGAGCTTCGGCTATTGGGGAGCGTGAGACATGTGGCTTTTATACTCCATAAACCAGCAATCTATACTCCTTAATCCTGTGCTTTGTATTTGAATATGGAGAATGCAATTTGACCATATTTCACGGGTCCAAGGGCAGAGTAAGAACAAATGTTCTATTGATTTGGGGGACACTTTGCATAGGGGACACCACAACTCAGGTAAGACTCTTCTTTTAGCTAGATTCTCTTTAGTAGGGAGGGCATTTTGACATAAGTTCCACATAAACACTCTAACTTTGGGGAGGGTGCGTAGACTCCATATTTTGCTCCACAGTTCTTTGGGTTTTTGATATGAAGATGAGGGTGATGTGTGGGCCGAGTGGTCTTCTAAACTTCTGAGTTGATTATACCCACTTTTTACTGAGTAATTGCCTGATTTGGTCACCATCCAAATGCATTTATCTACCCTTCTGTCAGATGGTAAGGGGATGGCCAAAATTTCGCTTACAATTTTGTCTTCGAACAAGTTTTGAAGGTGTTTTTCCTTCCATGTTGAATTGTTTGTATCTATGAGCTCGGCTACCATCAGGGGATCGTCTCGGTTGGCTGGGCTAGGGATTGTGCCTCGCTTTAACCTTCTGTCTTCATGTATTTCAATTGATGCTCCATTACCTATTGCCCATAGTGTTGAGCCTGAAATAGAATTTCTACCACTTAGTAGCCTGTCTTGGCATGATAGAAATCTGTAGAGGGGAAATAGAGTCCCTTGAATAGTTTACTCCATAAAGACGAGGGGTTTTCTATCAATCGCCAAGCCTGTCTTCCTAGCATTGCTTTATTGAATGTGATTAGATCTCTAAAACCCATTCCTCCCTGGTCCTTCCTCATCTTCAGCACATTCCAGCTTTTCCAATGAATTCCAACCTTAGATTTAGCGTTCTTCCACCAAAATGAAGCAATTTTTTTCTCTATAGCTTTATAGATGGAGACTGGAATCTTAAAGATGGACATCGCGTATTGGGGTAATGCTTGGACAACTGCTTTCAATAGAACTTCTTTCCCAGCTTTGGATATCAACTTTTCCTTCCATCCTTCTAGCTTCATATTTACTCTAACCAATATCCAAGCGAACAATTGTTTTTTAGATGTTTCCCAATCCGGCGGAATGCTTAGATATTTCCCCGTTTTATCAATTTCCGGTGCTCTCAATTCCCATGTCAAGTTTCTCCTTAAAGTCTGAGGACAACCTGAACTAAAAAATATCCTGAGCTTGTTCAAATTGATTGCTTGACCAGTAGCCATGTAGTATTGGTTAAGAACATCAGTCAAATTTTGGCATTCCTTCACATTTCCATCCAAAAAGAATATCAAGTCATCCGCAAATAAAAGATGAGATAGAGTTGGCCAATTGCTGTTTAGTTTTATACCTTTCACTCTCCCTTCCCCAACTGCTTTTTTCATAAGAAGAGATAAAACATTTGCTACTAGTATGAATATATAAGGGGAAAGGGGATCACATTGACGAAGTCCCTTGATGGCTGAAAATAAGGTAACGATTCTCCGTTAAACTTGATACTAAAAGAGATTGAAGTCACACAATGCATAATCCATGAGATCCACTTCTGACAAAATCCCATCTTCAACATACAAGCCTTCAAAAAGTCCCATTCAATTCTATCATATGCCTTCTTCATATCAAGCTTTAACACAGCTTGAAATTTCTTCTTTCTTTTCCTTATTCTTAGCTGGTGAAGCACCTCCTGAATAATAAGAATATTATCCTGGATTTGTTGCCCTTTAACAAATGCACTCTATTCCTTTTGATCAATTTTGGAAGAAGGGGTTTTAAGCGATTTGCCAAAACCTTAGAGATGATTTTATAAGTAAAATTGCACAAGCTAATTGGTCCATACTGATCAAGCGTTTCCGGGTTTGGGACCTTTGGAATGAGGACAATTTGGGTTCTATTAAAGTCTGGGTTGAACTAATTTGTCTCCATAAAATCCCCTACCAACCTCAATAGATCCTCTTGGATGTCTATCCAATGATGGCGGAAAAACTAACCATTTAAACCAGCCAGCCCTGGAGCCTTGATGACTCCTAATTGAAAGACAACATCCTTTACCTCCTATAGTGTAACTTTTTCTATCAATGCTTCATTCATCTCCTCCTGGACTAGTGTTGGGCATTGGTCTATCACTAGGTAGAAGTTACGGGGACCAATCGTGCTGCATAAATCATAAAAGAATTGAACTGTCGCCTCTTTTAATTTCCTGGTGTCTCTACACCACTCACCATTTGGCAGCTGGAGCATGGAGATTTTATTTCTTTGTCGACGTTGTATTGTAGTGGCATGAAAGTTTTTTGTGTTTCTATCGCCCCACTTCAACCACGTGATCATCAAACACATTCCCCAATACATTTCTTCTCGTTTCCACAGTTGTTTAATTTCTCATTTGATGCTTTGGACTCTTCCCCTTTTGTGATTAGCCTCTTGATTGTTTGTGATGGATACTAATTCAGCTTTGAGAATTTTGATTTGTCTGTAGGCATTTAAGAATTTTTTACTCCATTCCAGAAGGGTTCTTGTAACCTTTTGTTGTTTTTGTTCCCAACTTAGGTTTTATGCACTGAATGTTGCCAAAGCTGATTTAATGATGTCTTCATATTCTCTGTCTTCTGCCCAAAAAGCTTCGTATTTGAATTCATTTCTTTGTCTCACCCTTTCAGCTGATAACGACACCAACGAGGGGCTGTGATTTGATCCTACTGCAAGAAAAGTGAAAGCTTCAACCTTAGGATAAGAAACCCTCCATTCCATGTTGCATAATGCCCGGTCAAGTCGTTCTTTGATGTAATCCTCTCCTTCCCAATTGTTCGACCATGTAAATGCACAACATTTTCCCTCCAAATCCATCAATGAACAATCATTTAGAACTTCTCGGAATGCCAGCATCCAATAATGTTCCGACATTCTTTTTCCAACTTTCTCCCAATGGTAGAGAACTTCATTAAAGTCACATACACACATCTGAGGAAGAGAGTTATAAGACCTGATATGTTTTGATTCATCCCATAACCTCATTCTCTTCTGAAAAGTATATGGGGGCATGGATTAGTGTAAGTCTCATAATTGTTTTGTTTGCCTCCCATCTGCAGGTAGAATTAATAAAATCAGTAGCAAAAGAATCGATTATTAATGTTATATCTTCATTCCACATTAGCGCAAGCCCCCAGCAATACCTTTTGGATTCACAACAAAAAGAAATTGGTAATTTAACATTTTCTTTGTCCTTTGCACCATTGGTTCCTGTTTTTTGTTTTCATCAAGAATATTACATTAGGCCTTTCACAAGCCACTAGGGCTCTAAGTTCTTGAATTGTCAGGGGATTGTCCAACCCTGACGATTCCAACTTAAGATTTTCATTGGTACCCCGGTGACTTATTAGGGCTAGCCACCAAAGCCCATTAACCCTCACTTTTCACCACTTAGACGGGGGTTTCTAAAAGCTGAGTTTCATCAATTAATAACTACATGTTCTTTTCTGGAGCATAAATGTTTAATCTCTTTTGCTTTTTAGCACTTAGTTTAACCCTTTTTTCCTTCTTCTTTTTGGGTTGTTTCTGTAGATTTTCTTCCTATGTGGGATATAGGAGCTTTCCCCTTATCAGGCCATGTTAGTAGCAAGAAAGGAGGATTAACCCTTACCTCATTGCCACCTGAACTCTCGCTGTCCATTCCTTTCTCTTTTCAGCTCTGTCTGAATGACTAGGTTGGCGGTATGCTAGTTGGATGATCTCCATTTGGTTCAAGAGGTTTTGAGTTTCAGGTATGACTTCCTCTGTTGCCCTGTCTCCCCATTTATCTTCATAGAATAGCTTCCAAATAAAACTAAACTCCCTAGCTTATGCTTTCAACCAGAATCCAAACCTTAAGTTCTCCATTTTGTCTTTATCAATTGGAATTTCAGTGCAGTGGGTGGTAAAATGACCCAGTTTGCCACATGCAAAGTAGAAATGGGGTAATCTCTCATATTTGTACTCTACCAAAAAATAAGTAGAAATGGGGTAATCTCTCATATTTGTACTCTACCCAAAAAAAAAATTCCAGCACGTTTGATTACACTCCCCTGTTTCAAAGGGGCATACAAATCGAGCTCCACTTTTACTCTCTCCAAAGCAAATGCCGTGGAGCCTTTTGTTTATGTTCTGATTTCTATAACATTTCCTAACTCCATGGCTATCTTTCTTATAGCTCTCTCATTACGCCATTCAATAGGTAAGCCATAGATATGCATTTGGAAAACTCCTCTCGTGAAATCATAGCAACAAGGAGGTGTGTTAGGTTCCCATGATTTCAACAAGAGAATGTGGTTGGCAAAAGACCAAGAACCCCCATCCAGCACTCGTTTAATATCCGTAGCAAATTTGAAAGCAAACATAAAGTGACCTTGTTCCAACAGAGTGATACTAACATTATCTATTTTCCATGCCTTTTTCATTGTACTTTGAAAAGCTTGAAAATTAATAGAGGGGCTTATGAACAACTTACTGATCAACATCAGTTTACAATCCTTTTCTTGTTTAGTGGCATCCATTTCTTCTAGATCAATAATGTCATTTTCTGACCACATATCTCCTAATTTCTCGCATATCAACTACAATCGGGGATCAGCTTTTCTATTCTCCATTTCCGAACTTCAATTTTCAGTTAGGCAAATCAACAAACGAGTGGAAGATTCAGTTGCAAATAGCCACCAAAACCAGCCCAGAACAATGCTCGAGATTGAAGATCCTTACGCATTGCTTCTATACCAAAAGACTCGACAAAAAGATTAAGATACGAAGGACTACAGAGATTCGGAAACTACTTGGTATTCAGTGGCAAAATGAGAGAAGATAAGATGAAAGGAGACTATGGGGATTCCAAGCGGGTAGGGTAAGGTTGGTTGAAGATGTGGGAACTTGGCAATGGAACAATAGTTGTGTAGATACCTTCCATCACAGAGATAGTTGTTTAGTTCTAAAAGTGAAAAGGGGTTCCGTTGAGGAAGATGATTTTAGGGTTTAAAGAGTGAGCGTGCAAAGAGGTATATGTAAGGAGTGGGAGTTGGGGATGGTGAGGAGATTAGCTAGGGTTTTTGGAGAAGAAGATGATAGGTATTAAAGAGGGGAAAGACATGGCTACACCAAATATAGAGAAGCTCTCCATGCGAAAGAGAAAATTTTCAAAACGGGAGGATAACCGCTTCAAATGCTGTATAAATGAGACGCCTCATAAGGTCACGCGTGGCACGTGTCCTTTTTCAATTTTCTCTTTTAAATATTAATAGCATGCGGAAGTATAACAAAATTTTCACCACATCTCTTAAAAAAAAATCACACGAGTTTAATAAATGTACATATGCTTCTTCCTTATATTAACACCACTAGTTACCATTTTCACATATTATTCAAACAAATACATTACATTACATAAGTCTTAAGAAAAGGGTTGAGTCAAATAGCACCTCTAAAAACAAACTAACCCAAAGGCAAGCATATACATTAACCAAACCGCCATTCAACTCAAGGGTTGATGGCCTTTGATCCCCTCATCTTCATGTCCTGGGGGACTAACCTACAAATCAGAAAAATAAGGGGTGAGCTAAAGCCTAGTGAATGAAATCTTTAAGTTTAAGGTGAGAGAGTATCTTACCATTTAACCTAATACCAACAAACAATGTGAATTCAAGGCAATGCAAGATAACAATGAATGACAAGTGCATTAATAAATGCATTATTTTTCTTATCTTAATATTGCATTAGATAATTTACCCAAATACAAGTGAATGGTATAACAAATTGTGATGCGTGTTTATCACCGATTGGCTCATTAATAGGCATGTTTGAGCATATGCATTTATACATACACATAGACATGCATCATATTCATTACTTCTTCTCTTCCCAAGCACACTTGGGGCATCCTAACTCAAGGGGTACCTCCAATTCAAGACATCCCGAACACTCCTGGGGCCTGGGGCATCTTAACACATGAGGCATCATCACCATTAATTTAAACACATATTATGTTTTTCCATATTTATTCATATGGTACAAATGCACATATTAATATTGTAGTCATAAAATCTTTCTTACATCAACAATGGATTCAACAATCGACGTTCGATACACAACGTTCGATACACAACATCCTTTTATGCAAATCATTACCTTGCCTTTTTAATGATGACCTACATGAGTAATAATGATGACATGTTTACCTCATTTCATTTTTCATCATGTCTTTTGATAACCACATGATAATAATATGCCTACCTCCTTTCATTTCTCATGAAAACAAGGACAAATAAGTAATTATATGCATTTCAACACATATACCCTAATTCTTTTCTTATCATGTAATGATCGATGAAATAAAAGGCTTTAGTTAAGCAACCGGGTCAAAAATAGTAAAATGTCATAATCAACAAGTGGGTATAGTCCACAAGTGGATATACTTGGTAAGTGAATATAAGCAGTAGTCATACTCAACGAGCAGATAAGCAGTACGTGGTTATATTCGACAAGTGAATATAAACAGTAAATGGTCATACTCGATGAATGAATATCAGCAGTATGTGGTTATATTCAACAAATGGAAACGCATTAGTCTCTCACAACACAATAAATCTTTATTTCTTCCTTTCTCTTTAGGTGAAAATAATTACAGAGAGGAATATATGGCGTGGAGTTTACCTATGAGCCATGGCAATTTTAACATCAAGCTAACAATAGTTTATGGTTATGTCAGCTAAAGGAGTGGGAAATTTTAACAGGAGGACTATATTGAGTAGATTTTTAAAAGTATTGAGAATTAGATTGTACAAAAATAAATGTTTAGATACTACTTTGAATTTTGAAAAAAAGAGAGTTAAAGGACAAACCAGATAACATGCAAACAAACTACTCATCCAGTGACACAACCTCTCTCTCTCTCTCTCTCTCTTCGCACGAGAGCACGCTGGCAGTTGCAGAAGCAAGAAAAACAAGAGACAGAAATATCAAATGAGCAATAGTAGGAAGGCAAAGAAAATGGGTTAAACCTATGTATTGAACCTAACTGACTGGGTATTTGGGCAGTTCATCTATATTCCGTGCTGTTTGTTCAACGTTTCTATCCAAAACTCTTGGTTCTGATTCTGTTTTGGTGGAAACAAACAGGAATGTTAAAGCTACCAACCCACTCATATTCACTCTACATACTAGAGCTATAAGTGCTAATTATATGTCAAACTCCATTCAATATACTGAAATGATAAGGACTCCATCAGTTACTTTTTTTGGTTTCACAAAACCTAAGGACAACAACCAGCATTCTTAAACAAAATCACACACATGGCCATGCAATATTACCTGGATTTGGGTAGAACCTTCTGCGATCATTGGGACATGCTACAAAAAGAGGATTTTGTTGATTGAAAATAGCTTGGCAAACCAGAACAAACCACTTGCGCAAGACACCAGGACCAGTTGCTTCCTCATTTTTAAATTCCATAAATATACCCCCATGCAAAGATTCAGCTTCTGCATTAGCTATATACTCGAATGATTCTGACAATAACTAAGACCTGTCGATCAGCATCTCATGTTGTTCCTTAAAGTCCTCTTTCACTTCAGGGAACATCATCATCACTAAGTGCCTCCTAGACTCAAAGTCCATAATATCTTTGTGTTCAAGAAGCCATTTGTGATCATCATTTCGCTTCGCATAACGGACGACAAGCATACACAATGCATGCTTCCTCATGCTCAAAATCGTCCAAAATTGTTCCTCAGAACCCAAATAAAGTTTAGAAATGGCATTCAGTTCTTTCAAAATAGTAAGATATCGAGACCACGCTGGATGTGCAATATCAATTTCCCCACTTACCTTTGCAGATAAGCGCTGCTCCATTCTGGAAAGGCACTTATCCATCTTCTTTAGCATGTCCACAAAGATATGATAAAGCGATTCGACCTCTTCCTTACACAAGAGAACATCGTGGTGTTCGTTTTCCATAGGCAAAGAGATTGGATGCTCGAAACCCCTGGATCCAGACATTACAGTTTGCAAAGGGCGCAAAAACATCGTGAAATCATTGACATCGCTCCAACTCCCCACACTTGCTGCTGATATGAGGTACTCTTCCATATCTTTGGACAACTTACCTGCCAGCTCTTTAACGAAAGGGAATATCTCTTTTATAGATATCGCTCTCTTTACACTTTCGGTATGTTCCGATACCCATTGAACCTTAATAACCTCCATCATCGGCCCCAGACTACTCCGGCAAGACAAGTACAAGGGGTCATGAGAAGCTATTCTCCTGAGCAACTTACAAAACTCCAGCACTATTGATGCACAGCGCGATCGCAAAGACTTTGGCAACTCAGTTATACATGATTCTAGGAAATGCTTAATTGACTCCTCGGCATGATCCTTGTTACCCCTAATTGGCGACATGTAGAGCATAACAAGCGCCGCGGGCGCAGAGGATGACATAAATATCTGAAGATGCCCAGTAGCTGGATCGCCATCATCCTTAGGAGTCATCGACAAGTACTCCGATATCTTAGTTCTAATAGTTTTAAGAGCATAGGGCACGGTTTCACCTTTACAAAGGCGGCAAACAAGTGAAATCATGTCGTTGATGATTTGCCAAGCCTGCGAGTGCGCCGTGCTCCGCATTCGGCCGACCAAATGCAGGCCGGCATCATTTTGGATAGCACACTCGGCCAAAGATTTCTCGCACTGCAGTTGCTTCCCTTTATAAATCAGCCTCTGCTCAATGACGGGAATTCCAGTGATCAGTTGAATCCGCTCGTGCACCGACTGCACGGTATCGCTGGAATTGGCCTGGAAGACCAAGGTCTTGCCATCGGAGATCATCCTCACGAAGAACTGGAGCCGCGAGGCGAAGGCCATCCTGACGGTATCGCCGGAATTCGCGGCGGCCGTCGTTCGCGGGGGAGGAGCTCACGCGCCGGACGTCGGCCGCCGCGGCGGGGGAAGGAGCTCAAGGAGCCGGGGGGCTCTAAAACCCCGGAATTCCACTGATCGGGCGACGCCGCCGGGCAGCAGCGAGCGCGGCCGGGAGCAGAGAGAAAGACGGCGATCGCCGGCGGCGGCGGCGGCGATAGAGAGAGAAGCGATTTGGTGAGTGTCAGAGAGAGAGAAAGAAAGAGAGTCAGCACTGTGGAAGCAGCAGAGTCATCAGTTGAGGTAGAGAGAGAGAGAGAGATTTTAGACCGTCTTTCTTCTTACGCTAAGAAGAAATCAAAGACAAGAAGAAAAAAAAAAAGTAATAATAAAAAGGGGAAGGAGGAAGGGGGAAGGGTTCCGGTGGAGGAGGCCGCACCAACTTTTTCATGAGCCTGTCCTTTCCCTTTTCTTCTTTTTTCATTTTTGGCCTTTTTTCGTAACTGTAACAGATATATTCCTCGATTTATCGTATGCGCCCAAAATTCACTTTTCATTTCCTGCTCGTTTATTGAAAAAATGGATGATATTTTACCCCGTATGGTAGTTGTGCTTGTCCTAATTGAGGATCTAGTTTCTTTTTTAAAGTTATATAGGGTTTGAAGGGCCGGTGGTGACGCTTAGAATACACGGTTGGAGAGAAAATTGCTTCGGCTTCCAAGATTGGTGTCGGAGTTTTCGGATTAAGGTTTTTGTATACCTAATTGGGCGGAGTTATGTGGGGTTTAGTAGTCGAGCAGCTATGCTTATGATGCACGTTTGGAGAGAAAATTGACTTAGCTTCCAAAAGTATATTCGATATCGCTAATCATGAAGATCTACCGTGCTCGAAATTTAAATTAAGTAATTTCATGATCATATAAACTTGTGTTACCATAAATGAGGGTAATTATTATGTTATGATTTTTGAACCGTTTGAAATTATTACGGATTCAATAAGTATGAATCGGTACCGCTAGGTAAACTTCTTTTCAAATTGTAGGATCCATCTTTTGGTTTTTTCGTTATGATCAAAGGTGAATTTCAAATGAATTTCACACTTGCCTAATTAGGTGACCTTTATGTCCGGCTAAAAGGTAAAGTAGCTTCACTAGTACTACACGAAAGGAGAAGATAAACAAGTTGCATTTCATCTCGATTATCTTAACGATTTGTCGTTCTCAAAATTAAGGTAAGTAATTTCCCCACATATACACTTGCATTACCGAAAACGAGGATAATTATCATGTTACGGTTTTCAGATCGCATATGTTTATATGAAACTTTTTTTAAAATCGCGGTGTTCTATTAATCTTTTGATATCCAATCATCATAATCTTTTCATAAAATCTCAATATAATTAAAAGGGTATCATGTATAATGGATAAATTTATATTTTTTTTCATTTTGTTAATTTTAAGAGGTGAAAAGACTTAGGTTGTTTTCGGATAATTACTTACGTGCATGGAACCAGGAAAAAAAAATAGTGATATCTCAATTAGATTAAAAGTCAAAGGTTGTTTTTGTTTTATTTTCTCAAAAAAAAAAAAAGCCAAAGGTTGATGCCGCAAAAAGGTACAAAAGTCGGGGAACACGCACGGGGTCCCCGGGGTGAGGCCATCTACATGAAATCGTCGTAAAGCATATCCATTTCACCCGGTCCATATGAACATACGATCCCGTCTCCTTCCAATCATCTCAAATTTTGTTATTATATTTTCAAAATTATTTCAATTTAATTTTTTGGTTGCAAATTTTGTATATTTTAGACAATGAATCCATGCCCAATTCCTAAATTCTGATATTTATAAAAATGAAGAAATTAAAAAAAGATTATCATCCATGAAAAATGTTTAGATATAAATTGTTATTGATAATAAAAAGATTTTATCAACTCATGATTTCAAGCGATAACAAAATTATTTACAAGAATTTTTTTCCAAATTATTTATTTTCTCAAAAACAAACGTATTAAATTTTAAGATTACATAAAAGAATTAGAGATTCTTCATGATTTAGGGCGTGCGTGCACACACAAATATATATGTGCACGTTTAAAGTTAGAACTCGAAGAATATTTATTTCTATGCTCGCCATGTAAAAGTCAACTTTGTTTACATTGTTACCACGTGGCATAAGTTTGCCACATTGTCTATATTCGATTAATTAACATTTGTTTATTGATTTGCCATTCTCAAATATCTACCAGTTATTAACAATTAACGCTTAAAATTAAGATGGATAAAATAAAGTATCTTTAAAGATAGCCCAAAGCTTATTGGACCGACCAATAAATAGAGAAAATTTAAGAAAAAAAATATTGATATTAAGGGCTCAACATTTATTTCTTTCGACTTACCTCATTGATTATAAATTTGAAAAAATATAAAAAGCATCTTTAAATATACCATCTATCCATTTGATGTGAGATTAAGTAAAAACACGAAATATATTGTCACATAATTGATACTCGTAATTTTATTAACTAAGTGAATAACGTATTAAAATTAAATTAGAATATTTTAAAGAACAAATCATTTTATACACTTGGATAAATTCCACTGATTTTCACTCAGTTTTAACATTACAATAAATACTGAGAATTTTAATAGAATTCAGGTTAATTATATATAGTAAAGCCGGGAGCAGTGAGAACATTTACTTATGTACTCGCCATATGGAAGATTGCCTTGTCTCTATGCTTCCCACATAGTAAGCCACATGCCATAATTATGCCACATGCCCTATATCCTACCCATTAGCATTTGTTTATTGACTCGTCATTCTCAAATTTCTTGCACCTATTAGTTTAAAATTTAAATTTAAATTTTGAATAAAATATCTTAAAAGGTACTCTTGAATATATACAAGCAATAGCATAGTTAATATAAATACAAAAAATACTTTGAAATCAATTCACAAAGATTAATCTACTTAGAATTTTTTTTTTTTTGGGTTAAAAGCAAATATTTCATTCGTATCTCAGTATCTCAAAATGATACATAAAAGGTTCAAAACAAAGTATCTTTGGTCAAAAGCCCTATGCATCCATGTGGTGCATGACTGGCTGCATACATTCAACGATGGCCTATACCTATTTGATCAATGATGAAATAATAGAGCGTGTTTGCACGCGTGCGCAGGTGCGTGGGTGGGTTGGGGAAGAGGGGGGGAGAGAGAGAGAGAGAGATGTATTGCAGTCAATCTTTCTGTATATCTACATGTCAAAGCAAAGTGACCATCTCTACCAGAAAAAATGAAGTCTCGCAAAGGTGGATGAGCTTCCCTTTCATCCTGCACCCAAACTTTGTTTATACCCTGACTCTATAAATATATGTATGAACAGTTAAAAGAGGGGAACAACAAAGACCTCAACGACAGAAGACAGACGATACAAAATATCTACAACACCCCCTTTAAGGGTCCAATGATAAATCAGATGGTTATGATGCCCTTTAAGCGTCCAATGATGAAATCAAATTGTCAACAAGTACCAAAGCTGCAGCCTACATGTTCTTGAGCGATGATGGAAAGGCGCTGTTGCATGATGGTCATGCTGGGATAAGATGGAAAGCACAGACGATAAAAGCATGTATGGGATGATGGTAGGTGGCTCATGTCCTCCATAGACTTGTATATGTAAAGGCGAGACGCCAAACCCCGAAATCCCTCCACAGGCAGATACTTCACCGACGTCCAGAAGAAAAGGATATTCTTTTTCTGCTGTGGTGACATTTTTCTGACAATCTGCATTGGATTTACCAAGAGTATGAATTTGAAGAGAAAAGTAATGCAGAATTTCCATTACAACATATAAAATTAGTGAAGATAATTTTATGCCAATTAGGGAATTAACTAGGTCTCTCCAGCCATATCTAGAGGATCGCTCACCAACAGTAATGAGGTATCTTCAGGACCTACATTTCAATCCTGTGATGCAAAATTGCATCTCATCACTACTCTTCTACAATAGTTCAGCACTAAATTACCATGAGTAGAGTGTTATTGGATGAAACTTTCCACAAGTCCAACCCAAAGAAAACTGCTATCTAAAAACCATACCAGAGTACAAAGACATTATGCATCCAACAATCCCAATCTGTCCATAATGTATTGCCATGGAAACTAGCCTCCACCATGCATCTTGCGTGGTTGAGTCACAGAGCCTAGACATCAGGAATTTTCATCTTTCTTACTTTTTATTAAAAATCCAATGCCTATTAAAGCAAGGGCAATCTTTCCTCCCTGCAGAGTCCAGAATAAGAAATGCAGAGAACCATTTTTATGCTTGAGATAGTCAAGAGAGCATCTGTACAGATTATCTTTCAGGAGCACACACCTACAAACCTAGCCATGTAAATAGGGCCCATGCTAACATAAGAATGCTTCTTACTTATTTAATAAGTTTTGGTTGATAAAGACAGGTACCACGAAATTGCACCTTGCACTTGCGCAAGGAATTGGCTGACTAACCATTCATAAACAAGCATACTAAGGACATCAGCAAGTGATAGCCTTCTCACCTAGCAGGACAACATGTACTTCTGGTATGGAGAACTTGATCACACGGGTTAAAATGTTCCTCCAAGATTATGTTGGACAGAAGAAGAGAGGTTGGCATCCATGTAAAATGTCTAAGCAAATTTTAGTAGATTGATTCTGTGATACATTCTAAGTTCAAGGGTTTTTAAACACGAGTCTAATTCAGCAAATTTTCCCAGAGCATGCTCAGACTGACCAACTATTGGTTCCAGCTGCAAATTTAATGACTATAAGAATAAGGGATATGTGTAGTAGAAGTCCTAAAACTTGTGCAGAAACTGCAATCGAGTCCTAAAACTTACAAAAAGTTCAATTAAGTCCTAAAACTTGTACAGAAAGTGCAATTGAGTCCTAAAACTTACAAAGAGTTCAATCAAGTCCTAAAACTTGTCCAGAAAGTGCAATTGAGTCCTAAAGTTAACACGCTTGTTAAGAAAAGTTAACGGAAATTGCGCGACGTGGCGACGTAATATTTTAAATGATTTTTTTTAATTTTTCAAATGGCTTTTTAAAATTATTTTTTATTCAAAATCTTTAAAAATTAGATTAAAAAATAAAAAGGAAAATCTAAATTTATTTAAAAAAAGAAAAATCTAAGTTTATTTAAAAAAGAAAAATCTAAATTTATTTAGAAAAAAAAAAGGGCGGTGGACTTCCGCCGCCCCATCGCCGGAGGGGCGCGGCAAATCACACGCCCACAGGGTGGGGTGGCCGGCCCTCACCGGGGCCGGGCGACCGTCGCCACCCCTCCGGCGATGGGCGGCGGAAGTCCACCGCCCTTTTTTTTCTAAATAAATTTAGATTTTTCTTTTTTAAATAAACTTAGATTTTTCTTTTTTAAATAAATTTAGATTTTCCTTTTTATTTTTTAATCTAATTTTTAAAGATTTTGAATAAAAAATATTTTTAAAAAGCCATTTGAAAAATAAAAAAAATCATTTAAAATATTACGTCGGCCGTCGTCGCTTTCCGTTAACTTTAGACTAATTGCACTTTCCGACAAGTTTTAGACTTGATTGAACTTTTTGTAAGTTTTAGGACTCAATTGCACTTTCCTGGACAAGTTTTAGGACTTAATTGAAGTTTTTGTAAGTTTTAACTCGATTACGCCTTTCGCACAAGTTTTAGACTTCCGCTGAACATATCCCTAAGAATAAATTGAAAGAAGCTAATAATTGACCACTTCCATAACTCAAGGCCACGTTATCTCCAGTGGGAAGAAATGATGCACCCACAGATTAGACAAGCTAATTATGTCTAATAAACATATCTACTCAAGTCCCCAAGAAGATGAAGCATTCTGACTGTGCATGGCTGATTGCCCGCTTTGGCTAGCTAATTTAAGATAAGTAACCTAATGAAAATTAGAGGTATGCTAAGATTTTAGTAAATTTGCTATATCTACTTTAACTCAAATTCAAGGTTTCTTGTTTCTACTTAGAGTTGGATTTCAGCAGAATTCATGAATATGATTTAATGCAGTTTACCGAATTCAACCCATTCTTTGCTTCTCAATTCTGTCATAGAATAATGTTATCACTCATCATGCTTAAATGAATCCAACAGTGCTGCCTATAAGCTTTAGGTGTAATGTCCAAAGGAATTGACTCATGGCAATATCCTCCCTAATTAGGATCCAAGTCCAGCTTCATCTTTGAGATCCAAAATTTTACATAATACGGAAAACAGAATATGAGGCGCCACAGGCCTACAGCGATGAAAAGATTATGAGAAAAAAGATAATAAAAGGACAAACCAGATAACATTCAAACAAACTGCCATATGCAGAGAGAGATTATTGACTCAAAAGGTAGCATATTAAACAATAAAATCCACAAGCACGGGCACATACCTTCCAAAACCAGACTATCTGAGGATCATTAAAATTGTAACCATTGTACTCTGTATGTGCCTTCCAATCTTTAACAGAAATATCATTCCCACTCCCGCGTAGCATTTGATCAATATCTTCAAGCTCTAAACTTTGAAAAAAGAACTTCTGCAACCCCAAGTCGCTAAGAATATCACCAAAACCTTGTGCAAAATGCGATACCTGTTCAGAGATTGAGGTAACAAACTGATCGTTTATGAGACGATCAACATAATCATTCCTATTCTTGCTATTCACCACCATGCCCTTCCCACCATCACGGAGTTCCACAGCTCTCCTCGATCCCAACTCCTCAACTTCTCTGACGAATGTTAGTCTTAAAGCATCAGAATCAATCAATTCAGCATCCATTTCCAGAATCTGCTTGCAGCTATTATACATGTAAGGATCTGCATCTCTTATGTCTTCCAGAGAAATAGAATATCCACCCAATTGCAAGAAAAATACCCGATCCAAAACAATCCCTACTTGTACTTTATGCATCAGAGCTAAGCCTATCATTCGACCAGAGAAGTTGAAATACTTGAGGTGCAGGGGTTCCACCGTAGAGGCTGCATACCAGTAAAACAACAGAACTCAGGTAATCATCATGACCAATGTCAAATAGAGGACTTACAATCAGAGACAGAGGACAAGATGAAATAAATCATCTTAAATGTTCAAATTGCAAAACACTCAAGTGTTGATTGTCAATACTGATAAGACATTTAAAACAAAGGTAACGGAACTCTAATAACAGAAGGGCAAGGCGACCACACAAGTAGATCTCAAAAGTTTGTTTCTTTTTTTCTTTTTTTTTTTAAAAAAAAACAACTATCAACAGCCCAGCAATCCCCCAAGAAACTTTTTATGTACCCACAGCTCCATGTAGGCACCAATTATAAAAAAAAATTCCCCAAAAAGATGAAGAATAACAAGCTACAAGAACCAAGGGTAAAAGAGAGATTCACATAAGAAAAAATGAAATAAAAATACACTTTCACTCCTAAAAAGTCGTGTGCATTGCGCATGTTAACTGAAATCGTAATGGAGGATTAACGGCTGTCACAAAATGAAATTTAGGAAAGTAATATGTTGCAGTTGAAAGTTAAGGGGCAAACACGTACAACCCAAAGTTGAAGGGGTTTTGTATTTTCCTCTTACTTGTATGAGATTTAAATACTCTACATCTAGCATGCAATTTCATTAAGACTTCAAGGTCATTGAACCAAATGAATTTCAAGTAAAACAACCCCAAATTCCTAATAGGCAAAAATAATAGCAAAACTCAACTCTATGCCCTGGACCAATCTTGCTTTTGTAAGGTCAACTTTCCAGCTGACACAACCCCCCAATTACTCCGATCAATCTTTATCTTTGTACAGCAATAAAACCAACTATTAAGCCTTAACTGACAACATGCAGGCATATGATCCATACTATGATGTTTCACTCCACTGTGTATCTACTTCTCTGAGACTATCTTTGTCACAAAGAATAATTGTGTGGTCTGCAAAGAGAAGGGGTTCAACATGCCAAATAACCAGGTTGCCTAAAAACCCATACTTCCAAAACCAAATTGAAAATTTTTTAGTTAAACCATCGCCTTGTTCAGACCAAATTCATTTGATCCAGTCCAACAGATTGGTTTCAGGTCAAAAAGTGTTAAATAAACGAATATCAAAACATGACTGATTGACCCGTTTGGTTTGACTTTTTTTAACTATCTTTACCATTTGTCCTTTAGCAAAGTAGTCTCTAAAATTTTACTCATTATCTACTTGGCAGGATTGACCCCCACTTCCCATTCCTCAAAAGTCCCAATATCGTGATCTACCATCACCTTCGGATTAAAGGTTTAGCCTTTCTCTTCTTCCTACAAGAAAAGACTTTCAAACCCATCTATCATCATCTTTGAAATATTAGCCACCATAGCTCATTTATAGTTAGTACTCATCCGGTGACACAACCTCTCTCTCTCTCTTTGCACTAGAGCATGCTGGCAGTTGCAGAAGAAGCAAGAAAAACAAAAAACAGAAATATCAAACGAGCAATGGTAGGAAGGCAAAGAAAATGGGTTAAACCTATGTATTGAACCTAACTGACTGGGTATTTGGGCAGTTCATCTATACTTCGTGCTGTTTGTTCAACTTTTCTATCCAAAACTCTTAGTTCCGATTCTGTTTTGGTGGAAACCAAACAGGAATGTTAAAGCTACCAACCCACTCATATTCACTCTACATACTAGAGCTATAAGTGCTAATTATATGTCAAACTCCATTCGATATGCCGAAATGATAAGCAGTCCATCATCCACTTTTTTTGGTTTCACAAAATCTAAGGACAACAACCAGCATTTTAAACAAAATCACACACATTGCCATGCAATATTACCTGGATTTGGGTAGAACCTTCTGCGATCATTGGGACATGCTACAAAAAGAGGATTTTGTTGATTGAAAATAGCTTGGCAAACCAGAACAAACCACTCGCGCAAGACACCAGGACCAGTTGCTTCCTCATTCTTAAATTCCATAAATATACCCCCATGCAAAGATTCAGCTTCTGCATTAGCTATATACTCGAATGATTCTGACAATAACTGAGACCTGTCGATCAGCATCTCATGTTGTTCCTCAAAGTCCTTTTTCACTTCAGGGAACATCATCATCACTAAGTGCCTCCTAGATTCAAAATCCATACACGATGCACGCTTCCTCTTGCTCAAAATTGTCCAAAATTCTTTCTCAGAACCCAAATAAAGTTTAGAAATGGCATTCAGTTCTTTCAAAATAGTAAGATATGGAGACCAATCAATTTCCCCACTTACGTTTGCAGATAAGCAATGCTCCATTCTGAAAAGGCACTCATCCATCTTCTTTAGCATGTCCACAAAGATATGATAAAGCGATTCGACCGCCTCTTTACACAACAGGACATTGTGGTGTTCATTTTCCATAGGCAAAGAGATTGGATGCTTGAAACCCTTGTATCCAGACATTACAGTTCGCAAAGGGCGCAAAAACATCGTGAAATCATTGACATCTCTCACACTAGCTATAGTATGAGGGAACAATTCCAAAACTTCAGACAACTTATCTGCCAGCTCTTTAACGAAAGGGAATATCTCTTTTATAGATATTGCTCTCTTCACACTTTCGGTATGTTCCAATACCCATTGAACCTTAATAACCTCCATCATCGACCCCAGACTACTCCGGCAAGACAAGTACAACGGGTCATCAGAAGCTATTCTCCTGAGCAGCTTACAAAACTCCAGCACTATTGGTGCACAGCGCAATTGCAAAGACTTTGGCAACTCAGTTATACATGATTCTAGGAAATGCCTAATTGATTCCTCGGCATGCTCCTTGTTACCCCTAATTGGCGACATGTACAGATTAACTAGCGCCTCAGGGGCAGAGCATGACATAAATATCTGAAGATGCCCAGTAGCTGAATCACCATCTTTCTTAGGAGTCGTCGACAAGTACTTTGATATCTTAGTTCTAATAGTTTTAAGAGCATCGTTCACGGTTTTACCTTCACAAAGGCGGCGAACAATCGAAATCATGTCGTCGATGATTCGCCAAGCCTGCGGGTGCCCCGTGCTCTGCATTCGGCCGACCAAATCCAGGCTGGCATCATTTTGGATAGCACACTCGGCCAAAGATTTCTCGCACTGCAGCCGCTTCCCTCTGTAAATCAGCCACTGTTCAATGACGGGAATTCCAGTGATCAGCTGAATCCGCTCGTGCACCGACTGCACGGTATCGCTGGAATTCGCCTGGAAGACCAAGCTCTTGCCATTGGTCCTCACGAAGAACTTGAGCCGCGAGGCGAAGGCCATCCTGACGGTATCGCTGGAACGGCGGAGGCGAGGCGGCGGCTGTCGTTCGGGGGGGAAGAGCTCACGCGCCGCCGTGGACGTCGGTCGCCGCGGCGGGGGAAGGAGCTCAAGGAGGCGGGGCGCGGGCGGCGGAGATCGCCGGTGGCCTCTAAAACCCTGGAATTACACCGATCGGGCGACGCCGCCGGGCAGCAGCTAGACAACAAAAACCCAAGAAACGCACCGGACGGCCCAGCGATCGCGGCCGGGAGCAGAGAGAAAGACGGTGATCGGCGATCGGCGATCGGCGGCGGCGGCGGCGGCGGCGGCGGTGATAGAGAGAGAAAGAGAGAGAGAGAGTCGGCTGTGTGCAAGCAGCAGAGTTCATCAATGGAAGCAGAGAGAGACAGAGTTTTTTCAGACTGTCTTATTACGCTAAGAGGAAATCGAAGACAAGAAGAAGAAAAAAATATTAATAAAAAGGGGAAGGAAGAAAGGAAGGAGGGGGGAGGGTTCCGGTGGAGGAGGCCGCACTAACTTTTCATGAGCCTCCCCCCCCCCCCCCCACTTTTTTTCTTGGTAGATGTTACAAATTGTAACGAATATATTCCTCGATTTATCGTATGCACCCAAAATTCACTTTTAATTTCCTGCTTGTTTATTGAAAAAATGGATGATATTTTACCACGCATGGTAGTTGTGCTTGTCCTAATTGAGGATCTAGTTTCTTTTTTGTCGGTTTTTCGTTGAGATTAGGAGCTGGAGTTTTTTAAGATTAAGGTTTTTGAATGCCTAATCGGGCAAAGTTATATAGTGTTTGAAGGGCTGGTGGTGACACTTAGGATACACGGTTGGAGAGAAAATTGATTCGGCTTCCAAGATTGGAGTCATAGTTTTCGAATTAAGGTTTTTGCATACCTAATCGAGCTGAGTAGTGTGGGGTTCAATGGTCAAGCGACTATGCTTATGATACACGATTGGAGAGAAAATTGACTTAGCTTGCGAAATTACATTCGATATCGCTAATAATGAAGATCTGCCGTGCTATTAATTTAAATTAAGTAATTTCTTCATCATATAAACCTTTGTCGCCATAAATGAGGGTAATTATTATGTTACATTTTTTGAACCGCTTGAAAATATTAAGAATTTCTTCTTCTTTTTTTTTTGGTCAGTAAAATATTAAGAATTTCAATAAGTATGAATTGGTACCGCTAGGTAAGCTTCTTTTCAAATTGTGGGATCTATTTTTTGGTTTTTGCGTGTTATGATCAAAGGCGAATTTCAAATGAATTTTGCTCTTGCCTAATTAGGCGACCTTTATGTCCAGCTAAAAGGTCAAGCAGCTTCACTTATAGTACACGAATGGAGAAGATAAACAAGTTGCATTCCATCTGGATGATCTTAACAATTTGTTGTTCTCAAAATTAAGGTAAGTAATTTTCCTACATATACAATCGCGTCACCATAAACGAGGGTGTTGGAAATAGTATCGAAGATATCAAAGATTCCGAGATCAAGATCTGCTAGTAATCCTAATCAAGGATTGATTGAACTGGAGAAAGAGTAATTTGTGGGATCTATTTAGCAAATAGGAAATTTATTATTCATTGTATATTATTTCCTTTTCACTTTCGTTCTTTCTTACATTATAAATGTATACGGTGTAATTGTAAATGGATCAATCAATACAGAACAAAGTCATGGTATCAGAGCGTATGCTCCTGGCCTAGCTTCCGCACATCTGGAATTGCCATCGTATTTTTCTGAGCTATTGTCGCACGACTTTCACCTGCGAAACAGATCAGCAAATCATTAGGAATTCCACATGCATTTTTTTTATCATGGCCAAGAACAATGAGAGCTCCTCAACAGGAGAGACACTTACCTCAGATCCGGTTGTTACTTCTGACGGAGAACGAACCCCTGTTCAGCAACCATAAAACATTCATTCTACAAGACCAGTTCCTACCTTGGATCAGACTTCCGCCCAAACCCAGTGGCCTCTGAATTTTGCTCTAGCTAATTGGTATCAAATGTGGACCCAATACCCGTCTGGCTTTGCGTCGTCTGCAGCGGGATCGGCTAAAGCGTCGGGGCAATCGAATCTAGGTCAAGGACCCGGATCTGTCCCGGGTCAAGGGACGAATCCCTACCCAGGACTCCAACCCGGATACACGATTCCGGGTAAAGAATCAGGATCTATGCTGGGTCAAGGGACGAATCCCTACCCGGCATTTCCCCCGGATACATGCCTTTTGTTTTCCCGGTCAGCGGCGGCCGACCTAAGCCCGGCGATCCCCTATACACATCGCAGGCAGATGGTCCGGAATTGCGCCTCATCAACATCCAGCTTACCGGACCGGAGACTTATTCTTCGTGGGATCGAAATCTCCGGCGAGCTCTTGTGACGAAAGACAAGGACAGCTTCCTTGACGGAGCCGTCCCCTTCCCGACTGATGAGCGTCTCCAGTGCCTCTGGCGGAAGTGCAACCAGATGGTTCGCACTTAGATCGGGAACACGCTCGCCCCGGAAGTCGTTGCTGGATTGCCGCCTACCGAAGATTCCAAACAGATCTGGGACAGCATCAGAGAGATGTATGGCCGGCTCGACCGAGCGCGGCTCTTCAACATAACCCAAAATCTGACTGAGTTGAAGCAAGGGAACCTCTCGGTTACCGCTTGCTTCAACCGTCTCTCATCCCTGTGGAATGAACTCGAATCAGCAGAAGAACGGTTAGAGGGACCCGAAAGCACCCTAAGACAGTATAAAGAAATTAGGGAGAGAGAAAAAGCTACAAGATTTCTGCTCATCCTCAACGAGTCTTACTCGACGTTTCGGTCTCAAATTCTTGCCATGGAACCTCCACCGTCTCTCGACCGAATATATTAGTTAGCCGTCCAAGAAGAAAATCAGCGACTTGGCTCCGCTGGACACGCTCGAACAGGAGAGAGTTTGAGCCTTGCCGCCTTTCCGATTGGTGGCGGCTCCGGGAAGATGGTGGTCGGCAGCGATGGAGTCACGATCGAAAGAGGTGGAATCCTCGAAGCCTCTGGTCGTGTCGCTGCTGCGGCAAGAAAGAATGAAGGGAACCCTAGCTATTTTGGCATGGATAGATAGGATCACCGCAAGAGATCAGACAGCTGGAATTTGCTCGACAAATCGAGCGGCTGGGATCTTCGCGGCGAATCGGACGGCTCTCGAATGCCCATCATCTCCGCTGGGCTTGGGTAGTGTTGCACAAGGATTATATTTCTGGATTGATTCCCCAGGAGATTTAGAATCATTAAATAAAAGCGTTTCTTGTAATGCTATTAATCGAAATAAAAATCTCCTTTTTCATCAAAGATTGGGTCATAGTGCATGTTTCCCTCATTCTAAGTGTCCAATATGTCCTCTGGCTAAGCAGTCTCGAACGTCCTTCCCAACAAGTACATCTCGAGCACATAGAGCTTTTTCCTTATTTCATATGGACATTTGGGGTCCTTATCACACTTCTCATCGTAATGGGTCCAGATTTTTTCTAACAATTGTTGATGATTTTATGCGGGGAACTTGGGTTTATCTTATGCAATCCAAAAGTCAAACATTCACTCATCTTTCCAATTTTATCTCTTTGATTGAGAATCAATTCGAAAGATCTGTGCAACGAATTCGTACAGATAATGGGCAGGAATTTTTCACTTCTGATTGCACAGAATTCCTATCTTCTCATGGGATAATTCATGAAAGTTCTTGCGTTTACACTCCACAACAGAATGGGATTGTTGAGCGCAAGCATAGACATCTTTTGGAAGTAGCTCGTGCATTAAAATACCAAGCTTACATTCGTGAAGCTTTTTGGGGAGATTGTGTTGTCACAACTGCTTATTTGATTAACCGCATGCCTAGCCGGATAATAGATGGCAAAACTCCTTTTGAAATGTTATACAAGAAGCGACCAGAGAATAATCACCTTCGAGTGTTCGGTTGTTTATGTCATGCAATAAATGTGGGGCCTTTGGATAAAATGGGTCCTCGTGCCACACAATGTGTCTTCATGGGCTATCCTATAGCTCAGAAAGGATATCGAGTTATGGAGATTTCTACAGGGCATTTCTTTATAAGCAGGGACGTCACCTTTCATGAAGATGTCTTTCCATTCAAAGATATGATATCTCGCATCGACTTCATCGAAGGCGACCGACCTTTTCTTTGTGAAGAAGATTTGTCTATGCCTTCACAATATCTAGTTGTTGTTCCAACCATGTGCAACTATTCCACAGAAACAACAACTTCGAAGGACAGCTACTAGAATTATCTCCGAGAATTACATGAAGATTCTACGCCTTGACTCCCACTATGACTACATCGAATCTTTCCCAAGTGCCTACGAAATAGTGGCGAGCCACCTCGATGTCCTAGACGGCAAACTCGCCCGCCTACATGGACCAAGGACTATATTTGTTCTGCATCACGCTATCCAGGTACTCAGTATCCTGTCTCTTCATATGTCTCCTTTACTAAGTTATCACCAAGACATATGTGCTGCATCAGTCGTCTCTTAGAAGAGCAGGAACCATCCTCATTCCATGAATCATCACGTGATCCCCGATGGCAACGCGCAATGGAATCAGAACTCAAGACATTGATGGAGAATCATACTTGGGATATTGTGCAGCTTCCTTCACATCGGAAACCAATCGGGTATAAATGGGTATATAAGATCAAATTTAAGGCAGACAGTTCGGTTGAACGCTATAAAGCTCGACTGGTGGCTAAAGGATTCACCCAACGAGAAGGTTTTGATTATCATGAGACATTTTCTCCCGTTGCTAAAGAAGTCACCGTTCGTTCATTCTTTTCCATTGCGGCTATTCAAAACTGGTCACTACATCAGATGGATATTCACAATGCTTTCCTTCATGGTGATCTTGATGAAGAGATTTATATGGAACTTCCACAGGGATTATGCAGACAGGGGGAGTCTCGGATGTGTCGTCTACGCAAATCCCTATATGGATTGAAACAGGCATCTAGGCAACGGTACGCTAAATTCACTACTACATTAACTAGTGCGGGATTTCGTCACTCCAAGCACGACTATGCCCTGTTTACATGGAATTCAGGTAATTCATCAATCTATTTGTTGATATATGTTGATGATATACTTGTTATGGGAAACAACGACCTTCATGTTGCGAAATTCAAGGAATACCTGCATTCTACTTTTCATATCAAGGATTTGGGACCTTCCAAATATTTTCTTGGTATTGAGATTGCACGATCCGAGAAAGGTATCAACCTTAGCCAAAGGAAGTTTATCCTAGAAATCATTTCAAGCGATTATCCGGATGCAAACCAAAATTGTAATACCAATTGAACGAATACCAAGCTAACCTCTCGTGAATATGACTTGACTTGCCTCTTCGTCGTTGAAGATTCTTTGCTCAAGGATCCATCTGGATATCAGCGACTTGTTGGAAAATTAATATACCTTACCATGACAAGGCCGATATATGTTATGCAAAGTCGTACATTCATCAATTCCGCATAGTCCAAAGCAATCACATATGAATGCGGCTTTGAAAGTTGTGAAATATTTGAAGGGATGTCCGGGGCTTGGAATATTTCTATCTCGTGATTGCAACATGAAGATGACAGCTTTCTACGACACTGATTATGCTACTTGCCTAATGACTAGAAGATCTATTACTGGATTTTGCATTAAATTGGGAGAGTCGTTAATCTCATGGAAAACAAAGAAACGGTCAACTGTGTCATTATCATCAGCCGAATCAGAGTATCGAGCCATGGCAAAGACTACGTGCGAAGTGATCTGGATATGAGGATTACTTTTAGATCTTGGATTACAGGTCAATGGACCAACTTATTTGTTTTGTGATAATGATGCTGCACTCAAATTGGTAGCAAATCCAGTTTTTCATGAAAGAACAAAACATGTAGAAGTTGATTGCCACTTTACCCGAGATAAGATCAGAGAAGGGATTCTTGTCACTAAAGGAATTGGGACTATGGATCAACCAGCAGATATCTTCACTAAACCGCTATGTCAAAGACAACACAAATATTTATTGAGCAAGCTAGGTGTCCTTGATATATACAGGCCGCCAGCTTGAGGGGGAGTGTTGGAAATAGTATCGAAGATATCAAAGATTCCGAGATCAAGATCTGCTGGTAATCCTAATCAAGGATTGATTGAACTGGAGAAAGAGTAATTTGTGGGATCTATTTAGCAAATAGGAAATTTATTATTCATTGTATATTATTTCCTTTTCACTTTCGTTCTTTCTTACATTATAAATGTATACGGTGTAATTGTAAATGGATCAATCAATACAGAACAAAACTTTTTCTCCATTTCCCAGTCAACTTCTGTCAGAGGGTAATTATCATGTTGCGATTTTTAGATCGCTTATGTTCATATGATTTTTTTTTTTAAATCGTGGTGTTCTATTAATCTTTCGATATCCAATCATCATAATCTTTTCAGGAATTTTTAATATAATTAAAAGGGAATCATATATAATAGTCAATTTTTTTTTTCCATTTTGTTAATTTTAAGAGGTGAAAAGACTTAGGTTGTTTTCGGATAACTACTTACGTGCGTGGAACCAGGAAAAAAAAAATAGTGATATCTCAATTAGATTAAAAGTCAAAGGTTGTTTTTGTTTTATTTTCTCAAAAAGAAAAAAGCCAAAGGTTGATGCGGCAAAAAGGTCCAAAAGTCGGGGAGTACGTGCGGTCCCCGGGGTGAGGTCATCTACATGGAATCGTCGCTCTATAGAATATTTCTTGCGGTTTGAATATCGTAAAGCATATCCATTTCACCCGGTCCATATGAACATACGATCCCGTCTCCTTCCCATCATTAAAAAAAAAAAATAAAAACACTAGATTTAGATAAAATAATTAACATGTGAATATCACACCGAATCAGAACTTGGATGTTTGCCATTATGGAGTGCTAATCTCATAATTGATTTTAATTTGGAGTTTGGTAACGATCGATCTCCTCGCTGATTAAATTAGATCGTCTTTATTATCTGTTAGTGTGTTCAGCTGTTTTATTTAGGTGGCTTCGGTTGTGTGGCCGCTTTATGAGCTGCATTTTTCTAACGTAGACTGTCATACCGACATTTATTAGGCTAAAATAATGATGTGAATTGTGTCTTTCCCAAATCAGCACAACTAATCCCTGAATTTTTAAAATTTTGCTCAACATATATGTATGATCACGCCCTTCTAGTTTGATAATTGGCTACGCAAGTTATATAGTCTACTTCCTAATTTACAGACAGTCAAAATTCTAGTAGTTTGAATACTTCTCAGGATTTTAATTGTGAACTTTTCTTGAAAAAGCAAGGCCATCCCACTTGAAACCGTCGCTAGCCACCCGATATTTTTTCATGAACATTCGTGCAATCATCATAAAATACATAGGATCGCAAACTTTTGGCCAAACTTATTTATAAAATATGGCAATAAAATAAAAAATTTATCCATATGGAAAAAAAATAAATCGGTTGCCAAATTTGCATTTTCAGTCTTCAAAGAGCCATGGTATTAAATTGCGAATCCAGGATGCATCCTATGATATTTCCATCTTAGGGACAAAATAAGCCATTATAAAAACCAGCGAATCTGCTTGTAAGCAACCATCAATTCCACAAACGCACCATCGTCATCAAGTGAAAAATCAACGACAATGAGACCTCAAATCCTCCTCCTAACGATCTTCCTCACCGTCCTCCCTCTCTTGGCCGTCGCCGCTGTCGGCCGGAAGTTGGTGGCTGGACCCTGGGAGCCGATCAAGGACGTGCGCGATCCGCACGTCCAAACGGTCGCCAAGTTTGCAGTGACCACGTTCAACAGCAAGAATCACACCGACCTGGTTTTCAAGGACATCAGAAGAGGGGCGACTCAGGCTGATCGCGGCACCAACTACTTCCTGCATCTCCTAGTGGCCCAGCCGGTGTCGCCGTGTTACGCAGCCCTTGTATTGGAGACGCCGGGGCAGAAGTCCTTGGAGCTTCTGTCCTTCGAGCGCGATACCTGCTAAGTTTGATCCAAATGAATCGATGTAAAGGCTATAGCTTTCTCTTTTCTGATAATTGTATGACGAATAAAAGTTGTGATTCGATGTGATATCATGAAATCTTTATGTTGTTTCCCGGTTCAAAAAGTTTTATCTCAATTTCGATTATCTCAAAATGTTCAAATCATCGTACAACTTCGCAACCCGATATTGATTTACATTTTGAAAGATTTATTGCACAATAGACTAAACTATGAAGCTAGTATGCAGAAGACGATCAGTTCAAGCAATCGCAGCATTTGTGTTCTCATTTTTTGTCCTTTTCAATTTCTCGACTTCTTAATTATGGAAAAGCACTCATCGGTATTAACCGATCATTTCTCAGCAAATGACGCCAATTATAGTGCCTTTTCACTAATTATATACCCAAAATTTTAGTTGATGTTCTTAATTTCTCCAAATTTGTTGCTTCAACCGAACTTAGTTAGTCTTGTTCTGTGTTTTTTGGCTCAAATTAGGGTTCTTCTTTTTCAGTGTCACGTCTCATGTCCTTGGCAAAATGGCATTATTCAATTAATTAATTACGTATTCAAGAAATATGTTCTTTAAGGTTCCTTTTTTTCCCTTGGAAAATAAAAATGAATTATTTGGAAAATATTTTCTTAAGAACATTCGTTTCTATCAATTGAAATAATTAATCAATAAAAACCATTTCCATTAACAATAATAATTCATGTCTAAATATTTTCGTGAACTTTGTTTATATTTTAAGTGATTTAGGAAAATATATTCAAAATCACTCATTTTCTGTGAAATAAACGGAATGTGATTTCGGTGGAGGAGGCCGCACTTTCATGAATGTAACAAATATATTCCTCAATTTATCGTATGCACCCAAAATTCACTTTTAATTTCCTGCTTGTTTATTGAAAAAATGGGTGATATTTTACCACGTATGGTAGTTGTACTTGTCCTAATTGAGGATCTAGTTTCTTTTTTGTCGGTTTTTCGTTGCGATGGGGAGCTGGAATTTTCTAAGATTAAGATTTATGGATGCCTAATCGGATGGAGTTATGTAGGGTTTGAAAGGCTGGTGTAGACACTTAGGCTGCGTTTGGTCGACCGGATCAAAACCAGGATAGGATATGTTTTATCATATCCCGTGTTTGATAGCTGTATAGGATAGAATAAGGTCAGATATAGAATGAATATAAACTAGATAAAAAAATCCGAGGGGGGTGGGATAAGGTCAGATAAGATTTCTTTTATCCGAAACATAAATTTTTTCTTTCTATGTCGTTCACCCACAAACAACTCTCTATTTCCAAAGTATCGACATTGAAGCCTTCTCCTCAATAGCTCTTTGATTCTCATCGAAATTTTACGAAAGCGATGAATTTTCAAAGGTAAATAATCACTAGAGTTGTGGATTGTTTTCTTGTTTCATCTCTATTTCAGCTTACGTAGGTCAGAATTGTAGTTCTTGGTTTTTTTGCTCTCTCTCTCTCTCTCGTTGATTTCTAAAGTAGTTGTGGATTGTTTTCTTGTTTCATCTCTATTTCAGTTTACGTAGGTCAGAATTGTAGTTCTTGGTTTTTTTGCTCTCTCTCTCTCGTTGATTTCTAAAGTAGTTGTGGATTGTTTTCTTGTTTCATCTCTATTTCAGCTACGTAGGTCAGAATTGTAGTTCTTGGTTTTTTTGCTAGTTGATTGGAGATCGTCTTCTTGGTAGTTTTGAATCTCTAGATTTATAAAGGCCTTTCTATTTTTGTGTAAAATATTTGATATCTTCAACGCGAATTGTTTGTTCTTGGTTTTGTTCTTCGATACCCAGATTACCAAGGCTACTACATCTCTCTCTCTCTCTCTGAGATAATTAAATAATTATGGAGAATCGACAATGTTCCTATGGTGGCTGACTCAAAAGAATCGACAATGTTCCTATGGTGGCTGACTCAAAAGATTCGCAATTGTTCCTGTCTTGCCATGGTTTTTCTCTCCCTTCTCCAACCCCCCTTCCCTCCCCCAACGCCTTTCCCACGACGACCGCGCACAAGAGAGTTTTAGGTGCTTCTAAAGCAAGATGTGCCCATTTTACTCAATCAAATGACCAATTGGCAAGTGTTACGAGCTTCCCATATTAGCTTTAGGAAACCGAATAAGTTAGATAAGAGGCTTGCCGAATGTTGATTCGTTGTTGATGACGATGAAAATGTCGTGTGTTGTAGAAGAACCTAAAAGCTTTTTCCAAAGAAATGTAGACACCAACCATGTAAAGATATGCAAAAAATCTCACTGCACTAGGATATTTTTCGTGTGTGTGCTCTCAATTTTCACCTCATAAATTTTAGGGAAGTGATGTCTAATGCAAAATCTGCAAATAACAATATGCACATGTCGCAGGTTAATAGATTCTTAGCTGTGAAATAGCTTGTGTAGCGCTTGGTAAACTGAGAACATCACACTTCTCTTCATTCTAGAGATTGTTTTCATGATAGCATTAACTTAATCGGGGAAATCTAGTCAGGAAAGGGGCAAATACCCAAATTAGAAGAAGCTTAGAATATTTCTTAATAGATCAAAAACCTAGTCTAGCATATTTCAATGCTCGAAGTCTCTATCTAGTATACCATGAAACAATTGTTGTGGGAGTGATTTGGGAGTGGTGAGAATGCACGAATTATATACTCAAATGTTCGTTGGGTATGCTTGAAAGTTTGGCTTTGAAAAACAACCGAAGCAAATCCACGAGATCAAGGATTTTCTCCTTACTACAAGGAGGAAGGAGAACCTCCTTGAAATTTATTGATTTGAAAAAAGATATTATTTTATATATTTTTCTATTATCTAACCTATTAATTTGTACTTGTCTAATGTTATTTATTTTCTTTTATTAGAAATGGATCACAATGATAGAGAGGAAATTTTCACCGTTCTTATATTAGAGGAGATGAGCCTCCAAATGTTGCTTTTGTGTATGATGTATATGCTAGTAGTGTCCATTGCTGCTAAAAATGTCACGCCCCGATCCTCGAGCACGCATACATCCTTCTCTTTTGGTCGATTTTATAATGCGATATCCCAGGATAATGTATCGCCGACCCTTTCATTTATTAAGCACATGCGGAAGCAGTTAAAATCCCCAGACAATAAAACGATGGGATAGAAAAGCAGGGCCATATTTTTCATATTGAAATTTATAACCAAACTTTTATACAAAACACAAACCAATTCATATCACTTCACTTCAGAAGAAATTCTCAAAAGAAGATAGACTCTCAGCCCATCCAGGCCATACTTAAGGCCCCTCTCGGGATTATCTTCTTTTTCCAAAAATCCTTCTCTTTAAGTTTCACCTCCAAGTTCTCCTTCTTAAACTCCTCCTCAGCTCCTCAACGGGGTCCTGAAATGTTTTTCCCCAAACTGGGATGAGACTACGTCTCAGCGAGTTCTACCCCACTCAGCCCAATTAGTAAATCATTATACTATATGCCGCCTATTCACGCACATGGCAGAAAACGTACCTTGGCCTCATATCCCACATGCAAGTCAGTACAATTCATAATAGGCACCCAAGCAATCATATCACTGATCAAAGCATCAATCTAATCGACTTAGTCGATTTCATATCAGGAAGACCACTCACGGTCATCTCCATTCAATCATTCAATTCACAACATCCAACCAAGGCAATGAATCACATCAAGTCACACTCGGATCGAATCATCGATCAATCGACCTATCGACATAAGTCAATCAAACCATCTCATGGTCAGTTCCAATCAATCGGTCAATTCACAACATCAGATTAAGCAATGATCAATCGACCTAGTCGATTACATGTCATCACGACCCATGCTTGGTCGGCACACTCAATACTATTTATAAGTTCGACCATAGTCCAGGACTGCTCACTCTAAGTTGATATATAGATAGTATAGCTCGCACTAAGCTGATAGGGTTAAGATATACTGTTCTCGCTAAGCTGACATATCGCCCGTAGGCTGATATATTATACCGGTATATCTTTTCTCGCTAAGTGACGATATATCGCCCAGCTAATATAGTATACCCCGATGCTCACACTAAGTGATAAAGTGTCTCGCTTTCGCTAAGTGACATATCGCCCGTAGGCTGATATAGTACACCAATATACTGCTCTCGCTAAGCTGACATATCAGAGCCCGTAGGATGATATAGTATACTATCCAACCATTCAACCCATTCCACCTGTTATCCTTCTCGATAAAATAGCCGTGTGTGGGGACACTCACTTTAGCCAAAATATAATATTTTCCTTTCCATATCTCCCACATTTTCTGTAGTCCACCAAAACACTTTTGGTGCTATCAACCGACACCCGGTTATTTTCCAATTATTAATCAAAGATTATTCCATTAAAGAATAATTCCCAATTTCACAAATAACTCAATTCAACACAAAATAAAGCTCAATTAAATAAATGAACTGCGCCACAACAATCAGCACGAGATTTCGGTCATCGGCCATCTCAATCTTAATTTCCGAAAAATAATTAATTATTAATTAATTTCGAAAATTAATTATTAATCATTAAAAATTCCATTTAGCTCAAAATAAGGCCCAATTAAATAAACGAACTTCACCACGGTCATCGGCATAAATTTCCGGTCACGGGCCATCCCAATTGAATTTTCAAGAAATAAATAAATAATTAATTAATTTCGAAAATTAAATAATTAATATTAATAATTCAATTTAACTCAAAATAAAGCCCGATTAAATAAACGGACTTCACCACAATCATTTGCATAATATTCCGGTTCCGGACCATCTCCCTTGAATTTTTGGAAAATAAATAATTATTTAATTTAATTCTGAAAATTAATATCTAAATGCCAAAAATCCCACTTAGGCCCGAATCGCCAAATTGAAGCCCAATTAGGGGTCGGAAAATTTCCGAGATACTTCTAATAAATAGTAGACCACATCTACTTGTTAATTACGCAATCAATTTATTTAAATCGCATCACAATTGACTAATAATTATTAATTTATTCTAATCTAACCACCTAAACATAATTAATTAAAACTAAATTAGCCTTAAGCATAATTAGCTAACTAATCCAGGATTAGTGAGATTACTCAACAAATCGCGCCCAAGTCGGATCAATCCGACGGGGGCGACCCGAGGAACAACAAACTCCAAAGCGGGCCTCGGGTTC
Source organism: Eucalyptus cladocalyx (assembly GCA_017140615.1). Lineage (NCBI taxonomy): Eukaryota > Viridiplantae > Streptophyta > Magnoliopsida > Myrtales > Myrtaceae > Eucalyptus > Eucalyptus cladocalyx. The sequence goes on from CM029519.1 coordinate 14,800,375, forward strand.
GGGGCCCGGAAATGGCCCAAAACGGCCCACGAACCGGCTGAAACCCACTCGCGGGTTTGCTGGATCGGCTGCAAAAACAGAGAGAAAGAGAGAGGGTTGGGGGCGGTAAGAGGTCGGGAGAGCGGGCGGGGCTCCAGTGAGGCCGAACGGCGGCTCCGGCGGCCTGCTCAGCCGCTCACGGTGGCTGAACAGAGGCCGAACGGGAGCTGGGTCGCACGGCAGGGACGGCAAGCGCAGGCGGCGCACGGGCGGCGAACGGCGGACGTGCGGCGTGCGCGGGCGTGCGGTGTGGCGGCGGGACAGGCGGCGACGGTGGCTGGCTTCTGCTTCCGATCTCCTGCAGCTTCTGGTTCGGTTTGCACAGAGAAGAACGAAGAAGAAGAAGAAGAAGGTAACGTGAGGGAGGAGGCAAGAAGAGAGAGAAGAGATAAGGGAGAGAGATTTGACCGGTCAAAAAAGAATAAAATAAAATAAAGCAAAGTGGAAGACAGCAAGAGGCGGTCGGTTGGGGGAGTCGCACGAGTGGGAGGGAAGGAGAGAGAAGAGAGAGAAAAAGAGAAAAGAAAAAGGGAAAGAAAATAACACTTAAGAAAATAATATTTTCCTTTTCTCATTCCCTTTTTATTTTTTTTCAGTCTTCAATTATTCCTCCGATAATTTCTTTCTTGAAATTTCGGACTCGCCAATAAATTGACAGATGATGAGACGGTTCTAAAAATGAATTGTGACACACTCGAATACTCGATTTTCCGAGACCGAATTAAATTTTATAGTTAAAATCGACCGGACGCGATTTTAGTCCAATCCAACTAATTATGTAGCTTTTAGGGATTTTACCGTGGTTATATCCTATAACGGCTTCACCCAATATGTTAGCTAACTCGTGAGTGATCAATTTCGAGAGAAAAAAGACTATAAAAGACGTCGACGAAATATACATTTCATTTTATCGAAACGGGGTCGAATTTCTGGATGTCACAAAAAGGCACTACTTCAAGCATATATTGAAGGATCGGACATTTATTAGAATCCAAGCTCGTTTAGATCACCTTGACCGCCTCATTAAGAGCAATGACTTAAATTGTGTGGAACAACCTAGGATGGATAGACGTACATTTACTTTACTATGCGAGTTGGCATGTACAATTGGTGGGTTAAAAAAAGATGGACTTGTAACTATAGAAGAACAAATGGCCATGTTTCTACATATACTTGCCCATCATGTGAAAAATGGAGTCATCAAGTTCAGATTTATAAGGTCTGGGGAGACAATAAGTAGGTATTTTAACTTATTTTTAAATGCGGTGATAAGAATGCATAGTGTGCTTCTTGTCTCACCTGAACTAGTTCCAAAGGAATGTGTCGACGAGAGATGGAAGTGGTTTAAGGTATGTTTGTTATGCTATTTCATGGACTAATTTAATACTTTAAAGAGAATGTTGTTTTATTAATTTTATGTTTCTAGGGTTGCTTAGGAGCATTAGATGGCACATATATAAGGATACGTGTTCCAGAGGTTGATAAACCGAGGTACCGAAATAGAAAGGGTGAGATTGCGTCCAATGTATTAGGAGTTTGCTCATGTGACATGAGATTCGTTTATGTTTTACCTAGATGGGAAGGCTCAACAGCGGATTCTAGAGTGCTTCGAGATGCTATAGTTAAACCCGATGGTTTAAAGATCCCCGTTGGTAAGATAAGCCATTATTAATATATTGCATTCTATGTATTGTAGGTTTCAAAGGTTCTAAGACAATTAATAATATCATCATTTGTTATTAGGTAATTATTATCTTGTAGATGTTGGATACACAAATGGGGAGGGCTTTCTTGCTCCTTGAGTGGACAGAAGGTCATACACCAAATTCACCCGAGGAGTACTTCAACTTGAAGCATTCTCAAGCTAGAAATGTCATCAAAAAATGCTTCGATCTACTTAAGTTACGGTGGACTATTCTTAGGAGTCCATCTTTTTATCCAATTAGAACGCAAGGTCGAATAATCATAGCTTGTTGCCTTCTACACAACTTGATAAGAAGAGAAATCGCTATTGATCCAATCGAGGCACAATTAGATGAAGTTGCTACCACTATTGAAGATGTGAAAACAATTGATGTTGTCGAGCCATTGGATCATTGGGCAACATGGAGGCAAAATTTGGCAGTACAAATGTATAATGAGTGGAATGCAAGTCGAGGACATGGAGGAGTTGTATGATTTTATATTATTTAAAAAAATCATTTGTTTTCCATTGTTGCAAGGCTTGCGTTATAAGATGTTTTTTTTTTTTTCCATTTCTATTAGACATGTGTAATATGGTGCTGATTTGTCATTATTGAGACATATATTTCCTATATAATGTTTGAATTATGACTTTATCATTTTAAAATTGAAGTATTAGGCTGTCTCTATCATTAAATTTTATCTACCATGTTATCTTCCATCATTAAATTTTCTACCATGTTTCTTTGCCTCTGTCTTTTATTTTCATAAATAGTTTCTTTGCCTCTTTGGCAAAAAACCTAGCCATGACCTTAAAAGAAGCCTTAAGTCAAGATAGTTCGCATCTACTACTTTATATGGACGTGAACATGAATTTACTTTGGTCAAAATGCAGCTGGCCGATACTCAACAAATGTAATATATACTTTATAAATGCAAATTGTTCAAAGATCGTTCGTTAACGTGATTAACTGTCATTGCATCCTCGTGACAGCTGGAAAAAAAAAGCAAATGAACTTTAGACTTTATGCTTTGTTCTAATTGGGCATTTCTTTGATTTGGTATTGGACCTGTAACAAAATGGAAACAAATGAAAAACTTGTAAGAGAGAAAAAGAATTGATGTTTCAAAGTGAATATATATATTGGGTAAAGTTAATTATTTTTTGGGTAAAGAATATATTGAAATTGAGGTTATTCTAAAAGCGTTTGATGTTGAGGGGGTATCCAAAAGATTATTTCAAAGGAACGGAAAATATTATTACGATACGTAATCATGAAATTCGATGAGAATTTGTTAGTTTGAAAAAAGATATATTGTTTTGGATGATTTTGTGAATATTAAACCTGGAAATTTGTACTTGCCTAATGTTATTGTTTTTAAAATATCCGAATTTAAATCCGTAGTTCACCAAACAATAGATTTGATAAAATATGAGGATATCCGACTTTAAATCAGAAGTCACCAAACAATTGATGGGATATGAAGAAATCAATGGATTTCTTATCCTATCATATCCAATCATATCCGTTTAAAAATCCAGACAACCAAACGCAGCCTTAGGATACACGGTTGGAGAGAAAATTGATTCGGCTTCCAAGATTGGAGTCGGAGTTTTCAGATTAAGGTTTCCGTATTATCTAATTGGGCGGAGTTATGGGGGGTTCAGTAGTCAAGTGGCTATGCTTATGACACACGAATGGAGAGAAAATTGACTTAGCTCCCAAAATTACGTTCAATATCGCTAATCATGAAGATCTGCCTTGCTCAAAATTTAAATTAAGTAATTACTTGAACATATAAACTTGTGTTGCCATAAATGAGGGTAATTATTATGTTACGTTTTTTGAACCGCTTGAAAATATTAAGAATTTCAATAAGTATGAATCGGTACATAAATGAGGGTAATTATTATGTTACATTTTGTGAACCGCTTGAAAATATTAAGAATTTCAATAAGTACGAATCGGTACTGCTAGGTAAACTTCTTTTCAAATTATGGGATCCATTTTTTGGTTATTTCTTTATGATATAAAGGTGAATTTCAAATGAATTTCACACTTGCCTAATTAGGCGACCTTTATGTCCGGCTAAAAGGTAAAGCAGCTTCGCTTTATAGTACACAAATGGAGAAGATAAACAAGTTGTGTTCCATCTCGATCATCTTAACAATTTGTCGTTCTCAAAATTAAGGTAAGTAATTTTCCCCACATATATACTTGCATCACCATAAATGAGGATAATTTTCATGTTACGGTTTTCAGATTGCATATGTTTATATGAAACTTTTTTAGAAATCATGGTTCTCTATTAATCTTTCAATCTCCAATCATCATAATATTTTCAGGAAATTTCAAATAATTAAAAGGGTATCATATATAATGGATATTTTTTTTTTCATTTTGTTATGGTCCCGTCTCCTTCCCATCATTAAAACAAAAAAACACTAGATTTAAATAAAATAATTGACATGTGAATATCACCCCAAATCAGAACTTGGAAGTTTGCCATTGTGGAGTGCTAATCTCATAATCGATTTTAATTTGGAGTTTGGTAACAATCGATCTCCTTGTCGATTAAATTAGATCATCTCTATTATCTGTTAGTGTGTTCAGTTGTTTTATTTAGGCAACTTCGCTTGTGTGGCCGCTTTACGTGTTGCATTTTTCTAATGTAGACTGTCATACCGACATTTATTAGGCTCAAATAATGATGTGAATTGTCGTCTTTCCCAAATCAGCACAACTAATCCCTGAATTTTTAAAATTTTGCTCAACATATATATGATCACGCCCTTCTAGTTTGATAATTGGCTACGCAAGTTATATAGTCTACTTCCTAATTTACAGACAGTCAAAATTCTGGCAATTTGAATACTTCTCAGGATTTTAATTGTGAACTTTTCTTGAAAATGTACCGTACCAAAAAAAAATTTTACTTTTTTTGAAAAAGCAAGGCCATACCACTTGAATCCGTCGCTAGCCACCTAATATTTTTTCATGAACATTCGTGCAATCATCATAAAATATAGAGGATCGCAAACATTTGGCCAAAGATATTTATAAAATATGGCAATAAAATTAAAACCATAGCCATATGGAAAAATAATAATTTGGTTGCCAAATTTGCATTTTCACTCTGCAAAGAGCCATGGTGTCAAATTGCGAATCCAGGATGCATCCTATGATTTTTCCATCTTAGGGACAAAATAAGCCTTCATAAAAACCTGCAAATCTGCTTGTAAGCAACCATCAATTCTACAAACGCACCATCATCATCAAGTGAAAAAACAACGACAATGAGACCTCAAATCCTCCTCCTAACGGTCTTCCTCACCGTCCTCCCTCTCTTGGCCTCCGCCGCTGTCAGCTGGAAGTTGGTGGCCGGACTCTGGGAGCCGATCAAGGACGTGCACGATCCGCACGTCCAAGCGGTCGCCAAGTTTGCGGTGACCACGTTCAACAGCAAGAATCACACCGACCTGGTTTTCAAGGACATCAGAGAAGGGGCGACTCAGGCCGATCGCGGCACCAAGTACTACCTGCGTCTCCTAATGGCCCAGCCGGAGTCGCCGTGTTACGTGGCCCTTGTATTGGAGACGCCGAGGCAGAAGTCTTTGGAGCTTTTGTCCTTCGAGGGCGATACCTGCTAAAGGCTATTTAGCTCTCTCTTTTCTTAATAATTGAATGAGGAATAAAAGTTGTGATTTGATGTGATATCATGGAATTTTTCCCGGTTCAAAAAGTCTTATCTCAATTTCGATTATCTCAAAAAATTCAAATCATCATACAACTTCGCAACCAAATATTGATTTACATTTTGAAGGATCTACTGCACAATAGACTAAACTATGATGCTAGTATGCAGAAGACGATCAGTTCAAGCAATCGCAGTATTGGTGTTCTCATTTTTTTTTGCCTTTTCAATTTCTCAACTTCTTAATTATGGAAAAGCACTCATCGGTATTAACTGATCATTTCCCAGCAAATGATGCAAATTATAGGGCCTTTTCATTAATTATATACTTAAAATTTTCGTTGATGTTCTTAATTTCTCCAAATTTGTTGCTTCAACGGAACTTAGTTAGTCTTGTTTTGTGTTTTTTGGCTCAAATTAGGGTTCTTCTTTTTCAGTGTCACGTCTCATGTCCTTGGCAAAATGGCATTATTCAATTAATTAATTACGTATTTGAGAAATATGTTCTTTAAGGCTCCTTTTTTATTTTGTAATTTTTTTTACATTTTTCTTTTTTTTTCCTTCCTTTTCTTTTAGCATATTACCAGCCTTTGCCATGGCTGGCCCTCGTTTGGCTGGTCGTCGACCTTGGCCAAGTTGCTGGCCATTGCCAAGGCCTGACAAAAGGAAGAAGAAGAAAAAAAAAAGAAGAAAATGAAAAAAAAAAAAAAAAAAAAAGTGGTTTTGATTCTGATGCTATTCTAGGAATAAAAAAGCAATCTTTTTTTTTTTTTTACTTCTTGATTTTGTTCTAAATCTATTTTTGAGAACAATTTTATTTTTAGGAATAAAAAAGTTACTAAATGGATTTTTGTTCTTTTTTTTTTTTTTTTGGCTATGGGGAATAAAAGAAAATAATCAAACATTATTTGGCGGATTACCAAACAGGGCCAATGCCGACCTCCCTTTCATTTCTCATGAAAACAATGATAAATAAGTAAATATATGCATTTCAACATATAATACCCTCATTCTCTTATCATCATGTAATCATTGATGAAACAAAAGGCTTTACTTAAGCAAGTGAGTCAAAAACAATAAAATGTCATAATTGACAATTGGTTATACTTGGCAAGTGGATATATTTGGTAAGTGAATATGAGCAGTAAATAGTCACACTCAACAGATAAGTTTAAGCAATATGTGGTTATTTTCTACAAGTGAATGTGAACAATAAATGGTCATACTAAGCAAGTGGATATGAGCAGTATATGGTTATACTCAGCAAATAAATATGAGCAATAAATGGTCATATTCAACGATTGAATATGAGCAGTATATGATTATACTAAGGCGAGTATGAGAAGTAAATGTTTATACTCAGTGAGTGAATATAAATAGTATGTGGTTAAGCAATAAGTGGTCATACTCGGATATAGATATAAGCAGTATGTTGTCATACTCATCAATAAATATGAATAGTAAATGGTCATACTCAAGGAGTGGATATAAGCAGTATGTGGTTATACTCTAGACAAATGAATACGAGTAGTAAGTGGTCATGCTCAACGAATGGATATAAGCAGTATATAGTTATGCTTAGTAAGTGGATATGAGCAGTAGGTGGATATACTCAGCAAATGGATATAAGTAATAGGCTATAGCTAGTAATTAGCAAAGTGAATATGAGCAAAGATTGGTGAGTATGAGGTTAAAATGATTGGCATTTTGTGAGTAAAATTAGTCTAATGGATTCAATTGGAAAAACTAGAAAAAGTTCAAGACTCAATTTGCAAAACTAAAAGGTTTATGATTGAATTGCAATAGGCAATACCCAATAATCAGCTATGAGCAGTATATCCACAATAGGCTATATCGAAAAAGTGATTATGAGTAATGGTTGGTAAGTATAAGGTGAATATAATTAGCGATTTGTGAGTAAAATTAGTTGAATTGACTCAACTAGCAAAACTTAGAAAAGTCTTAAGACTTAATTAGCAAAATTAAAATGTTTTGGACTAAATTGACAATAGTGTGAGATGTTTAACACTTATAGGACAATTTTCCCATATTTAGTTGTTGTCATAAAAGAATAGGCTTGCAAACTTTGGCAAAACATAAAAATAAAATATGGCAACAAAATAAAATTATAGTCATGTAAAGCAATTTTTCAGTTACCAAATTTGCATTTTCCCTATGCAAAAAGCAATTGCACCAATCAATTGCATTATAGGGAAATAAAAATAAAAGAAGTAAACCTAGTATGGCAAACAAATATCCCAATTGGTGCCATGGTGTCAATCGAGTATTTTATAGTTTTTCCTATAAGGAACAAAAAAATTGCCTATAAAACCAGCAAATCTGCTAACAAGCAACCATCAATTACATGGTGAAAATATACATATATATGTATTTATACATATTTATGTAAATATATATATATATATGTATATATACATATTTATATATACATATATATATATACACATATTTATATGGCACATCTGCATTTATCTCAAAATTCTATCTCCATGCATCACAGGGCCTCGGCACTAGTCCTGCGTACTTTATAAATAATGACATGAGTAGGTTCTAAATTTTCATTTGATATTTAATATAGATTCTAAATTTTATTTTATTTTTTTATTAATTTAATCTGTGAACTTTCAATATATTTGCTCAATATAGTCATTGGGTGGCCGCTTTACATGCTGTATTTTCTAATGTAGACCGCCATGCCGGCATTTATTAGGCTTAAATAATGATGTGAATTGGCGTCTTTCCAAATCAGCATAACTAATCCCTGAATTTTAAAATTTGGCTCAACATATATATGATCATGCCCTTCTAGTTTGATAATTAGCTACGCAAGTTATATAATTGTCTACTTCCTAATTTACAGACAATCAAAATTCTGGCAGTTTGAATACTTCTTAGGATTTTAATTGTGAACTTTTCTTGAAAAAGCAAGGCCATACCACTTGAATCCGTCGCTAGCCACCCGATATTTTTTCATGAACATTCGTGGAATCATCATAAAATACATAGGATCGCAAACTTTTGGCCAAACATATTTATAAAATATGGCAATAAAATTAAAATCATAGCCATATGAAAAAATAATAAATCGGTTGCCAAATTTGCATTTCCAGTCTTCAAAGAGCCATGGTGTCAAATTGCGAATCCAGGATGTATCCTATGATTTTTCCATCTTGGGTACAAAATAAGCCTTTATAAAAACTAGCAAATCTGCTTGTAAGAACCCATCAATTCCACAAACGCACCATCATCATCAAGTGAAAAAACAACGACAATGAGACCTCAAATCCTCCTCCTGACGATCTTCCTCACCGTCCTCCCTCTCTTGGCCGTCGCTGCTGTCAGCCGGAAGTTGGCGGCCGGACCCTGGGAGGCGATCAAGGACGTGCACGATCCGCACGTCCAAGCGGTCGCCAAGTTTGCAGTGACCACGTTCAACAGCAAGAATCACACCGACCTGGTTTTCAAGGACATCAGAAGAGGGGAGACTCAGGCCGATCGCGGCACCAAGTACTTCCTGCATCTCCTAATGGCCGGGCCGGTGTCGCCGTGTTACGTGGCCCTTGTATTGGAGACGCCGGGGCAGAAGTCCTTGGAGCTTTTGTCCTTCGAGCGTGATACTTGCTAAGGTTGATCCAAATGAATCGATGGAAAGGCTATTTAGCGCTCTCTTTTCTGATAATTGTATGAGGAATAAAAGTTGTGATTCGATGTGATATCATGGAATATTTACGTTGTTTCTCGGTTCAAAAAGTTTTATCTCAATTTCGATTATCTCAAAAAGTTCAAATCATCATACAACTTCTCAACCAGATATTGATTTACATTTTGAAGGATCTATTGAATAATAGACTAAAATATGATGCTAGTATGCAGAAGACGATCAGTTCAAGCAATCGCAGCATTTGTGTTCTCATTTTTTATCCCTTTCAATTTCTCGACTTCTTAATTATGGAAAAGCACTCATCGGTATTAAGCGATCATTTCTTGGCAAATGACGCGAATTATAGTACCTTTTCACTAATTATCTACCTAAAATTTTCGTTGATGTTTAATTTGTTGCTTGAACCGAACTTAGTCTTGTTTTGTGTTTTTTGGCTCAAATTAGGTTCTTGTTTTTCAGTGTTACGTCTGATGTCCTTGGCAAAGTGGCACTATTCAATTAATTAATTACATATTCAAGAAATATGTTGTTTAAGGCTCGTTTTAGTCTCTTGAAAATAAACATGAATTATTTGGAAAATATTTTCTTAAGAACAATCGTTTCTATCAATTGAAATAATTAATCAATAAAAAGTATTCAATAATAATTATGCCCAAATATTTTTGTTAACTTTTTCGTTCGTTTATTTTAAGAGATTTAGGAAAATATATTCAAAATCACTCATTATCTGTGAAATAAATAGAATCTGATTTTATGCTTAATCTTTTGTTTCCAAACTTTTGTGTCCACGAAATTGTAAATTTTGCCAATCTGTGCGGTTATTGGTTCTGGCATCTTGCTCTCAAGGGATGTAGAAGTCAAGTATCACTACAAATCTCGCACTGGGAGCGTAACTATATACATAATCGATTCTCCGTTTGTTCTCTGAAATTTAGAATTTGTTTGTATCCTCTTTGATATTCGCCTTAGAAAGATTAGGTTTTGGACGGTTCCCACGAAAACTGATCTAATTCCCAATTCCCAAATCTGATTTTGCTAAAGGAAGCGGACCAGAAAATGGTTGCCCTCAAATAGAATTTAGGGCTTGAACTCCACTCTCTAGTCTTCATTCTGACTCCTTTAATTGCACTAAGATACAAGATTCACTCTACTCGGAATTTACTGTGGTTCAATCTCTAATCGAGTATCAAAATTTTTAATGGCCATTCTACCTCTTCCTTAATTGTTGAGTTTTGGTTTACTGTTGGCCGAATCCACTGATTTTATGATGGTAGAGGATTCGTATTCGTCTTATTGCGAGTTCGCCTGATGTGACTCTCGTAAGCAGAACAAGGAAATAAAATAAAAAGAGCAGATTCCAATCCAACTTAGGAATCAGACCAGTCCGGTCCCGAACCGATCAACCCGACCTCAACCTGCTTTCTCCAACATGTTTCAACTTTTATACTCACATCCCTCTTTCTCGAGCCGCTCTGCCCTGTGCCCCCAGATCTCCTTCCCTGTCGTCAATGCCTTGCCAAACTAGGGCCATCGCCCATCTCCGATTCAGCGATTCGCTGAAGCAGAGGTTGCTGGCTCTTCTCTGAAGAGAAGAGATCGGCGGCCGCATCATCGTCGTCCTCATTGGCATCGTCGTCGAAAGGCAGAGGAAGAAGCTGGCGAGGAAGAGCAGGCGGCTGTGCTGTTGATGGCCCTGTCTTACGGCTCTGTTTATGTGAGTCATTAAGTAGAAAAAATCAAGAATGTCAAATTGGCAAAAATGTTTTTATCTTTTTTGTTTGGAAGGGGGGGGGGGAGCTCGAGAGAGGAGGAGAGAGAGGCCGACAAGTGTAAGAAGTTAGAGGAGATCTGATAGTCCTTTTTGTTTCTCTGTCTTGTGCTAACGTAATATAAAAGTTGTCCGATTTTCGATTATTCCCCATCTACTGCCGTTGGATTCTTGCCATCTTTGGTCAATTTGCGACTTTGGTTATGACCCAAATGCAAGCTAAGTGCTCAGCATTCGTTTATGAGGCCGTAGTTTAGTTATTGACCCGATAAGAATGGGATGCAATGGGAAATGAAATCATATATAATCGATATATCATGTATTAATAAAGGAGCTGTTAACACAAAATGACGTCCAAGTGTTTTGATCGACGGAAGCTTGGATATTGAAACGCGGAGTATAAGTGTCTATTAGCAGAGTGAACAAACTTGGACGTGTAATCATTCGTAGCAAGTGTTGTTGTATAACAGGAGGTGCATAGGGCTGGTTTTTTTGTTCTTCACAAACGTTAGATATAACCGTCAATGGAGAGTTATAAATATCTTTAGTGTAATGGACCGTCCAATCAATCTAGGATTACATATTGTTCATCTTTGTTTTTGACTTATTTTACATTTCCAGTACTATTTATATTGCTGGCAATGATTGATCGCAGTAATCGCACCTTTAAATTTCTTAACATTTGTATTTCTCGTCTAAACATTAACAAATGACTCTTGAAACTTTTATCATAGGATTGAAAGGGAATCGGCGCTCGTTCTTTCAACAAGGAAAATTTCACCAAGAACAACATGCGAGAAAAAGATCAATCTCATTTATTCCAGAGTCGTACTTATTTAAAAAATTGGTTATCACAAGTATCTAACATGCATAGTCTTGCCGTAAAGCATATAATAAGCTATGGTAATTGATAAGTTAGAGAATAAAAACTCCATGTTTTTGTTAGTGGATTCGAGTTTCATATTTGTTGTTCTCTACTGCACGATAAAATCCACATGATATTTCTAAATGGATAGGGAGTCATATTTGAAATTATCTGTTGGTTATCACAATTTAAGTCTTACTTCTTGTACTAAGAATGAGGCGGGCTTTACCAACCAACTAGAGGTGAGCATCGGTCCAAGGTTAACCCTGGATCGGCCCAACCCTACCGGTCCTAATTTGGTTCCCAAAAGATTGGGTTGGTATTTGGTCCTGAAATCCCTGAATCAAGACTGTGCATATTGGTCCTTAGTTCTAGGAGTTTAGGATCGATCTAATCCGAACTAACCCTAATTGTATGTATTAAATATAATATATAATATAATATATTATGTATAACTTTTTATATATTCTAAGGAGAACCCTAAATCAAACATCGTCAACAATATTAAACTGCTTCTCATGGAGTCTAAAATAGCATAAACAACTTTAAACGGCTCCTCATGGCATCCTCCTGTGGTCCTCATTCTCTTATGCATTCTTTGTCTTCTTAGTCTTCAATTTGCCAAAATTGAAAAAAAAAATTTCCCCGCTCGCAGCTCGACACTCACCCTACTCAACTTCCTTGCTCGCCACTCAACTTCTTATCTTGTCTCATATCTCTATGAGTGGTCTTAATCATTTTTATTATTTCTTGCTTTTAGTAAGTGTGAAATTTCTATTATTGTCTTATCTTAAATTTGTTAAATATGTATTAGTATTTATAGTTTGGTTGCACAATGATGTATTGTCGATGAATATGTAATTTGAAATGGTAGGTTTGCCTTTTTAGGAAGTACAAAAAAATGAAATAAAAAAATTATTAGTCGATCTCGGGTTGACAAATGAGTTCGATCTGGTCCTCCATCTAAGCTCAATAGGGTTGATTCTCCATCTCAAAAATTGAAGACCAACATTGTGTAAGTTAGTCCTAGGGTTAGGGGATGGACCAGCCCAACCCGAAGCATGCTCACCCTTACAACCAACAATAATTAGTTTAAAATAAGACTCACACAAACAAAATAAAAAATAAAATGAAGTCATCATGAAAATAGAATTATATTCCGAAAAACAATGTTCAGTGAATGGTTGTGCATCCAATTTCAAATCAATACACCTTGTGTCCGCAAACGACCCATAATTACGGAATAATTAATGGGGACAAATCCACTACCAACAATATATCGTTCATTTTCACTACCAGTGTGCAACTCACAACAACATGCATTTCATGACAACGTGTAAGTTTCAATCAACGTGTGACTTCATTATATCAGCATCGACATGCAAATCTAAGCATTGCAATCTTAATTTACGTTTGATGTTATGAAGCTTTATCATGACAACTAATAATTGAACGTAAACATACAAATTCAAGTTACGTGATTGCACGCAACTTCAATGCCAAGGCACTTCTATGCATTCATATGATAACTAAATTTAAAGATTGCACCCCTCCTTTGGTTTAGACATTCCCTATTTTTGTGTTTTGACTATATTATCTTTTGTGTGACCTACCAAATCTGTTACAACTCTACCAAAATAGTTTTTTTCTTTTTTTGTTTGGTCGATTCGTTTTATTTTGCTTCTTATTTTTCTTTCCTTATGGATCCCACTATCCTTCTTCTTCTATACAATTCCTAGCTCTTTTAGCATGGTTCCCATCTTTGTTTTTTTCTCTTGAAGTGCATTCTTTCTTTCTATTCCTTTTGATTTCTCAAGTTGTAGAGCATTGAGAAGGTGATTATTTATAACACCAACCCCAATGTCCTCCACACTTTTGCTAGCACCGGCATTGCGTCCTCATTGACCTCCCCAATAAGCCCTTTTTGGTGTCGCACATGACCTCTTCTTTTATAGATGTTTCTCTCCTCTTCTTGCACATGTGAGAGTGTAAAGGAAGAATATGTGTCTCCACCATGTATAGGCATAAAAGTATAGAGCGATAGGTGAGGGTGTGCTTTCAAATAATATGAAATGCAATTTAAATTAGTACTTTAATTTGATTGCAGTTTTCAATGTTATGTCTGAATGTTGAAATAAAAATTGTGCTTTCACAATTAATTTCTTGGAACATATTGTTATAATGCTGCATTTGTCTTTTCATTTGTGTAGTTGTTGCTTTTAGCCATAGACTGCAATTATGCGTAGAGTTAAACTTCAAACCGATTTTTGAACAACAATTTCGTAATTTCATATTTGGTGGGATTTCATGGGATTGTGAAGTTAAAAAATCAATATAACTTTTTTTTTTCTCGCAATCATTCAAGCTAGATATTGTGCAATGTCAAACTCCATCGTACCCGATGTTCAAGCATCAAGGAGAGAGAGGGATAGAGCAAGGAGAGTTAAGACAGAGAGTAGACAAGGAAATAAAAAGGATCTGAGTGAAAACAAGCTCGTCCCTCATCTGTGGGGTGGAGGAAGTCCCGTTTTTCACGGCAGTAACTAGAATGTCTAAACTTTTTTTCAAAGTTTAATGTGTCCCTGAATTTCTAAAAATCCACTCATAGTCCTTCCATCTGTCATGTCAGACATTTGTTTGGCCAAAACAATAATGAGAATTATCACATTATTTTTCTAAAGTTAGCAAAAAAAAAGAATCCTCTATTTTTCTTTCTTTTCTTGTTGAAATAGTGAGATAGATACATGTGACATGGAGGATACATGTCAGCTACGTGGATGCTAGCATTGCAAATTTAACAGCAATTATTTGTCACATCAACTTAAGGTGTTAGAAATTTAACAAAAGGAATATATTGAGTGGATTTTTGAAAGTGTAAGTACTAGTTTGAATATTCAAGATAAAATATAGGATTACAAACTTTGATAAAACATAAAGACAACATAGGGAAAATGGTCCAAAATTTATAAATCTATAATACGGTCACCAATTCAATCCAAAGTCTTTTAATTGTGCCAATTTATTCCTAAACATTTTGACGATTTGTCATTATAATCCCTTCAGCTAATTATCCAAATAATATATTTATAACTAAATTGGCAAAATTAAAAAGTTTTGGATTAGATTGGCAAATTGTCAAAGTTTTAAATATAAATTGACAAAATAGAAATGTTTAAAACTAAACTAACCAGATAAGTTTATGAATTTTTAAACAATTATGTCGGATAACATATGGCAACAAAATAAATAACAGTCGTGAAAAAGCAACTATCGTTTTACCAAATTTGCATTATCAACTCTGCGGGAGCCATGATGTCAATCGAGTAATCTCACGATTTTTCCAGATTAGGACCAAATAGAAGGCCTGTAAAGACCATCAAGTCTGCTAACAAAGCCACCATCAATTACATTGTGAAAAAAGAAGAAAAGAATAGAAACAACGGCAACGAGACCTCAAATCCTCCTCCCAACCCTCTTCCTCGCCGTCCTCCCTCTCTCGGCCATCGGCTTGAGGTTTCCCCGACGGAGCATGGGAGCCGATCGAGGACGTGCACAGTGAACGCGTCAAAGGGCTCGCTCAGTTCACGGTCATCGAGTTCAACAAGAAGAACCGCGTCGACCTGATTTTCGAAAACGTTGTGAGAGGGGAAACTCAGCAGGCCGATTACATGAAGACCAAGTATCGCCTGCATCTCGTCAGGGACCACCCGGCATCGCCGTTTTACAAGGCCACGCTTGCTAAGTTTAACACAAAGAAATCGATGTGAAAATCTCTCTCTCTCTCTCTTAATTGAATGAGAAATAAAAGTCGCGATTCCATGTGATGTCGTACAATCACTAAGGTTGGTCGAGGCTCGAATGTTTCCCAGTGTGAAAAGTTTCGTTTCAATTTCGCTCGGATTAGTCGTCATAGTTGGTCAAGAATCGGAAAAGAAATAAATGTTGTGATTCGGTGTGATATCATAAAATCGCTACAGTTGGTCGAGGCTTGAATTTTCCCAGATGCAAAAAGTTTCATTTCAATTTCACTAGTAGTCGTTTATCTAAAAAAAGTATACGTCATCTTACGATTTTACAAGGTGATATCAATCTATATTTTGACATAATTTATTGTAAAAATAATGACGTGGACTGTCGCGTTATTTTCCTAACTAAATATATCTTTACTTCTTTATTTTTTTTTTTCCTGTCTCCTTAGGTGAAAATAATTAGAGAGAAATAGGACGTGGAGTCTACCTATAAGCCATGGCAAATTTAACACCAAGTCAACAGTAGTTTATGGATACGTCAGCTAAAGGTGTTAGAAATTTTACGTGGAGGTCTATACATTGAGTGAATTTTTAAAAGTTTCAACAACTTTATTGCAAAAAAAAAAAAAAAATTTAGAGACTCCTTCGAATTTTGAAACAAGAAAGTTAAAGGACAACGCGTTATATTGTTTCACCCAAATTGGATTCGGGCAATGAAATATCTTTCATTGAAAATCGTATTTCGATTTTTATTTATTATTTATGTGGCGACTCCAGACAAGAAATATTACAAATAATTAAAAAAAAATTGATAATTTCACTTCAAATGGAACAAAACATATTGTGTCGGAAACAACAAAGCTTAGACAAAACCAAACATACACAAATTACATCATGATTTAATCAATGACAAAATATGAGAACACGAAGATGCAATCCTAAATTTAATCGACGACAAGGCATCTAGGATATACGACAAGATACACAATGAAATTTAATTGACAACTTGAATCTAGCAACTACAATTATAAAACATGCCTAAGTTTCATCGACAATGTGAGTCTACAATTTCATCCATTTTTTTATACCATGTTAATACACCACCTACATCTTACAAGATGAAATCGACTTTTAATGGAACTTTTCTGGTATATCCATCTATGTTGTATTGCCACAAAATAAATATTGAACATCAAAAAAAAAAAAAAAAAATCTTTTTGACTAAAGGGAGGCTTTTTGTGCTACTACAATGTAGATATAGATTGATGTAACACATTTTTATTAATTAACATAACATTACCACCTGGTTTTGAAAATCAAAATGCATTAATTTTAAAACGACAATAAATTTATATTTTAAGAATAATTCACCATATCAACGAAAAAGATTGAAAATTATGCTTTGTGTGACAGTACTCTTGTCAAACTCAATATTTCTGTACCGTCCTTGTCGATGACTTACATAAAATCTAAATAAAATATCATCAACTCGTATCCTGTATTGATTACATTGCATTATCGATCAATTTTTTATTAACTGAGTAAATTTTAGATAATTAAATTTGTGTCAGTTTCAAATGGGTCTATAACTATTACAAGTAATTGTGTAGACAACATTTAATAAAAACTTGAAGTTCCTAAAAATTTTGCCTTGCCCAAGACGTGAAAGTTGCAAGTCCATCGTTACGAGAACAAATGTATATTTTTTTGTTTTTTGGTGAAGAAAATATTGATATTGCAAAAGTACAAGAATGAATAACTATAATGTTTATCATCTAATCTTGTGTAATACAAAGAAAAAATTACTTGATATTGTCAAATACGAGGATGCAATGCCCCTCAAATTTATCACCTAACTTCAGGTATCATGAAATTATATATGAAAATCTATGCATTTCACAATCTTGATTCTAATGTGGTGTATTTTTGTAGTAATGGCATGAATTGGTCTTTGATTTTTATTTTTTTTCGATATTCATTATGGTTCCTGAATTTTTTTATTTAATTTAATCCCTAAACTTTAAAAAAAAAAAAATCGATCATAGTCATTCCATCTAACATGTCAGTATCTTTTGGACCAAAATAATAACGAGAACTATCACGTTTTTTCCTTCCTTTTCGTGTCAAAATAGTGTGTCTATATATATATATATGACGACATATCAGTAACATGGATGCTGGCATTGCAAATTTAACTAGTAAATTTTTTGTCACAACAATTTAACATGTTAGAATTTTTAACGAAAGGATATATTGATTGGTTTTTTTTTTTTTTTTTTTTACTGTGTAAGCACATTCAAGATAAAATATAGGGTTGCAAACTTTGGCAACGAAAATAAATAACAGTCCTCAAAAGCAATTGTCGATCGAGGAATCTTATGATTTTTCCATATTAGGACAAAAAAAGACCGATAAAGCCAGCAAATCTGCTGACAATCCACCATCGATGACATTGTGAAAAAGAAAGAAAAAACGCATAGAAACAACAGCAATGAGACCTCAAATCCTCCTCGTCGCCCTCTTCCTCGCCATCCTCCCTGTCTTGGCCATCCCCGCCGTCGGCCGATGTTTCCCGGACGGACGTGAGAGCAGATCAAGGACGTGCAAGATGTGCGCATCCGAAGGGCCGCCCAACTCGCGGTACTTGAGTTCAACGAGAAGAATGGCAGCTGCCTGATTTTCAAAGACGTCACGAGAGGGAAGATTCAGTACCCCGATTTAAACAACGTCTAGTATCGCCTGCATCTCGTCACGGACCAGCCATCGTCGCCGTGTTACAAGTCCAGGGTTCAGGTGTGCTTCTGGCTCCACGTCCCCCTGAAGCTTTTGTCCTTTGAAGGCAAGGCTTGCAAAGAAATCGATGTGAAGAATCTCTCTCTCTCTCTCTCTCTCAAATTGAACGAGAAATAAAAGTCACAATTCGATGTGAAGTCATAAAATCGCCATCGTTGGTTGAGACTCGACGAAAAGTTTTGTTTCGATTTCACTCGGACTGGTCATTACAATTGGTTGAGAATCGAACGAGAAATAAGAGTTGTGATTCAATGTGATGAAAAAATATTAGGTAGAGCTGGGTAATCACCTTAGTTTCTCTCTCTTCTTCCCATTTCTATCTTCATCTTTTTTCCATTTTTTTTTTTCTTTTCTTTTCCTTCAGCCAGCCACAGGTGAGGGCCAACAAGCGTCTTTCATCGGATTTGGCGAGGGCTCAACCCTCATTGCTAGGGCGAGGATCGCCCTCGTCAAATCTAGCGAGATTTGGGAGGCAACAACATTGGTGAGGTGTCACGGCCCTCGTCAGCCACAAGCGAGGGTCGTCAAATTTGGCGAGGGCTTGATTCTCGATGCCAAGGTGAGGGTCATCCTCGCTAGATCTAGCTGATCTAGCAAGAGCTCGAGAGGCAATAATATCAGAGCCACAAGGTTCCTCGAGGATGCAGGGGCCGAGCGAGTGCTCAGGGTCACGAACGATGAGGGGGCTTGGGCTTGTTCTTAAACCGAGGGCGGAGGCGGCAACGGCGTGATTCATTGGACAGCAGAGAAGGCAAAACAAAGCTAATCGAGAAAGAGATGAAAAGAACACACAGCATCGTTGGGTGTGATTTCGTCGGACAACAAAGGCAACGGAAGAGGCAGATGCAAAGGTGACGGAGAAGAAAGAGAAGGTTCTAGCTTGAAAGGGGTTTCGGTGACACGTGTCATCCAGTGAATAGAGTAGTATTTTTATACTCGGTTGCCCAAACTCTATCTAAAGGTATGTTTGTTTCACGGAAAACGTAACGTTTTTGAAAATGTTTTCCGGGAAACTATTTTCCAGGAAAACAGTTAGTTTTCATTTGTTTGGTGATACGTTATTGAAAATATTTTTTGGTGTTTGGATTGCATTTGAAAAATGATTGAAGGTGTAGAAGACGCCAACGAAGAGGAAGAGGAGGGGGCGAAGCCAATGGGAGCACAGGAGAGGGCTAGGGTTGGAGGAGGCAGCGGTGACGAAAGGGAGGGGGCGAAGGAGAAGGAGAGAGGGGAGGAGGAGAGAGGAGGAGTTCGGGTTTCTGTTGACAGACAAAGAAAGAAAAGAGAAAACAAGAAAAGAAAAAAAAAAGAAGAAAGAAGAAAGAAGAGAAAAGATATAATAATAACAAATTTTTAATTTTTAATTAGAAATTCTTTTTAATAATAATTTTTTTATTAAGCAAGGATCTTAAAATATTTTGGAAAACGTTTTCCGGTTCTTTCAAAGGGGGAAATCGTTTTCCTGAATTTAAGTTTTGGAAGGAAAACATTTTCTGATGACTAGGAAAACATTTTCCGTTGACTTATTTTTCTAAATGAACCAAATGCTGGAAAATGAGGAAAACATTTTCCCGGAAATTGTTTTTCGCAAAACAAACACACCCTAATATTTTATCTTATGTGATATCATGAAATCACTGCAACTGATTAGGACTCGAAATTTTTTCCCACATAAAAATTTTCATTTCAGTTGCACTCAAAGTAATTGTTTATCTCCAAAAAGTGTATGTCATCGTACAACTTTCATAAGGTGATATCAATCTATATTTAGGCAGAATTTATTGTAAAAATAATGATGTGGCCGCCATGTCAACATTTATTGGATCAAAATAGTGATGTGAATTGTCATGTTATTTTCCCAAGTGAACAAATATTTAATTCTTCTTCTTTTTTCCTTTCTCTTTAGGTGAAAATAATTAAAGAGAGATATGTAACGAGATTCGGGAGTCTACC
The DNA here is from genome assembly GCA_017140615.1 of Eucalyptus cladocalyx. Classification (NCBI taxonomy): domain Eukaryota; kingdom Viridiplantae; phylum Streptophyta; class Magnoliopsida; order Myrtales; family Myrtaceae; genus Eucalyptus; species Eucalyptus cladocalyx. The sequence goes on from CM029519.1 coordinate 14,820,603, forward strand.
TATGAGCCATGGTAAATTTAGTATCAGGTTAACCTTCCAACATGGAAGGGGAAGTTTATGGTTACGTCCCCACCTTCTGGGGGATGGGCGTTAGACTTTTTAACCAGAGGACTCTATCGAGTGGATTTTTAAAAATGTCAAGGACTGGATTTCACAAAAGAGAAGTTTAGACACTACTCTAAAATTTGAAAAAAGAGTTAAAAGGATGTTTCACTTGAATTGAAATTGGCAATAGAATATTTTTCATTGAAAATCGTTCTTTAGACACTTTTATTAGAAAAAAGGTTAAAGTGATTTTGTGCTAAGATCGTCCCACATCGGTTGTGGAATATGCTGGTAGTCCGTTTGTAAGTGTGGGGAAAAATTACATCATTTGAGCTACTTTTTGGGATGAGAGAATATATATGAACAACTTAAGAACATAATATATATCTAAAGATAAATACACATCAGAATTTAATCTATGATACCAGTCTGAAATTTCATCCATTTTCTTATACCATGTTAATACACTACATACATCCAACAAAACGAAATCAACTTTTGTCAATCGAGGATTCTTTGGATTTTTTTTTTCCATATTAGGACCCAAACAAAATCGACTTTCAATATAGGGTTGAACTTTCAAGATGAAATATAGGGTTGCAAACTTGGACAAAACATGAAAGATAACAGTCTTGGAAGGCAATTGTCAATCAAGGAATCTTTGGATTTTTTTTTCCATATTAGGACCCAGAAAAAGGCCTATAAAAACCAGCAAGTCAAAAGAAACAAAAATCATAAGAGAAACAACGACAATGAGGCCTCACGTCATCCTTCTCCTCCTCTTCCTCGCCGTCCTCCCTCTCTCTGCCATCGCCGCCCTGGGCCAACCCTGGAAGCCGATTCCGAATGTATCAGATCCGCACATCCAATCGATTGGTAAATTCGCAGTCGCCGAATTCAACAGGCAGAGACAGACTAACCTGGTTTTCAAATCTGTCCTAAGCGGGAAGGTCGCGGCCATCAGAGAAACCAGGTATCTCCTGCATGTCGCTGTGGAGGGGCAACAGCCGACGTGCTACGACACCATAGTTCTGGAGCTCGACCCCTTGCAGGTTGTGTCCTTTGACAGCAAGATCTGCTAAGGTCAATATGATGAATTCGATTTTGATTTTGCTCGAAGTGACTGTTACAGTCGGTCGAGAATCGAACAAGAAATAAATAATAAAAGAGACTAGCCATTCGACTTGATATCCTGAAATTGCTACAGTTGGTAGAGGGTCGAATGTTTCCCGGTAGGAAAACGTATTTTTTTTTTGCAATTTCGCTTATAGTAATCCTTTTTTCTTGAAAAGTTTATATCATGGTACGGCTTCGTAAATGTAATATGATTATGTTTTGGAAGAATTTATTGTAATCATTGAATCCTTTAAAATCTGCACATGGTCATTCGATTAAATAGATCGCCTCGTCTTGTGCATTTTTATTAACGCTGACTGTCACGTCAGCATTTATAGGATCAAAATAATAATATGAACTGTTGCATTTTTTTTTTTTTTTGTAAGTCAAGAAATTTTTACTCCTTTATTTTTTTTTCCTTTCCTTTCTGGTGAAAATGATAGAGATATATAGGATCGCCATGGCAAATGTACTGTCAAGTTAACCATAGTTTATGGTTATGTAATCTAAATGTGTTAAGAAATTTTTATTGGAGGGCTACATTGAGTGGATTTTTATAAGTCTCAACAAGCAGATCACACAAAGTAAAAGTTTAAAGACTACTTTAAACTTTGAAAGAAAGTCGAAGGACAACACGCATATTATCATCTCTTTAGTTATTCATCAACGAGGCCTCTAGGATATGCGATAAAGATACACGACGAAATTTAATTGACAATGTGAATCTAGCAACTAAAGAGGCAATTATAAAACATGCTAAATTATAAAACATGCCAAAGTTTCATTGACAATGCGAGTCTACGATTTCATTTTTATAAGTTAATGGTCAACGAGGCCTCTAGGATATGCGATAAAGATACACGACGAAATTTAATCAACATTGTGAATCTAGCAACTACAATTATAAAACATGCCAAAGTTCATTGACAATGTGAGTCTACGATTTCATTTTTTTTTCTTATACCATGTTAATACATTACTCTACATCTTACAAGACAAAATCACTTTTTATGGAACTTTGCTTGTATATCCATCTATGTTGTATCGCCACAAAAATGAATATTGAACAAAAAAATGACAAACACGTTTGTTTACGTTTTTGTTCCAAATTTATTTTTTTGTTTCGAGAACAAATTTGGAATAGAAATAAGAAACAAGAAAAACTTTTTCTTATTCTTGGTACATTTTTAAGAAACAATTTTTCTTCTCTTATTTTTTTCCTCTTTCTTTTGTTCTTCTTTTTTCTTTGGCCGGTGGCTGGCCTGGCCATGGCCGGCGACCAGCGACGAGGCCGAGCTCGCCGTAGCTAGGCGAGGCTGCCGCGACCAAAAAGAAAAAAAAAAATAAAAATAAAATAAAAATATAAAAAATAAAATTAAAAAAAAAATTAAAAAATTAAAATGTGATTTTGTTTTTTTTATTTTTTTTTTTATTCCAATAACAGAAATTTTGTGCGTTACCAAACGCATTCTTCTATTAAAAAATTATTCCCCAAAACAGAAATATTTTTTTCTATTTCTGTTCCGTTGAATTGTTCCCCAAAAAAGAAAATATTTTTTTCACCGGCCGCGGTGGCTTTGGCTAAGACTCTACCGATCCTCAACGAAGAGGTGAAGGGTTCAAAATCCAGCGGAGGTGTGACTCGGGGGTGGTGGGTCCTCCCGCTTAAATGTCACTCCGGGGGTTTACAACGCGGCTTGTCGCCGCAAGCCGCAAGCAGCGCACAAAATAAAAATAAATATCAATGAGATGTCACGGTGTCACAAGGGTCATCGATTTGGCGGCTCGCGGCCAAGGCGAGGGTTGTCCTTGCCCAATAATCCACAAGCAAGGGTCATCAGATTTGCGGAAGACGAAGCCCGGGGATCTTGAATCTCGCGGAGATAGAGAATCCAAGGCGATCCGGGTTGTCCTTGCCCAATCTAGCGAGAACTCGAGAGGCAACAACATCGGAGCGGCGGGGTACCTCAAGGATGCAGGGGCTGAGTGCTCAAGGTCGCGGACGATGAGGGGCTTGGGCTTGTTCTTGGACCGAGGGGCGGAGGTGGCAACGACGTGATTCGTTGGGCGGCGAAGAGGGCAAGACAGAGCTAATTGAGAGAGAGACGGAGAGAACACGCAACATCGTTTGGTGTAATTTCGTCGGACAACGGAGGCAACGGACGAGGCAGATGCAAAGGCAACAGTTTGTCGGACGAGGAGCTTCATCATGAGTTGGAATGGTCGCGAGTGGGAGGGAGAAAGAGGGGCGCAAATTTTTTTTTGTAGTGAGTTAACACATGTCGTTCTGTGAATGAAGTAGAAGTAGTATTTTTATATTTGGCCACCCAAATTCCACCTAATATTTTCTCTGATGTGATATCATAAAATCGCCGCAATTGGTTAGAGCACAAATTTTTCCCAATATGAAAATTTTCATTTCAATTTCACTCGAAATAATTGTTTATCTCCAAAAAGTATACATCATCGTACAACTTTATAAGGTGATACCAATTTATGTTTTGGCAGAATTTATTGTAAAAATAATGATATAGACCGCCATGTCAGCATTTATTGGGCCAAAATAGTGATGTGAATTGTCATGTTATTTTCCCAAGTGAACAAATATTTAATTCTTCTTTTTTTTCCTTTCTCTTTAGGTGAAAATAATTAAAGAGAGATATATGACGTGGAGTCTACCTATGAGCCATGGTAAATTTAGTATCAGGGTAACAGTAGTTTATGGTTAGGTCAGCTACAGATGTTAGACTTTTTAACCGGAGAGCTATATTGAGTGGATTTTTAAAAATTTCAAGCACTAGATTTCACAAAAGAGAAGTTTAGAGACAACTCTGAATTTTGAAAAAAAGATTAAAAGGACAACACATCATATTGTTACACTCTAATTGGAATCGGCAATGGAATATTTTTCACCAAAAGTCTTTTTTTGATTTTTGTTAGAGAAGATAGGGTCTGTAGTGACTTCATGTTAAGATTGTCATACATCGATTGTGGAATATGTCGGTAGACCATTTACAAATGTGAGGGAAAACCACATCATTTGAGTTACTTTTTGGGATGAGAGAATATATACAAACGGCTCGAGAACATAATAAATATCTAAAAATAGGTATACGTCGGAATTTAATCAACGACACGAGTCTGAAATTTCATCCATTTTCTTGTACCATGTTAATACACTACATACATCCAACAAAACGAAATCGACTTCTAATATAGGGTTGAAGATTCAAGATGAAATATAGGGTTGCAAACTTTGACAAAACATGAAAGATAACAGTCCAGGAAGGCAATCGTCAATCAAGGATTCTTATGTTTTTTTTTTTCCATATCAGGACCCAAAAAAAGGCCTATAAAAACCAGCAAGTCAAAAGGAAAAAACAAAAAAAAAGCATAGAGAAACAACGACAATGAGACCTCAAATCCTGCTCCTCCTCCTCCTCTTCGTCGCCGTTCTCCCTCTCTCCGCCATCGCCGCCCGTGGCCAAGGGTGGAAGCAGATCGAGGATGTAAACGATCCGCGCATCAAATCGATGGGCGAATTCGCGGTTGCCGACTTCAACAGGAAGACCCACGCCGGCCTGGTTTTCAAAGCTGTCCTAACAGTAACAGAGCAGGCCGCGGACAGCGAAAAAACCGGGTATCTCCTGCATCTCGCCGTGGAGGGGGACCCGGCGAGCTGCTTCGACACCGTCGTTATGGAGTTCCACTGGCTGGACCACTGGGAGGTTTTGTCCTTTGACAGTAAGAGTTGCTAAGGTTGACACGATGAATTCGACTTTCATTTCGCTCGGAGCAGTTGTTATGGTTGGTCGAGAATCGAACAAGAAATAAATAATAAAAGAAAGTAGATGTGATATCCTAAAATTGCTAAGGTTGGCAGAGGGTCGAATGTTTCCGGTACGAAAAGATGTTTATTTCAATTTCGCTTTGAGTAATCCTTTTATCTTGAAAAGTTTATATCATCGTACGACTTCGTAAATGAAATATCGATCTATGTTTTGTGAGAATTTATTGTAATCATTGAATCTTTTAAAATCTACACTTGGTCATTCGATTAAATAAATTGCCTCATCTCGTGCATTTTTATTAACGTGTACTGCCACGTCAACGTTTGTAGGGTCAAAATAATGATATGGATTGTAGCGCTTTGTTCTCATAAGTCAATAAATTTTGTTCCTTTATTATACCGTCAAGTTAACCTAGTTTACGGTTACGTAATCTAAATGTGTTTAGAAATTTTAAATGGAGGGCTACGTTAGTGGATTTTTAAAAGTATCAATAACCACATCGTACAAAATAAAAATTTAGAGATTACTTTGAACTTTGAAAAGAAAGTTGAAGAACGACACGCGTGTTATCATTTCTTTATTTATACATCTCTAATGGAATCGCATTAGTCTCTCACAACACAATAAATCTTTTTTTCTTCCTCTCTTTAGGTGAAAATAATTAGAGAGAGAATTATGTTTACGTCAGCTGAAGGTGTTAGAAATTTTAACTGGAGGACTAAATTGAGTAGATTTCTTAAAATATCAAGAAATAGATTGTAAAAAAGAAAAGTTTAGAGGCTACTTTGAATTTTGAAAGAAAGAGAGTTAAAGGACAACACATCATAATCTGTCACAAATTGAGGTGGAAACGACACGAAGAGAAGAAGAAAAATTGGAGAGAACTGTGCTCTTCTAATTAATTGTATTAAGGACCAATATATAATACAAAGAAAGAATATATTTTTCTAATCTAGTTATATCAATTCTAATCCTAGATTGATTTAGTCGATCATTCGTAATCCCGGATTGATTAAATGTATCAACTATAATCCGGACAAATATAGGAGCATATCTTCCAATATATTCTTTCGCACAAATTGGATTCGGCAACAAAATATCTTTCATTGAAAATCGTCTTTCAATTTTTATTTCTATGGTAACTCTAGATAGGAGAAGAAAGAGAAGGTTCTAGCTTGTAGTGGGTTTAGATAACAAATGTCGTTCAGTGAGTGGATTAGTATTTTTATACTTGGCCACCCAAGCTCTACCTAATATTTTCTCTGATGTGATATCATAAAATCGCTGCAATTGGTTAGAACTCAATTTTTTCTCAATATGAAAATTTTCATTTCAATTTCAAAAAGTATACATCATTGTACAACTTCATAAGGTGATATCAATCTATATTTTGGCAGAATTTATTGTAAAAATAATTATGTAGACTGCTGTGTCAGCATTTATTTGGCCAAAATAGTGATGTGAATCGTCATGTTATTTTTCTAAAGTTAAGCCAAAAAAGAATCCTCTACTCTCTTTTTTTCTTTCTTTTCATGTTGCAATAGTGAGATAGATATCTGTGACGTGGAGGATACATGTAGGCTACGTGGATGCTAGCATTGTAAATTTAACAGCAATTATTTGTCACGTCAATTTAAGGTGTTTGAATTTTAACAAAAGGGATATCTTGAATGGATAAAGTGTAAGTACTAATTTAAACATTCAAGATCAAATATAGAATTGCAAACTTTGACAAAACATAAATATAATGGAAATTTGTCCAAAAATTCATAAACCTATTATTGTACGGTGGCCAATTCAATCTAAAATCTTTTAATCATGTCAATTTAATCTTAAACATTTTTATGATTTGTCAATATAATCTTTTCGACTAATTATCCAAATAATATGTGTATGACTAAATTGGTACAATCTAAAAGTTTTGGGCTGGTTTGAAATAAATTAACACAATTAAAAAGTTTAGATCGAATCAATCATAGTACAGTAGGTTTTAGACTTTTAAAGTAATTATTACTGATAACATATGGCAACAAAATAAAACAGTCATGAAAAAGCAATTATCGGTTTACGAAATTAGCATTTTTGACTCTGCGAAGAGCCATGGTTTCAATCGAGTACTCTCGTGATTTTTCCAAATTAGGACAAAAAAGAAGGCCTATAAAACCAGAAAGTTTGCTAACAAGCCACCGTCATTTACGTTGTGAAAAAAGAACAAAAACATATTAACGACGGCAATGAGACCTCAGATCCTCCTCCTAGCCCTCTTCCTCACCGTCCTCCGTCTCTCGGCCATCGGCCGAGATTTCCACGACGGAGCTCGGGAGCCGATCAAGGACGTGCGCAATGAGCACGTCCATGGGCTTGCCCAGGTCGCAGTCGTTGAGTTCAACAAGAAGAGCTGCGCCGACCTGATTTTCAATGGCGTCGTGAGAGGGGAGACTCAGCACACCGATTACATGAACACCAACCATCGCCTGCGTCTCGTCACGGACCAGCCGGCTTCCCGTGTCACAAGGCCACCGTTCTGGTGTCCCGGTGGTGGCTGCACTCCTGGGAGCCTTTGTCCTTTCAAGGCTACGCTTGCTAAGTTTTTTTTTTTTTTTTTTTTTTTTTGTCGGTCTCTTTCTATTCCTATACACAAAGAAATCGATGTGAAAATCTCTCTCTCTCTCTCTTACGCGTCCCCATCTCATTCCCCGAGAATGTGGAGATTTCTCCATGATGGAAGAGTGGCTAAGTTTAACACAAAGAACGATGTGAAAATCTCTCTCTCCTAATTGAACACGAATTCGATGTGATGTCATACAATCACTGTGGTTGGTCGAGACTCAAATGTTTCCCAGTACAAAAAGTTTTGTTTTGATTTCACTCGGATTAGCCAAGAATCGGAAAAGAAATAAAAGTTGTGATTCAGTGTGATATCTTAAAATCAATACGATTGGTCAAGTGTGAAAAATTTCATTTCAATTTCACTAGTAGTCATTTATCTCAAAAAATATACATCATCATAGATTTTCACAAGGTGATATCAATCTATATTTTGGCATAATTTATTTTAAAAATAATGATGCGGACTGTCGCCTTATTTTCCTAACTCAATAAATCTTTATTTCTTTATTTTTTTTTCTCTTTAGGTGAAAATAACTGAAGAGATATATAGGACGTGGAGTCTACCTATAAGCCATGGCGAATTTAACACCAAGTCAACAGTAGTTTATGGATATGTCAGCTAAAGGTGTTAGAAATTTTACGTGGAGGCCTATATTGAGTGAATTTTTAAAAGTTTCAACTACTTGATTGCAAAAAAAAAAAAAAAAGTTTATAGACTCCTTTGAATTTTGAAACAAGAGAGTTAAAGGACAACACGTCATATTGTTTGACCCAAGTTGGATTCGGGCAATGAAATATCTTTCATCAAAAATCCTATTTTGATTTTTATTTATTATTTATGCGGCGACTCCAGAGAGGAAATATTACAGGTTATTAGAAAAAATAGATAATTTCACTTCAAATGGAAAAAAAATCATATTGTGCCGATGACAAAGCTTAGACAAAACCAAACACACACAAGTTATATCAGGATTTGATCAATGACAAAGCATGAGAACGCAAAGATACAACCCTAAAAGTTAATTGACAATGAGACATCTAGGATATATGGTAAAGATACAGATACACAACGAAATTTAATCGACAATGTGAATCTAGCAACTATAATTATAAAACATGCCAAAGTTTTATTGACAATGCGAGTCCACAATTTTATCCATTTTCTTATACTATGTTAATACACTACTCTACATCTTACAAGACGAAATCGACTTTTAGTGGAACTTTTCCGGTATATCCATCTATGTTGTATTGCCACAGAAATGAATATTGAACATATAAAAAAAAAAAAAAATAAAAAATCTGTTTGACTAAAGGGAGGCAATTTTTGTGCTACTACAATGTAGATATAGATTAATGTAACACCTTTTTATTGATTTACATAACATTTCCACCTGGTTTTGAAAATCAAAATGCATTAGTTTTAAAACGACAATAAATTTATATTTCAAGAATAATTCACCTTATCAACGAAAAAGATTGAAAATTATACTTTGTATATCAGTACTCTTGTCAAACTCAATAGTTCTCCACCGTCCTTGTCGATGACTTGCATAAAAGCTAAATAAAATATCATCAACTCGTATCCTGCATCGATTACATTGCATTAGTGATCAATTTTTATTAAATGAGTAAATTTTGGCTAATTAAATTTATGTCAGTTCTAAATGAGTCTATAACTATTACAAGTAATTGTGTAGACAACATTTGATAAAAAAATTGAAGTTCCTAAAAATTTTGCCATGTCCAAGACGTGAAAGTTGCAAGTCCATCGCTACAAGAACAATGTATATACGAAGAAAATAATTATTTTGCAAAAGTACAAGAATGACTAACTATAATGTTTATCATCTAAGTTTGTGTATAAAACAAAGAAAAAATTAATTGATATTGCAGAATACGAGGATGAAATACCCCTCAGATAACACATGTCGTTCGGTGAATGAAGTAATATTTTTATAATTGGCCACCCAAATTCTACCTAATATTTTCTCTGACGTGATATCATAAAATTGACACAATTGGTTAGAATTCAAATTTTTCCCAGTATGAAAAATTTTCATTTCAATTTCACTCGAAGTAATTGTTTATCTCAAAAAAGTATACATCATTGTACAAATTTATAAGGTGATACCAATTTATGATTTGGCAGAATTTATTGTAAAAATAATGATATAGACCACCATATCAGCATTTACTGGGTCAAAATAGTGACGTGAATTGTCAGATTATTTTCCCAGGAGAGAGATATATGGCGTGGAGTCTTCCTATGAGCCATGGTAAATTTAGTATCAGTGGGGTGACAGTATTTTATGGTTTCGTCAGCTACAGATGTTTGGCTTTTTAACCAGAGCGCTATATTGAGTGGATTTTTAAAAATTTCAAGGACTAGATTTCACAAAAGAGAAGTTTAGAGACAACTCTGAATTTTTTTAAAAAAAAAAAAAAAAGTTAAAAGGACAACATATCATATTGTTACGCTCGAATTGGAATCAGCAATGGAATATTTTTCACCAAAAGTCCTTCTTCGATTTTTGTTAGAGAATACAGGGTCTGTAGTGACTTTGTGTTAAGATTGTCTTACATCAATTGTGGAATATGCTGGTAAACCGTTTATATATGTGAGGGAAAACCACATCATTTGAGCTACTTTTTTGGGATGAGAGAACATATACAAATGGCTCGAGAATATAATAAATATCTAAAAATAGATATACGTCGGAATTTAATCAGCTACACGAGTTTGAAATTTCATCCATTTTCTTGTACCATTGTTAATACACTACATACATCCAACCAAACGATGAAATATAAAACTTTGACAAAACATGAAAGATATCAGTCCAGGAAGTTCAAGAAGATTCAAGATGAAATATAGGGTTGCAAACTTTGACAAAACATGAAAGATATCAGTCCAGGAAGGAATCAAGGATTCTTATGTTTTTTTTTCCATATCAGGACCCCAAAAAAGGCCTATAAAAACCAGCAAGTCAAAAGGAAAAAACAAAAAAAGCATAGAGAAACAACGACAATGAGACCTCAAATCCAAATCCTCGTCCTCTTCCTCACCGTTCTCCCACTCTCCGCCATCGCCGCCCGTGGCCAAGGGTGGAAGCAGATCGAGGATGTGGACGATCCGCGCATCAAATCGATGGGCGAATTCGCGGTTGCCGACTTCAACAGGAAGAGCCACGCCGGCCTGGTTTTCAAAGCTGTCCTAACAGTAACAAAGGAGGCCGTGGACAGCGGACAAAGCAGGTATCTCCTGCATCTCGCCGTGGAGGGGGAGCCGCCGAGCTGCTACGACACCGTCGTTCTGGCGTTCGAGTGGCTGGACCACTGGGAGGTTTTCTCCTTTGACAGTAAGAGATGCTAAGGTTGACACGATGAATTCGACTTTGATTCCGCTCGGAGCAGTTGTTATGGTTGGTCGAGAATTGAACAAGAAATAAATACTAAAAGAAAGTAGATGTGATATCCTAAAATTGCTAAGGTTGGCAGAGGGTCGAATGTTTCCGGTACGAAAATATGTTTATTTCCATTTAGCTTTGAGTAATCCTTTTATCTTGAAAAGTTTATATCATCGTACGACTTCGTAAATGTAATATCGATCTATGTTTTGTGAGAATTTATTGTAATCATTGAATCTTTTAAAATCTGCGCATGATCATTTGACTGAATAAATCGACTCGTCTCGTGTGGTTTTATTAACGTGGACTGCCACGTCAACGTTTATAGGGTCAAAATAATGATATGGACTGTAGCACTTTTTCTCGTAAGTCAACAAATTTTTGCTCCTTTATTTATTTCTCCTTTCCTTTTAGTGAAAATAATGAGATATATACGATTGCCACGGCAAATATACCATCAAGTTAACCATAATTTATGGTTACGTAATCTAAATGTGTTTAGAAATTTTAATTGGAGGGATGCGTTAGTGGATTTTTATAAGTATCAACAACCACATAGCACAAAATAAAAATTTAGAGATTAAGGGGCGCATGTTATCATCTTTTTTTTAATACATCTCTGGTGGAATTGCATTAGTCTCTCACAACACAATAAATCTTTTTTCTTCCTCTCTTTAGGTGAAAATAATTAGAGAGAGAATTTTGTTTACGTCAGCTAAAGGTGTTAGAAACTTTAACTGGAGGACTATATTGAGTAGATTTTTAAAAATATCAAGAATTAGATGGTAAAAAAGAAAATTTTAGAGGCTACTTTGAATTTTGAAAGAGTGAGTTACAGGACAACACATCATATTCTGTCACAAATTGAGATGGAAACGACACGAAGAGAAGAAGAAAAATCGGAGAGAACTGTGCCCTTCTAATTGATTGTATTCTATATGTACAAGGGACCAATATATAACAAAAAGAAAGAATAGATTTTTCTAATCTAGGTATATCAATTCTAATCCTAGATTGATTTAGTCAATCAGTCATAATCCCAGATTGATTAAATGTATCAACTATAATCCGGACAAATACAGGAACGTATCTTCCGATATATCTTTTTGCGCAAATTGGATTCGGCAACAAAATATCTTTCACTGAAAATTGTCTTTCGATTTTTATTTCTATGGTAACTCTGGATAGGAAATATTATAAATTATTAAAAAAAAGATAACTTCACTTCAAACGGAACAAAACATACACAAATTGTGTCGGAAACGATGCAAAGCTTGAGATTTTAAACACTTTAGACATAAGCAAATGTACACAAAGTATATCGGAATTTAATCCATAATAAAGCTTGAGAACGCAAAGATCCAATGCCAAAAGTTAATCGATGACGAGGCATCTAAAATATGTAATAACAATATATATCGAAATTTAATCGACAACGTAAATCTAACAACTACAATTATAAAACGTGCCAAAGTTTAATTGACAATGCGAGTCTAGAATTTTGTCCATTTTCCTATACCATGTTAATACACTACATCTTACAAAACAAAATCGATAATTAATGGAACTTTTCTACTGTATCCATCTATGTCGTATCACCACAAAAATGAATATAGAACATTAATATATATTACCAAAGGGAAGGCAATTTTTGCGCTGCTACAGTGTAGATAGAGATTCATCTAACACCTTTTTATCGATTTACATAACGTTACCACCTACTTTCAAAAATCAAAATGCATTATTTTAAATCGACAATGAATTTATATTTCAAGAATATTTCACTATATCAACGAAAAAGAAATAAAAATATACTTTGTATGATGGTACTCTTGTCATACTCACTCGTATCCTGAATGATTACATTGCATTAGTGATCAATTTTTATTAACTGATTAAATTTTATTTGATTAATTTAATGTCAATTCTAAATGAGACTATAACTATTGCAAGAAAGTGTGCAAATTACCATGTCCAAGACGTGAAAGTTTCAAGTCATCACTACATAAGCAATATATATACAAAGAAAATATTGTTACTGCAAAAATACAAGGATAAATAACTATCATGTTTATCATCTAAGTTTATGTGTGCTACAAATACAAGATTAATTGATATTGCAATATACAAGGATAAAATACCCACCAAATTTATCACCTAACTTCAATTCTCACAAAATTACACATGAAAATCCATACATCTCACAATCTCGATTCTAATGTGGTGTATTTCCAAAGTAATGACAGGATGGTTTTTTAACTATTTTATTTTATGTTTAATATGGTCTCTAGATTTTTGTTTGTTTAATCTTATCCCTAAATTAAAAAAAAAAAAAAAAAAAAAAATCGCCTAGTCATTCCATTTGCCACGTTAGCATTTGTTGGGCCAAAATAATAATGAGAACTATCACGTTATTTTCCGAAGTCAGCAAAAAAAGGAATCCTCGACTCTTTTTTTTCCCAGCCCCGACGGCTGCTGCTTTTGCTTTTTTTTTTTGTTTGTTTTATTTATTTTTTGTTGTTTTTGTTATTTATTATTTATTATCCAAAAAAAGGAAAAATACATAAATAAAGAAACTAAGGCCTAATTAAAAATCTAATCAAAATTTAGGTGTCAACAGATACCATGTGGTAACAAAATAAATAACACTCCTGAAAAGCAATTATCTATCGAGGAATCCTAGGATTTTTCCAAATTAGGACAAAAATAAGCCTATAGAACCAGCAAGCCTGCTAACTGACGACCCTCAATTACACCGAGAAAGAAAGAAAAAAGCACAGAAACTACGGCAATGAGACCTCAAATCCTCCTCCCGGCCCTCTTCCTCGCCGTCCTCCCTCTCTCGGCCATCGCCGCCATTGGCCCAGATATCGCCGGCGGTATATGGGAGCCAATCAAGGACTTGAAAAACGAGCACATCATAGCGATCGCCGAATTCGCAGTCACCGACTTCAACAGGAAGAGCCACGCCGGCGTGGTTCTGAAGGACATCCGAGGAGGGAATTCCGCGGCGGGTGATTCCGACTACAGGTATCTCCTGCATCTCACCGTGGAACAGCCGCCGTCATGTTACAAGGCTGTGGTTCTGGAGTATAACTGGCTGCACCACTGGGAGGTTTTGTCCTTTGATAGCGAGACTTGCTGAGATTAATACAAAGAAATCGATTTCAAAAGCTATGTAGCTCCCTCTTTTGCTATTTGAACGAGAAATAAAAGTTACGGTTCATTGGTCGAGACTTGAATATTTCCCGGTATGAAAAGATCCGTTCCAATTTCGCTGAAGAGTAATCGTTACGGTTTGCTGAGAATTTAACAAGAAATTAAAATAAAGTTGTGATTCGACGAGATATCCTAAATTCGCTATGGTTGGCGGAGGATCAAATTTCCTAGTATGAAAAATGTATTATTTCAATTTCGCTTAGAGCAATCCTTTATCTCAAAAAATTTATATCATCGCACAACCTCGCAATAAGATATCAATCTACATTTTTTTGGAAGAATTTATTCTAAATTAGACCAATAGGTATGGAAAATCACGGTGCCATAGGTTTGGCAACCAGAGCCTTTTCTATTAACTCGTCATTTCCAAACATATGATACGGAAAAGAATCGATATTGCAAACCACAAGGAAGAAATACCCATCAAATTTGTCACCTAAGTTCAGTTATCACAAAATTATATGTAAAAATCCACGCAATCGCCTGGCCGTGATTCTAATTGTGTATTTCTAGAGCGATGACATGCGCAGTATTTGGATTTTTTTCAATGTTTAATGTAATATCTGAACTTTTTTTTCATTGATCTAATTATTGAATTTTTTTTTTTAAATGCGCTCATAAGTCATTCGATTAAGTGTACGCCACGTCTGGCGTATTCTTTAAATGTGGACTGTCAAGTTATATTCATAATTCAACAAATCTTAATTCTTTTATTTTTCGGTGTAAATAATGAGATATTATATGTGAAGTGGAGTTTACCTATAAGCCAATATGACGTTAAGCTAACCATAGTTTATGGTTATGTCAACTAAATGAGTTAGAATTATTAATTAAAGGGCTACGTTGAGTGGACTTTTGAAAGTTTCAAGACCTAGATAGCACAAAATAAAAAGGAGAACACACATTATTATATCTCAGTTTGTATATCTCTTGTGAAAACGCCTTAATCTCTTACAATACATTAGATCGCCACTCAATTATCCCACAAAACTCCAATGCTCCATCACGACATAATTTAGGACAACCAATGTATAAATATGAATATGTATTTATATCACAACGCCCTTCTACTATTTATAATTTGGCTACAAAATCGGTGCATAAGTCATGCAAATTATATAGGAAACATCCGGCAGTAGGTTGAACCACTTCTCAGAAATTGGGAAAATTGTTCAAAAAGTCATAAACCTATTGTACTTTTGTCAATTCAGTTCTAAACCTTTTAACTTTGCTAATTGAGTTTTAAACATTTTCACTTTTTGCCGATTCAGTCCATCCAATCAATTTTGGCGGAAAATGTAGACATGAACCCCGACGTACCCGTGGGGTAGGACTCACACTAATGTGAACAATTTTTAATAATATTTTCATAATTTTGAATTTTTTGAATTTTATTTTGTTTTTTTTTCCTTTTTTCCTTTTTTTCTTTTTGGCTTTTTCCTTGGCCTTTTCCGATGGCCGGCCTCCTCACTCGATCGGGCCTCGCCTGTGGTGAGTGAGGCCAGCCGGTTAACGGTTGTGGCCGGTGGCCGGCCATCGCCTATGGCCGGTGGCTGGCCATTAAAAAAGGCCAAGAAAAAAGCCAAAAATTAAAAAAAATTAAAAAAAAAAAACAGAAACTATAAAAATCAAAATCAAAAAAATTAAATATTATTAAAATATTATTAAAAATTGTCCACGCGTCGCGCTAGCGATCCTACATGGCACCGCTTAGCGTCCATGTCAGCAATTTTCCTGCCAAAATTGGCTGATGGACCGAATCGGCAAAAAGTGAAAAGATTTATGACTCAATTAGCAAAGTTAAAATGTTTATGATTGAATTTGTAAAAATGCAATAAGTTTAGGACTTTTTGGACAATTTTCCTCTCGAAAAATTGGTCCAACAAACACATAAAGTCTAGAAAACTAATTGGAGATTTTCAGAACATAGCTGGTTTTATTTGTAATTCTCTTGATAAAGCAGGACCGGCCCACTTGAATCCGTCCCTAGCCGATTGATATTAATCATGAACATTCAGCAACCATTGAAAAAAATAAAAAAATAAAAAGAATAGATAATTGCACAAATGATCCATGGACTTTGGCTTCATGTGAAATATAGTTCTTGAGTTTTAAATTTGTTTAATATGGTCCATGATATTTAGCTCGATATATAATATGATCCTTAAACTTTTAATTTGTTCAATATGGTCTCTCAACTTTTGATATATGTTCAATGTAATCCATAAACTAAATAAAAATATTCAATATTGTCTTTTCATTAATTCTAGTTCAAGGACAGCATTAAACATTTCATATAGTACAAGGACTAAATTTGAACAAGTACAAAAAAATCCAAGAATTACATTAAACGAATTAAAAGTTCAATAGCAACATTGCACATTGAGCTCAAGTTCAAGAGCCACATTAAACAAATTATAAGTTAAGACACCACATTATACATCAAATTAAAGTTTAATGATTATTTACATCATTTTCCTTAAAAGAAATTATACGGTTGCAAACTTTGGTAAAGGATGAATACAAAATATGGCAAAGAAATAGAATCAGAATCATAAAAAAACACATCTTCGGTTGACAAATTTGCATTTTCACTAAAGTATCTTGTAGTTTTCACATATAAAGGAACAAATCTGCCGACAAGCAACCATCGACTCCATCGTAAAAAAGGAAGCGGCAGCTGTTGCATAACATCAGTTACATAACATCAAAGACGATGAGACCTCAAATCCTCCTCTTAATAACCTCCGTCGCGGTCCTCCTTCTCTCGGCCATCGCCGCCAACGACACCGCGGACTCCCCGGTCGGACCCCGGAGCCGATCAAGGACGTGCACGATCCGCAAGTCCAATTCCTCGCCCAAGTCGCGGTCGACTCCTACAACTTGAAGCGCCGCCGCTACCTGATTTTGTAAGAGGTCGTGGGAGGGGAGACTCAGGAAACTCGCGAATTCATCAACTATCTCCTGCACGTCGTCGCCGTGTTACAGGACCATGATCCGCGACCGGAAGAAGGGCCTGCGCTACCGGGAGTTCGAGTTCTTCGAAAGCGAGATTTGCCGAGTGTAATCCGAAGAATTCGATGTAAGAGCCATGTCGCGCTCTCTCTCATTTTATGAGAAATAAGTTGCGATTCAATACGACGTCGTAAAATTGTTAATGTGGGTCGAGATTTGAACTTTTCCCAGTACGAAGAGTTCCGGTTCACTTATGCTTATTAGAGTAATCCTTAATCCGCATTCGATTGCCTGGATTTAGATTGGGATCGGATGGATAGGATAAGATGGGATTACAACTCTTTCAAAAATATCCTCTGGATTGTAAAAAAACCATTTCCCATGTTTGCTGCAATCCGGGACAGGATTATATGCTTGAAAAATTCGAACTTCAACGGAACTTTATTAGGGCAACCAAATATTGTAGGAAGAGTAATTCTCGTTCGTTGTTTTTTAGTGTTATGGGTGAAATCCTCGGCAAAATGGCATTAATCAATTAATTAATTATGTATTCGAGAAATATGTCGTTTAATTTTTCTTAGTCTCTCATTAAATTTACTTTCCAAACATTTCTGTCCATGAGTTTATAAATTTGACAATTCGTGTGGTTATTGGTTCTTGCATTTTGCTTTTTTGATATCTAAAAGTCTAGTATCATTACAAATCTCGCATTGGGCATTGTAGCTATGATCGATCAATTCTCGGTTTGTTTCACTGGAAAGTTTGGATTTGTACAAATCTGTTTTCGTATTTGCCTTAATTAGCAAGATTAGGTCTTCATAGGGAAAACTACTAGATACGCCCGTCCTACATTTGCTCAGTATTGTCGATACTCCAAATTACGTTAGCTCATCTCACATTTCACGTTAGACCAATTTGTACAACTCTAGGACTTTATGACGGAAAAATATTAGACACTCGATCTCCGTTAGCCCGATCTAACGGGCTGGGCTCAGGTAAAATAAGCTAATGAAGTTGTGAATACCCGAAAAAAGTTAAAGACACCATGGGGATTGGTCACGTGGTCTAGGACATGATTTGCAAGTCAAAGGACACAAATTCGGTATTAAGTATTCTTTGTCTCGCGAAATCTTGTTTAATCTGTGAAAGACAATCTGAGGCTGAGATGTATGGTTGGACAGTCTTTTGCACGGTATACAGATGGCCCCCTCTCTGACCAATCTCAAAAAGAAACAAAAAGATGTTACCCCAAAATAAGGAAAAGAAGTAATTTTTTTTTGGGAAGGAAATAGGAATAATGACATAAATAGTTCCTAAACTCTAGCTCAATATATAATGTGATTCATGAACTTTTAATTTATTTAATGTGGTGTTTGAACTTTAGCCAACCCACAAACCACAATAGCAACTTCTTCTCACCAAATAAAGCCAGACCTATGGAAATTTATTTGGAATTTTAGAACTCTCTCCAAAGTCAAACAGTTTCTTTGGAATGCAAGTCAAAACGCACTATCTACATTGGAAAACTTGCACAGGAGAAGAATCGCACCTGATCCTTTATGCCCTATCTGCAAAAACGAAGCCGAAACTATCGAACACACTTTGTTGCTCTATCCTTGGACATCTCAGATATGGAGAGCCAGCCATCTGCAAATTAAAATCACAAGACTTGATGAATGGTTGTACATGAGGAAACAGGACCCAAGAAGTGCACGAAAATTTGAACTAATCGCCACGACTATGTGGTGCATCTAGAAAGATCGCCCAAAATCCCCGAACCAGTACATCTTTGCCAAAATCCCCTGCACCCGATTTAGTAACAAAAAAAATAATGAATAAAATAAAATAAAATAAATCATAAAAAATTAAATAAAAATATCACTTTATTTTAAAATAAAAATATAAAAATATCATTTTATTTTATTTATTCTATTCTATTTTATTTTACTTGACAAATTTATTTTAAAATGAATAAAAATAAAAAAATAAAAATAATTTTATTTGGCAGACCTTGTTCAAATAGAAAAGAAGCAACACTCACATGCTAAGATGGCTTCCCCTGAACTCGGATGCTCTGAGAATCAACAAACCTACAGTTTGGCGGGCCTTACTTTAGCCCATTGCAGTAGAGAGTCCAACAAACTTGCAAATTGGCTTGCAAGAGCACAAAGAGAGAATCACCTCCCTCGCAATTGGGTAAACAACCCCCCAACAGCCTTGTTCGATTTATTATGCGCATATACTTTTGATGTAATCACTCCAAACTTGCCTAAGTAAATGAATAGCAATCGTATTTTCGACCAAAAAAAAAAATGTGGTGCTTGAACTTTAGTCAAATATTTAATATAATCTCTAAACTTTTAATTTGTTCAAAGTGATCATTGAACTTTTGATAAATATTCAATGTTGTCCTTAAATTATATAAAAGTGTTCAAAGTAGTTCTATCATCAATTCAACATCATAGACAATATTGAATTTTTTCATATAGTTCGGGGATTATATTAAATACATTAAAAGTTGAAGAACTACATTACACATCAAGTGAAAGTTCATGAACTATCTATATCATTCCCTTTAAATCTTAAAAGATAAAATCCATGCTCTTCTAAGTTGTTGTCGGATGACAAAAAGTTCAGCCATGTGAGAGCTATATATGTAAAATGAAGTCTTGTCCAAGAAAATGTTTAAGCTTTTCAAGAGCATCAGCACATTGGTAAATTGGCCTTGGATGGCTGACATGGCATGTCACAAAGGTTTTCACCTCCTCCTCCTCCTCCTCGCCGTCGTCCCCCTCTCCTTGCTCGCCGTCGGCGAGTAGAACCCAATCAAGGACGTGTGCGATTACCCATTAGGGAGATTGGGGAGTTCGCGGTCGCCAAGTTCAACAAGGACCCATGGCACAGAGTCGACCCACAATTCCAGGGCGTGATCAAGGGAGAGATCGAGGTCACGTCTGGCACAAACTACCGGCTGATCCTCACAGCGAGGAACTCGCGGCAGCAGCAGTAGAGAACTACCAGGCGGTGGTGTGGGAGAAGCCGTGGGACCATTTCATGCGGCTCAAGTCTTTCGACCCTGCCAAAGATGCCTAAAAAAGCCTTTCTTCGAGTACGTATTTGTTGAATCTTACGGAAACGTGGTACAATATAACTCACGAAATATGACTTTTACTATTACAATATTTTATCATACCACGTGCAATATTCGAACAACTCTATATAATTCCTCTCACCCTCATAACCTATGAAGCACGGACACTCTCCGGAAGCCTTCGTGTCGTGTTCGACACGCTCCGACACGTCCCAACACGCGGTCCGAAAAATCCGACACACTTTCCGACACACAAGTCCAGAATTCCGACACGCAATTCCGACACGCACGGGTCAATTTTAAAATTTATAATACTTGAAATCAAAATATAAATATATACAAAAGAAGTAATAAAAAAAGTAATAAAATTGCAAGGGACTTAGTAATGTGTAAAAGCTCCTTGCTAGTGGAATGAGAAAATAAGGTTTGCTCAAGCGTCGTGGTTATGTGAGAAAGTTGTTTTGGTTTCTTTAGACTGTCTTGAACAGTCTACCGACAGCTCTCCCCAGGCAAAACCATAGCAAAAACCACCGCAATGAGACGTCAACTCCCTCCTCCTCCTCCTCCTCCTTGCCCATCCTCCCTCTCTCTCCATGCTCGGCATCGGCTCGGCGCATGGAGAATTGATTTCCTTCTTGTCGAAAGAGGAAATCATTTTTCCTCAATTTAAGCTCGTTGCTTTCGGTTCATGAAAAACGTTTTCTACAAATCAATTAATACTGAAAAGTCGAAAAATAATTTTCTAGAAAGAATTTAAAAAAAAAAAAACAAATGGACTCTTAGTTGAAACAATTTGGCTCGATGCATAAAGATGCAAACCCCCAAAGGCAACACCAGCAATTTTATCGGAAATGGTTAAAGCAAATGAATGAAAAACGTCCTCAACATTAATATTTATCGAGAAAACTTTTGGACATATAAGTGAACCTTAACTCACAAAACAATGAGCAATTCTGTAGCTTTCTTGCACAAAAAGAAGGGAAGTTGTCATCCAGAACATAAGGAAAGGAAACATTACTTTTCTAAACCTTCTCATAAAATTTACGACCGTCTTTATGGCGTGTTTTCGAAACCCTCTTGCGGAGATAAGTGAATTAGAAACCTCAAAAGTATTTAAAAAATGTCACCAAGTTACAAAATTTATAAAAACTTATAAAAAGTGTAATCAAATCTTAAAATTTAGAAAATTAATATAATTAAGTCATTTTGTTTACTCCATCCAATTAGACTAAAGGAAAATGCCGATGTGGCTATTTATTATTTTCTCTCTTACGTGACATTAATCTTATTAAAATATGAAAAATAAAACTAAAATGATGTCATTTCGGCCTTGAAAAACAAAAAGAGGCAAGGGGAAGGACTTGCTCCACCACCACCTCACCGCCGCCTAAAAGTTTTGGTGAGGCTTGTGGAGGACCCGATAACCCTTACCAACATTTTTTTTAATCAAATTGGACAGAATTAACAAAAAGACTTGATTGGCCCAGTTTATTAAACTTTAGAATTTGATTGCACTTTTTATAAATTTTATAACTCATAAGAAGACGGGAAAAGTACCCCAATCACTATTAAATAACTAATTCAATTTTAAATTTTTCAATTTTACCAATTTAGTCCTTAAATAGTTGCACGAAGTTATCAACTTTGAATTAAAATTTTACCAAAAAAAAAAAAAGATTCACCAACTGTACATAAGCTGGTCAACTATTTAGTCTCGCTTTTTTTTTTGGTCGAAAGTCTAACATATTTTATTTGTCATATGTTCAAGAGATAAGTTCTTAGGTCCTTCTTTCTGATCCCGTTTTATCTGTCACCTAATCCCGTGGTGGAGTGCAAGATATTTAATATATTAATATTCTAGAGCCGAGGCTAATGAAAACCTAAATTACACATCTCGTGCTGATCTCCCACGTGCAATGACAATCCGCCACGTACCTTGCTACGATGCACTCGCCCGCAGCTGATCCCGCCGCGCGGAACCGCGCCTAGGAAATAACGACCAGAACCGTCTGGGCAACCAGCGTGATTCGGATTTTATTAAAAAATAATTATAAAAATATTATAATATCCCGCCGCCGGTCGCGACCGGTCGTCTCCGTCGCCCATACCACGTCAAACACATGAATAATTAAAAAATTAAAAGAAGAAAAAAAGTGGAATAATAATAATAATAAATGACACAGACAGCTTCTTTAACTTAGGTTCAATGTACAATTTAATCCCTGAATTTTTAATTTATTTAATGTAATGTGATTTAATTTATTCAACATAATTACTGAATTTTTTGTACACATTCAATATAGTATCTAACCTATATGAAAATGTTTAACACAATCGTATTGAACATGTACCAAAAATTTAGAGATTATGTTGAATAAATTAAAAGTTCGAGAATTAATTATACATTGAATTAAAATTTATAGATGAAATTAAACAAACTGAAAATTTATAGATCGGATCGCACGTTAAGTGAAAATTCAAATATTAAAGCACTATACGTGTCATTACCCTTAATAATAACAATAATATTAATAATAATAGTATTAGTAATGACAGTGATGAATGATGAATGATGATGATAATGATTAAAAAATTAAAAAAAAAAAATTAACAAAGAGCTCCCCGTTTTTCTCTGCGCCTGCTGTTCCTTCTCCTACCTCGAGCTCTTCGATCGGAGAGAAACGGAAACCCTAGGAGAG
Organism: Eucalyptus cladocalyx; assembly: GCA_017140615.1. Taxonomy (NCBI): domain Eukaryota; kingdom Viridiplantae; phylum Streptophyta; class Magnoliopsida; order Myrtales; family Myrtaceae; genus Eucalyptus; species Eucalyptus cladocalyx. The sequence goes on from CM029519.1 coordinate 14,843,539, forward strand.
AGAGAGGGAGGGAGGGAGGGAGGGAAGGGGGGGGATTTGCAGAGGGCCACCAAAATAGGAATCTGCATCTCCCGCCCGCCGGAGGCCCGCGGCGGCGGGTCCTCGTCGGCAGCGCTGCGGCGGCGGCTCTCCTCGCCGCAGCACCACCCGCCGCCGCCGTCGTCGACCCCGCCGCTGCAGCCGCTCCTCCCGGATCCGAAGATGAAGGGGATCTTCAAGAACAAGCCCCGCACACCGGCCGACGTCGTCCGGCAGGCGCGGGAGCTCCTCGTCTACGTCGATCGCGGCGCCGTCGCCGCCGAGCCCCGCGAGACCAAGCGCGACGAGAAGGTCCGGCCCTGTTCCCCCGCTCTCTTTTTCGTTTTTTTGTCGTGTCTTGATTTCGGTGCGGCGGTGGATGAGCTTGAGATGATCCGATGACGTTTCTGATGGCGCGGCGTTTGAGATGTGTTTCTCGCGATGAAGATGTCGATGATTGGAAGCGAAGTCAGCAGCTGAGGGGGGAACTTGTTCGTTCTGTCTTTGGATCGAATTCGGATGCTTTTGAGAGTCCTTGCGATTCGCATTGGTTATGTCGGAATTGCACGGTCGTGTTTGATAAAGAGTGGACCGTTGTGTTTCGCTTTCAGTCAATTCATCATTGCGAATCTCCTCATAATTACCACATCGGGCCCATCGGAAGCTCGGATTTTTCAATTATTAGAGAGCTTGCTCGTCAACATTTCTTGGGTTGAGGAGCTTTCGGTCGAAGCTCGTACTTGCTTACCTTCGCTAGTTTTACTTCGACATGAGAAATGGGTCGGATGGCCTTTATGCGACTTGCCCGTGCCGAGTGAAACGCTCGGAGGGTTTACTTTTTTATTTCTGTGTAAAAGCTGTTCGTAGCATGGTGAGGATTGAACTAAAAGTTCCTCCTGGTGCTTCACGGTCCGCACGTACGACTCTTTATGGTAGATGAGTTATGCTGTCACGAGTCTCGCGTGTTTTATTCGCTAAGAAAATGACATTTTTAATGCATTGATACTGTTACCAGATGGACGAGTTGTACAGAAATTTAAGGGAGATGAAGTCGATTCTTTATGGAGATAGTGAATCCGAGCCAGTCGCAGAAGCATGTGCCCAGTTGACACAAGAGTTCTTCAGAGAAGACACACTGAGGCTAGTGATTCTTTGCCTTCCAAAGTTAAAGTTGGAGGTAATCTTGCCCAGATCTTTCGATGTTGCTTCTGAGGCCAATTTTGCGGGACAGTTTTTCTAGCATACATTTCGAGTGGTCTTGTTCTGCGGTGATCAATGAGAAGGACGTTTTTGTGCAGGCTCGAAAAGATGCCACTCAGATTGTTGCAAATCTTCAAAGGCAGCAAGTTCAGTCACGATTGATTGCGTCTGATTATTTGGAAGCAAACTTCGATCTTTTAGATATCCTGGTAGCAGGGTAAGCTACCTTTTCAGTCTAGAGTTTTGGAAATGTAATTCTGTGGTTACTTTCATCTTCACGTTGTATAGGGAATAGGTAGTGCTTTTTGTTAGATAAACTTCATTACCAGAAGAAAATTTGCCGAATCTTAGAATTTCCATGTGAAACTTTTCCGTATTGTTTGTTGCCATGTCTGTAGCTAGAAAGATCTTCACATGTTTGTGAACTAGGTGTTTATGCCATTTCTTGTATTGAAATAGTAATAGATGTCACCATGCTGCGTATACTGTCAAGCTTAGAGCTTTCTGCACACTGGAATTTCTTTTACTATGTACATTTCGCCTAGAACATGATCCTGGAAAGAGAGTGTTTTTGGGTGGATGCACATATGGTCCTTACATTCTGAAATAACTGGAATTAGTCCATTAAGCTGGTAAGTTTGGATACCTCTTGAGTAGTTTCGGTAGCTATTATATTTTCGACAGTAGAAGGTGACCGGTAGAGTTCTTCAAATTATATTTTGAGGCCATTTGCTATTTCATTTTTGCTTGGGACTCTACTGAGTTTTGTCCATTGATCAGCATTTTGTTCTTTCTCCACCAGTAGCAGCCTCTGATTTATAAATATTGTTTGCTTTAGTTATGATGACACAGAAATGGCTCTGCACTATGGTGCAATGCTGAGGGAGTGCATTCGTCACCAGACTGTTGCAAGGTGAGCATGCAAAACTTGGTTTGACTTAAATTGGCTTGCAGTAGTTAATTCTATCCATCTGCTGTTAGCAATTTAATTTCCTCTTAATTTGTGATAACTAGCCGTATCATTGCCGAATTACGGGCAGTGTTGCATATCTTGGATATTTTGGGGTCAAATTACCCATGAAATGAAATGCTTTCTGTTTCCTAGAGAGAGTAAGGTTATTATCAGTTGTAATTTTCTTGAGTAATGAGTATATTGTATTAATGAAATTGGTTTTCATCACCTCAAAATTTTTGCTTTTGCTTTGGTTAACTATAGCAGTTTCTCCAATTCCTCTAAAATTTTATTTCTGTGTGTATCTCATTGAACAGTAGCATAATTGGAATTATTTTGTTGGAGTACTAAGAATAGATCATATTTTCTGGGTGTTCAGTAGTTGCATATATGAATGTTGAAGTATCTACTATAGGGTGATGTCTTATATTGAATTTTGTTATATATATATATATATATTTGGGGGTCCAATTCTTAGGCTACTCAATGGGAGTCCGGACTTAGATCCCGTCGCATGTCCTGATGCTGGCTGATTCATCCTATGTTTTAAGATTTTCAAAAGATGTTTATGTCCTATCTTTTCTTAAAATAGTCATCTTGAAATATAGGCATCTTTCCTTGATTCAGTGAGGATTCTCATAATATTGTTCAGGTATGTGTTAGAATCCGAGCATGTGAAGAAGTTTTTCGACTATATACAGCTTCCAAATTTTGATATCGCCGCAGATGCTGCTGCAACATTCAAGGTCAAATCTTTACCTGGATCTTTCTCTCTCTGTCAAGCTTGCATCTGTAGTTGTCGTTGCCATTTAATTGCTTCATCCATTCAGACTAGTTGTTTATTGCCTGTTCTAATGATTGTACAAGGCCTGTGAGCTTACACTTGCACTTCTGTGAACCTTTTTTAGCATTTGGTTTCAGGAACTGTTGACCAGGCATAAATCTACCGTAGCTGAATTTCTGACCAAAAATTATGACTGGGTGAGTAATGTCATCTCTGTTTCACTTTCGTGCATGTACCTAGAGTTGTACTTTTTGTCTTTCGAATGTATTGTCATCGGATTAACTGATCAACATGCATGCTCACGCTATTCTGTGTAATTTATTTCATTCTATTTATGTTCCTTTTTAGCCTTAACGTGACAAAAGAGTGCATACACATAAAGTGGAGCTATATAGCCAACCCCTTTTACTGAAGCAAGGCTTGGTGGTGCTGACTGTTGTTCTAGTATGTCTTTGAGCCTGTTTGGAGGAGTTGCAGAAGTATATTTCAGTCCTTCTATGAGAGAGCACATTGAGGATGTCTATCTTTCGATGAGTAGTAATGATAGAGATGTGGAATGGAATTGTTGATTTTGTTTATGGCATGCACACTTGACATACTCTTATCCAAGCATCTGATTTCATTATTCTCTTTGGTACACGTGTATTCTGACCTGGGCAAAATGTGCTGGCCATGTTTTAGACTGACTCCTCAATGGGTGTTCTTGAGATCTAAAGAGAGGTATACATATGATTTGTTCATTGTTTACATATCAGCTGTTTGATTCAGACCCCCTCAAGATAGCAATTTTAACCATATGAACATAATATGAAGAGTTGTGATGATGTGAATGCAAATGACCTTTTCTCCCACTTCTTTTGCGGTTTGTTCTTACTCTGAATTTTGCCTTTCTATTATGTAAGTGCTACCTGATTTGTTTACTGTTGATTTCTTCTTGCAGTTTTTCGCTGATTATAACTCCAAGCTATTGCAATCTACCAATTACATTACCAGAAGACAAGCTATCAAGGTAAATTTGATGGTTACTGACATATTTTTTAAGTCAACGACTAGGACATTTTAACTTATGAAATGCAAGATTCCTCTGACCACTATTCATGTGAAAGATGCAAGCCTTTTCCATTCTAACGACTGGGTTTGGAGGATTAGAAAAGGGCAATCACTGTTACAGGAAGCACTTTAGGTCTTGTAGGTCTATATGGTCGATGTAGGTCTTGTACTGTTTTCTTCTAGATGGGAACATACAATTCACATTTTCTTTCAGCTTATAGTCATTAGGCCTTTGGGGTGCAAATTGATTGGCACTATCATTCTGTGAGCCTGGTCATTGGTGTTTCTTGTCTTCTTCTTCCTGTGATTGATTATCGATTGCTATGAGAGATCTGCTCTTGGTTGTCTTGTCTAGTGCTGGAAGATAGTTTTTTTCCTAATACATGACACAAAGTTAGTCCTCGGGGCATATGCTTTCGAGAATCCGGGAAATTGGTTTGTCCCTAGGTGCAGATGAAGGAAGCATATAATTTGTGCAATCCAGTAGAAAGATTTATAGTGTAGTCGTGTAATCAGCCGATAGGTTTTCTTGTTTCATAGTCAGCTGAAAGGTTATCTTAAAAATATTTCAAAAGGTCCTTTGTTTTGATTTTGCGTGGTGTTAGCCAAACAAATTTTCCTTTATTCCTTTGGGGATCCATGGTTTGTGTCCAGCCTGGTTAATAATATTTTCAAGGTCTTTCACATGCCATGTTCATGTTATCTTTAATTGTCTAGTCCTAACCAAGTTCATGTTATCTCTATTTCAAGGTCTTTCACATGCCATGTTCATGTTATCTCATTTTGACAGCTTCTTGGGGATATTTTGCTGGATCGTTCTAACTCAGCTGTCATGACGCGTTATGTGAGCTCGAAGGATAATTTGATGATTCTCATGAATCTTCTCAGGGTATATGTCTATCAAGATTTCTTCACTTAATCAAATACGCGTCATTCCCTCCTAGAACATGAATGAAAGCTCATATCCACTCTTAACAGTACGATGTAAATGAACTTCAGAGCGATCTATGGTTTTTTCCTAGAACACATAACCAACTCCGTAATCTAGGAAGGGAAAATTTGAGTATGCTTTTATTGCCATGTCCTAGACAAGACAGTATCTTTCCCGAGCTAAAACTATTCGATGAATGAATGAATGGTGCACATCTTTGCAGGAGACGAGCAAAAGCATACAGATGGAAGCATTTCACGTCTTCAAGGTATTATATGCCAGCCACACCCCGAAATTTGCGACTTTGGCATAATGACCCGCCACATGTCTTGCTCACTCACAACTCTGAATCTGTTACAGCTCTTTGCTGCTAACCAAAACAAGCCTCCTGGAATTGTCAGCATACTCGTCGCAAACCGAAGTAAGCTCCTTCGCTTATTTGCGGATTTCAAGCTTGACAAAGGTACTGCCCCGCTCTTCCTTCCTTTTTTTTTTCCTCATCATCCTCTCCTATTCAGCACATCACAAAACAAAGCTCCATAGCCTTATAACACGACTTTTGCCTAATTCCTGACAGAAAATGAACAGTTCGAGGCGGACAAAGCTCAAGTCGTGAGAGAAATCGCTGCCCTCGAGCCGCAGACATGAGATCAGATCCATCCTTTTTTTCTCCTTACATCCGGGTCAGGTCTTCATGTTTTGTGGTCATGGTTCTTGGCCCTCTCTCCTGTATTACTTGCCAAGCTTCCCATGATGTGAAATCACACACACTTGATTGTAAATTATCTCCCCCCGCAAAAATAAAATCCTATGAAAAGAAGGGGGGTTTTCCTAAGATCTCCAGCTGGTCCCCACGGAATCTGTCGCTCCTTTCAAAAACCAATTTTTTGGGGGGGAGATTTAAGATGACGAGATGCTCTTTCGTGGACCTGGAGAAGGGCCAGGCACGTGTCCCAGATGCGATCTCCCATCATCATGGCCGTGTTCGCCAATCGAACGATCGAGATGGCTTTGGGTTGAAAGTGGGCTGTTCTCCACCAAAAATGGAGGGGACCCAAGACATGATCATCACAATGATACGATGTTTTCTCTCGACTCTGGCTCTCGTGACGGAAACAGGGTCGGGATGGGATGGGATGGCATGGGATGGGACAGGACTCGACCCATCACTGCCGGGTCGGCAGTCTCCTGTCTCTCTCTCTCGTTTTCGGTCTACTGGAAAAGGTCACTGGCTCTGTGAATCGTCAAAAAGGAAAAGAAAAATACCATTTTGTGCTGAAACCATCTATTGAAACGAAAAAAAAAACGAATAAAAATACTATCACAATAATTAAGGGGGCTATCTATCTTGTCGTAGGTTCATACTCTGGGGATCAGGTAGCATGCCAACTTCGTAGGCTTATCCTCTGTTTGAGGTGGCTTCAAATTTTTTTGCTTGCTCTCTCTCTTACCCTAATTACGTCGGATTTGACTTGGATTTGATATCAAATGAGTTTATATTTGTGAAATTAATAATACATCCTCGTTTAGAGTAATTTAATGTTATCTCGTTTTTGGAAAAATGAAACGATCGATGCTCTTTTCTTTCCCATTAAATGCAGAAGCTGTCTCGATCACCTCCTTAATTTATCCAATGCCGACTTTTTGTAAGTTTATATGGAACCTATCTTTTTCTAAGCTGTTAAATAGGGGAATGGCGGAGGGATGAATGTTTAATCCAATGTCCCATGTAATGATATCCAAATCGATCCCCTTGTTCTGATTAGTTATACTAGACCTGAAGCTTGCTCGAAAATCAATTATTTGTATGCTTTTTTCAGTATCTCGAGTAAATTCATTTAATTAGACAATTAAGTCATATAAGAAGAATAACGATATTTCACAAGAAGTCAAGTTTGGATTTGAAGCTGCGTGTTGATCCAAATATCAAGCATGGTCCAGACTTAAATGGTTTTCCTCACTGAACCACCAACTCCAAATTCATCCTCCAATCCAAAATCATTCCAAACATAATCAAGTTGAGAACTTGATTTATTATGATCAATCGCCATCCCTATTTCGGAATGAGTACATACTTTTTCGACGAGACAGTGAATTGAAAGTGACTTCTGGACGCAAGTTAGATGGAGAGACATAGGTTGCAACTTGCCAGCTTTGATAGGATAAGAGGCTATTAAATTGACAAGTTAGAGACTGATTTGGTGCACCAAAGAAGGTGGGTACGAAATTGAGGAGAAAAGGTTGTAACTTGTGGCGATGCAGAATCAACGTGGCATGAAAACTGTTGAACGAGAACCCAATCTGTGGTCAACCGAGAAATCTGGATTTGGCACATCAAATCCAAAGCCACATTGATCAAACTCGGCCTCTTGTGAACTGTTCTTATCTTCTTGAACCGCCCAGCCAACCCTTTTGTCTCTCCTGGACAAACATGACTTTGAAAAAACAATATAAATCCAGAAAGAAAATTATGTTATATGTTTTTCCTTTTTTTTTTTAGTTTGGGCCATCTATTAAATTGGGGTTTGTTCAAGTTGAGCTTCTCCGCTGACATTTTTTACGGTCACATCCTTTTCAAACATTTTTTAGTTTCGCTGACATTCTCCTTTTCACGAGTGTCGGCTTCCAATACTGGCCCAAAAAAATCCCAAATATCTGCTCAGGAATTGATTAAAACTATACAAATATATTAACAAAGGATGAACATATACAAACCCTAGTCTCCTCCTCTTTTTTTTTTTGGGTCAGACTCCTCCTTTAACAATGGGTAATTACTAGAATTGAACTGAAAATTAATATTTATATATTGAACAAAATTCCCATTTTTGTTTTGTTATTTTTCTTTTACGCAATGTCTCCGTCGGACCGTCAGTACTCTCAATAATTTCACCACTTGAAGGCATTATTAAATTCAATCGAAGGAGAAAGAGCTTCATTTAGGCTCATCTCTATCATTTTTCTTTCCTAAAATGATGAAAGATATTGGGAAACCACTATTAATTTGAATTTAAAATCCCATACTTTGATACCATAAAAGGTTTTGTGGAATTATTGTTGGTGAATGTGTGTCTAATATTTGAAACAAGATGGGATTATATGTGCAACATATGCATGTTTTGTTGGAAAAATCATCATGTTGACTAGTAAGACTGTCTAATTTACATTAGTTATTACCTAGGAAGTGGCACTGTGAACTTACTTGGGTCTTCTTAATCATGATTAGGCTCACTAGAACAGAGCAGAACACTTTGGATAAATCCGCGTGGCGCTCTACCATCGCTTTATGGGGTATCTTTTTGTAAAGTGGTCCACTTTATCTTAATTATCATTTTTCTTGAATTCTTCTGAAAAAGAGATCAAAAAAAAAAAGGGCATATGGTATATGGAGTGGCTGTGACGCCATGGCTGTGTTCGAGCACGCCATTTGTTATTAATTTCTGCCAACAAAGTGGCTGGTACCCCATGCTTGTCGAATACGCGTGAGCTTTATCATGACAATCGCAAATGTACACATCACCACTCCTTATTTGCCAACAAAAAAAAAAAAAAAAAAATCCATTTAGCTTAGGTTATTGAATGATGAGATTATGTATACTTTACTCCAATGAAGGTCGCAATTCGAGCATAATCGATTTTATTTGAAGAATCTTACAAGGTGTGCTCAATTTGGCATTTGTAAAAGATTTTGGGCCTTATATATAAAGCTGAGGTGTTTGACGACATAATTTTATAACTCTTGAGCCAAAATTATCATTCCCTAATATTGGCATTTCAGCGATATCGAAATAATTGATATGCAAGACTTCTTGGAAATAATTATTTGCATCGTTTGAAATAATTAATTGATGGAAAATGTTTTTAACAATAATTTATATCTAAATATTTTTGTGGATGATAACTATTTTTTTTTATTCATCTTTTTAAGTAATACAAGTTACCATTTTTAAGAAAATGTTCTCCAAATCGTTTACTTTTTGTGAAACAAACAAGCCCTTGATGACTCTTTTTTTCCAATCTTGCCCTCGCTAATATTTTCGGAATCTAGTTTTGCCCACACAAAAACATCTTTCATGGTCACTCTCAAAACTTTAGATCTATACTCACCTAGTCACCCAAGTCGAGGTTGCTAAAGTTGAGGTCGTGGGCTAGGAAGTACCAACACTCTTCGAGTGCCTTCGTATCATGTCTCATGTCTGACATTCTCAACACTCTCAAAATCAAAGTGTCGTAAAATCCTATATCTAATCAACTTTCCCGATACTTTTCAACACTTTAGTCGAATTCCAATATGCAAGTTTCCAACATGCGAAGTCAATTTTAAAAAAATTTAGTAAATGAAATGTCAAAAAAAAATATATATATATATATATATATATATATATATATATGTGAAAAAAATATAATAAATTGAGAAATAAGAAAAACTTAATTTGATCTTATCTTATGACTCTCACTTCCCATAATACACAGTCCACTCCTAAGTTTTTTTCTCTTCCCTTACGATATGTCTGACACACAAATACAAAATGTGAATTACTTATTGGAATGGAGTTGAATTTGTTAAATTAAAACAATGAATGATATTAATAAATGGTAAATTAATGTTTTTATTGTAAATTAATTCTAGGCTTTTTGTACTATTTATTTATTTGTGAATTTGAATCAAATTAATTTGATTGAAATAATCATAAAAATGATAATTCATTATGTATATATAAAAATATACATTTAATATACAATATATCTCAACGTATCGAAATTTTTTATTTTTTGAGAAACGACGTGTCGGCATATCCTTATTGTGTCATGTATCGTGTGTTGATGTCGGTGCTACTTAGGTCGTGAATTGCCGTTATCAAGAACAAAACAAAAACGTGCTGGAGTTACAGGAAAGGATATTGAGTGCGACAAAGGGGAGTGAGATGAAATTCCCAGGAAACGGAGGAGCATAAAATTTGGGGAAATGACAAGTCTTTCCTCCGTAATTTTCGAAAGTTTAAAGAGAATCGTCGAGTTGCGTGACCAATTCATGGGGATTTCGTCTTAAAGGCATTCATTTTCACCAAGCAAATACACCTTTAATGCCTATTTTTTTCAACTTGCCTGATTGATATTTTCAAAAACCAATTTTGCCCACATGGAAACTTTGTTCATCTCTCTCAAAACTATAGATTTGTGCTCGCTTAGGGGCTGCATGGGAACATTTTTGTTCCTTGATTTTTCTATTATTTTGCCTCTCGAAGTAGAAAAAGAATAGAAATCCGTTTGTTAATGTCAATTAATTTTTCTATTCCCTTTAAAAAAAGTGGCTAGGGAATGGATTTAGAATAAAAATAATAAGTAAAAAAAAAAGCTTATTGTTCTTTAACAATTTCTCGAAATAAGCCATTTTTCTCTTTTCTATTTTTCTTTTGTTCTTCTTCCTTGCCGTGGCCGCTGCTCCTTGTGGCCACCACTGGCCACCTTTGGTAATTGCCGTTGTCGCCCATTGCCTATTACTGCCCAAGTGTTGATGCTCATCGATCGCTGATTGCCACCGGCCACCCTCCACCCACTGCCACACAACCGCCGGCAACAGTAGCAATGGACAACGATCGGTGAGTAAGAAGGAAAATGAATAAAAACAAAAATTTATGAATTGTACTAAATACATTCCCATTCTTTTTCTATTCCGAAAATATAAATTTTATATATTTACCAAACACGTTATTTTACTCAGAAATTATTTTATGAAGTAAAAGTAGAAAAGAATTATTTGAAAAGAAATTATTCTCCGAAACATAAATATTACCCTTCGCACCCTTAGTTGCCCCGACCAAGGTCAAAGTGTTGCCGTCATCAAGAGCAGAATGAAAGCTTGCTGAACTTAGGGGAAAGGATTTTGAGCACGACCAAGGGGAGTAAGACAAAATCCCTCGGAAATGGAAGAGTTTAAAATTTGGAGAAACAATGAGTCTTTCCTCTAGAACTTTCAGGAGTTCAGAGATAATCATCGAGTTCTATGATCAATTCTTCAAAATTCATCTTATAAGCAATACCATAAGAAAATGTTCTCTAAATCATTCATTTTTCAACAAAAAAAAAAAATTACCCTTAATGACTCTTTTATTTTTCCAATCTTACCTTCACTCATCTTTTCAAAATCTGATTTTGTCCACACGAAACACTATTCGTCGCCTTTCTCAGAACTCTAGATTTGTGCTTGCATGGTCTCCGAGACCAAGGTTTGCCCAAGTCAAGGTGCCATCGCCGAGAACAGAACGAACGCTTGCTGAACATAATAGGGCAAATGATTTCGAACGCTACAAAGTGGAGCGTGACAAAATCAGCAGAAAGTAGGAAGAGCTTATAATTTGAAGAAATGACGAGTCTTTTCCTTCCAAGACTTTCAGAAGTTTAGAGAGAATCGTCGAACTCTGTGGCTGATTCCCGAGGACTTTCATCTCACCTCCCCTTCATCGCATTCGAAAAGAAACTCCAAACCTATTTCAAGCGATGCTCTTTAACACATATAACACAGGGCGATGAGTGATGTACACACTTGATTAAGATAAAGTAACTTAGAAAAAATATGGCCCAAAATTCTCAAAAATTGTCTCAAATGGGAACACAATCCTATTCCAATCCAAATCCAAAATCCCAAATCGAATCACAATCCTCTAGGATTTGGGTGGGATTTAACTTTTGGAGAAATGGTGAGTCTTTACTTGATTAAGACAAAATACCTTAGAAAAAAAAAAAGTTGCCGAAAATTCGTGAGGGTTGTCAAAATGAAAACACAATCCCCCTACAACAATCCAGAACCCTCAACCAGATTACAATCCTCTAGGATTTGGGTGGGATTTAACTGGCCTCCATTACTAATTTCGGGTGTCGTCTAATTCTAGATTTTTATAAAAATGTATGCCCAACAATCGAGTCCATCGTCTCTACAAAATTCTTAAATGATTTCGAGGAGTATTATTGTGTGGAATACTGATCATAAATTAAGCCCTGAACATTAGTACATAAAAAAGGTACATTTGACAAGGCAGCAGTGTTGCTGTCTAGTTCTGCCTATGTGCCTGAGCTACCGGGACAAACGGTCTCTTTTGAATCCAATTAAGAGGTCATAATCAAAAATTTTATGTGGTGTACAACTCATCATGTGGGAAAACAATACATCATGGCCATTAATCAATTGTGACAAATTCGTTTACTAATTAGTAATTGCATAATTAATGATTATCTGGACTGTTTTGTACGTGGACATGTAATGAAATCCTAAATTTTTAATTTAATCACTTGAGTCAAGACCATAGGACATTTGAGTAGGCTGGGCGACCACATTTTTATGTGTTTTTTTTTATACATGAAGCAGCCACCTAACTCAACAACTAAAGTGGAATAAGTGAATTAAACTATTTCTAGCCAAAAAACAAAAGAGTGAATTAAACTACTGTTAAATAATTATAAATATCAATTTCGAAAAGAATCGAGGAGGAAGGACCGGAGACGCAACCCAATCCACACAGCTTTTATTATTTTATTTTTGCTTTTGGTGTGAAAAGTGCACGACCTAGGTCTAGATGTACGGTTTTAACCTAAGCTGTGATCCTATCTTATATCTGCTGTATAGGCACAAATTTTCTTTTTGCAATGAGGGAGAATCAGATTCCAAATGGCGATGTCAATAGGGCACTAGTGTTTATCAAATACGATTCGATTCCTCAACGACACTGGACTCGAAGAGCGTTCTCATTTATAAGACTCGATTTCACATTGTAAAGTGATGATCATGAATCGTCTACCTAAATAGGATTCAAGATGTAACACGTTTCACGTCCATGGGGATTTGTGCTTCGGCATTTGTCGGTGCGCTTTGAGATCGGCTGAACACGGCACGAGGTGAAGATTGCCTCGATGCTCAAAGAAGGGCTTGAGTACTTGACCAGCTTACTGAAATGATTAAGACATTCAAAAAGCGTATAAATTCTTAAATTGACAAGGACCCTCAATTACTATTTAGCATTTGAACATTCAAGGCCCTAATAACATGCCTCACGGTTGCTATTGATATGTTTGACATTTACATATATTTTGTATCCACGTAAATGCAATATCAGTGGCTATCGAGGACCCCCTACGACATATTAGAAATGGATAACCTATTAACCATTGATTCCGATATTATCTATTGTGAGCAACAACGGTAACAGTCCGACACCTTTAATTGGATAACCCGTAAACATATTCAATTGAACCCACTTTCCTTAAAGAACTTAACTAATGAGTTATGACCAAATTAGAATTACTCACTATTTCGGACCATACCAATTTTGGGGATTTTTCTAGATATATTCTATACAAGGCCCAAAATAATTAACAATTATGAACGAATAGGAAAATGATTGCCCTTATTGTTTTGCGGAGCGAATGAACGAAATTTTGTTTACATTTTGTTCACAAAGATATTTAAACACAAAACACTTTTCACAGAATAATTATTTCAATCGATGCAAGAAATCATTTTCAAATTTTTTTTTTCAATTTACTCATTTTTCACGAAACGCATATAACCTAAATTATTTCTTTTTCTTTCTCAGAATATGCTGGAAAGCACCTTTTTTTTTTTTTAAAGTCAAACACCCAGATCAACATTTTGATAAAAAGATTATCTAGGTGATTAAGACTTATAATCAAAAGGAAGGTTTATTTACTCCTTGTGCATCTCATTTCTCATGGGGTTTCTTTTTATGCAAAGGCGCGGTCGCTAAAGAGCAGCGACAACGCATCCGCCGTCCTTTCACCCGGGGTGGGGGCGGGCCCCCCACGCTCCAAAAACGACAGCTCCCGCCCCATTAAATGCCTCCCCCACCTCGCGGGACCGTCCGATCTGACCCGGGCCCCACCACTCAGAACCCAATCGCGTCATCCATCACAGCTGTGATCCAATTTCCCCGACGCATCCCGGTCGTTTTAGCGTCACCCGTGAGAATCGAAAATTCAAAAAAAAAAAATCGAAAAATGGCCGTCGTCTTCATCATCTCCTGCAACAGCTATCCCCTCTTTATTTCCTCTGCTCTCTCTCCGCCATGAAAACGAGCTCGAAACCTCCATCGAAGCACCTCTGAAAACCCCGTCAAGCTCTCGCCTTTTCGCAGAACCAGAAGAAACCCACCTCCCTCCGTCCCGGTAACTGAGGAAGGAAGCTAGCAGCAAGGGCGGCAGGGCGGCCCCAAGCCATGGTTTCCCTCGAGGACTCCCGCTCCAATTCCACCCGCTTCCCCTCCCCCGCGACTTCTCCCCCTCCTCCTCCAAAATCCACCGCCGCGCAGGCCGCTCCATGCGCACCGTCCGCTCCAACCTCTACCAGGACGACAGCGCCTGCTCCTTCTCCGCCGGCGCCGACTACCGGCCCGAGTTCGTCTCCGAGAACCTGACCGACTCCGTCGTCGACATGCGCCTCGGCGAGCTCGCGGCCCGCTACAGCAACGCCGCCGCCGCCGCCGCCGCCGCCAGGGGGGTGAAGCCGGGCGCGACGGAGGAGGAGCAGCTGGAGCTGTCCCAGGCCTTCAGTGACTTCTCCTCGTTCAGCAGCGACATCTCCGGGGAGCTGCAGCGGCTCGCGAGCCTGCCGGCGGCGGAGGACGGCGGCCGTGGGGACGGCGGGCGGGCGGAGGCGGATCCGAACCCGGAGGACTTCTCGCCGTGCCTGGGGTTCCTGCAGAGGGAGAACTTCTCGACGGAGATCATCGAGAGCATCTCGCCGGAGGATCTCCAGCCGACGGTCAAGATCTGCGTGGACGGGTTGCAGTCTGTTTCGCTGGCCGTCAAGCGTTCAGCTGCTGCTAAACTCAGGTTCGATGCAGTTACTGGTTAAGAAATTCCTAGCGTTCCCTTCAATTTGCTTAGGATTAGCATCTGCAAGTTCACCGTTTGGAAGAAGAATTTAGCTTTCTCTTCTGAATGTTTCTGCAATTGGGTTTTTGCCTCAAGGTTACTCGCGAAGAATCGGGCCGACAATCGCGTTCTGATCGGGGAATCCGGCGCGATTCCGGCGCTCATACCTCTGCTCCGCTCCACCGATCCGTGGACTCAAGAGCACGCCGTCACCGCATTGCTCAACCTCTCCCTGCACGAGCAGAACAAGGTCCTGATCACCAGCTCCGGCGCGATAAAGTCGCTAGTCTACGTGCTCAAGACCGGTACCGAGACCTCGAAGCAGAACGCGGCGTGCGCATTGCTCAGCCTCGCATTGGTCGAGGAGAACAAGACCTCCATCGGCGCCTGCGGCGCGATACCGCCGCTGGTGTCGCTGCTCCTGAACGGATCCAATAGAGGGAAGAAGGACGCGCTGACGACCCTGTACAAGCTGTGCACCATCAAGGTGAACAAGGAGAGGGCGGTGAGCGCCGGGGCGGTGCGGCCGCTGGTGCTGATGGTGGGGGAACAGGGGACCGGGATGGCGGAGAAGGCGATGGTTGTGCTGAGCAGCCTTGCCGGGATCGAGGAAGGGAAGGAGGCGATCGTGGAGGAGAGCGGGATGGCGGCGCTGGTCGAAGTGATCGAGGACGGGTCGGTGAAGGGGAAGGAATTCGCGGTGATGACGCTGCTGCAGATGTGCAGCGACAGCGTCAGGAACAGAGGATTGCTCGTGCGGGAAGGTGGCATTCCTCCTCTCGTTGCTCTGTCTCAGACCGGCAGCGTCAAGGCCAAGCACAAGGTATGGTTTTTCTGAAGTTTTGAGGTTTAAAGATCCAATTTTTGTGTGTGTTTTGTCTAGGAAATTAGTTCAAGGTTGACATTCTGAGTGATGATATCGCCAGCAGTTGGATTAAACAACTGGGTCAAAGTACAAATGTCTTTGCTTCTCTTTCCAAATTAAACAACTGAGTGAGTAGTAAGTTCTTTAAGAGGGAAGGCAAGAAAAGTTGTTATCTTTGATGATTTGGTCAATGTTCTTCCGTTCCTTTCCAAGGTACCCGACTAAAATAACAGCAGGATTTAGTCTGAACTTCTCTGTACCCGTGATTTTTGCCCCATTCAGTCATCCATTTAATGTCCGAATCTTGTCTGAGCTTTAACATTGTCAAACTCTTATGCCTTGCCTGTACTGGGTTTTTACTCAAACCGAGTTTCTCGTTTTGGGTTCTTGTCTGAGCTTTAACATTCTCAACTTTCACGCCTTGCCTATACTGGGTTTTTGCTGAAACTGAGTTTCTCGTTTTGGGTTCTTTTTCTCTTGGACAGGCCGAGACGCTTCTTGGGTACTTGAGAGAACCGAGAGCGGAGGCTTCATCTTCGACTCCCTGAAGGCTGTCGATCGTCCTAGTTAGGAGAGGTAAATTATACAGAGGGTTCTTTGGATGTTGTGATGCTGTAAATAGGGAGTGTTTTTGGGGGTTTTGAAATTTGTATAGCCATGGTTGAGGGGTTGCTGGAATCTTTGTAGAAGGGAAGATCATCATTAGTTAGGAAGGAGAAGCGTTTAAGCTAAGCTAAAGCCTAGACTGAGCACGAGACTGACTGCTAGATTATATTTTGTTCTTTGGTGACCAGGTATTATTATTGGTGGGTTTTTGGGGGTGGAACACATTGTTTTTGTCTTTGTGGATTTTGGGTGTTTGTAAAGAGGGATGATATATCTCGTCTTGGGTCGTTTTCCTCGTGTTTTGATTCTGGGGGTGGGCTGGTCCTGGGGGATGACTTTGTACTTTGTCAAAACGCATAATGCCAATCGCCTTCTTGATTAGCGAAGGAGAATTAGCGATCCTCTTCTGGCTTCGGGACTTTTCTCTCGTACACACGTTACGCATTTCGTATTTACCTTCTGGAATGGTATAGAATAAAGAACGGGAAAATGTGAACAAGACGTCGTTCTCGTCGCCGGAATCTCGGGTTTCTTGGAAGCACACGGCATGTATCGTATGCTGATGTTAGCCGGACAGAAAAGGGCTGGACGAAATCGACAGATGCCCACTTTCTTATCCTTCTTTCTCTCCTCTCAATTCCCTCCACAACTTGCGGAACGCAAAGTGCTCAAGAGGACCATTCGAACTTCGGCCACGAACCCATGTTAACTCAGATATCCCAAACCAGTAAGGTTTTCTCGGCGATGGCGAATTCATTGCACTGAACCGCGATCTGATAAATGTTCTGTGGTGCCATGAACGGATGTGCATATGCTGATGATGGGTGGTGGGGGTTGGAGATGGGATGATGGCTCTGCAAGGGAAAGGACCGGTCCACCGGCCCCATCTGGGGTTTCTTTCGGTGAGAAGCTTGCTAAGACGACACTAGAGAAAGTGATGAGAGAAGGTGGAGGCTTTCGTTTCGTTTCAAATTTCAATTCATGTCCTTTCACTCGATACCATCCACTGCATCTGCACGATGCACATTCCCAATCGCGACCCTGCCCCTGCCCCCTGCCCCCTGCCCCTGATCCCATCGTAAGACCAATTTGTATTAAATGCCCGGGGGGAACTTGCCAGGCCACCAACCGGTCCAGAATTCCCCAACCACTATTTTGGACACTATCTCTCTCTGTCGAATCCACCCCCAATTTTTCATTTGATTTTTTTGCCCGTGTTGCTCTGTCGTCGATCCGTTGGCGCATTAGCTGGCAAGGCAGGTGCGTGTGCGCTTCGCTTTTGGTGCGTGTGCGTGTGCGCGCGCGCGCGTGTGGTCTCGCTGTTGGACGGCTGCTGTTGCAACCTCGAGCCTCGAGCTTTGTTCTGTACTGGAAAAAACCTGATGCGAGGAGGAGTGTCGGTGGAGATGTTGCTGTCGTCTCTTCTCGATCTGTTCTTCTAATACCTTGTTAATATCTGAACTTATAATATATGTTTAATATAATCTTTAATTTCTATAAAAATATTAAATACATGTTTTGACATTGTATTCAACAAATTAAAAGTTCATATTGAGCTAAAATTCAGAATTTACACTGAGTATATTAAAATTCAAAGATCAAATTACGTCAAAGTTAGAAAACTGTTTGTATTATTATTTATAATATTTTTGCCTGTACGATTGCGACG
Organism: Eucalyptus cladocalyx; assembly: GCA_017140615.1. Classification (NCBI taxonomy): domain Eukaryota; kingdom Viridiplantae; phylum Streptophyta; class Magnoliopsida; order Myrtales; family Myrtaceae; genus Eucalyptus; species Eucalyptus cladocalyx. The sequence goes on from CM029519.1 coordinate 14,861,496, forward strand.
GCTTTGGTTTAGCTACTGTCAAGGTGCACGGTGGGCTGGACAAGAAGTACCTGGTTTTAATGATTTTCTCGTGCAATCCATTGTGACCACACGGAAAATGAAGAGAATTTTGATACTCCTCGGTCACATTGAGAATAGATTGTTTTCGTTTTTGACCCGTGATCTGGCCATGGCGGTGTGGCCCGGTTGTGGACGGCTACTCGCTTCTTCTTGATTTTTTTGTTTCCCTTTTCCTTCAAAATTTACACAAGCGGAAGTTTCCTCTTCGAGTTTTGAGGAAGTAATGACCATTTCAAATTACTTATTATTCAATGTTAGCTAATAGTGCATGTTTCAAAAGGTTTCGATTATTTCGTAGCTAAAAAGGATTGCGAATAGTTAAAAAGTATGACAAGACACTCTTACTTAAATCGAAGTTTCATCTGATTAACACGGTCTTTGAGTGCATATCAAAAGCTTGTCTTATACTTCTTTTTGTTATTATTGTGTCTTGAATAAGTGTGGGATAACTATTCTGATTGTGAAGAAAAATCAGTTGCTTATTAGATTTTTGATGGGACGTCCTTACACCTTAAATACCTGGAATTTTATTTGTATTACTTAGATAAATCTAATTACCATTGATGAATTGACTTACTTATGCAGCAAAAATTGTGTCTATCTTTATTTAGACATTGAGTGATGAGGAGAAAGAGAGAATGTCATTTTGGATGGTTCGAGTCATTATTTATATTTTTGTGGATGTTGCATTTGTTGAACGCAATTTGCGCAACCCCAATAACTCCATAATTAGAACAAAAACATGCGTAATTAAGTAGAAAAAAAGAACGCACCTATTTTGGAGAGAGAGTTCAAGTTCGAGGGGTAAAAAAACCAACTCATTATGTGATGATCGAAGAGAGATGAATAGATTTGGAGGTGAATTAGAGAGGAAGAGGGAGCTCATAAAGATTTTGAACTAAGAGAAACAAGATAAAGTAGGATTAAGTGAATTGAGAAAATATGGTGATTGGAATCCTAAATTTTAGATTTGCTAATTTCAATTTTTTTTTCTAATATTAAAAATTAATTAAAAAATATTTTATCTGGGGCACCTTAGATCAACCATGTTTTACGATAACCGTAAAAACATTAAATTACAATATCAATTAATATGTCCATTTTGGATGATTCAAGTTATTAAATCTTACAGCATTGTCACTAGATGTCACATTGATGCCAATGTTAATAGTGAAAAGGCCATTTAACAGCGCAAGTATTCCAACTAAGGCTATTTAATGCTTATATTCAATTTGAACTATTCTATCCATGATTGTAATAGATACTCTTTTAAATCCAGAGTTGAAAAGCCGCGATGCTTGATTGAGCTGAAGAAAAAATTAAGTACTCTATTGTATATAGTGTCGTTGTCCCAAGGAATAAAAAGGCATGTCTTTTATACGCTACTAAAAATACCGCGAGCACAAATTTCAAAGTGATAATAAGAATATCATCTTGCTAGAACTGTTGCTACCGAAAAGTGGGAGGGTTGGTTTTGTCATCGTTTTGATTTTCAATGTAATGATTAAATGTCACACCAAAGCCATAATGCATTGCAGATTTCATGTGTTCCTCAATTGAGATTTAACAAGTGTCTTCAGAGTACACATTACCGTCCAGCAAAGAAACGCAACATAATTAATTTTTTTGGTGGAGGAAGGTAAGAATTGGAACAAAAGTCTAATGGCAGGGGCCCGCTATTTGCTCCAATATAAATAATTCTTTCTCAGCAACATAAGAGGTGACCTTAGTCCCGAGATGCAAATCAAGCCACGGATTGGGTGACGAAGGCCCATCGAACCGAGTTCCTTATCTCAAATTGGCTGTCTAAACCCACCTCGCCACCACCGACCCACCTTCTTTGGTCTTTGTTTTGTTATGATGGTCTGGGATCTACAAGTACCTTCTTCCTGCCAAGCTTTTGAGGTTCGACCTTCTATGGAAGAAGCTTATGGACTGAAATCAACGAAAATTATATTGGATAATGAGTGTTCATCTCTCACTTATATCTCAATTATGAGAATCTGATACTTTATCAAGAGGTTTCTTATTTTTTCTTGTCAAATCTGAATCGGATCCCCAAAATGTCACATGCATCGTTTACAACTTGCAATGAGAAAGATGGGTCATGGATTTTGACATATCAATCTACTAAAATTATCTCGAGACACTAATTAGGCAAGTCTAATGACATAGTACCGAATTGATTACTCATATAATGGGAAAAGTCGATGGATTGAAAGTTATGATACTCGTTTAGTTTCTTGACAAGAAACTGTTTTTTATTTATTAGTTTCTTCGCATGGCGGGAGAGGTATCAATTCCAAAAGGTGAGAGGCAACATCCTTTGACACGTGACCCGACACATGACCTTTCTCATTCGATATGATGAAGTTCTACTCTCTACCAGCACTTGGACCAACCTGCCTAACTTCACCAAAACATTGCATACATTAAATGTAATTATTATGACATGTGCCTCTCACATTTTTCTTAGTGGAGTTGGACCTTTCTACTTGCATGTTCCTAATCTACTCTTGGAAAAAGCTTGTGCAAAATTGCATACATTACATGTACAATGCCAACTGACCAATGTAGGGACTCAATACATCCTCCTCCAAAACAAAACAGAAAAAGAAAAAGAAAAAGTAACTAGAGTCAATCTTTTTAATCGTATGTCTTGAGCCGGACTCGCTTGGCGAGATTATAAACATCATGAATTGGTGCAATGCAAGGTTCTTTTTAACGAAAACAAAGAATTGAATCAAAAAGCACATTTTTCATTAATATATCGTACAATATAAATAGAGAGATTGTTTAAAAATAACACTTTGATGTACATGGAAATTGAATAAAAACAAATCAAGAAAAAAAATCTTTAAATGATCAACTCGGTGATGTCTCGCTTAATTGCTTGATGTTTCATTTTCATGCTAATTTGTGGGAGATTTTGCATAATCACCCTATTGATTTTTATTTTTTTTTATTATCAGCTAGGTGTACTCCTAGACTTTGGAGCTCCTTTATGATTAGCTTGGCGGACCCCTACTAAGCCACCTAGGAAAATCTCATAAACCCATAAACCCCTCTTTCCGGATGGGGGGAATTTCAAATTCCCCACCTCTCCATTTGCATCTATTGGAGCAAGCCTTTTTCTTTTTGATTTATTAATTCAATGCTCAATCTTTTTTCTTTAATTTTTGTGATACAAAATAATATATATATATATATAATAATTTAAAAAAAAAACTTGTAAAAACGAAACATCATGGTTAGAAAGTGTGATATTTTGTGAAATCACTGTTGACTATTTTAAAATTTTAAGTTATTAGATAAATGCATGATTTAATATTTGATTATTCTAACACTCCCTCCAAACTTAGTCCGGTCTTTTTACCTAGTATCAAGGATGGACATGTTTAATTGGGGAAGCAATTGGGGCCTAGTAAGATTTTAACTTAGGACCTTCTACTCCGAAACCATGTTTCTAGACAAAAAATGAAAAATATTGAAGAAAACTTAATTGTGTATATCTCTACTTTTGCGTATGTATTACAAGCCTATTTATAACATAAGAAGGATGTACACTAGGAAAGAGTATATAAAATAACATTTTCTAATATAAACAAATCATGCGATTACTCTTAAAAGGTAAACATTTCCAAGGCAAATCTCGCAGGTACTCTTCTCGAATTGAATTCCAATTCATTAAATTATTGCACTTGGGTTATTGACACTCGAACCACGAATCACATCACACATAATCCTGAATCACTTCAATATGGACAAGTATACCCGAAACCTCTTCCCATTGTTGGCATACCTAATGGGGTTGGAGTTCTCGTCACTTCACACGATTCAGTATCTCTACGCTGACCCTCACCCTTACTGATGTTCTTTGTGCTCCAACCTTTAAGTTTAATCTCCTATCCATTTCAAAAATTACTTGAGACTTAAATTGCTCAGTTACCTTTTTTCCCCCTCTTATTGCTTGTTTCAAGATCTCTCAGCGAAGAAGATCATTGGTTGGGGCCTTGAATGTGGTGGTCTCTACTACTTGGAGCTCCCTCTTGAACGCATCGATTATCTACCCAGCCACCTACCCACAATTTATGGCATGCCCGTCTTGGCTAATGGCTACTCGTCTGAGTCAGTCCTCCGGGCCTTACAAGATTCTCTTCAATTTGCTTTTAATAAAGAAAATTTTGTTGAATTACTACCGATTGTTCTAAAAGTTTAAGATGTTAGATGAATGTATGGTTTAATATTTAATTATTCTAATAGAAAGAGAGAGTGTCGTTTTGGACGATGGGAGTTACTATTTATATCTTTATGAATGTTGCATTATCTCGAGCTGTCGCACTAATGCTAATGTGGATAGTTAAAAAGGCCATTTACCGGTGCATTTATTCAAGTTAAAGCTATATAACGCTTATATCCAAGTTGACATATTCTATCCATGATCTTAACAGATAATCTTTTTAATCCATAGTTGAAAAGCTGAGATGCTTGATTGAGCTGAAGAAAAAAATTAAGTAATTGATCGTATAAGATGTCATTGTCCTAAGAAATAAAAGGCATACCTTTTATACACGACTGAAAATACCATGAGCACAAATTTCAAAGAAAGTGACGAGATTACCATCTTGCTACAGTTGCTACAGTTGCTACCAAAAAGTAAGAGGGTTGGTCTTGTCATAGTTTTGATTTTCAATGTAATGATTAAACGTCACACTACAGTGATAATGCATTACAAATTGCATGTATTTCTCGATTGAGATTTAACGAGTGTCTTCAGAATACACGTTACCGTCCAATGAAGAAACATGACATGATTAATGTTCCCGGGGGAGGAAGGTAAGAATTGGAATAAAAGTCTAATGGCAGGGGCCCACTATTTACTCCAATATAAGTAATTCTTTCTCAAAGACATAAGAGGTTATCTTAGTCCTGAGATGCAAATCGGGCCACGGATTGGGTGGCGAAGTCCCATCGAATTGACTTCTTGTTTCAAGTTGGCTGTCTAAACCCCCGCCACCAACCCACCTTCTTTGTTCTTTGTTTTTGTTATGATGTTGGACCATCTTATGAATCTTTTCCATCGTAGTAATGAGAGAATGCATTATAGACGAAAAGAAAGTCTGGGATCTCCAAGTACTTCTTCCTTCCGAGCTTTTGAGGTTCGAGCTCCCATGGAAGAAGCTTATGAATTGTAATCGAGAGTGCTCATCTTTCACTTATTTCAATTATGAGAATCTGATACTTTATCAAGAGGCTTTTTTTTCTTTTTGTCGAATCTGAATCGGGTCCCCAAAATGTCATATGCATCATTTACAAATTGCAACAAGGAAGATGACTCGTGGGTTTTGACATGTGCATCTGCTATGATTGTCTCGAGACACTAATTAAGCAGATCTAATGATATAGTATCAAATCGATTACTCGTATAATGGGAAAAGCCGGCTCATGGATTGAAAGTTATGATACTCGGTGTTTAGTTTCTTGACAATAAATCATTTTAAATTTATTAGTTTCTACGCATGGTGGGAGAGGGATCAATTCCAAAAGGCGAGGATGCATCATCCAATGACATGTGACTCGATGCATGACCTTTCTCATTCGATATGATGAAGTTTTACTCTTTAGCAGCACTTGGACCAACCTGCCTAACTTCAATTCCATTGAGCGCCTCCCCACGTAATATTTAAGGGCTTTCTTAGTGGGGTTGGACCTTTCTACTTGCATTATCCTAATCTACTCTTGGAAAAAGATTGTTCAACATTTCATACATTAAATGTACAATAGCAGATGACCGATGCAGGCACTAAATACATCCTCCTCCAGAGAAAAAAAAAAAAAAAAAAAAAGAGAGAAAAAAAAAAGAAAAATATTTAGAGTCAATCTTTTTTGGTCGTCCGACTTAGATAGACTAGCTAGATGAGATTATAGATATCTTAAATTGGTGTGGAGCAAGATTTTTTTAAAAGAAAACAAAGAACTGAGTCAATGACTCGCTTTTTCATTGATATATTGTACAATTTAAATAGAGAGATAACCTAAAGATAACACTTTGATCTACATGGAAATTGAATAAATAAAAAATCAGGAAAAAATCTTCAAATGATCGACTCATTGATGTCTTACTTGATGTGTAATTTTCACGCTAATTTGTAGAAAATTTTGCACCGTCGCCATGCTGATTTTTTGATTTGTTACTTCAATATTTCTCAATCTTTTTTTTTCCAAATTTTTGCGATACAAGATAAGATGTGTGTGTGTGTGTGACGAATAAAAAAATATACCTTGTAAGAACAAAACATCATGGTTAGAAGGATTGATACCTATGTCCCCTCATTATTCTGTGCTGTCCTTGGTTGTTTTCCCTCGTTCCATTGTTTTCTAAGCCACGTTGGAGTTCTCTTTCGTTTTGACTCTTTCTAAGGAATTAAAAACAAAGGGAAAGACAAAAGTGCTAGTTGGACTTAAAATTCCATCAAAGTTGCCCTTGATGGCAACGTTGGCATCTTGTGCAACTTATATAAATCTTATAAATTGAAAAGAGCATATGGTAACGGATAAAATAATATTATCTCAAAGTTCAGAAAGAAGGGTTTTTTATATGATAAAAAGAGGGAGAGGGGGATGATAACAACAGTTGCCTAACTTGATCTTCGGTAAAAGTAATTATCAGCAAGGATGACAATGGACCGGGCAGGGAGTGGGGCCGGCATCCCCCATTCTCTATATGACCATAAGTTTAGGTTTCTTCTATTGTCTAATAAAAAATTCTTACTATACCAAAGCCGAGAATAAAAAAGAAGTCATCGTTGGAATATTTCATAAATGAAATAGGAAACAATTATCCTATGGAGAATTGTGAAGTGAGGATGGGTTGTGGGAAAGTACTGACCAAATCCACCCCAGCTTTGACGTTGGTTTTTAATCATAAGGACCAATATGAAAAGCAAATGGGTAATATGGGGATCCAAATACGGGAAAAAAGAGAGTTAAGGATGGGACTGAATTGAATAATCAGTGAAAGTTGAAGGACCATTGATCTCATTAATCTGCCATAAAATAAGAGAGGGCAATCCAATTCGACTGGATTCGGCCCATTTATGGATTTTCTTCTTTTGTCAAGCTTAAGTACAATGCAAGACCAAATGGATCAAGAGGAGATCATCTAGGGCTTGTTTGCCAAACGTCAGTAGTCACGGCCATCGGACAGCCCCAGTCTGCCACAACTCGGCCAATGGGATCTGCTCTCCTTTGTGGATAACATTTTTGAACCGGCCCGGTCCACACTCTTGAAATTTCCAGGCCCAATTTTCAAGCCGGGTTGGACCGGGCCAAGCCCAATCCCCAGGCCTGTTAATTTTAAGAGAATATATTGCCTAGGACTTTGAGGCATAATTACTCAAAACCCTTTAGCTGCATTTGGCAATATAGATTTCTAGTTATGATAACATTGGATAGAATGAGATTTCAAATTCATGAATTTTGCTATATCTTGTTAACTATTTGGTGATAAAGCTGAATATTTACTTTTTTTCATATCCATTGTTTGATATGAATAGTATATCGATGTAAATAAATCTAATAGTTGTGCAAATGGAGATGGTAAGAATCTCTCACATCATTCTTGCCCACTTCATTTTTATTTTCTTTATTATTTTCAATTATTTTTCCTCTCTTTTTTTATTTTTTTCCCTCTCCATTATTCTCTAATAAAATTTTCATAACTAGTAAACTATTCCAATATACTTAAAATACTAAAATACCTAAAATATACAATAAATATAAATACTAAATATATATTTATATATATATCTAATTTATATTATAAGATAGAAATAAATTTAAATATATAAATAAAATAGAAAAAAATAAATAAATATATTTTATTTTTGAATTTTTACATTATAATTCAAATATTATCTTAATTTTTATTAATTTAAGAAGTTTGTTATTCCATAAAAATAAATTTTATATTATGGATATTAGAAATTATATCAACCTTTATCTTACCTTCCCATTGAATAGTTTTATCCAGGTTATATCATTTATATATTTGATTTTATGAGGTCTTAGACAAGAACCAAACACGTGTATTTGAAATTTTATCATGATTATCAAACGTAACGTTTGAATTTTGACTTCGTTGCATTCAAAACGTCACATAGTATGATCTTGAATTTTGGTACCATATTATTATTGCGGAACAACCTCTGACTTTGAAAAGTCCACAAGCTTTTATTTTGGTTGCAGACACTAGTTATTCTAGCATGCATAACCATTAAACGTTACATGAAATTTGTTTTTTTTTTTTTTTTTTTCATTTTTACACCAAAATAATGTGTACTACATGGTTAACAAAGTAAATAAACAGAGAGGATGCATGGTTGATGAAATTAAGAAAACTTAATGAAGCTCGTGTTTAGGTGGATTTTCAGTAGTTAGCCCTAACTTTTAATGTCTTCAAAACACAATAAGTCGAACCCAATGGCCAGAGTTTTCATCTAAGCCCCATTGAATTATAAAGTGTAATGTCGACCCCTTAGGTTAGGCTTCACAGCTCAAATGTATCGGGTGGACACACATGCTCACTGCTATCGAATATTCTCAACCTCATCGACCATGATGCATCACTCTCTATTTCATAAAATCTCATTAACAATGCAGTAAAACATCATGTTGCCAAATAAAGATGCCTACAGAATAAAATTTGCTTTTTTTCTTTTGTTCTTGGTTGGTTCTAACGGGGGTTCCTTCCATATGAGCAGCAAACCCTAGAGGATGAGGATTGGGCTACTTCCACTTCCAGATAGCTCTGACAGAAAATGGACCAAAGAAAGTTAATGGGGGACGTGGTCCAGTTCAGCCATCTGTAGCTGTGCGTATAGGCCGTTCGGGCCATCCCCAGCTAAGCTTCTAGCTGCATCGAAATATTTAATGGCCTTTTCCATAACTACTCAATGCAAATCACATTCAATGTCATCCAAAAAATGTCCTCTACCCTTCTTCTTGTATTATTGCATGCCAGACTATTGATTTCATTTTCTTGTTCTTATTCTCCAAGTAGAAGAGTAGGAGAAAAAAAGATATATTTAATTTGCATTTATGAAAAGGAATAGTCATATCCGTTGGCATCTTAATTGGGATCTCGATGATTTGTTGAAGATACAACGGGCGAATGAAGACGAATAGTCCAAATTCTTGCCATTAGATTTGCTAATATGTTGCATGTTGATCGATGAAAATGGTGTTTGGCATAAGTTAATTAGACCATTGATCAATACTTTGCGTGTAGAAATTGATTTATGCACATTTTTTCCCCATTTTAATTTACGTAGATATGTAATATGCAAATTAAATAATACAAGAATAGATCGTTTCATACTTAGGGATTCATAAACGAAATCTAGAAAATTGAACAGTATAATTAATTGAAGTTCACGACAAATTTATAGTGATTTAAGTGTATGCAACACATGATAGTGTGAATTTCATGAAATGATAGTTGTCGTTGTGCAAGAAAATAAGAACCTCTTCTCGTCTAATAAATTAGGGTTCAACCATATAAACAAATACAAACCTTCAATTGACAAGCATAAAGTGAAAACAAAATTGAAAAGGAGAAAATCAAAAGTTAGAACTCGTGTGTACAATTGTCATCATCCTTTTGTCAATCATAATTTTTTGTTGATACTTTAGTGCTTAATCAAATACAAATACAAACAAAATCTAAATAACTAGTAGAAACACACACACAAAAACCAAATTTTTGGAACTTGGGTAATTAAAAGAAAGAAAAGAAAACAACCAAAATTTAACCATTTAATATGCTCAATCGTCTAAGGTGAGAATTATTGGGAATATCTATACTGAAAAACTCAAAACTTGGGAGGGAGGAAAAAAAACTGTCCGTTATAATATTTAATAGAAATTTTGGATTGGAAACGACCTTATTGTAATATCGATAGAAATAGTGAAATTCTTCTGGAAAAATCTTTATACGGAAGAGTTACAAAAAAGTAGAATTTTCATGAATTAATAATTTATAGCATTCAAACTCATCAAAATTAATTTTTTTATTATTCTTCGAACAATACTTAATATGGAATTAGGCAAGTATAAATTTTGGTTGAAGCAAAATGAGTGGATAGTGAAAAAAAAAACATTATTGCGAGGAGAATGGTTAATCTTTGCAAATGAGAATGTTATATGCAACGACATGAACCCGCTTCGCAGGAATAAATGATAAAAAGAGCTATTTTATGCAGAATTGGATAATTATGAATTAGGAAATAATCATTCTAAATAGACAAAGGAGTTATGTCCTGGGAATAATAAAATATATATTGCAAAAAGATAGAAATACGTATCTTAGCAGAGTGCGGGAAACCAAACAATCTTAAAACTTATCTTATTACTGAAAATTTAATTTCAAGTATAGCTTGTTTGATTAAGCAAACAAATTACTTAATACATGTACTCTTATCAATGTGAAAATTATTAGATAGAAATAAAAATAAAAAACATTAAAACACTTTGAAAGTTAAATTAGATGGAGTAATTAGGAGTGATTGACACCTAGATTGAGCCGATTAGATTGGTTTGGCCCGGTTCGATTCTGAACTTGGAACTGGTTCTGTGTACACCTCTTGGAGCGATAGATAGATAGAGTTATCACATTGTTCTTGATGTTTTTAGTGGGCTTATATCAAATTGAAGTTTGTCGTCTTATTTGTAGATAACTTAATGTTTTTGAAATTTATTTTTTAAATGAAAGTAAACTTAATAAATGCACGTACTCATCTACCATATGCATTTTGGGGATAGCGATGGCGACCGGGCCACAACAATTTTTTTTTCCTGTAATAGATTGAATGAAATGAAAATTTAAAAAGTAAAGTCATTAATTGAGCAAGGAAACGGACAAGAAAGAGCGATAAGCCGTCGAATGTCGCTGTAACTCGTCTTCATATTTCAGTTGTAATATAAATATTTCAAAGCAATTTTTAAACTAAGACAAAAAAGGGAGAATACGGAGGAAAGCCCAGGAGGTGATGCGGTGCCGACATTGCGCTAGGTGACGGGTCATCGAGGTCACGCAACCCCATGTTGTGCAACTCATTATTGCTCTGTTCCTAGGGTTAAAACTTGAAGTTAGATAATTTAATGAAGGTAAAGTTGGAAGAAGGAAAAAATTCAATAGCCCCTCAAATTGCATCTCAAAAATGCAAAAAGCCCAAAGTAAGAAGATCAATCTTAACTTCTGAGTTTTTTTTTATCGATTATACTCTATTCTTATTCTAACTCTCACTTTAAGATTTTTCATCATTGAAATCCATATCTAATACTAAATCGTCATTATTCCAACTTTATGAGAATGTGAGATTCGAATTCTTCATCTCCCCCTTTTCATGTGGGAAGAATGACCTTGACAATTGAGATTGTATTACCAAACACAAATACTTTGGCTCAAGGGCTTTTGGAGGTCCAAAGCCAATTGTAAATGCTTCATAAAATGCAGTCATACCAAATCCTAAGCTCCCCTCAACAAAGAGTCGGTCCATAGATGAATCAAGTCAAGGCCAACCAAATTTTGACATGGGAACAAGTACTACTCCAAACAAGCGAGGGGCGGCTTCTGATGTTGATAATCCTAATCGGACATTGCGAATTCAGCATTAGTTACCGAAAAATATTCGATCCGAATTATAATACATCATCTTAAAACGGATCCAAATCCAGAGTCCCGAGCACTATAGATGAATGATTGCATAGACGAGGCGAATCGAAATTCCGACATAGGATTGAAATTCCAACATAGGATCGAACCTTTTGCTCCCCAAAAGATCAATCGAGGGAGAAAGGCAAAACCAAAGGGAGCACGACATAGGGGGACAATCCGGCAAGCATCGGGGGCTTGTCCATAAAAGGGACTTTCGGGGACCGGAACGCGGTCGCCTACATAAGTCGCAACAAAGCGTCATCCTCAATCAGATCCGGTGGGAACAAAAAAAAAAAAAAAAAGAAAAACCCGCTAAGCCGAATCCGACCCTCCTGGTCAAATCCGGGTCTCTTTCTCTCTCCATCGTTCGTACATCCAAACCCTAACCTCCCAGATTCGATCGGCGCGTCGCCGAATCGATCCGTCCCCCGATCCCGCATTGCCGATCCGACGCCGGAGCAGGGCGCCCTCGATCGTCTTCTCGCCGGAGTCGTCGTCGGAGGGCGCGCTCGATCTCCGTAATCGGTATGGTTTCGGATTTGAGCGGAGTGCTTTCGCGGCGTACTGCATTGGGCTGTGTTCTTTCGTGGGTTTCCGCGCGTTGGTCGATTGCGGCTTTCGTTTTGATGATCTGTGCTATGTCGGAGTCGAACGTCGTTGGTTGGTTCGTGGGTCTTTGTCGGAAAACTCCAAAACCCTCTCGCGCCGTCTTTGTGTTTTGGTCTTCGGGTCGATGGGATCTGCGTTGTGCTTGTCGTCGAGAGCGAAGTGTGGCATTGGGGAGTTCTTGATTGCAGTAAAGTTCTGATTTTTTCGGATAGTCAAGTGCCGAAAGCCGCCCCACCGAGAGCCGTTTCCAAGTTTTTCTAGTTTAGCATTTCGGGAGAGGAGTGATGTCGCGATTTTTAAGGGTTCTTGACCGTTGTTTCTGGGGGAGAAGGTAAGATTTTTTTGGAGAATGTCAAAGATTAAGTAGGGGCCACCTGGTCTATCAGTTTGACAGCGCCTGTTGCTCCAAGTGTTATGTTGCAGGAAGGGGAAGACTTTGAGTTTTTGGTGAAAGCCTCGAATGCGTGTCATGTGCCGATTCTGTTCAGCTTTTAGCTTACTTCAGTGATCTGTTTTTGTCGGATTGCACGCATCGATTATTAAGGGCGGCTGGACTTTCTTATGCATCCGATGGATAGATCCTGTTGTTAAACTTTTGGAGCAACTGGTGCAATTATCTTCTCTATCAATATCAATGCCGGCTTTCCGGACTCTGATTGGCTATTTTTCTGCAGGAGATCGACCGTTTGGACTGGCTTTGGAGTGGAATCTTAAAAAGCTTCCGGCAGTATTGCATGGTGTGAAGCAAATCGAGTGGATTTGCAAGTCACACTACTCTACTACACTGGCCCAACATTTTTTGCATTCGGAGAAGATCTTAGATCAACTTCCCTTATGCTGCTTCAAGTAATGTTTTGCTGCTTTTTCCTGCATTTTCCTTGCCTGGCTTGGAAGTTTCCTATTTAATCTGCCTCAATTGCCTGGCTTCGATTATGATTTTGAACGCCTCAATTGTTTTGCACATTGTCAGAGTATATGCTCTTGTTATGGTTGCATAGATACCTAACCGTGACGAGAGAAAGATGGCTTTTCGTGGTGAAGACGAGCAGACGGAGGATTACCTGTTCAAGATAGTTCTTATTGGTGATTCAGCTGTTGGGAAATCAAACTTACTTGCAAGGTTTGCCCGGGATGAGTTTTACCCAAATTCAAAGTCAACTATAGGAGTAGAATTCCAAACACAGAAGATGGACATCAATGGAAAGGAGGTGAAGGCGCAAATTTGGGATACAGCCGGCCAGGAGAGATTCAGGGCTGTGACATCTGCATACTATAGAGGAGCAGTTGGAGCTCTTTTGGTCTATGATATTAGCAGACGCCAAACATTTGATAGCGTTGCTAGATGGCTTAATGAACTTCACAGTAAGTGAATTATTTCTAGTTTGACATGTTTTTGCTCTGGTTACTTTTTCATTCTTATGTTGAGTGCATTGGCTTGGAAACTAGTCTTTGGTCATTGAAAAAATGTGTACGGTGGAAATTGATGGCCATTAATTTCTTGTGCTAATCCTGAATCAGTATGCTAGCAAATTAGTTCATCAACATTATTCCCTTTTCTTGACTAAACTGAAGTGTAGTATATGCTCAGAACATTGTAATCTGTTTGTTTGTTTTTTTTCCTTTTTCCATCTGAATAATCATATCTTTGGCCAGTTAAAACTCATGCGACTTGGAGCATAATTGCTTGTATTTGTTCTTTTTCCACATTTTTTGAAGTCTATGGAAATAAAAAAGAAGAATGCTTGCATTAGTATGCACCACTGAGAACTAAAAGTCTTGTTTTGTATATATGCATATGGTGTTCTGTTTCCACATCTCTTATGGCTATGGGAAAAAAATGCTTGGATTAATATGTACTGCTGAGAATTAAAATTAGTTTTATCATCCAACAGCTCACTCCGACATGAATGTTGTGACTATACTTGTTGGCAACAAGTCCGATCTTAAGGATGCAAGGGAAGTGACAGTTGCTGAAGCAAAAGCCTTGGCAGAAGCTCAAGGCTTGTTTTTCATGGAAACTTCAGCCCTTGATTCCTCGAATGTTGTTGCTGCATTCAGGACTGTGGTTGAAGAGATATACGGAATATTAAGCCGGAAAGTCATGGCTTCTCAAGAACTGAAGAAGCAGGATCCGATATGGATAGGTAATGGAAAGACTGTTGTTTTACAGGGTGATGGTAATCAGGAAACCGATGCAGCACCCAGGAAAGCTTGGTGTTGTTCTGCTTAGGATTTTTACATAGGTTAAAAGCTTTAGCCTTTCATTTCACACAATTTCTTCTTCCTCCCCTGGTCGAAAAGCTCAGTAAATACTGATTTTTTTTTTTTTTTTTCACTTTTTTGGGGGTGTATGATGGTTGAAGAAGAGTTATGAGGGGAGAGAGAATGTACATGAGCTGTGGTGGGTGTATAATGTATGCAGCAATCTGTAGTTCATACTAATGGTTCATCTGTCTGTTGCCGTCTGAATGAAGAATCTTTGTATGAGAAATTCCCTCCTTGTTACCTTGAAAGGAAATTCCAGCTGCCGTCAAGTCAAGTCCCTTCCACAGATCGTCTAAAATGATGAGGATTTTCTTCTTCTGGTCGTTTATTAGCCTCTTACGCAGAAGATCTGCTCTTCCAAGTACAGTTTCCTCATTAATCTTCATGCCTAACATGCATGTGGACAGTTTATTAATCTTCATGCCTAACATGCATGTGGACAGTTTCTGTTCAATGCCATTTTAGGCTTGCAGCTTAATGAGGAATCCGTACTTGGAAGAGCAGTTCTTCTGCGTAAGAGGCTACGAAGCTACCTGATGAAGAAAATGTTCATATTTTATACGGTCTGTGGAAGAGACTTGACTTGAAGACAGTTGTAATTTCCTTTGAAGGTGACGAGGAGGGAATATCTTATGTAAATACTCCTGATCCAGATGACAAAAACAGATGAAACTTATTGTTGATATCTCAAGAATCAAGATTTAATTCTATGTTTTTTGTGTTCTATCACTGTTCCACATCAGTTTTTTTTTTTGGTTCTGTAGTTCTTTTCCAAATTCCAAGTCACACTATACCAGGGTCTATCGTGCGATGCTAGAACCCAAAATTGTTTGCTCTGATATACTGTGTCAAATTGTAGTCGACGATGGTCCTTTGCATCATGTCAAAGAGTTGTCTTTTATTAACTATTGGGTTAGCCAGAACTGTATTCTTTAATTTAGATGCGACAGCTCCTTGATATTCTGTGCAAGACTTAAAGTTGCTCTCAGTTGTTTTATCTGCAAGCATTGTGATTTTTTCTTGAGCCATGTTGTACATAGGAATGTGCATGTGTGCGGTGGGCTGGCCGGCCTATGTATTCCGCTTCTGGAAAATTGTAATTGAGAATCCATCTAGTTTTGAGATGTTGTCACTGGCTTTTGGCGAGGCTGGCAACATCCACCGACCATCACGGAGGCTGGCGGTAGCGGCAATAAGGAAAAAAATAAAATACAAATGAATATTAAAAAAATCCCCGTTGGTAGCAATTAGTGCTTTTGTCAGCAATTTCCAACTTAAATTGATTGGAGAAACTCAATGGGTACAAATCTCAAAAGATTTACAATTAAATTGATCTAATTTAGAGATACATGATTGAATTGATATCAATACAAGAAATTTAAGACTTTTTTGTTACTTTTCCCATAAATGTGACGTAGGAGCTCTTTATAGATTGATTTGGGCTTAAAGGCAAGTTTGAGATTTCTTGTTAGAACATGTTAGATGTACTGTTTTTCTGGATCTCTTGAGCTTGCTCGAATTTATCTCAAATCGGGTCGGCCTAGGCACCATAAACAAAGAAAGCTACTTAATTTTGGCCTGTGGAGACCCTATGATGCTTAAGTTAATAGATTGAAAATCTTGAGAGAGAATCTATCTTGACAAGAGAATCAAAGAAAAAAACGTGCAATTTCCATTCTCATCCTTTAGCCCATTAGCTGTGCTTGAGAAAGGTACTAAAAGAGTCACAAGCCTATTGTATTGGTACCAAATTTATCATATTGATACCGATTTAATCTTAAATATTTTAATCAAATCGATTTAGTTTTAAACATTTTCTCATTATTATTAAATTAGTCCGTCTACCTAATTTAGGCTGGACATAGCTAACATAATATTAGCCGTCTTACATGACACGATTGATGTTCATGTAAACATTTTTAATTATGTTTTAATAATTTTTTTGAAAATTTTCTTTCCTTCATCTTGGTCGGCATGTCGCTGGTGAAGATTACGGTCCTCAACTAGGTCCTTGCCAAAGGCCTTGGCAGCCTTGTTGGCCATGGGCAAGAGGGCCTTTAGTCCTTGCCCTCATTGGTGAAAACCAAAAGAAAAAGAAAAAAGAAAAAAATTATTAAAAATATTCATTTAAACATCGATCATGCCATGTAGGACGGCTAACGTTTATACTATCAAATTTTGTCCTAAATTGATACAATGGATGTCAATATAAAAATGTTTATAATTGAAAGATGAGGCCATATCAATTCTCATGAGCAGAAAATTCTATATAATAAAAGTAAAAAAAAATATTTATCCAAACACACCAGAAACTCCGCATCGAAAAGAAAACTTTTCTCGCAAGTTGATGAGTCTTCTTATAATGACATACAGTGACGGTAAATTGGGAAGAGAAATTGAGAATGATGCCACGTGTCGAGTTGCTATTTGGCAAATCTCCTGCGGTGGAGTACACGACACACAGCGGAACCAGGGTGAACAGCGTTTTTCCTTTCGACCGAAGGAAAAGGAAGGAAAATCCAAGATTCTCTCTCTCCACGTCGATAAAAAAGTAATCATATTTTTACAACCTTTCTTTGAAATTTTTTCCTTTCCTTTTCCTTTATTTCTTCTTTTTTGCCTTTTTTTTTTTTCGATTTTTGTTTCCTCTTTCCCGGCGATCGAAGAAGATGGGGTACAAATCTTTGGCCCACAACCAATCTGGCGAGGTATGGAGGCGGCGAGGGCTTGCAAGTCCTTGTCAATTCTTACCGGTGGTCGGTGAAGGTTGTCCAGACTTTATTAGTAGTTGTCAACTCTCATCGAAAAGAAAAGAAAAGAAAATAATAAAAATAATTTAAAATTAAAATTATATTTAGACAAAAATGTCCTTTGGCTGGTTAGAATATTATGTTGGTTGGCGATTGGTATCATTACTCTAATTTGAAACAATCATGGCCTTAAGATTTATTTTGAATCCTTATTTACAAAAAGGGATAAATGCTGTAGAAATTTTAAAATTTGTTACGAAAATGTAATTGATACTAAAACTTGCAAAAAATTAATCAAGTCCTAAAATTTATCAAAATAATTTAATTGAAATCATAAAGTTAACACCGCGCCTTATTCACGGAAAATGCTGACGTGACTGACATAGCATTTTAAATTATTTTTTTATTTTCCACTTGGCTTTTTAAAATAATTTTTAATTCAATTTTTTTAGAAAATTATATTTAAAAACTAAAATTCAATTTTTAAAAAAACTGTTAAAAAAAAAAAAAAGAAAAAAAAAAAAAGTGCAACTCCTCTGCTATCGCCGCTGCCGCCGCCCATCGCCGGAGAGGCCCAAATCTGGGGATGTCGGTTCTCACGGGGGGTCGGCGATTGTCGTCCGCCCTGGGAAAAGAAATTTTTTTTTAAAGTATGGAAGACAATAAAAAAAAAAAAAAAAAGCATGGAAGAGTGGGAAAAAGAAATCGAGCGTGGATGCCACGTGTCGAGACGCTATTTGGCGAATCTCGGCAGCGAAGTACACGACCCACGGCGGAAGCAGGGTGACCACGTTTTTAACTTCCGGAAGGAGGGGGAAAAAGGAAAGAAAATCCAAACATTCTCTCTCTCTCTCTCTCCACGTCGATAAAGAAAAGGTAAATCTTTTTCTTGATTCGGAGCCTCCTCGCCCGTGTACACATTCGTCGATTGGGGAATTAGGGTTAAGCGTCGCCATTGAAATCGACATCGAAAGAAAGGAAAGAATGGGGCGACTGTACATACAGCACCTGAGCGGGGACAAGATATACAAGTGCAAGTTCTGCAGGGTGGACTCGGCGTCCCACGACGACATCATTTCCAAGGAATTCTTTGGGCGATACGGCCGCGCTTATCTCATGCGCAATGTGTGAGTTCCCCTTTCGGATTCTCTCTCGATTGGGGGAGGTTTCTCGGGTGATTTGAAGCGTACCCATTTCGTGTTTTGCTGGTTTTTCGGTTTGTGAGTGGCAAAGGTGGGATCTTTTTGGCCTTTGGGCGTGCTTTGGGTGGTCACGTGAGGATGCATTTTGAAATTCTTGTCGGGTTTTGGAGCATTAGCCTGGGCACTGGACAATCTCGAAAAATGGTTGTTTTGATCAATGGGGATGAGTGACTGATGATTGAGGGATATTGAAATTTATGATCTTTGTCTGTAATTGCTTTGGTAGCTGAGAAGAGAGAGAGAGAGAGAGAGCTTTTTGTAATAAGCAGACTAGTGATTCTAGCATGAAAGAAGTCAGCCAAGTCTTTTTTGTAAACCTGTTTTGTGAACAAGTGGCTGTATCTTTAGTGTTACTTGGAAGGAGCAAGCTTTTGTTTGGTGAACACGAGCTCTGTGGAGCCTGTAGACAAGCAATAATTTACTGGAAGATGACTCAGTGTTGTGTTGTGTTGTGTTGTGTTTGTGTGATGATGTCGAAGCAAGTGATGACTTACTTCATTTGCAATGGAGTTCACACCATTCTCTGGATAACTGTCCTGGTATAGTAGACCGGGTGTCTCTGTGCTGTCATCAGAAACTAATTTGACTGGTCTTTAGCTCTGCTGTCACATCATTATGCTGTGCCGTTTTAGTGTTTAATATTGTTGTAATTCAGCTGGTTCTTTGCTAGTACTTTCTCTGGCTGTTTAACTATGGGATCCTTAATATGCAGAGCTTACCATCGTTTTCTCATCACTAGGAAAAGTATGTTTTTGCTGACTTGTTTTTGCTTCCTATCATAACTTTGACTTCAGATTTTTGTGGTTTAATTTGGACAGTTGCTCTTTTTATATTATTGCTTAGATTGAATTCTTATGTCATAAAAAGAAACAGATTATGTGTTGTAATGTGCTGTTGCTCGATATTGCAGGGTAAACATCTCTATTGGACCCAAGGAACAGCGTCAATTATCTAGCGGATTACATACCGTGAATGATATTTATTGTAGCTCTTGCCAGCAGTTACTGGGATGGAGATATGTGAGTTTCAACTTTCTATTTTATGCCATGGTCTTAGATGCTTTAGCTTGCTCGATTATGCATGAAACCAGCCCTTGTGGAGGAAGAGATTACCTCATGTTCTCCGAACTTCAAGAAATATGAGTTGCATTCAAAAGTCAAGATTTTGCAACTTCTTTAGAAGACGCTTCAGCTAAATTGAATTTGTTTAAGTCTGTGCATAGTACATTAATTAGAGCAGAGCATGCTTTAGCTATAGTTCCGCTTGTTTTCAGTCCAGTGAGTGACGGGAACTTAAGAGAATTATTGTTCTCATCAATCTTACACTTTTGCTGGATTCTCCCTGAAACCTTTTTCAATGGTTATTTATCTCCAGGAGAAAGCTTATGAAGAAAGTGAAAAGTATAAGGAAGGAATGTATCTTATGGAGAAAGAACGCACATTGAAGGACGGTTGGTGATCAATGGTACAATTACAGCCATTACTGCTGGAACGGGAAGATAAAGTAATGCAGCAACGTGCTTCTTTATGGTCAAGGATGGCCATATTCCTGCACATTGAAGAGTGAATTATTTTTAGGTTGATAGTAAAGGTATATTGTTGATTGAATTTGCTGACCATCTGCCGAGGCGGTATGGAACCTACTGCTGCAAGTCCAACTGATTTAGAGTGGTTGCCATTTAGTTTCTAGGATGAAAGAACTAGGAGAGAAAATACTGTGGTGGAAAGAAAAGGTTGATATAGCTCAGGGATCATGCGTTAATTTGGCAAAATGGTCTGTCTAGTGGCGTTTTGTATATGTAGTATGGACATTTTTGTATATGAGAATTTTGCTGCTATAAGAGTGAGCTATATTTCCTCTTTAAAGACAGGACTCCGCAAGTCCTGCAGATTCTTACATGAATTTCTCAGTTGTGGGATGTTGATGAGGAGTTCAAAGTGGTTGACGGCTCGGCAATTAGGACCTCTAAAAGTTGCAGAGCTGTGAGTCTAATGTCAGATAACGCGGAGATGTGGATTAAGCTTCTAATGGACCGGCTAGTAGTGCAAAGGGCAGACGATGGTAATGTAACTAGTGTTGATACCAAACAGAGGAAAGACAGATTGTGGCAAGCAATGAATGCACTTTGGAGTATTACTCTGAGCTTGATAAGCTGCTTTATGGGGAACCTGTGTACTGTTTCCTTAGATTTGTGGAAGTTTGCTTCATCTTAACCTGCAATATACTTTTCTACTCTCTTGACTCTCTGCTTTTCTTCTTGCTTCTTAGTAAAAGGGTCTTGACCCTATTTTTGGCCCTGAAATGGCGTTCTTTTGCCTCCTCTTTAAGCAAAAGGAGTATAGTCAGTGTAAAATAAATTTCACGTACTACTTTTTAAGTATTCTAGTAATATTAGTTATTGAAAACTTGAGAAATGAGTATCTTAAATAAGGAATGAGAAGAATCGAACAAACTGTATCTTATTAGTTTGGAGTAAGATCTAGTGGCGATTGGTCTTACTGTAGATTCACCTTTAATTTGATGTCATTTAGCATCTTATATAGGTAAATTGTGGAGGGTAAATTTGTCTATTAAAAAGTGAAATGATTGAGAAAGAGCAATGGTGGAAACATCACGTTTCCAATAAGAGTGCACAGGAACCAAACCGACTTGGTAATCGGACGGATTGGACCGAATTAAATCACCCGATTCTAGATGGTTTCTTTTGAAATTGGGAATACTTGGTTCACTTCTCGATTTCAGATGCGGTGACCAATTTATTTTTCTTTTAAAAGTCTTTCTATTTCCTTCAAAGGAAAATTGTCAAAACTCTAAACCGGATTGATCTAGTTCAGGAATCGAATCAAGATTGACCTTTCTGATTTAATTCAGTCGAACCCCCGTTCATCCTTAATTTTCAATAGAAAGAAAACTCCATAATGATGTTTTGAGGACAGTCTGCCTGATTTATGCGCAATAATCCAAGAATTTCTTCCTCCTCTTGCTTTCCCTCCACATCCTAAAACCCTAACCCCAGTCCAACACAAACCAAAAACCAAAAACCTCCCCTCTCCCTCTCCCTCTCTATGTCATCTCTTCTGAGGATGAAGACTCTCGTCTCCCCAACCTTCGCAGCGTTCTCCCCTCGCCTGTCCAGACCCACCTCCTCTCTTCCTCTCTCTTCCTCCAATTCGTCGATCTACGCTCTTAAAAATTCGAACTTTCGCAGCCTCCGGCTCAAACCATGCTCGGGCAAGCCCGCCATTCGCTGCCTCCATGGGAGCCCGCAAATGGGTGCTCCTCGCTCGCCCTCTTCCGGCGAGGTCCACGTCATCGTGGGCCCCATGTTCGCCGGGAAGACCACCAGCCTGCTTCGGAGGATCGAGTTAGAGAGCAGCAGTGGGAGGTATTTGAACTTTCCTCTTATTTATTTTTTATTTATTTGTTTTTTTGTATAATTCATTGTTCGTTGTTGGGTCATTGGGTTTTTCTGTGGCGTTGAATGTTGTTAGCTTTCTTGCTATTATGTTTGAGGTTGGCTATGGATGACTTGCTAGTAATGTTGGGCAAGTCCATCGTGCTGCTTGTAAATTTGTCTGCAGTTATTTAGCTTGTTTCTCATTGTGCTCTCTATAAAGTTTGGATTTTTGGATGGATCTCTGTACTTCTCTGGGCTGTTAGTCTTTTGGTATTTTAGGGGGTATAGGAAGAGGATAGCCAATTCACGTAATGAATATTACATTATGGTATTGTCAAATAGGAGCTCCTTCATTTTTTCAGATTGTTATGCCATGGATTGTCACAGTTCACATTATCAGCTAAAGCATCTCCCAACAAGCTGACATTAGAAAGCATTTTGAAATATGGAATTGTAGAGGTTTTAATTGTCTCACTTTTCAGTTTGGAAGCTTTCAGCAATCAATGCAATCTGCTCTGCAATGTATTTCCGACAGATTTTATGACAATTACCATCACAAGGTACTTCATGTATATGTTTGCTGATCTGCAACTGAATTAAGGGCAACAAGATATGGAAAATCTTGTGGCAGGTACCACGGGATCACCTTCATGATTGTACTACTCATTAGGATATAGGGAAGTAAGTAAGACCAAAGTTTGTAATCTGTGAACTGGGGATATGTCTAGTCTCTGATCCATGTTGAGGAAGAATTATTCGTAAATAGCTCAGTATGCTTTCTTCCTATGCATGTAGTGGTAAAAATTTCCAAAACAAAAGATCTTTCTGTTATGTTGTTCCATTTGTGGAGTGCTGTAGTCACTTGCGAGATATTCCCAGCTTACAGGTTGATCCCCGAAAGGACTTCCTCCAGCTGGATAGAACATTGAGGGGTCTTTGTTATTGTGGAAGGCTGACAGAAGCTGTCAGGCTCCTCTGTAACACTGGGGTTCAGGTGGATGCAGAGACATATGCTCTTCTGGTGCAAGAATGTATATACAGCAAAGCATATGAGAATGGAAGGATAGTCCATGCCCAAATGGTGGTTGTTGGATATGTTCCAGAGGCATATATGAAGACTAAATTGCTGATATTGTACACTAAGCTGGGAGATCTTAATACTGCGAACATATTGTTCAGCAAGTTAAATACTAAAAGCTTGATTTCTTGGAATGCCATGATAGCAGGGTATGTGCAAAAGGGTGGCTTGGAAATTGGCTTGAATCTTTATTATGAGATGAGAAGCAATGGATTGATTCCAGATCAATATACCTTTGCATCAGTTTTTCGAGCGTGTGCATCATTAGCAACATTGGAACATGGGAAGCGAGCACATTCTGTTATGATAAAGAGTCATATAAAGGAAAATGTTGTAGTTAGTAGTGCACTCATTGATATGTACTTCAAATGCAGTAGTCTAGCTGATGGACAAAGAGCGTTCAATAGATCTTTGGAGAGAAATGTTGTGACTTGGACTGCTTTGATATCCGGATATGGCCAACATGGTAAAGTGACAGAAGTTTTGGATTCCTTTCAAAAGATGCTAGATGAAGGGTTTAAGCCAAATTATGTTACATTTCTTGCAGTACTTTCTGCATGCAGCCATGGAGGTTTGGTAGATGAAGGTCGGGCATACTTTAACTCGATGGCTAAACAATATGGCATTCAACCTAGAGGGCAACACTATGCCACAATGGTGGATATTTTAGGGCGTGCTGGTAGGTTGGGAGAGGCTTATGAGTTAGTTTTGAACTCTCCTTGCGTTGAGCACCCAGTAATTTGGGGGTCACTTCTTGGGGCTTCTAGGACTCATGGAAACATGGACCTCCTAAAAATTGCAGCCAAAAGATACTTAGAATTAGAACCAGAAAATGCTGGAAAATATGTTGTCTTAGCTAATGGCTACGCTACCTTTGGTTTATGGGATAAGGTTGCAGAGGTTCGGGAAGTAATGAAGAATATAGGCATGATGAAAGAGCCTGCTTATAGCAGAATTGAAGTGAAAGAGCAGATGCATACTTTCCACAAGGGTGACCGCTCTCATGAGACGGCCAGAGAGATATGTGAGACAATTAAACAAGTGACATGCATCTTAAAGGATATTGGATTTGTTCCTGACATAGATGCCGATTAACTTGACTTAGGGAAACGGAGCTTATAATTCTGTATTATGGTTTCTGCTTCCCATGCTGGTGGGGTGTATTGGCAGTGGAGTTCTTTTTATGGTTGTATTGCAGATTGAGGTATGAGGGGTGCAATCAATATTTATCCATTGTTGGTTGATTATGCTATGCTTGGTCATTGCATTTTCAGTCAATGTCTGAGCTTTTGATGTCCAGTCTTGTTTTGCATATGGAGCTTTCTTTACGGCCGGTTGACGTTTTGGAGCTAGTTTATCATCCAAACACTGCCATCAAATTGGCCTTGGCAGATTGACCAGCATGCAGTGCTGATATGGTGTGCATGTTGAGTGCTTAGAAGGCACCTACATCTACAAAGTAGTTTCCATTTACTAGATCAACATAGTTTTTTGAATTCTCAGTGGATTGTTACCCAACAACTGCATGTGTCTACCTAAGTTGTGCACTTACCATGCTCTTAATGTCTATGGGAATTCAGAACGAATTCTAATATCTCAACCTGCAATGGTGCAAAAACAGCCTTGTTGTCCTCTCACTGATTTGTGTTGTTCTGAACCTTTATCTGTCTTCTTTGTGCAGAAGCGTAGCTGTTATCAAATCAAGCAAGGATACAAGATATGGATTGGATTCTATCGTGACTCATGATGGGGTGAAATTCCCGTGTTTGGCGTTGAAAGATTTGTCTTCATTCAAAGAAACATTTGGCCTTAATGCTTATGATCAGGTATTGCAAAGGAAGTGTATTATTTGAATAAACATATCTTTGCTGCAGAATGAGTGGCAACTGGCAATTCATGAAGTATATCATCCTTGTTGATTTATGTTTCTGTGCTTCGATGGTTATCATCAAGGCTCTACTCTAAGGACCTCATTTCCAATAAGTTCAGAAAATGTGTATTCATTTTCGCAGCTAGATGTCATTGGTATAGATGAAGCTCAATTTTTTGAAGACCTTTATGACTTTTGCCGTGAAGCTGCTGATTGTGATGGCAAGATTCTAGTGGTTGCTGGGCTGGACGGTGACTATTTGAGGTAGTAACCCAACTCTCTCTTCACCTCTTCTTTCAATCAATGCCTTGATTTGATGATAAAATACTTTCTTAAAATCCCTTACGATGGTTGGGCTCGTTTGGTTGCCAGGAGGAGTTTTGGTTCTGTGCTCGACATAATTCCTCTAGCCGATTCTGTCACCAAGTTGACTGCCCGATGTGAACTTTGTGGAAAACGTGCTTACTTCACCCTTAGAAAGACCGGTGAGACGCAGACAGAAGTAATTGGCGGTGCCGATGTATACATGCCCGTTTGCCGGCAGCACTATGTGAGTGGGCAAGCGGTCATAGAGACGACGAGAACAGTCCTAGAATCTCAGCCTCAGAAGGTCCAGTGTGGGTAAAATTATAGGCTTTGGTGGGAATTTATTCTGCCAATTGCTCCAAATCGGCAATCTTAGCACTTGTATTTTGTGATGTAATGTTATGGCTATCCGGACAGATCTTACTATTGTGCCATTGGGATGGGTTTATGTAAATGGGGAATGGTCGATTTAAAAGGGTCCTATCATGTTCATCTATTTCAACGTTTTGATGCTGAACTTGCCAAAGGATGAACGGTTCCGGTCAGAAACCTGATCAGCTCCATTTTTGTATATAACTAAGCTCAGTCCATGTCAGAAACCTGACCAGCTCTATATATGTTACTTTCCTGTTTCATGTTTACCTCAATCCGCTTCTTTCGACCAATTCTTGCAGTTGCATAAGAGTCCATTCTACCTCACTCATTAGATCAGGGGTGTTCATATCGAACCTCTAATTCTGGGTTCCTCAATTCATTGAATTTCGTCACATCTGTCAGTTCATTCAGCTCCATTTTCTGTCAGGAGGTGATTATGAGCTCAAGTTTGGATGCTCAGTATATCAAATGAACTCAAATTTGGATGCTCTGCATCTTCTTCTAGTGCATAAAAAGTTCAAAAAAACAGGGGAGGCCTCAGAATTGCAGAATGTCAGCAAGGCTGCGAACAGCCATTCAGTCCCGAAAGATGGTGTGTTTTCTCATAATGCTTTCGTCACAGGCCATCCGAAATACCAATACTCTTTGTATTATCCATAAAAAAATACCAAAAACAGAGCTCAAGCAAAGTTTCGATTTTTACCTAAAATTCGAGAGAAAGATATGCTTTTAGTTCATAAAAGACTACCAAAGATCACGAAACAGAAACTTTCCTCCAGGCGCAGCCAGCGAAAAATGATCTGACACAGCCGACAGAACTAAAGATCTTAAAAAAGCAACCTTGACATGGAACAGAGAGAGACGCCATCAATGGAATATGAGACGCCCCCGCTCAAAGATGGCGGACGACGAGAAGGACCTCGACGCCGTCCATCCTTTGAACTCTGCGACGTTCCGTTCAGGAATCTGCAGACACTCCCGACAACTTCGTTCGCTCCGAACGTTTTCGAAATAAATGCGAGGACTTCCTCGCACCAGAGTTTCCAAAAACGAAAACAGAGAGAGAAAACATGAACTAAGCAAAGAAAGAAGCGAAACCCAAGATCGGCGAGCATTCATTCGATCTACACTTAGAAGGGTGAGGGGTCCTATATATATAGAAAGTCCGAAACAGGGTCTCCTCCCATGAACTTAAAACCCTAGCTACCAGTTCCTTCCCAAGGGGGAAGGCCCATGGCTAGAGAGTTCAAGGCCAATTTGCAGAGACATTCACGAAAAGGCCCGTTGCGACCCAATGACTATTTCACCATTCTTGGCATTTTGAACCCATTATTTAATGCTCCGACTTTAGTATGTTTTTGAATTCCGAGACGTGAAATTTGGGGATATTTCCTGGGAGGAGAGGGAAGAAAAGCTTTCTCCCCGATTAGGGGTTGATAAGAGTAGATAACGGCACGTTAAAATAAGGAATGCAATATTATTAGCTTTACCAAAATTACCTAGCAAAAGGGGCAACCTTTAACGGAGCTCTTGGGTTCCTGGGTTGTGAGGAGGTATAACATTAACCTTAACGAAAAGGCCCATTACGGCCTAATGACAATTTCACCAATTTGGCATTTTGAACACGTTATTCAATGCTCCATCTTCTTCTTGTGGCTAAGCCAAAGCCTTTGCACGGGGTAAAACACAACCGGGCATCGTCCCCAATTCGTTCCTGCGGTCGTGTCGTCGGTGTCATTTCCACACGTGATTGTACCCGACTCTTCCTCAGGACCGTGAAGTCGAAAGCGAGAAGAATCGCGCCATTCCCGAAAGACAGAAGGGCGTCCGTCAGCTTTATCAGAATCTTATCGTCGAATCCATGGGATTTCCAAGCGAATTGTGTCGGGCTGGTAAGTAAATTCTTAGTAGCCATCGATGGTGGGGAGGAACCGATTAGTGGGTCACATCACGTTCGAGCGAGCAGCTTCTTCTTCTTTTTTTTTTTTTTCACTTTCTAGCGTGGAAAAACAAAGACGATAGAAGTCGGCAACATGCGATTCGCCATGGCGTTCGAGGCTCGAAGCATTAGCTTAAAAGGGCAAAAGGAAAAGGAAGGTGGGGGAGGGAGATACGAAAAGGAAGACTTCTCAGCTCATCCCACCCAAGAATTGTGACGTGGGGAGGGTGCGAAAGGCAGATATCATTCTGTTGGGAGCGTATATCAGAACCCGATACCTTCACTTAGAGAGGTCATCAAGAGGGAGCGCAAGTTTGAGCTCGTCAACATATCCAATATGATCAATCTTTATTAAAAAACTTATGACAATAAATTATGGGTCAATTATATATCAATTATCTGATGTGATATTCTTTACTACGACTTACTCACATGTACATTTTAACATATTCTTCTCATGTTCCCGGTGGAGGAGATGAAAGCCACGTCTTAATGCTAGAGACCACAATTGTATTTTAGGGCATTACACTGGACCCCAACAGCAAGTTGAGAGGAAGACAGAGAGAGAGAGAGAGAGAGAGATGTTTTCGTTTTCATTACGTTAAAAAAGGAAGCCATCAATAATTAAAGTGCGTAGTCAAAAGATTTCATCTTTATAGCCCCTACGTGAACATGGTCGTAGCCGAAGGCCTAGCTCCTGTCCCCACACGTCTTGATGGGTGACGCAATCCCAGTGAAAGCGCAGAAGTTGGAACTTGTTTTTTGAACTTACTATTGTTTCCTCAAGAGTCTCTTTCATGCCGAGAGAGAGAGAGAGAGTCGTGGTGATTAAGGAATTCTTCACCGTGAATCGTTCCACAATAATACAAAGTACAATTGACGAATGAAAAGCATCGATAATGATTTCCACTTTGTAGAGTTATAAAAAAACAAAAACCCGACGCTTTAGACGCGCATTACATCTCGTTAGAAAGATTCGAAATCGATAGCGAAAGACTCGGCTATTTTCTCCATAAATTTTTATAAAGTCATGACAAGCTCGAATTTTACTTAGTGCTAACACCGCAAGTGACGGAACACATGATGGTCGGATTCTCATTAGCCGATAGATAGTATGATGTCTTTTCAAGAAGAAATTTAAGATATCAATAAAAACCCGATGTCACTGAAAAGAAAGAAAGAAAAGTTTTAAAGACATTACCCGTGTACTTTAAAGATATGCAATGTGCACACTAGCCAACAATTCGATAGCCATTACGACCCGATTTCACTATGGATGGAATCATGGGTTCTTCTATGATTGCAATTGGCTCGTAGATCCGGATTCAATCAACGGCATCTCCCTTAGCTCTCTAAACAGTCTCATCCACTTATCATGTGAAGCTGTATTGAGCAGCTCAAGAATGCGAAGAAGAAAATGCCTTTGATTTGAGGTATAAAGCGAGCGCTCTCGCCATGTTGATGGACGTCATCATCAGGATAAGGGTGCTGCCGCGTTTTTGTTTATTGCTTCTTTTGTGTACGGGGAAGATAGCCTCGAGATTCCCTCTTTCCTTAACTCGATCCCTTTTAATTTTCTTGTAGCATCACCGTCCACTCATCAAAGATCTCTTATAAAAGCTTTTCTCCTATTCAATCACTTGTCTCGGTGTTCTTGAATGGAAATTGTCCGAACAAACATGGAACTATTGTGTGGATGCTAAATTTTTTTTCCCAAATTTTCCTTTTGCTTATTTACTTTTAAGATTTTTTGCAAAATTCAAATGTAGTTTTACTTATCGGTAGCAGGGCAGAGTTAATCTTGACTTCCAACGAGAAGAATTTGCCTCATATGGGATGAGACACCACTAGGCATGAATTCCCTCCGCCATCTCTATTGACATTCTCCTTCTAGAAGTTGGTGACTTGCCGCTTCAATTCATTTTGTTTATTGCTCTTGTATAATCCAAATACAAAGGGAAAAAAAAGAAGAAAAATAACAAGTCTTACAAAATTACAAAAACTAAGGTCAGGCCATCGAGTGAAGACGTCATATAGGATACTATAATTAGATATGGGAATCCTTAGAATCTGTTCGTGGGGTCTCACGATAATGTTAGGCCTAAATTAACAAAATGAAAAGTTCAGAATTCGATTAAGGTATCTACGGCAAGTTAAGGACTAATGAGGTAAATTTTGGACGCTTTTCCAGATTGTTTTCTGGCATGCACGTACGGTTGCTGAGCTGGTGATCACATGCAAAATCCAGGGAAGCATCGGAATTTCCCCATGGGAAAATGTCGGGGAAGATGTCCTGGCAAAGATAGCAACCATTCGCAATCCCAGTCTCAATCACACTCCCCCTTGGCTTTTACTAAAGCCATCGATTTCCTCCTTTTTTTTTTTCTAACTTTTTTCTGAGCTGGGCATATGATTGGGCGAGAGCGTCGTGTTCATGGGTTTCACGTCAATCTTCTTTTTCGGGATTTGCAAAATTATACAGCGATTTTGAATAAATTTGGTAAAAACATTCGAGGATGTTTTAGTGCTTGTACAATAAGGGAAACTAAATACATTCCAATGGAGTCTGTCTAAAGATATGACAAACATGATTAAATTTTGTCATGACCGATAAATAACAAAAGCCTTATATTTATTGAGTTTGTGTCGATTCAATTATAAACCTTTTAATTTATAATAATTTTGTTCTATTTTATTTTCGCATTGAGTTTATTTAGGCCAGAGATTGCTAAAAACTTGGTGAATCTCCAAAAAAGTTGCCATCGACAGGATTTTGATGTCTGTTGAGGGTGTTGATAATCGACGTGGGTCCTAATAATGAGCATTTGATTGGTCTCGATGTTAATTTTTCAGGCAGTGCTACAGTATTATGACTAGTGCCGAACATCGCCTAACTGTCCATGAACAATACACTGTAGTATCATAGTACTAATCAACGCGCGATTAGTACGCTACAGTACTTTGGGTCGTGTCGGTGTATTTAATATTATGATGAAAGTTGAAGATCGAGAAAAAGAACTCGAGTACAATCAAAGAACGGATCTAAAGCTACGGATTTTTCCAAGGGAATTAGGCCCTAAATTGAAAACATGTCAAACCGTACAAATGAAATCGAAATGTCGATTCTTGTCCATACCTCCAAAGCCCTGCCAAAAGATAAGACATTTGTGTAGATAAGCCGGGAGGTGTTTCGTCGCATTCCACTCTTCCATTTTTTCCTTCAAAATTTTTTTTTTTTCTGCTAAATCAACGCCCTCCATTTTGACCAACAGAAGCGTCCACCCTTACCTACCTCACGATCATCATCGCCATCGTCATCACCACCATCACCGTCATCATCACCACAAATCTGGACGGCGGGCGCCCGAGGAGCCTCCACGTGGCGCGCCGCCAACGGTCCGTTCGACTGACAATGATTTGGGGAACGCGGTATTGGTTTACTGGGGAGTGGGCCCCGGCTCCTTCCTCTTCAATTTCATCGCGTCACGTCCTCCGCGGCACGCATTATTGGAAGTGACGCGGACTTATTTTTAAAGTGATGTTCAATTGAATTGAACAATTTTCCCAAATTTATGCTAATTGATTATGTCGAGTTACATCACAAAAAATGGACTCTTCGTGTGTAGATTAAAGCCGGCCGATCTGTTTGCCCCGCCTATACATAACCTAATTTAAGAAAAAAACCACAAAAAACCCCAAAATATGCACACTAGGATACGTTTACTTTGAATTTTCTTTTTCATATAATTAAAAACTCAAAATTCTAAATTTTTTATCGTGATAGAAAAAACTCTAAATTTGTACTTATCTGATATATTTACTCTAAATGATGTCGTTGTCACGGGGTGTCATGCCAATGTTGTTGGCCTTCCCCATCATGTAAGCAAATTATTAACATTGCTCATTGATGGAATTCTATTGGAAGGGAATTATGTCACGTGGCTATAAGTTCGGGATTCTAGACGTCACAGAAAAAAAAAAATTAGGGCAAAAGTATCATAGTTGACATAATTTAGATATTTTGATGGTTTTCCTCTTTTAATTAAACAGGCCAAGACGGTATTTAATATTATCCCGACATATTTACCTGCTTCTCTCTCATTTTCCGGAGCAATTTATAAGGCATGATGTTGGCATCAGAAACCGCAGCTTACTATATCAATAAACATTCCGAGAATAACATCAATTTCCACGTCATCTTCGTCCCCACATGAATATATACAAAAAAAAGTGCATAATTACAAAAGATTATATAACCATAAGGAAGGGGGAGGGGGAAGAAACTGTTATTGTTGCTTCTTCATAAATAAAAAGCCTTTTTTTTTAAAAAAAAAGCCTTAAAAAAAAAAAAATTAAAAAGTTGGAGTGCAAAGCTGCTTCGAAGAAGGAAGGAAGGCGAGGGGGGGGGGGGGGTGCGTCAACCCTTCTAGGCATACGCGCTTATTAGGAAAGAGCCCCCGAACTGCCGTCTATTTACGAGAATGCCATTTGACTCGCCCCCCTCCGGAAACCGTGTCGGCATTCCGCGAAGAGCGCCCCCAGTTTTGCCATCCTCTTCCCCCCCTAACGCCACGAAAGTTCGAGCGTCAACGTTGCGGTCTCCCTGATTCCATTCCCTACTTCCTGTCTTAATCTTTTTGACCGCACGGATGCCTCTGTTGATTCGAGAGCTCCCCGACGACTTTCCATGTAAGAATTTGGAACCCGAACCGACTAATGTCCGGTGGAATCTCGATATCTGCCGCCCTTGTCCTAGGGCTTTGCTCGCGACCATCGATTCTTGGACCTTTGAGAACTTCTAAAGCATCTTGTGTTTGACTAAATTGACAGTGGTAGTGTCGTAAAATTCTGAGGACCCCCCCACAAAAAAAAACTAGTCCGAGTTCAGGTTCTTGTTGGAATCAATTCGATTCATTGCTCCAAATATTTGAAACCGGTCCGATTTTCGATTTTGATGGAAGAACTATCTGGGAACCAAACCAATCGAATGGAATTTGGTACTAACATCATAAAGCCTAAAAACCATAGTTTTCTCTATTCTCTCCGATCTCACCCAGCCATTTCACGATTCTCTCTAACTCGCGATTAGCCCTCC
The DNA here is from genome assembly GCA_017140615.1 of Eucalyptus cladocalyx. NCBI lineage: Eukaryota > Viridiplantae > Streptophyta > Magnoliopsida > Myrtales > Myrtaceae > Eucalyptus > Eucalyptus cladocalyx. The sequence goes on from CM029519.1 coordinate 14,894,158, forward strand.
TCCTCACTTGTTTGAGCCTCATGACCTTCACTCATTCTCGACTCGCTTTTGCTTGATCACCCCTGTGCATTTTTCACTTCGAACTATTTAGTTACTTATATTATTTTGCTGTAAAAAATAAAACGAAAAAAGGAAAAGCATGTTCTCATGTACACCTTGAAATAGGATTAGATAGGTTCAAGGCAAATAGAGGAGGTTCTAGATTCAAAAAAATTTGGGAATCGATTCTAATTACATAGGTTTTAGGTTTCAAATTTGAAGACCCATCTTAGAACCGATTGCCTCTAATTAGGATTTTTATATCTTAGAGTGGATAATCTCAACTTCGTTAAATTATGGAATATTTGAAAGATAGATCACGACCAAATAATCCTTGTCCCAACGTGAATGACTTATGTTTGATCAGATTAGAGAGATATATGGATTAATTGAACACGCATAACCATTGAGTAAGAGTAATTTGAAAAACTTATAGCCATGGAATTTGTTAGAGCTGTTAAACTACAAAGATGTCTATGATATTCATAGTCAAAATATTACATGGAAAGTCATCGACTTGCCGCAAATGAAGCATGTCACATGTCTATGGTGTCCCCTCGGTGTTCCTTTTCTTCCCATAAGATCAACCAGTCAACCGTGTCTGATAAAAAGCTTCATCTTAAAATTCTCAATGCCGGGAGAAGTTAGCCCTGGACAAAGTCCACAATTTTCCAAAGGACTTTTTCCTTCCTCCCCCACAAGCTAAGCTGATCTCAACTAACCCCACCGTGGTAAGTTACTTGGAAAAGCTATTTTCTTTGACATTTTTTCGCAAACCGGTTGAAGTCTTCGTGTCCACAGCAGACAAAAGAGACACTTGGCCTATAGGTAAAGGCCCCCTCCATCACCCTGCGGGCAAGAACAGACGAATTCTGCCGAGAGACATGGGTTCCCAGGAAGCTGCTTGGCTACAGTCCCGCACGTCACTTCGAAAGGGTTTGTCTTTGTGAGCTGAAAGCGAAGCTCTCCCGCACACGGCTCAACCCCACCACGCGGAGAAAATAAAAATATTCTTCTGGCCAGGGGCAGTGGCGTGATTTCGCGTCTTTCGCGTCGCCCCCATCGTTGGGTGGCAGTGTAATTTTGTTGACCCGGAGAGGGCAATCTTTTTTATATTGGGTAGAGCCTATAAGTTGAGTATAGAGCTCCACACATGCATACTTTTAGAGGAGAGAGACAGAGAGAGAGAGAGAGAAAGAGAGGGGGGGAAGGTTGGTGGCTTCTTGTTCTTGAAGAGTTGGGGAGCTGAGCTGAGCTGAGCTGAGGTGAAGCTGAGAGTTCTGTGACCCAGGTGAGCAATTTGATGTTTTCTTGAGTTCTCGATTGATGATGAATTTGAAAGATGGGTGGTGGTTTTTCCGCGAAGATGTGTGAGGGCTTTTTGTTTTGAAGTACTCTTTTTGTGTGATTTGCCCGGACAAAGTTTGCATCTTTTCGTGGTTGACGGGTTCTTGATTGAGCCGAGTTGTTGTTTTCGTGATTTCGTGAGATGGGTGTGTCGTGGAATTCCGGGGAGGTGTTTTCTCAGCTGATGTGACTCATCAAGATTGCAAATCTTGCATGAATTCGGCTTCGTTTCGACCTTCTTTATGGTTAATTTTGGTCGGGGTATCAAAATTAAGCTCTCTGTTTATCGAATTGGCATGTTGATTTCTGGTGGGATCTGGTTTACGCGCCAACCTTTCTAGCTTTTTGATCCAAAGTGCAGGGCTATCTGTTCAGTGGAACCTGTTGTTGATCAGAACTTCGTATGCATAAAAATTTTCCGCCATCTCTCAGTAGGTTCTGCAGCCGCTATGAGATGCCTTTTTCTCTCTTTTTTCCCATTCTTTCTTTCTGACTGTTTGGTTCAACGATCGCAGAGGTTAAGGAATGAACATGGTGGCTAAAGTAGTACCTTTTTTCTAATCCTTCACGTGATTTGTGTAATTGGGATTAATGCATTGTGCTGATACTTCTTTTGATTTTTTGTCCCTTTTTGTTTATGCCTTTAATAAACTACACCAGTTACTAGAGGAGAATGGTGCCTTTAGTTTGGATACTGATTTTGTTCATCTTTGTGGATGAGGTGTTTCAAAAGATCAATGATTGTAATTGACATTGTACCTTTTCTCCCCAGTGGTTTCAGATATTGCTACTTTTACGCGATTGGTCTGAGGAAGCACTTGGCTGCTGTTGCTGCTGAGTATCGTATTAGGGAATTCTATGGTGCGGTGAAAGCAGATCATTCGTTTTGAGATTGCCATGTTTGTTCCTATGGCCTGAGTGATGTTCTGGATTACATAAAACATTCTACTCGAAAGCTTCCAGTATTATCTGCAAGTCAATCACCTGGAATCCTCCTAAATGCAAACATCTCACAACCGCCAGAATTCGGCCGGCATCCATGGGTTATACCATCAACCCGTGCAAGACATCGACCCTTATTGTTCGTCCAATTTTCAGATCATGGAAAACAATGTTAGTCCAGACATTGGCAGCCAAGGGACTAATTTCTCCATTCAGGGTTACGATGGGCAGTACTTCACCCTTGACTCTGCTCCAGCTGTTTCCAGTTTTGGTTCGTACGATTCCCCTTCGGCTGTGAGCGTTGCGTCTAATAGGAGTCCCTTTTCAACTCAAGGTTCACACTCGTATGTGTCTGATGCACAACATTCTTCTGACTATCTTTATGGGTCGCCCATCAGCGGTTCTTCAGTGGCTAATGGTGCCCCTCAGATGTGGGACAAGCTGAGGGAGCTTGAAAATTCATTGCTTGGACCTGAATCTGATATCAGTGATAGCTGCAATTGTTGCCTAAATAGTGGGAGCCACCAATTCACGTCAACTGCGCAGTGGGATGTAAATCAGATGATAGAGATGATCCCTAAACATGGTTTGAAGCAAGTGCTGATTTTCTGTGCACAAGCAGTTGCCGAAGCTGACATGCCTAACACAGCTGCTTTTATGGAGGTGTTAGAGAGGATGGTGTCTGTCTCAGGAGATCCAATCCAACGGTTGGGTGCTTACTTATTAGAAGGGCTTAGAGCGAGGTTGGAATCATCTGGGAGCATAATCTACAGAAAGCTCAAGTGCAAAGAGCCCACTGGCTCGGAATTGATGTCTTACATGTCCATCCTCTATCAGATTTGTCCATACTGGAAGTTTGCCTACGAGTCGGCAAATGTTGTAATCGGGGAAGCTATAAAGTACGAGTCAAGAATCCACATAATTGACTTCCAGATCGCTCAAGGAAGCCAGTGGATCCCTATTATCCAGGCTCTTGCACGACGAACGGGTGGGCCCCCTCTCATTCGCATCACTGGTGTTGATGACTCCCAGTCAGCTCACGCACGCGGAGGGGGGCTCGACATTGTTGGTAAGAGGCTAGAGAAGGTTGCCGAGTCGTGTGGAGTGCCATTTGAGTTCCACGCTGCCGCCATGTGTGGAAGTCAGGTTGAACGAGAGGACCTCAAAGTGCGACTTGGCGAAGCTATAGCCGTGAATTTTCCCTATGTTTTGCATCATATGCCAGATGAAAGCGTCAGTACCGATAATCACCGCGATCGGTTGCTGCGATTGGTTAAGAGTCTATCCCCAAAGGTGGTCACCCTCGTGGAGCAAGAGTCTAAAACCAATACGTCCCCATTCTATCAAAGGTTCATAGAGACTTTGGACTATTATACTGCAATGTTTGAGTCAATTGATGTAGCGCGCCCACGGGATGACAAGCAAAGGATCAGTGCGGAGCAGCATTGCGTCGCCAGGGACATAGTCAACATGATAGCTTGTGAGGAGACGGAAAGGGTTGAAAGGCACGAACTTTTGGGAAAATGGAGGTCAAGGTTTAGGATGGCCGGGTTTCAACAGTTCCCATTGAGTTCTGCAGTTACTGATGCTGTCAGAAATCTATTAAGGGAATATAACGAGAATTACAGAATCGAAGAGAAGGATGGAGCTCTTTATCTCTGGTGGAGGAATCGCGCTATGGCAACTTCTTCTGCGTGGTGGTGAAACTTGTGGGTTTTGACGAGTCTGTAAAGTTTTGTACTAGTTGTAGTTCATGTTTAGCTTGATGATTAGCTTTAATTCTACTTCCATAGGAACAGGGGGGCAATGTTTAGAACTTCCACTACACTGTCATAAAATTCCCAACTTGAATTTGAAAAAAAAAAAAAAAAAGAAATCTTTGTAAATGTCTGCCTTGGAACGAAGCAGATAGAATTTTCTTACGCTGCTATTTGAATCTCCGTTTTGCCCTTGATGGTCTAATTTGGCTGATTATTGCAGAACTCTGATGAAATATGGTGCTGGTACTATCTTTGCAATTAATGAGATGTTAGTGTAGGGTAATGGAATTTACTGGCGGCAGGGAAGGTGAATTCTTTTATCAAAGTGTCAGGTCTTGCTCAGTGAAGTCTAGAGCACTAAGAGAAAAACTGTCGTACTTGCGAAATTAACATGAGTTGGCTATCTTTCTGGGAAAATCTCGCGTCATCTGCATTTCTCCATCCGCATCAATCCAGAACTAGCTTTAGTGAACTCAGTTTCTTGCTGATCGTTCAGCAACAAGACGAGACGACGTAATCAAGCACGTCGAAGTTCATTTTTAATATTTGAAGGGGCTTTTGGCTCCTGTGCAAATGCATGGAACTCAGGACACTAGAGGCAGAAGGTACTGCTCATGGCCAACATGGCAACCTAAGTTCCAGTTTTTCCCGTTATATTAATCTTTATACGATACAAACAGCATCGTGCGGCTAAGAGAAGGGGAGCTCTGTAAGTGATGCAAATCAATGAGTAAGACTGAGCTATGTACAGGCTTGTTTATGGCTTGTTGATGTGGGATAACCAGGAAAGCAAGTAAAACCATTATCAAGGTATCTGAATGTCAAAAAAGTCTGCTTCTGCTCCTCCTTCCTCACCAATACTCCTTACAAGTGCATGAACCTCCAAGAAAATGATGGAAGCGGTTACGATCCCTAACTATGATCTCCCTGTCGTAAATCTTGGAGATAAGTCTTATGACCAAATGACAATCATCGCATATCCGCAAGTTCTTAACAATTCTAAGGGGAGTTCCGGGATTTGTACTGAGAAGTCCAAAAGCTATGGCTAGCTTCTCACTATGATGAGCCAATGCAATCTCTTTCTGTCTTTCCTCAAGATCATGTGAAACTAAAGACGTCAGCGGTTTGTACCCAGCAGCCTTCAACTTTTCGAGTATCTCACTCAACATTTGGTAAATCTCCTCTGTCCGCAGGTGTGACCTATCACCGGCAATGAATTCATGGACTGCATTGTCAACTTCAATGGAACTACTGCCAGGAACCTTCTCAATATTTACATTTCTCATCATTTTTCTCACGTGAATAACCTTGTCCCACTTCTTTTCCTGGGTATAAATGTTTGACAAGAGAACATAATTCCCGTCGGCATGTGGTTCCAATTCAAGAAGATTGACTGTGGCTTCTTCTGCTAGGTCACTCTCCTTGTAGACTCTGCAACCTCCAAGAAGGGCCCTCCAAACAACAGCATCTGGTGCGAATGGCATCTTTCTAATGAGCTCCCTAGCCTCTTGAAGTCGCCCTGCACGAGCCAAAATGTCAACCATGCAACCATAATGTTCCATTTTAGGAGCAATGCCATAAAAATCACTCATCGATGTGAAGTATGTCCGCCCCTCATCAACAAGGCCCATGTGGCTGCATGCACTTAAAACCCCAACAAAGGCCATATCATCAGGTTCAATTCCTTCAGCTGTCATTTTGGAGAAGAATTGAAGAGCGGCTTGACCCGATCCATGGTTAGCAAGCCCCAGAATGGCAGAACTCCATGTTAGGACGTCCCTTCTGTCCATTTGGTTAAATACACGCAAGGAGCTGTCTATGTCGCCGCACTTTGCATACATGTCCACAAGTGAAGTGCCAAGCTTCATATCTACTTCAATCCTGGTTCTCTTTATGTACTCATGGATCATCTTGCCCATTCCTAGTGCACCTATGTCTCCGCAGGCAGCCAATACACTGACCATTGTGATGTTGTCTGGCACCACGTTTGCTAATTGCATCTCGTGAAACAGCTTCAATGCCTCATTAGACTGCCGAGTCCTAGCATAAGCTCCAATCATGGAACTCCAAGAAACTACATCTCTTTCCCTAGCCTCATCGAACAGCTTTCTTGCCTCCATAACATCCCCGAGCGTGGCGTACCCATGAATCATGGTATTCCGCGAAACCAAGTCTCTCTCGAGCATTTTATCAAACAAGTCACGGGCCAACTGAACTTCGCCAATCCTAACATACTCAGCCAACAGCACATTGTATGAAACCAAATCCGGTTCCTCCAAATCATCTAAAATCCTCTTCGAAATCTCTACAGAACCCAGCTTCGCATACATCTCGATCAAAGCAGTTTGAACAAACAAATCCGATTCGAACCCAATTTTAATCCCCTGAGCATGCACTGTTCGACCATTGTCCCCATCCATCAACCTACCACATGCTTGAACCACCAAAGAAAGACTAAAGCTATCGCAAAACACTCCGTTTCGACGGCGCATTCGAAGAAACAGAGACAATGTCTCGCGGGGTCTCTGGGAAACCAATTCAGCTCGCATCATGGTGTTGAAAATGAAGGCGTCGGGGGACGAGACCGAGTCGAAAACAGAGCGAGCGTAAGGCAACGGATCGCCGCGCGAAGAGGGGTGCGCGAGCAGGGTCCGCAAGAGCTTGGCGACGACGTGGTTGTTGGCGTCGAGGCGGGTTTTCAGGATGAGGGCGTGCGCCTGCCGGAGGTGACCGAGGTTCCTGGAATTGTGGAGGAGAGACATCACCTTATGCTCCATGGTGTAATGCCGGTTTGGAAGACAGGTTTCTTGAGACAGTGTCAGCGGGTCGGATGTTGTTTGAAGTTGCAGAGTCCGAGGATGTAACGATCAACGGCTTTTTAACGGTCCGTGTTTCAAGGTGTGCTCTTTTCCCGCGCTTTGTAGGACGTTGAACGTTACATGGCTCGTTGACTTGGTATGTGATTATAGTTTGGTGAATTATATGATGAATCGATTTTGTAAATTGTCTTTACAGACATGATAGGAGTACTTACAGCTCCAGCTATACCGGGTAAGTACATTATTAGTGCCAAAAGTGTACGATGTTCACTTTGGTGTCAAAAGTTTATTTTGAATTACTTAAGTGCTAATAAATTTGAAAAATGATCATTTCAGTGCCAACGCTAAATCCGACGTGACACTTTTTTATTAATTTTTGAAGCTGACGTGGCTCGTCGGAGAGTTGAGTCAGAATCTAAACAACAAAACAACGCCGTTTGGCGTCTTTCCTCCAACTTAGAACCCTAAATCCCCAAATTGAGATGAGAGAGAAGGCATGTTGTCTTCTTCCCCGAAGAGCAACACTAGCAACGGATGGCACCAGCAGCACATCAACAGTGGCACTAGCAACGGCACTAGTAGCAGCGGCACCTTTGACCCCTCTTCTTCCTCCTCCTCCTCTGCCCTCGCCTCCTATTCTTCCTGCCACTTCTTGCTTGAGCAACAATCTCAGTCTCTCCTCACTCACCTGGTCAAGCAATTATGATGGTGGCCAAGCGATGGTGGTTGAGTGATGGCGGGCGAACGACGGTGGCCAAGTGGCGAAGACAAAGAAACCCTAATTTCAATTCACATATGAGCTATATGACGTCGTTTTTGCAAGGATGTTCACGTATGATAGAAAAACGACATCGTTTCTTGAGGAAGATAGAAATAACATCATTTAAAAGCCACCGCAACTTTTGTCTTTTTAAATATAAAAACCACGTAATTAATCTAGTTGGAATTTCTCACCGGTGACACTAAAGTGATCGTTTTTTCTCCGATTTGGCACTTAAGTGATCTAATGGAAACTTTTGATACCAAAGTGAGGTCCGTACACAACTTTTGGCACCGATAGTGTACTTACCCCAGCTATTCCTAACAGGAAGGAAAAAGAGAAAAGATCATCTAGTTGAAATTCGTTGGTGGCATGTGAAATAAGAAAAAAGGGAAAGTATTTTGCGTAATGATCATATCACTCGGTAATGAAGCAGGGAAAAGTTGGCTGATACAATGTTAAGGAATTAAATTTCAAAGGCAAAAGGTGATTGAGATGTATATTATATAGGCCATATATGATTGGTTGGTCACATCGTATCAATTATGAATTGTGCATAAAACACTTTTCCAGAAAAAGGATGGGGGATGGTTCTCATGTGGAAGTTGTGGTATGAGCACATGTCATTGCATGGTTGGGATGGTGTTGTCTGTTGACAAGGAGAGAGATGAGTGGGGGCTTCTGCAGCATATCGGAAGAAAGATATAAGCAATTTCGTGATTTATCTAAGATAGATATTCGGATCATAATTGGTTATCACTCTTGATATTTTTCACAATCATTATGGAAAATGTTATAGTACACAAAAACTTAAAGTTTTACTATCAACGGGTGAAATTTACTCTTTTTTGACTTGATGATTATTAAGGGATTGAGAATTCATTTCCTATGAATCTTAAGAAACGCCCCGATGTTGCATGTGAATTTCTATGCTATAAACAATTAATGGCATCACTAAGTCAAGGTATCCACCATTGGATGAGAGATGACACGAAAGTGTGTGATGTAACCAGCATCATTTTAATTGTTGATAAAAGTGACCGAATGTTTGAGGTCACGGAGCTTCATATCCAATTTAAATTTCTATGCTTCCATTTTTTGCAAATGCCAAATGCATGCTATGTCATCATCATTAAAGCTGGAGGACTTCATATCCAATTTGAATATGGATTCCAAAAGATTCAATGTTCCAAACATAATTGAGGGCACTCTCATGAAGTATCCAATAATTCTTCACGAGAAAGGAGTGAGATAGAGAAATGAGATGTTGACACAAGAAGAGAGAGCAGAGAGAATAGAGAGAGAGAGAGAGAGAGAGAGAGAGAGATGGAATTGTAGTTCGGCAAAAGTGATGAAAAGTAATTGGAAGTTGCTTATTGGATAGAGAGATGGGATGTTGACACAAGAAGAGGGGGTAGCAAATGAATATGAGAGAGAGAGAGAAAGATGGTATTGAGTCTGGCAAAAGTGATGAAAAATAATTGGAAGTCGCTTATCGGGTAGATAGTTGAGACTTTGGAAGATTTTCAAGTCAAAGACATTGGGAGAATTCCGGCTCAAGAACTAGAAGTTGCACATTCAAATCTCGAAGAAAATTATTAGAATTTGATTAGAATTACTCTTAAACTTAATTGGAGGTTGCCCATTCAAATTTCAGTGAAAACTATTAGAACTTGATTAAAATTACTCTTAAACTTAACCCCGAGAGTTGGCACAATTAATTGAAGCATTGGGAGATTTTCAATTTAGGAGTTGAAGGTGTTCGTATCTCATTAACTACATGCAAACTGTTATGGGACCACATAATCACATGGATGAAGGATCTAACTTAACCGATAGATTTTTAAGTGTTTCATGAATCTCTAAGTAATTCGATTTTCATGCATGTGCCCTAAATTATCAAAAAAGAAAAAATACACTTAAACTAAACTATGAACTCTTATCTAAAGACGGAAACATTGGTAGGAGATCAACTCGGATTTTTCAAATGTAATTTCAATTCTATTCTATGTAGTGAAAGTCGGAACTGAAATAATCTTCGTTCCGATGCTTACCTTGTGACATTTTACTTTGCCTAAATATTTGCCACATGGTGTGACAACTGACAAGTGGGGTAGTTTTGCCTTGTGATGCGCATTGATTTTTCTATTTATTTGAATTAAATTTTTTTAAAAAAATTGTGAAGTTACATGAAGATCTTATTTCTTATTTAATTCAAACTTAACAGATAAGATAAATTGGAGAAAGCATTTTTAATTAAACTCTATCATTTCACGATTTCTATATTCTATTTATATTTAGTTTAAATGCTAGAACATATAATTTTCTCTGCTATCAATTCTAAGATTTATTAAAAAAGAAGAAGAAGAAGATAACTAGAAAGTATTCAAATAACGCGCTTCATTAACATGGCTTATCTTCAATGAAATTTCTTAAATGTATTCTAAACAGTGAAATTTTTTTTTTAAGTCAAATATAAAGTTCCTGCATAGATATGTCAGTGCTCAACCATTTTCTTATTGTCAAGTATCATTATAGACATGACCGAAGGTAACTGCTAATTTGAGCTCGGAATGACAATGGGCCTAACTGACAATCATTAACAATAATCATATAATGTGAGTTTTTATTACGAAATAATAAATAATTCCAAATAAATATATGGAAACCCAAGACCCTTCGGTCAAGGGCCATTCGGATTTTATTTTATAAATACCCCACATCCTCATTATAAGTATTCTAATTTTCAATCTTTCAAAATCTATTGAATTAACCATTAAAGTTTGCCTTTGTGGCCATTCTTCCAACATGGAAGGGGAATGTGGGGAGTTCGAATCCCTACATTCTCATGGGGGTTGGGGTGAGGATAATTTAGTTTCAAGTGTGAGTTTCAACTTCCATACGCCTACAAGGAAGGTAGGATAAAAGTATGAGAGTGAAAGTTAGAGTGGAAGTAAAGTATAACCAACCAAAAAAAATATTGAATTTCTATTTATGTTTTGCCATTCAATTTATAGAATATTGAAAAAAAGATAAAAGATACAAATTAAAATGAAATAGGCTAGAAATAGACTTAATTAAGGTTTAAGAAGAATAAATTAAGATTTGGGCTCTATTTGTTTTACGGAAAATGAAAAAATGATTTGGAAAATATATTTGGAAAATAAATTATTTTAAATTAATTACTCGTAATGATTTTAAATAATTAGTCAATAAATTTTTTTTTTCATTATTGACAATAATTTATGTGTAAACATTTTTGGGGATGATAAAAACATTTTTCGTTGATTCATTTTAGTAAGTGATATAATCGATCATTTTAAGGAAAATATTTTCAAATTATTCATTTTTTGTAAAACAAACACGCCATGGAAAACCATGTTGTATGGGTGTTGATTTATACTTCAAACAATGTTGACAATCACTTAGAAGAGGAAAAAAAACACGTTTTCCATTGACCAAATAGGATGGAGTTAATAGAGGAATTTATTAATTCCATCAATTTGATAAATTTTGGGATTTAATTGTACTCTGTTAGAGACTTGTATTAATCGTTGGGGGCTCCTAATTCACCACAGCACTAATCCATGTGATCAAGTCTCTACATCAATTAAAATCGCCTTAGAATAAATAAATCTGATTAAAAAAGCATATCTTGTCATATAAAGCACACTTCACAACACACACATGCTAGCAACTTACAGTTTGAGATAGCATTACAAAGTCCCATAATCATCTTTGAACTACTTAATCCGAGAGCCATAATCTTGTTTAACTATGATCTGTTCTAACCTTTCTTATCATCCGTTTTTACCTGGTAGGATTAGGGCTCGGATTAACTATAATATCCTAGGTTATCCCTTTTAGAACGGGAGCCATTATCACTGTAGCAAGCGGATATGGACATAATACAAATCAAATGCACGCCTTGTCTCCAACACCTCACAACTCTCAACTCTCTCTCCTCTCAAGCAAGAACCTCGAATTTTTCAAAAGCTTTCTTGATTATAATAAGTTTTGAGAGAGGAGAGAGGGGCGCTTGTGCTGCACAAAAGAAGCATCCATTAAGCATTTGCAGCTTTCGCTTTGTGCATGCCATTCCAATCCAAGGACTCCAAGACAAAAGGAAATTGGTGCGAGAGAAGAAGAGAAAGAATGTTGGTACCTTTTCTTTTGTCATTGCATTATTGTTCAATCAATGGCACTCTCCTCAACAAAAAGCAACACCTCCCTAGGATTATTCTCCCTCTCTCCCTCCTATTAAGCCTTGTCCTTTTCAACCCCTTCACGCTCCCCCCACCACTTCTCTCCTACTTCCTCTTTTCTCCAACAAGAGAGAGAAAATCTAAAACCCTTTTCTTTTTTTTTTTTGTTAGGGGAGAGTGGCCTTCTTAAGGGTATTTCCAAATATAATCGTTTTGATAAAAAAAAAAAAAACCAACAATATTCATTGGTGATTGAGTTTCGAAAGCACCTAAATTTTTTTTCTGGGGAGATCAATAATTAATATTTATTTTGGAAATCATATCGGACCGACCAATTAACCAAAGTATATGTCGAGTTTCTAATATGTTCTTCATTTGACCGATATTTTTTTTGTCCTTAACTCAATGAAACTAGATCTAGCAATCCGATTCGATTTTTGATACGACATCGGAAACACCGCGTTTGAACGACTTTTGAAAGTTGATCATATCAAACCAAACCCCACCAAGGAAAAAGGAAGGAAAAGGGAGGCTCCATCTCCAAAGCTTTATACGAGAAAGTGGTATTCATGGGGGACAGGAGGACAGAGCATCACCCAACCATTTGTTCTTCCAAACACACCCTTCCATGTGCTAGTCCCTTTCAATTCCTTTGGACTCTTCTCTTCACCCTCTTCCTCTTTAGCCTCCCACTTTTGCCTCTCCATCCACATTCAGTTCCACACTAACACAAGCCCCACTCATTAGATTGACCACTTGACCTTTTCTATTTGGCGCTTCCAACCTTGCAGCCGATTCTCATTCCCTCCTTTTTAAAAAGAATCACTAAAAGAATTCTCTTGGAGAACTAAATATTCATGTAATAATTCAAAAAAAAAACATAAATTTATTTCCATTGCCCACATGCTATATATATATTGGACGCATTAGAAGTACACACCTTACGTGAATCCATTCAATCCAAGAACCCCCAAGAACCCTCAAGAACCCACCTCATATAGGCAAACCATACATCAACCCCAGCTTTCAAGCAAAAGATGGGTATTGGAGAGAGCAATGACCCCATTGCAATCCAATCCTCTATTGCTCTTTTGCAAGAAAGATTCCGGCAATTGCAGAAGGTGAAGGAGATGAGAGAGGAAAGACAGACCTTGAAGTTGCTCACAGAACCTAATAGCAAGGTTTCGAGCCCCACAGCATCCCATTGTGAGCCATTAGGGTTTTTCTTCCACCATCCCGAAGTGATGGTGAATAATATATATCCTGCTTGTTCATCCCCTCCTCAGCTCTCTCTTTCCCTCTGGCCGAGCTCACGGAGCAATTACTCGCATCTTCGGTTTGTTGAGACGCCGGCGCTGCTCACGAGTCTGTGGCCTGTGGAGACCACCTCCTTGCGTGTTCCGTCTACAAAGTATAAGGAATATGATCACTTTGACGACGTCGACACGTCTCTTCATCTGTAAAATAGGAGCACGTTATATACTTTCTTTTAGGTTGATGCTTTATCGGATGAGCTTATTATATGTACTTACTCAGTACGAATGGAGTTGAGAGTTTTGCCTGGCTCAGAGCGTGATGCATTACATGGAAGAATTCCAAACTTTAAGTAGGAAAATATGTTCTTTTTGTAGCAATACTATGAACCCTTCGTTTGTGTTAGATCATCACATGAACATGAATCTTCTTTGTATCGAGTCATTTCAAGATTCTAGATATTGCATGAAAGGGTCATACTCATTTGGAGGAAGCTCGTGATATTACTATGTATTGTATGCAAGGAAGACTAAAAGGGGCATTTCAACATTTGTGCGATTTAGTGGTTTTCCATTCACATTCTCGAAACTTCTAACCAATATTTTTTCCTCATAACAATGATCAACAAACTTGTATAATCAACTTCAAGTTATGAACTAGATCCTATTCTCTTTAAATTCTCAGTAACAAGTTGTAAACTTCGATATAAATATTCAATGCAATTCATCCGAAAATGTATTAGAGCGGGATAAAAGGGCTGCCAACCAAAAGTTAAGTGGGCAAGTTTGGAATCTTAGCACAGTGAGTTTTTCAAATGAAAGATCATATCCGTGAAGCATGCATTGTTTCGTAGTAGGACAATTTCCTTACAGACGAGACATGAATCCTCTGAATTTATAAGTAGGCAGGGGTGTCCATTGAGTCGCTTGTTTTTAGGAGATTATCATGACATGTCGCCTATAAATCTGTGGCGTGTTTGTAATACACGACCTTTACAAGTGATGCGACATGTCCCCTTTGGATTGACGCTCCCGATGTCCAAAGATGGGCCAGCAAAACAAACCCCAAAAGATATCGTTTCAAATCAGTTCCCTTCCCAATGATTCAATCAACAAAATCCCTCGGTACGTTAAGGTACCTGTCTGGGGTGCTAAGTGCCATATTAGATAACTTGTACTTGCAGTCCTTTCAAGATCATTTGTCAAGTCCAAGATTTAATTATTTGATTTGTGTTTTTTAACTCCAATAAGGAAATGGAACTCGACAGCAATCGGCTGTGAAAGGTAGAAAGCTCAAAGTAGAAAACGCCCTTCTGTTTTTGGCTCGTTTTCATTTTATGGTCAACAAGAGGTGCTGACTTTTTATGCTAAATGAAAATGTGACAGTCCTATATTAACTACTATAAGATATTATTCGCTTTGATATGTTCCATATCGAATTTCATGCTTTTCTTATTTGACATACAGATAAGCATTTTTCTAAAAAGACATATCCCAATAGTATTCTCGTCTAAGCATGCTTGATATTGGAGTTTAAATGAGAAATGTTGTCATCACGTCAAAATGCACCTTGTATAAGTTCCGGTTTCCTATATATTGTTCCAAGAACACTTTCAATCTATTCAGCACATACTTTGGTTAGTTCATATCTCCTTTGCCATCTTAGAAGCTTGTTGAGAGCCATTCTTTATTCTAGTGCTCGGGCATCAGCTCTCCATATCATCTAGCATTATCATTACTGAAAATGTGAGTTTTAAACATACACCAAACTAAACAAAGTCAATAAATTTTTACACAAGAGGCTAATGACTTGATGAACCCTTCTTGCATACAAGAATTTTGGGCTAGAATTTGCGGCCTATATGTGGATCAAAGCTTAGGCCTACTAAATCGGACCCAGTTATCTTGTCTAGTCCAAATCATCTAAAGATGGGCCGTCTAAAGTCGTTAAATCGTCTATAAATTCAAGATGCAAGCTCATACCTCCTAAATACGACGTTTTTAATTAACTCACTCTTTAATTGATGAGAGTGATGGTTGATATCAGACAATGAACTCGACTAATTAACTTAATTTCTCAAATCAAGGTCAAGTTCTGACTCCATAAGTTATTCTTTACGTTCAAGCTCAATTTGATTGAACTCAATGACTTAAATCTAATTGAATTTCTACAGCTTCTCATTAACATAACATCATTTTGTTCTCTCTAAACATATGTTGGATAACAGTCGACTTTGGATGGGGCCACAACTCAAACTTTCCTTGCTTGACCACCTCGTGACTCTACACGCCACAAATAAGAAAGTTCCTAGGGGGTGAATTTCTCGGGACATCCGATATTGAAGTCATTCTGAGCTTTAGAGAAATAAAATTGACAGAGCAATGAATAATGTATATTTAATACCTCTTATCTCGTGTGGTTGATTATGGGCTATTTGTACTTTCTCCGATAGCCCAGCTCCTCAATTTTGACGATCGTGACGTCATCTTTCTATTTATACTTGTCTCGATTTGCAAGATGCTCAAAGATGTCGTTGTTAGAATCCAGAATATTAGGTCCGGATTCCTCCCTTCCCCCCTCTAGGATTCTCAATCACACTCTTTAGGAACCGAGTTTGCAATTTCATGGCTTTGAATAAGTCACGTCATGGGGCTTATCACTTACTTTTTATTGGGTTTTGTGCAAAGTTTGCCATATCATATCAACATTTGTGGAGCGAGATTAGGGAACCGAGCATGTCCCCTATGTCATTTTGATCTTCCCTCGTGGAAACGAATCCACATCAGTCTCTAGTTTAGTGTAAAGCTCTTTTGTCCCTTACAGATTGATTGGCGGATCAATTTGGAGATTATCTCAAGCAACAGTAAGGTCAAAAATGTGAGACATATAACGAAAGATGCCTTCGAATTCTTGTCGTGAGGACTAAGGAATGAATACTTGCTTGAACAGTTTTCTGCTTTTTCTAAAGGTTGAGGATATCTCTTCTTTTCCTTTTCTATGTCTTATATTGCTGAGACGCGAATACATGCTCAATTGAGTAGCCAAGGCAGCCAGAGACGCTCGGAACGAAATGCCGGTGCTTGGACTCATCTCGCTCTTCTCCTTCTTGGCTCGGCTCCAAAGAAATCGGTTCAGAACGCGACTCGAACAGGTAACAAAGTTAACAATTCACGACACCCGAATCGATGCATTTCAATTCGTTTTTGATGAATTCGATTACAAAACCCGAACCATCACCGGTTTAGTTGCTGTAGTTCAGATGGGGAAGAGTCTGTGGAGTGGTGCATAGCTGACGAGCAAGCCTCAAGCGAGGAGCTTCAAATGGCGCTGGACTGGGCGTGCGGGAAGGGAGGAGCGGACTGCGCAGAAATCCAGCCCCATCGGCCATGTTTCCTGCCCAACTTGGTCAAGGACCATGCTTCCTTCGCCTTCAACAGCTACTACCAAAAGTTCAAGCACAAAGGGGCCACTTGCTACTTCAATTCTGCTGCCATGATCACTGATCTCGACCCCAGTAAGCATAATGCCTTTATTTTATTTATATATTTTCTGCACTCATATTATTAATCATCCGCCGATAATATAATTATATTCTGATGTCTGGTGGCAGGTCATGGATCATGCAAATTTCCACATCTCCCGTGAATGAGCGTCCAGTAGTAGAACTTCAGCCGCAAGGATTCCAGAGTGGATTGGGTACTTGGACCTCTTTATGATTACATGCTTGTATTTTTCTGCTCTTTGTAACCTTTTTGGCTAGACAGACCGACCATGATGAAACGTTCATATGAGATGGTTTCCTTCTATACACGATTTCCTTTGTTTATAATTAGGCATGTTGTAGCAGACAGCTTCTCACTAACGATTAGTAAACACCAATTTCCCAGAAAGACTAAAGTGTATTCTGGGACTTTAGATTTTAGCTTTGACTTGTACTTTTATTTTTGCGCATTTGGTGTTTAAGATTGGATTTATTTTATTTTTATTTTATTTTAAGACCTCAAATTATGAAAATATTTGAGAAATTTTATGTAATTTCCTATAATTTTCGTTCATTTTGGTGCCAACGTCAATAGTCATGGGAACAAATTTATGACACCAACTGTTATCGTTTTTTTTTTTTTTTTTAATCTCTATTGCATGACTTTTTTTAAAGCATGTGAATATCAGATAAAAGTTTTTGATAACAAATTATTCAGTTTTTCGTGTCAATAATGTTTTGATATGTTCCGACTGTTTTTATAATAACTAAAAATCAAAATATGGATGCCGCCGAATCTACAAAAAGTTAAAAATAAAAATAAAATAATTTACGACCTTAAGTTGTGCTTGTAGACGTGGCACACCCTCAAGAGAAAGTAAAGATAATAACACGAGTGCTTGAGTTTTTATTTTTTTTAAAGAAGAAATCTTGCGGTTTATACACACTGACTTTTTAAATTATGAAACTCCTCAAACTCCAATAATAAATAATTATTGGTATGTCGACTAACAGACAATTACTTTGAATTATAGACGATGTTTTAAACTTTGGCGAGAAAACATAAAAGTACTTTTAGAAAACAATAAGCAAAGAAACAATTAATTTACAAGATTGGGAGGATCAATCCCTCATAAGTGGAATGAGTTGGTGGGTATTGTTTAGTGAAAAAATTATAATGAAGTTTTAAATCTATATTACTTATACCAATTCGGTTATAAATATTTTAATTTAGCTAGTTTAGTCTTAAATCTTTTGATGGTTTACCAATTTGTTCTAAACCTTTCAATTGTACCAATTTAGCTTTAAACATTTTGATGATTTGTCAATTTAGTTTTAAACATTTTTATGATTTGCCAATTTAGTCATTCCTATCAATTTTGATCGGAAATCATTAACAAGTCTCATCAACATCGATCATCCTATGTGGTACATAGCCGGCATTAATGTGGATAATATTTTTTTTTGAATTGTTTAATTATTCTGATTTTTTATTTTTTATTTTTCAGTTTTTATTTTTATTTTTTTGCTAACCTTGGCTAGAAAGTGACTAGTCATAGGTAAGGGCTTTGACGCCCTAGCCTCAACTAGGTGGCCTAGGGTTAGGAAAAAGAAAAGAAAAGAGAAGAAGAAGAATTAATAAAAAAATTTGCAAAATTTTAAAATTATTCACGTTAACATCGGCTGTGCCACATAGTATGGAAGGCCCTGATTGGATCATTATGTCAATGATTTCTAACTAAAATTGGCCAAATTGACTAAATATTTAATATTGAATCAGCAAATAAAAAAATGCTATACTAAATTGGCAAATCGTCAATAAATTTATGACTTATCAACCAAATATAGGGCTATCGGATTTGGAAGTTTTGGAATCTTATCTTAAGTTCAACATTTTTTCTATTTTATGCATTTTTGTATTACAAGAATATCTTCCAAAATGTACTATTGGGTATATAAATACCCACATAAGCTTAATGGAAACATACAACAAATTCCACTTCAACATGGTATTAAGAGCCATCTAGACTAACGCCCCTTTCAACCCTAGCTTTCTTCTTCTCAATTTTCCCCCCTACAAGGGTGGTTAATATGGCCCTGGAGAATCCAGCTGCCACCACCACCATAATTGCCCTTACAAACCCCTTTTCTACACTTCCTCCATTCGGATTTGCTTACCACTTCCTTTCTCCACATATCATAGCATCCAATTACTTGCTATAACAAGCACAAGTGATCCTATTTCTCAAGGGACAAAACTTCTATGGTTGTGTCTATGGAACCAAAACGTGTCCTTCTGATGCAACCCAAGCAACTCTTTGGTAATGACAAGACGCTTTCATCACGAGTCGTCTAATTGTGTCCCTCTTAGAATCGGTTTTACCTTTGATTATTGGTAAACCAACTAGTAAAGCCATCTAGGATGCTCTCAATGTCTCTTTTAGCTTAACTTCCGCTTCACGTAGGGGGTGATCGTTCCCCTATTTTTTTTTTCATTACCAACTAGTAAAGCCAAAATTAGGAATTAGGGATTGGACCTATCCAAGAGAACCCGGTTATTGTTTTTTTCATGTTTCCATTCGAAGATTGTATTGTCCAATGCATAACGGGGAATAAATTTAGAGCTTGAGACAGGTCCTATACTTCCATCAGGATGTCTTATTATCTAGTTACAAGCTCCTACTTCCTCGGAAAAGGAATGAACAAATAAAAAAAGGACTTCAACCTAGTCCAATTCCCCCTTAAAATCGGGAACTGACCACCCATACACCACTTCTATTTTCGGGAACTGGAAATCGGATTAACACTCTCGAAAATCGGACTTAACTGGCTTTTGGTCTGACCCGAACAATTCTTGGTTTAAGTGGTTCATTTTGCACACCCATAACTACACGCCTACTCTCCCTTCCTCTCAGTCTTCAACATTTACAACAAAAATATGACGAACTAGCATGCTAAATCCATTACTAATGAAATGGGCATTGTAGGCAAACCTCTTAAACTAGAGGATTTCAATGTCCACATCTTTCATGGTCAAGATATTGTTCCTACATTACTTGGTCGTTCTAAAATCAATCTCCTTTATAGATCTTCAAGGTCGTTTTCCCTACTCACGAGATTAATAAGGCTTTCCCAAAATTGTAGATTTTTGAGCCTTCCTCTCGGGCTAACCCTAGTACAACCAACTCTACTCAACGAAATGCCTCCACCCCTCCCTATTCCTCTTTCTCTAGTCATGTCAGTCTAGAGGTTGTGGGGTCACGATGGTTGCCTTGGTCGTGGTCGTGATGTTTGTGGTTTTCAACAAGATTAGTTATGGTGTTCTATCTATTAACTACAGATCACACTCCGATTACATGTTATTATCGCCTTTCAAGTATGGTATTAAATTAGCAAAAAAAATTAGACTAAACTGACATAAAAGATTTTTTTTATAATAATCTCAGCACTTAGCAGCAAGTCAAGCTGGAGATGGAAGTTAGGCCTGATCCATATTCACGTAGGGAAATCCCAAATGCCGATCGACGCAATGCTTGCGCAGTGCTCACATCTGCAATGCTTGAAGCATACTAGAAGAAAGTGCTCGACAGTAATGATTGATTACGCCTCTTCGCATTGAACTGTCTCCATTCCATTGCAGTCAATCGATCACCCTTCGACCGAAAGCAAAGAAAAATGTCGACACTTGACCCTCATCACCATCTCCAACCTCAGTCCTACACGTGACACGCTTCCCGAAGTCGTTTCTGATTCTAGGATTTAAACAGGTGGACCCAGTTCGGTCCCATCATGCGTAGGATCCTATTCATTTCCCTGCCCCTTTTGGCTTCGAATTCAATTCGTATCGATATTGATACCGAAAAACACGACACGACTGGGATTAATTGCTATGGACCCTTCAGACGTGGAGGATACGGTGCGAAAGCTCCATGCCTTCGTACACAACGCGACCATGACTTCAGATCCAGACACGGTTGGATCGGAGGAGGATCGATCATGGCTCACGTGGGTGCACGACCATGAAGCACACCTACTCCTCTTGGTCCCCCCACCAAAAACCCCACAAGAAAAGCAGGACAAAATCCGGATTTGATGGTTACTTTAATCACGGGTCTTGAGATGACGAGTTGGTGCGGTACGAGCTACCATCTCCACTTTCAAGGGTGTTCTTGATGCGTTGGCAAGTGCACTTGCGAGTTTCCTATTTGGTTAAATCGAACTGATGAAAATATATAGATTTTGGATTTCAAAATATGTATGATAAATTTCAGATTTAAAAAACGAGAAATCTATTTTGATGAGTAAATTATATATTTTAAATTTCTCCAATTAAAAAATTAGAATAAATTTTAATGTTTTTCTTGATTGAAAAATCTATAACTTGAAATTTGATACTTATAACTATAACTTGAAATGAGTTTTAATATTTTTTCTTGGTTTATGTCTTCGTGTAATCTTATGATATTCCATACTATTTTATGATGAGTGTATAATTTAGAAGCAGTAATCCAAATTTTCATTTTATGACTAAGACATTTACTTTATTAATATTTATATTTTTCATGTGTCTAAATATAAGTTATAATTAATGAATTGTAACAACAAGTGGTGGTCATTAAATATTTTAAATTATCACAATTGTTCAATTAGTAATTTAGGTGGAATTTGGATAGACCTTGTAACAAATTCTGGAACTTGTGACAAGATAGACTCCAAATTTTAGAGTATGCGGGGTGAGTTTCTAGTTTCAAAAAATAAGGAACATATTTCAACGGGTTCTAGGTAGAACCTATACGGAATTTGGAATAGCTCGTCCCTACTCATGATTGCAAGTTATTAATAATATAGGCATCTGATTAAGTTAAGAAAAAAAGGTCTTATCATGTCAGAGTTTTCTCCCTGGATGGATTTTAAAATAGTGCGCTCATTTTGGTTTTTCTTTAAGCTAGAAGAAACTATCTTGTATAACGTTCATATCACGCATCACAATATAATATTTATTGATATTTTAATCTAAAAAACAAAGTTGTTTATCAAACGGTAGTTGTTTTACATGGATAATGTGAACATGAAATAAATAATTTCTAGCAAAAGAGAGAAAAAGGGGTGCCAGCATGCAATGCTTTATTGAATGTGGAGTTAAGGCATCCCTCACCTCTTATCTCTCACTCTTGTTCTCGGGACACCAAACCATTTACTGTTTGCCTCTTCCTAGGAAAAGAGAAAGGGGTCGCCCCTTCACCCTCTCAGCTTCATCTCAAGCCTGCAAATTACATTGGTCATTCCCGCTAATGCAAATCCAATGGTTTTGGATATCTTTCTTCGGAGGCCAAGGAAAGAAATATCAGGGATTTTCTGTCCGCGCTCTCATTAAAACATGAAGACCTTATTGGGGTCACATGCGTAGATTAAGGACACAAATCGTTGTGGGTTCCAGAATATAAATGTGCTTGATCAAAGAAGACATGCTAATGGAATATATCGAGTTAGATGCTAAAGGACTAAAGATGATTTTCATAAAGAGTCGTTGGGTCACAAGATTGATGCAACTCCTTAAACCCAGATGTTTTAGCTATCTTAGGCATAAAAATTACGATTGAATTGACCCAAATTACATTGCCATATTGATGATGGATTCATCTCCGAATTCCCCTCAGTTAATGCCCCTCTCGCTCTCAGCGCGCAAGTCATGCTACTGCAGAAACCCTTTTCCACCACGTGGCGACGTCTCCTGTCTCTTCTTCCACCGAGCACTTTGGGAATCCCAAAAAGCGGAAGAGCTTCGCGGAAGGATATTTAATGCCAAACATCTTCGTAGTGAGCCTGCGCTTTTACGTGCTGCTGTCTAGTGTCTATAAGTAGCTCTCACTCTTTCACGGTGGTTGGTCGCTGTCCGTACGTTTCACGGTGAGTGACTGAGTGGTTTTCAGGAGAGCTTGGCTTCTTGTTCTTCTTGTTTTCTTGTTCTTCACTTTTCGGAGGCCGAAAGCACGCAAGAAATGAGCTATTTGGGGGTTGGGGTGAGTCCTGGGAATGTCCCGGTGTACCACGAGACGAGCCTAAAGGTGGTCGATCGGAGGGTGAGGCTTGCTGAGCTGGTTCTGAGGTTTGTGATCTGTGGCCTAGGCGTGCTCACGGCTGTTCTCGTCGGCACCGACACTCAGGTCAGGGAGATCTTTACCATCCAGAAAAAGGCCAAGTTCACTGACATGAAGGCTCTTGTGTAAGACCAGACTCCAAGACCCATCATCATCATCATCTTCATCATCTGTTTCTTTCTTGGGCTCATTCTTGCTCTTGCTCCTTTTGATGAACAGAATTCTTGATTTTCAATTTTGGTGAAGAAAGATGTGATCTTGCTCTTGCCCATTCTGGGTTTTTTCTTATTCTTTTGAACAGTTTCTTGGTGATAGTAAATGGGATTGCCGCTTCGTACTCGCTGATCCAAGCCCTGAGGTGTGTGGTGAGCATGGTCAGAGGGAGCGTGCTCTTCAGCAAGCCCTTAGCTTGGGCCATCTTCTCTGGTGACCAGGTACGGATGGGGGAAAAAAACTAGTTAAAACTTCATTTAAAAGTGGAATTTCTTTCAATGGTGTTGAGAATTCTAGTACTTTGTCCTAAATCTTGGTATTGCTATTTTGTCTGTGCGTGTCATTAAATGTGGATGGGGCTGGTTTGGTGAGGCCTTGCATCATCAAGTGAGCGAGTTAATGATTCATTCAAGAGGGCTTCGTTTGCATGTTTGCCGTGTGGCTCAAGATGCCCCAGAAACAATCTCAGGAACCGCCACATGGATGTGCTATAATTTTTAGGCGAATCTCCCATTTTAGAACGATGGAGGTCAATGCAATAATCCATCAGCATGTCCGTACTAGTAAGAGCTTAAGGAGTTCATTGCTCTGTGCAGGTGATGGCTTATGTGACCTTGGCTGCAGTGGCGGCCTCCGCTCAGTCGGCGGTGATCGCCAAGCTGGGACAGCCGGAGCTCCAGTGGATGAAGATTTGCGGGATGTACGAGAAGTTCTGCAACCAGGTCGGGGAGGGCATCGTGAGCGCGCTGCTCGTGAGCATCGGCATGGTGGCGCTGTCCGTGATCTCGGCTTTCGGCCTGTTCCGCTTGTACACTGGAAGCAACAAGGGGAAGAGCAATTCAGGGTGGTGAAATCGTTGTTGTTCTTCTTCTTCGTCTTTTCCTAGTGATGCCTCACCTACTCAAGTCGGTCCATTTGATGATGTGTAACTTGGCGGGCGATGTTGATGATGGCGATGATAATTTTAGACTGTCTTTCTGTGTCGTGTATGTGACAGGGCATAAGCTATGCAGGGTCTTTAGTTTGATGTGGAGAGGACAAGCATTGCTATTTGCTCGTCTTTGGGATTTATCGGTCAAGTTAGATCAATAAGACGGATAGTAGAGAACGAGATCAATTATCAAAACCAAAAGATCCGAATTAGCCTACAAATCCGTTTTGGATCGCATCAAATCGAGTCATCGAAAGAATTTGCTTAAAGAGACCAATGAAGCGATTTGACAAACGCGTTTTTTGTTAAGTGGTATCTTTATCTTTTTCCAATTAAGCTGTCGGATATTCTCGGATTCAAAAGAGCTATTATCATTTCTAGTGTGTTATCTTTGGAATAATTGTCAAAAAAGTCTTAAATTTGTTGTACATTACTCATGAATCTTTCAATTGTGCCAATTTAATATTAAATTTTTTGATAACTTGTTAATTTAGTTATAAATCTTTCAATTACACTAATTTGGCCCTCAATTAATGCAGTTTCATCTATTTAAGCTTTTAGTTTAGGAATTTTGGGATAATTTTTTCAACTATCTTTATATCACAAAATCGTTACGAGAGAGATCACCTGACCCAAATAGGTAATTCATCATCTTGATTACACTAATGACAATTGGGAAAAATCCAGAATATATGACCACCTTAAATTTCAAATGCTCATATAAAGTCTAACAATCATGACAATTGGAAAAAAAAAAATGGATGCCATTGAAGAGTGAAGATAGGTACTGGCGATTCCTATCTATTAGTGCTTGAGTTCCCGGAAGTGACACCTTAATTACGTTTTCCAACGGAGGAAAAGTGGTTTAGCAAAATGGGTATTGGATCTCTGGTAGACTACTACCCAAAAACCCAACATAATGGCACTTGAGGCCAGACCATTGGGTGGGCTTCACTGTGCTGACAAAGCTCCTTATCTATCTTGAAGATGACAAAATATTACGTCCAAACGAATATTTTGTAATTCAGTGTTTCTCACGCACACGAGTTCATACCTAGAAAATGCTAAGAATAAGAATTCCGCGATTGCTGAGAGCTTCCTTACTAAGTGGAAAGTGATAAGGGTGGGATGACGTTTGAATTTTGGTGAACAAGCAAGGGACGTGGGTTCTCTGAAATGCTCGGACAGACAGAGTAGAAGGAGAACAAGTCGGACAGCATTAATATAACAATATGCTTGGAAGGACTTAAGTATCAAAGTGAACATATTGGGATATGGTCAAATCATTGGGTTTGGATGGACTGCATTATAGAGGAGGTTCACTCTGCATATGGAGTGGGCAATATACTCCACGTACGTGGAACCGAAGACCCAGCTCTAAATTGATTAGATTCGACGGAAAATTGGTGTTTAAAAGCCAATTTCTTGCCTTTGATTTTTACAGAGAAATGCTTTGGAGAAGCCAGAAGGGGTATGTCATTTTTTGGCTAAGTGAATGAAGTGCTAGGCAAGTTGGCAAATGTAGTTTAGTGTATTTCATGTGAGGTTCATTAATTAGCTTTAGATGAACATTCTAAGCTAAGAACAAACCTTACAATGGCTACTTCGACTGACATGAAGTCCCAACATTATGAGGAAGCTTGGACCATTACATATATGTGTCAAAGTGAGAGATGAAGGTGGTCTATGGAATCAAAGCACTCTCAAACTTGTTCATACCTTTTGTGCTTATTCTTTTGAGAAAAGACGTGAACTTTGATTGTAATCTTTGTGATTGTATTCTCTGAGATAGTGTTGATGTGATCATGGAAAAAGAGTATTTTGGGCATAGAGCAAAGAATGTGTACTTCTAGGGCGATCACAATTTGTTGTGGAGAGGCAACTTCCTTTTTATGTTGTCAAAGGTTGGTGGGTTCCAACCTTACTATTAGGTAGTTAGAGGTGACCTTCACCAACCCTTTCCAGTGATGGGTGGCGGTGACCATTGGTGAGCACTCCTTCCTCCTTTTTAATACTTCTTTTTTAAAAATATTATCCTTTTAAAAATATAGAAAAATTTTACTATGTCAGCATTTTTCATTTGTCAAGTTGAATGGAGTTAGAGTAAAGATTTTATTGCATCAATATGATAAATTTTAGGACCTGTTACTCTTTTTAAAAAAATTTAGAATTTCCGGTACCCTTATCTTAAAAGAAAAAAAAATCTCATGATCGGACCGGGGAGGGCCCAATTGGACCTATATGCACGAACGGGCCCAGCCGGGCCCAATCCGCCGGAGGCCCACGTCCCGCTACAGACAAGGGGCGGAGGTAAAGGGCGCGAGATCCGCGGAGCGACGGGTGGCGCGTGGCCAACACGTGTCGCCCATCCCTCCCCCTCACGTGAACATATATTTGACTCGTCTAAATCAAACGTTAATCACGTATGAGAAAATACCTCCTGATTTCGTTCGCCTTTTCCGACCACTACTTTATTCTTATTAAATTAAATTAAATTAAATATAAGTCAGACCGCCTCAAAAATCAATAAAATTATCAGCCGCTAATAAATCTACACCCAAAAAAATAAATACCGAAATTAAAAAAATAGACCGAAAAAATTCCCACGATTTCGCCACCTGCGCGCGGTCGATCTCCTTAGCTTCCTTTCTAATCGAAACGCCACCGCCATACCCGCCGCTCCTCTGCTGCTCCTCCGCCGCCGCCGCCGCCCGCAGCGAAACCCTAGTTCCTCGCCGGAGGGAGAAGAGCGCCGCATTCGATTCCTCGGTATCCCCGCCGAGGTAGCCGGCCGTCGCGCGCCGGTCGAGAGAGGAGGAGGAGGAGGAGGCCGAGAGGATGTCGGAGAGGTTCTCGGCGACGCTCCGGATTGGGGACCTCAACGACTTCATTGCGCCGTCGCAGGCCTGCATCGTCTCCGTCAAGGGCCTCAAGCCGGCGTCCTCGGCGAAGAGCGATAAGCCGGAGGTGAGAATTCTGTGGCCCCGCGGTTTGGTTTGGTTTTGGTTCGGTGTTTGTTCGACTGCGTGGCTCGAATTCGAGCGGGTCGGGGCTCGATTCGGAGTCCGTTTCGGCGGCTGCGCTTGTTGGGGAATGGTTCGGAGCTGGCGATTGGATCGGGTGCTTTTGGTTTTTCGATTGTGTTTGCCAGCTGATTTGAGCTAATGTGATTGATTGAATTTGTTCCTACTTGTTTCGGTGAAGGTGGCGATCGCCAGCCGAGCTGTGAAGACAGAGCCGGTCAAAATCTCGCTCAAGGACTGCTTGGCATGCAGGTTGATTTTTTCCTCTTTTTTATTGTTAGGTGCTGCCTTTTGTGAAGAGTTTGGTTGGTGTTGTTATCAGAAAGAGAGAACGGGTAGAGCTCTTGTTTGTCTCGTATTGATTCCGTCGAACTTGCCAAATTGTGCAGTGGGTGCATTACATCAGCAGAGACGGTTATGCTTGAGAAGCAAAGCTTGGACGAGTTCCTCGCTAACATCGATAAGGGGAAGGCCGTCGTGATCTCCATCTCTCCACAATCGAGAGCTTCTCTTGCCGCTCATTTTGGCTTATCTCCTCTTCAGGTGATTCTGAGATATGCATAAGTACATCCCTGTTTCATGATCCAATAGAAGTGCTTTTACTGGGTTTTCGATGAATAGTGTCTCCACTTTGACCATGAAGCAGGGAAATGGTTTGCTCTTTCCATTGTCTGCTTATCTATGTATCTTTCTGTTCCAGTTTCAAGATAATTCCCAGTTTTTTCTTCGAAAATGTTGTCATGAATCATCATTGTTCATAAATCTATGGCTAGTTATACTGGTGTGTAACATTCTACCATTCATATGCTGAGTTTCTTCCCCCTGCTTTTCAGGTTTTAAGGAAGCTCGTGACGTTTTTTAAGTCTATGGGAGTAAAGGCTGTGTTTGATACAAGTTGCAGTAGAGATATATCCCTCATCGAGTCTTGTAATGAGTTCATGACGCGGTACAAACAAAAAAAATCGAAGGGAGATAATCCTCTGCCCATGCTTGCTTCAGCATGCCCAGGTATGTGCTCCAATTGATTCTGTGAAAATACATGTATATGAACATTAGTGCAGGACATCAGTCTATCTGCATGCCCTCAAAAACTGGGAGTGAATGGAGAGGAGTGATGGTTCGGGGAATTCTAAAGAAATGGAAAAATGCTCTAAACAGACTGTTGGTCTCTTTCCATTGATGTAATGTCTTTCTATCTGCGCAGGTTGGATCTGCTATGCTGAAAAAACGCTAGGGTCCTATATTTTGCCTTACATCTCATCTGTGAAAAGCCCTCAGCAAACTATGGGAGCTGCTCTTAAGCATCATGTATGCCAAATAATGGGCCTCAGGTAGACAATCCAGCAAGAGTTTTTCTTTTTCCCTTCTTTGTCCTTCTTTTCAATATTTTAAAAGTTAGTTCGAACAGTTTATCAAGGCAAGCATCTTTAGTTTGGTTCTATAGGGAATACATGTTAGCCTGGTCAAGCTTTAGTTGCGCCCTGCCACCTGTCCCCCCAGTCCCCCCAACCCCAACGAAGCAAAAACATGGTTTGCTTTTGTACGAAACGTACATTGCAAGGATGTTGCAAGAATCATTTTTGTTGATAGGGAGGTGGACCTGTTTATCTTTCATGGTGCTGGTCCTAATTTGAGTAGATAGGATGATGGTAAAGTCATGTAGACTGGTTGGTCCTTTACACGGCCAATTATGGACTTAGTCGGCTAGTTTGTCAGCATGTACAACCCATCTTCATGGCGAGAAGAGAATATGAGGATTCCACATGACATTCTCATCAAAGCTAAAGCTTTTCTTATGTCCTCTAAATTTTTCAAACTAACTCCTGTGATTGTGCTTTTCCTGTGTGTTCTGTACAGGGTGGATGAAATCTATCATGTAAGCATCATGCCCTGTTATGATAAGAAGCTGGAGGCCGTTCGGGATGACTTTGTTTTCCAGTTGGACTCTCCTAATGAAGCACAACCGGATGTAGTTCAGCTAGCTGAAGTTGATTCGGTTTTGACATCTGGAGAAGTTTTAGATTTAATAAAGCTGAAAGCCGTGGATTTCAAATCTTTAGAGGAGTCGCCTCTAGACAAAATGTAAGGACACACTGAACTGTCTATCCATTTCAGCCTCCATTAACAAAGCCATTATTACATCCAATCTTTTTGTGCAGGATGACAAATGTCGATGAAGACGGACATCTTTATGGTGTCCTGGGAAGCTCTGGAGGATACGCAGAAACCATCTTCCGATATGCAGCTAAAGAACTATTTGGAAGAGACATTGAGGGTCCCCTGGATTTTAAGATCATAAGGAATTCAGATTTTCAGGAAGTGAGTTTGGAAGTAAGTGCATTTTATCTCCTCTAGTATCATGAGGAAATTAATGGATTTGTAGAAGTTTTGTTCTGACTCCAATATGAGACTTCTGTAAATACTGGAATAAGATCTGTTGGTAAGGTTTGATGCCCACTGGTCAAGCACTGATAATGTTCAGTGCATTTACTAAGCTTCTTCTGGCTTTTCAATGGTCCGTCTTGGTATTGCAGCTTATGCTTTTCAATGTATCTTTGATATCTTCTTACAAAATATAAAGGTAGAATATGTTGCGAGTCTTTGAGTCATGTTTTGTGTTTTCTGGTAATGATTGTTTCTGGATTTGCACTGCCTCCCCAAGTAGGACTTCCAAATTACTGGTGTGTAGTTCCACCTGTAAAGATGCTGTAGTATTTGCACTTTCTGAATCTTTCTTATGTCATTGCATTTGGTGCAAGCAGGTGGATGGCAAAACAGTGTTGAAATTTGCATTATGTTATGGTTTCCGGAACCTGCAGAATATCGTGAGGAAAGTTAAAATTAACAAGTGCGATTATGATTTTGTGGAGGTGATGGCATGCCCTTCAGGTACGACATTTTACATAGGTTATGCCATTCATTCATTTATGATGCACTGTCTGGTTGGACAATAGTGGAACAATGATTTTGGGATTGGGTTAAGGCATAATTTTTTTTAAAACTATAATTAAGTATTATATCTAGCCGATTTTTTTTTTTTTTTTTTGAATTTTAAGAAGTTCTTGGATTTTTAGTAATTTTTTACTAAAATTATGAAGCGGGTGTTCTATTGTTGTTGGACAAGCTGCTTTCTGTTGATATGTGTAGAAGCTCATTTTTTGTTGTATACTAAGGTGGATGCTTGTTCTGAGCGTGTAAGGAATATTTTTATTGATAGGTTGCTTAAATGGTGGAGGTCAAATTAAGCCAGAACCAGGACAATCTGCGAAGGACTTGATTCAGAGATTGGAAACTGTTTACATGGATCAGGTACGTTGTTGGTCACATAATTTTTTTTTTCATCAACAAGGATTGATTTATCTCAATATGTATTATGATTAAATTGGTCTATGGCGGACGGCAAGATGACAAATAAGAAACAGTAACCCTTCGGCACCACTTTTCTACATTTGAACATTTCTTCCAAGTATGGAGCCCATCCCACATTACTAACGCTTTGCTTGGGGGATAGAGAGAGAAGAAATCCTGGGTTGGGGAGAGAAAAATTTACAATTTCCCTCCAATCCTTAAAAATAGAAAAAAAGAAAATCCAAAAGTTTCTCAAAATTTTTGTACCCCTCTCTCATTTTCTTCCCCTCTCTAGAAGAGTAAGGCTCTTTCCTACTCTTCAGAATATTTCTATAAGGTTTTGAGCATGAGGCTATAGAAATGTTGGTCTCTTATCTTGTAATTTTGGGTTGATACTTGTAGCTTTCTAGAAGACTTTGCATCCCCATTGGGTTTTCTTGGTGAAATCCTATTTGGAGCTCTAGTATTAATTAATGCTTGTATAGAAAGTAGAGATTCGGCTTGTTTTTATTTTGTGATGTGTATTCCCATTTGCTCTAACAGCATCTAGAAATGCTAGTCTCCCTTCTAGGAACGCTGTTTAAGAAAAGAGTTGATACCACAAAAAACTCACATTAGTACCCATGTGACAAATTTACGGTAAACTAGTATTTTGGCTTACAAAAACCCTAAATCAGTATACATGTGACAAATTGACCCTTTGTTTACAAATTGGTATATTTGTGATAGACAAAGGGGGAAAAAACTGGTACACTTGTTAATTGCCATATGTCATCCAACTCAACAATTTGATAGTCAAATTTAATGGAAATTAATGAGGGCAAATTTGTTACCAATTTACCAGTTTGGGGGTAAATTTGTATATGTTTTTCAGTTTGGGGTTTTTTGTGATATTAATCCTTTAGAACATATCGTCTCTAACAGCGGTTTGCAAGTGTCTGTGTATGGATTTATCAAAGTAGCATCTTTTCCTTTTCACTCTTGGATCTGAGTATGACCTGTTCCTATCTTGTACCTGTTTGTCAATTTTGCACAGGTTTCTGTTACCGATCCTTTCGGGAACCCCTTGGTCAGAAAGCTATATGATGAATGGCTTGAGCAGCCTGGTTCAAAGAAAGCAAAGAAGTATATGCATACAGAGTACCATCCAGTGGTAAAAAGCATTTCTTCAGAGTTACATAACTGGTGAGACATATAACTTAGAGACAAGGGCTGGCAGCTCTCCTCGGTCTATGGCCCGTATCCCTCCTATATACTCTTCTTGTACCTTACAGCTCGTGACACGATAACTTAAGCCATGAGATCAGCAGCCATTCGTTGGAATATACCTCCACGGATATCTGGTTTTGAGCAAAGAATTAGGGTTTGTATATTGTGTATATACGCTTTTGGTTCAGAAGAATTTTATTTACTTCAAGATCGTCAACTATCATAGAGAGGAAAGGCGGGAGTCAGTAGTCCATTATTTTCTTTGTTCTTTTTCTTCTTTTCCCTCTTTTCCTCAAAATTTTCCTCTTGCCTCTGTACAAGGCTGTCGTCATGTTTGTTTCCTTTTGAAGGAACAAAGTTGTCATTTTATGTGTACATTATGGCGATAAATAAAGTAAAGATGCAGAGTAGTTGATTTACTTTCCTGTGATAATATCTATCACTGTTTCACTTGATCGACCTGCTGTACGAGCTGTATCGAAGTTGGGAATGTAATGTCTCATTACTGTCTTAAGGAGATCTGGGATAGCCAATGGGAATGTAATGTCTGATGATTGTCTTGAGTAGATGTGAGATACCCAAGAGTATCGTTGTTTAAGCACTGATTTGAGGATTTTAGGGAAATTTCAAAAGAAGGGCTTAAAGTAGAGCTGTTATTTTGAAGTAGGGTTTAAAGTTATTTTTATTTTATTTAGTTTCAAATAAATACCTAGGGCTTCAAGTAAAAAAATGCATTTTTGGAAGAGAAATTAAAATGGATATTATTTCAAATAAGGACATGAGTAGTTAATTTAATTTAGTTTTAGATAAGGACTTGAGCTCATTTGGTCGTCTAATATTCGTGGCTGGCATGCGCATGTGACAAATGGGCTTATTTGGGAGCCAAGAACGCTGGATATGATCAAAATGAAGAAATATGTGTTAGTGATATTGAGGGAAAAGTTGCCCCTAAAAAAATTCTCGAAGAACTCTAGCTTAAATTTGGGGCTTCTTCAAATTGGGTCAAAGCTAAAAATTTTGGGACAAAATTGCTTGGATATTGCTGCCGGAACAAGGACGTGAGTTGCACGTGAAAGCTAACCATCGAAGATTTGGTTAGCCATTAAGCTCGTGCACTTTTTCAAGACAAGGTCAATTCTAGGTATCATTTCAAGAAACACGTCCCCACCTTAGCTCTCATTTGAAATTATATTAGTTACTTCAAACTCTTATTCAAAACAATGTCAATTCTAGATCTTTTTTTGAAAAAAATAGTCCTTTTTTTAGCCCTTATTTGAATTAAACTTGTCATTTCAGACCTTTATAGAAGACAAGGTCCACTCTAGACCATTTTTTTAAGAAAATGATCACATTTCATACCTTTATTTAAAACATTCTCAAGACTTTAATTTGGGGCACAATGAATGTGAGGTCGAAAATGCGGATGTTTCTACAAAATTCTTAGGAGCTTAACTAGCCGATTTCATGTACTTTTAGAGAATCCACTCTATAGTTTGTGAACGTGGAGCATCCTTTGTCTTGATCATTCCATAGATACTTGAAGATCATTTGATGAGGTAAAATTTACTCTTGGTCATGGGACGATTGACTGCAGTAATTTCTTACAAGTTACTTCACAAAATATTTTTATTTTGACCGTGCGAATATATATGTATATTCAATTAAACGTTACAAACATACGGATACGCAATAAAATTTTATGATAATATTGTGAACTTCTTGAGATTCTCACTTTCCTCCTAAAGTAGAAATAATAATCATTCTGAGAGAAATACTTTCTGTCCAGCACTGTCCTTGCGCAATCCCTTTAAGAAGTACATTCAACATGTACGGATTTCTTGCCATAAAGATACTGTCTTAAAATGGCCACCTCTGGTTCAAAAAAAGAAAAAAAAATGGCCACCTCGGTGGTTGAAACCAAAATCGCTTTTTTCTTTTTCTTTGAAAAATATGGAAACTCAATATCATATTTGGGAAGTTGTGATTAAGGAAATTAACAATGAACAATGCCTTATTTAATCGATTTCATACCAATTTTGGTCAACTCTTGTTACCTACAATGATAAAGTAGGTCTGCTCACCGCGAACGAATTTAATTGGATATGAACAATTTCCATCGTCCTATAATGCTCTTGCCATGTAAGCGATACCGATACAGATACAGATTTTGGGAAAATAACTTCAGTGAATTAAAGGAGCTCCTTAAAAATGGAAAAGAGCATCTATATTGGATTCACTGCGAGGAAAACAAAAAACATATTTTGGGAATCCACCAAAATCTCTGGCTTAAGACAAGCTGCCAAAAATACAGTCTTCTCTCCCCCCATTAAAATTCCACTTGCCCCAAGTGTAAAACCATTATTCAACGGAAAAGCTCTCCTCCCACCTCCCCCCTCTCTCTTTGCGTTCCCACCCGTTTCTTGATCATCTTGATCTGCTCCGAGCCTCGAAAATGGTGCGTTTTCTTCCCTCTTCTCTCTTCCTCGTGGGATTTCGCGAGTTGGGTTCGTTTCTCTTTTGGTAATTCTTCGTGCCCGCGCTTTCTTGCGGCTCCGGGAGAGGAGAAACGGGCCGGATTCCGTGTTCTTGTTCTTGTAAAGTTTCGGTTTTTTTTTGGGGGGGTTGTCTTGATGAAGGATTGTCGTGCTCTTCCGTTGCTTCTCTGGCGTCGTGTTTGAAAGCTTTTGCATGTTCATGGGCAGAGGATTTCGGCCTGTCGTCTGTTCCTTGACAGCCGGAGGCAATTCGTGCGGCTTGTTTGGGGGTTGTCCGAAAGCTCTGTTGAAGTTTTTAGGGCTGTGGTTTCGTTCTGCTTTTAAAGTTTGTTCCTTTCCGACGATGTTCATAGAATCTGACGATCTGTGCCTTTCCCTTTTCTTCTTTTTCTTGTCTCAAGAGAGAAAAGGCAGCAAGTTTTTATCTTTTTTGGCAGATTAGTGAGGCCATAAATTTGTGTTTTTTTTTTCTTGGAATTTGCATGAAGTCTTTGTCTGGATAATCTCAGCAATTTACAGTGAAGTGCCATGACTTTTTTTTCGATCCTTGTTGTTTTGGGTTTTGACAGACGACATCAAAGCGCTTTGCCGAAAGGAAGGTTGCCAAGTTTCAGAAGAACATCACAAGGAGGGGATCGGTCCCCGAAACCTCAACCAAGAAAGGAAATGATCTCCCAGTCGGGCGAATTGTCCTCGGCTTCTTTGTCTTCGTGGTTGTTGGATCATGTATGATATGTTTCTTCTTGTCTAGTTCACATACTCATTCTTTGCATGAGGAGCTTTACATCGTGTTTTGTTTGCTCGAATGGTTTGGTGAGACTAGTATAGCTGTTTTAGGAAGGATAAATAAGATTTCAAGGAACTTATGACTTGATAGGTTGGTGTATCTCTGTTAATGGTACTTGATATAGAGAGGCTTTGAAATAGAGAAGCTGCTAGTCATCTCAGCAGGCGTGGGTAAAATGTCTCCCCTTTTTGCATTTTACAAGAGATGCAACAGAGGTAACGTAATCTCAAATCTTATGTTGCATATCTAATGACACAAACTAAAGTATGAGGAAATATCTCAATTTGTATTGTGGGTGTCAAATGTGGTGGTGTCTTAGAATGTTCCTGGGCAATTGAGCATTTTATTTGGACTTATGGGTCGATGGGATCTTTAACCACTACTGAGTCATACAAGTACACATCTGTTTATCCCAGTTTCTTCTGTATACGTAGAATTTTCTGGTTGCATACTATGTCCTTGAGACTGTTTTATTGTAAAAAATCTTGCCTTTCTTCTTTCTTTGCCATATTAGCAGCATGTGCAGAATGTCCTGCTGGCACATCCGTTGTATAGTCTTGTAATATAAGATGCCAAATACGCGTATTCTGGATGGTTTCCTTTTAACATTCATTGCTGTTTGCAATTCTCTTTCAATTATAAGAGCTGATCAACATATATGAAAGTGCTTAGTTTCCAGCTGTTTGTAGTGATCATCTATATGTAGCTGATGTAGAATGCTTATTGTTATACTCAGATTTAGAGGCCTGAAGTCTCTATAGAGCCATAAGTAAACGAAACTTAGTAGTTTTGGGTACTTTTGAATTCTATAGTTGATGCTAATCACTTCGTCTTTCTCTTACCAAGGGGACTTGATTTCCATTTTCAGAAGAGTGTTTGACATGCCTTTCTATCTACTGGTTTGCAGCTCTGTTTCAGATAATCAGGACAGCTACAAGTAAGGGAATGGCTTAAGGGCTAGCATTAGTAGCAGAAAACTGGAGACAACAGTATGTGATTGAGTTATTGTATTTTCTTAATATATTGCGAGGAAAAGATGATGGTTTCTAGGCTGAAACCATTTCATGACAATGTGTAATGTCTAGCTATATAAAAATGGATCTCGTGCCTTTGTTGTGAAAATTTGGCTCCTTGTGTTGATCTGACAGCATCCATGGAAAAATGGTCTTGTCACGTCCCACGGTGAATGATTAAAGGAGTGAATGCAAAGAACTGGCTAGGTGCCCTCAAATGCAGAGGAGCCCACTATAGGGAGCATGATTACTTCCAAATGACTGACCGATGTCTCCGCATCATGTGCACCGTAGTTTGCCCGCACTTCGCGCTTCAATTCATTGCCCTAAAAATGTCGTATTCCGATGTATTTTAATGTACCTCCTAGTCAAAATGATCGATCCTTTTATGGAAGGGGCCACTAAATTGACAAGATGATAATACATGCTGAGCTGATATCCTGCCAATATGCTTCGTCCCTTTGCTAGAAAGGGAAGAACAAGGTATGGTACAAGAGATTGGCACAATTATGTCCGTCTTGTAAGAAGGGATTGAAAAGCAACATTGGGAAAATCATTGAGCAGAAACCTATGGCCGAAATCTAAGTACATCTCCGAAGTACTGCTGGTGCATGGGTTTTCTGTATGTGCATTTACTTCCATCTTATCTGCGACCTGTGTGGGCCATCCGGTTGCTGGTACAAGGTTTCTGGCAGCCATCAGAACTTCTGGACAACTTCCTGGGACAAAGGTTGAAACCAGCTCCATAGAAAGTCTCCATATTACCATCAGAGAAGCCAAGGTATCTTGAAGAATTATAATCTGGTTCCTCTTCAAATTCCTGCAAAATTATGGTGATTCCTGAATGAAATCAGGAGATATTTCTCGGCATTCCCAGTCAAAAGATGCTTAACAATGTGGTTTGACATTATATTACGAGCTTAGAATTTTCACCTTCGATCTTGTCTTGCCATCATTGGGAGTTAAACAAGGATTCATGTCCTTGAGGAACAGGTCATCTGGACTACCAGGGGCTGTTCCTTCACTCGAGCTAAACTCCTGAATGAACAAATTTTTAATTACTATTATTGACGAAAATATAGCAAATGCAGAAGCTAGGAGAAATAAATACAGAAACAGGCCAAAGCTAAGATAAAAAAAAAACCCGCATCCTATGAAATTTACCAAAGAATTAGCTGCTTCTTCATGGTTATATATAGGTGTCCTTGGAGAGCCGCCTATCTGGTGTTGAAAACGTGCCTTGGCAGAAAATTTATCCGCCTTCACCTGCTCAAGCAAAAAGCAATTTTCCATCAATGTCAATGTATGCTTGACCGCGTACAGCACTTTAATGTACAAGAAAGCACATGAATTTCCATGTGAAGTGTCCGGCAGAAACATATTCTAGACTATAGATGACAGAAACTCGTGTTCATGGCAAAATGGAATGAGAATACAGATATACACGACATATTCTTCCCTTAAAAGGGTGGTCAGATTATACCCACATTAGAAATTGAAGATAACCTTTTACTTCATGAACAAGAATTATCTTCATGCAAATGATTAACTGCGGAAGAAATTGTTCCAAGAACAACTACAGACTATGACTTCAACGACCGCAACAGAACTCATATAAGCTTCATTCTCACTGAACAGAAGTCTTATATATTTCTAATCATACCCATTGATTAATCCGAATTCAAGCTGATCCCACCATATTAAAACAGCAGAAGTCAAAGCAAGGGTACCTCAGCAAGATCATCGGCAAGGCACTGGAGCTGGCCGGTGAGAGAAGAGACCTGTTTCTGGAGAGCAGGGATAATCATTTTGGCTTGCCTCAATTCTGTTCCTTGCTTTTCCAATTGTCCTTGAAGTTCATTGTTGGTCACGTCAGGGAAAAGTACCGCGCTCTTTAATGCCTTGATTTCTTCCCTCTGGCTCAAGCACAGATCTTTCAACTTCTCAACCTGCAAATTTGAGAGCACAGAGGATCCACATGCTCGAATTCAGTACTGGGTATAAAACCAGAAATTGGCATTAAGGATCAAAGAACCATGACACCATTTTAAAATCTTCCAAAACACATCGAAGATGATGTGAATCTTACATGTAAACATTCGAAAACATGATCAAATCTGGGGAAACACTAAGGATCTGAAACATCAGATTCAATTCGATCTACTAATTACTGGTGGTCCTTCAGTCAATTAAGTAATTTCAAATCACAAACAAAAGAAAAATGATATCTTTCCACCGAATTAGATCAGAGATCATTAGAATGTATATTGAAAAAAATCTCAGACCTTCAATCTAGCATCAACAGCATCCAGAAAAATCCCACATGGAAAATCAAGAAGCGAACAATCATAGAAGAAACGAAGAAAACAAGCAAACAAAGACCAACTCACTTCTCTGTTCTTCTGCTCGAGCGTCAACTTGAGCTCGGCGACCTCCATCTCCAAGTCCTTGTTCGCGCTCAGGAGCTCCCTCTCGCTCCTCAACACCATCGCCAGCGTCCGCGCGTTGCTCCCCCCGCCCTTGACCTCCGTCAGCGCCTTCACGCCCTCTTTCTTCGCCTTCTTCTCCGATCCCCCTCCTCCGAACAGCTTCTTCGGCAGCACCGCGAGCTGGTTCCTGCCCTTCGCCCCCTTCTTCAGGTCCTCCGCGATCACGTCCACGGGGATCACCAGTTTGGCGCTCCCCAGCTTCCCCCTCGCCGCCGCTGCCGCCGACGACGACGACTTCTTCCCCATGAATCTCTTCACCATGTCCGCGAAGTTCTGGTTCTTCGCGCCGGAGGGGAGGTCGGACGATTTGGCCCTGACGAGGGCACGCGAGGAGGAGGACGAGGAGGAGGCAGGCGCGAGGGCGGGGGATTTGCCGGGCTTCTGCTTGAGCTCCGTGGAGGACGACGTGGAGGAGCGGGAGTCATAGGAGCTGTAGCGGGAGGCCGCCTTGAACGTCGCCGCCATTCTCGCCGGAGAACTTCGGTCGCCGGAGGACTTCGGTCGGCGATTTCAGATGAGCATTTGCTAGGGTTTCTGCGGGAGGAAGAAGAAGAAGAAGACGACGAAGATCTGCACAGTAGAGAGAGAGAGAGAGAGAGGGCGAGCTTCGAGCGGGAGCGAGGGAGCTGAATTTGAAAGATGAAGATGGGGACACGTGGCGGCCGGTGGGGGAGTTTCGTGGGGGGGCGCTGTCGGAATTCAAAAGAAGATTTTCGATGAGGCGTGAAAGGCGCGCGGTCTTGCTGATTTTCGGTTCTCGTTTTGTTTTAAATTGGGAATTCGCCTCCGATCTTCCCTAAAATTATGACTCTGACCCCTTATTTTCAGGGATGATAACACAAATGATCCATAGATTTTAGCTTAATGTGCAATTTGAATTATGAATTTTTAATTTATTTAATGTGCTTTTTGAATTTTAACTCAATGTGTGATATGATCCTTAAATTTTTTTTTACTAGTTCACTATAGTCCTTGAATTGCATGTAAATTGTTCAATATAATCTTAAATTAATAGAAATATTATATTGAATATTTTTATACGGTTCAAGTAATTTATTAAATTTGCACTAAAAGTTCAGGAACCACATCAAATAAATTAAAAATTTAGAAACCATATTATACATTTAGTTAAAGTTCAAGAGCTACATTAAATAGAGTAAAAGTTTATGGACCAAATTACACATTAGTATAAAGTTCATGATTGTTTGTGTCGTTTTTCCTATTCTTTTACATGAAAGGGGTGGACTGTGCTAGCCTACTATCTCAAGCCGAAACTAAGCCGGTTCAATTCAGATAAGTCATGCTCATTTCAATTTCAACATTGTGCCGGTCGATTTTGTCAGAGCTTTATTCCAACGTTTGGGGATTTTTCATCGTTGTTCTCCTCTGCATTAGTCGTACTGTTGTATTGCTGGTTTAGCTTTGCAGATCGACATGGTATGGTCGTTTTGTTTTATGGTATAGGTGATTAAGCCTTTGTGACTTGTATTGGGAGAGGTCGGTTCGCTTGGTTTGAGATAACAAGATTACTTCCATATCCTGAGAAGAAAACTAAAAAGATACCCGTGTCGTTGATTTGAAATCGAAGTTGCTTCCTGTAGAATCAACGTATTAGTTATGAACTCTGTGGTAATAATCTTTTGCATC
This sequence comes from Eucalyptus cladocalyx, assembly GCA_017140615.1. Classification (NCBI taxonomy): domain Eukaryota; kingdom Viridiplantae; phylum Streptophyta; class Magnoliopsida; order Myrtales; family Myrtaceae; genus Eucalyptus; species Eucalyptus cladocalyx. Next base: position 14,934,018 of record CM029519.1, read on the forward strand.
ATGTTGATAGCAATCCCTCCCCATTCACTGGTCAATGGCAGTCATGCTGGTGCTAGGTGGTATGAGAAGCTCAATGAAACAGGAGGATTTATCAAAATGCACATTCTAAGTTGGGCAAAATCAACGAGGGTGTAGCTTGCTAGATGTTGTATATCTTTTATTTGATGCAGCCTGTCGTAATTCACTTCAACCGAGAATCCGGGTCACTTCGACCGAGAATACGGGTCACTTCGACAGCAGAACTTTGATCAAGTCCACCTTTTTTCTCTTCTAGTGAACACTCGGGAATGCGAAAGGAGTAATTCAATGACAGCATTTTCTGTCTATGAAAACACAGAGAGAGAGAGAGAGAGTATACAGAGTCCAAACAGTTCAGCAATAAATGAACCATTCCATTCCAATGAGTAGCATGAGGCTCAATATCCAGTTCGTTTCCTAGGAAAAAAGAAAATTTCATCTCCTCCCAGAGAAAGGGAAAGACTGTCTGAGTCTATTAACAGTAAGAGTTGAACAGACTTGCACTATACTTCATCATCATTCTATGAGGGGTTACTGTCAGAAAGGTATGAACATCAAAGTTGCAAAAGCCAATTCAGTCAAAAGCTACATGCCTGCTTCTGCAGCCGAGCAAAACCCACGGGCTAAAGAAAACTGTACCTTCGAAACTGGTCTACAACCTCCATTTTGGATGGACCAGGACTAAAATTTTTAGGGGAAATCTTGATCCTGTAGACGGCTGAAACTGCTGCGCTATGTTACTGTACACCGGATTATCATATAAGAAAAGAAACAGATTATAAGAGTCATCAGTCACCAACACCTAGTCTCCATATACCCAACAAAATTGCCTCCAACCCTGCTTTGGGATTAATCGAGAATAGACATCCCTTCTTCAGCAGCTTGAGTCATTAATTCTACAGCATCTGCTATTTCAAATAACCGGTTGGTGGATTGAGGGTTCTCAGTTGATGCGATTCCTTTGTCACTGCCAATGGCAGCTGCAGCAGCTTCGCTAACACCATTGTGGTTTGTAACGCCAATTGATGTTTGGACATCATCTGGACTAAAACAGCTCTGCTTGCTCACTCCTGCACTTCCTTGGAGATCATGAGATGCAGATAAATCAGGCAACTCTTTCTCTTCTACGATCACTTTTCCTTTGTTGGAGGTTGAGTCGATTTTCTGAGACCCGGGTGGAGATTTGTTGCAGTTAGATGCCTCTTGAACAGGAGTACATGATGAGGACTCAATGCCAGCAGAAGAATTTGCTGATAGAAATGCACTGATGTCAGGTTTTGACTTAATGTCTACCCATCTTTGATCAACCCAGTCTCTTGATACACGGACATTCTTCCTGTGGAATGTAGCTAGCCTGCCTTCGCCTGAAATAATGGGAGAAAATAAACATAATTTAGCCAAAAAGCTTAGTGGGTTTACAGTCACAAATTAGGTCTTCAACTCAGAAAAATGGCAATCTACACATGAATTCCAGATCTGGAAACAAAGTAGGGTCAACCCATCAAGAATTTGCTAGATTCAAGCATACCTGGGAAATAAACCTCCAGACTATTCTTTCCAGGGACTTTAAGTCGTGTCACAACACCTTCCCACCAACCATCACACCACCACACATCTACAGCCATCCCAATCTTGAAATCACAGCCACCAGAAGTCTTGGGAGGGCGTGGCCGAATTGTCTGTCGGCCTGGGCACCGCATGCCCAATTTATCAGGAGAAGCTACCTTGACTGCAGGAACCCATTCCTGTGATCAAGAAACACGGAATTCATTTGCTTTTTTCTAAACATTTGTTCAACACTTGATATGACTTGAAAATGTCCAGAAAATGTTCACGTTCTGGTAATACAGCTATATATCTCCAGCAAATGCAACTGCTGTCTTGGACTTTCAATTATATTAAAGAGTTAGATTATCAACTGAATTCTATGCAATGCATGATTAGCCTATTTTCTAGTGCTGGATACAAGCCCCCTGTCGAAGTGCCGCCAGCACGAGCACACTGACTCATCAACACCAACAACTACTTCCAGTTCAAAAGAAGTGTCCGGAAGGAAAAAGTTCAGATATTAAGACAATTCCATACCTCAAGTTTAGCAACATCATCTGCATCCAGTAGATCATCGTACCTCACTTTCAGACACTTCTCTGACCTTTGCACAATTTGGCATCTAAACCAGCAGCCTCGAATGCCACTATCTTGGCAAAGCAGCTCTATTTTGTCATTAACCTTCAACGAGAAGGGAACTTGGGATTCCGGGGTCGCAAGTTTGATGCCTGGATTTTTTTTCGACAATTTCAATTTCAGCTTAGGGTATGTTGATGTCGATGGAGTCTGGCTCTGGGATTCTGAAATTCTAATGCCTGAACCACCACTTCCATCATTACCCTTGCACTCTTCCTTATCCTCCCCATTCTTATCGGGGATCATATTTTTGGTCTTACAGACAAAAGAACTATCAAGACAAGACAAAATTGCTTGACTCGGGTAGCCACGCAATTTAGCAAGTGAAAAGGGCTTGACCTTATTGTTCTTAAACTGCCTTGAGCACATGTATATTCCACCTGCTGAGGCCGGTGAAACAGAAGCCATGCATCTTTCGTAATGCTGGGCAGTCAAAACCGTTGCTGGACCCTCAACACATTCAGCACTGATCATCTGAACATAAGGTGTGATGAGAACTTCCCTTGGATGCAAATTCAACTGAGGAATTATATGCTGAACTTCCTCATTCTGGTAAAACCACCGCACTTTCACCCGTTTCAGTCCTTTCTTATCCTCGTACATATCTTCCACGTAGCCAAGGTATGGACAACCTTCTTCGGCCATGATCAGTGCAAAAGAGTGGACCTGAAAATTAAGGGGTCAGAATCTTGAGGAGAAGAAAGTCCATGTGACTACGACAAATTAACCAAGTTTCATGGGAAAAATTTAGCATTTGGAACGAGAGCATAGACTTACAGCAATGGTGATTTCATTTCTGTGAAAAGCTGGATAATGTGTGAGCTGTTTAGCACAAACCCAAGCAACACCAGCCCAATCAATCTCTTGGTCTATAGCTTTCAATTTCCTCAGAGGCTGAATCAATGATACAAAATTCTTTAACATAGGAAATCTCAAGGGCAAAATCACAGTAATCTAATACACTAAGTTTTTTTTTTCCTTTTACCAAAAAAAAAACATACTCACCACAGCTTCATAGGAAACCAGAGCTTCAACTGTGTCGTCATTCTCTGAATCTGCATGAACAATCCAATCTTGTCAGAAAAATTCAGACCCCAGATAAAAGCACCACAATCATTCAGAGAATTCCAGAGCATATCATAAAGATAACTCCTACTTAATAGAAAGATATCAACCAGGCAGAAGAAATACGGCCACCAACACTAGATACCCTATGCAGTAAAGGGCTAAAAAGCATGAAATCTCCATCTCATAATGACTTGATTGACCGAAAACACAAAACACCATAGCAAGAAAGGTACACACTGAGCATTATACCAACACTGACAGTCTTGTCATCATACAATTAAAAGGTGTGAGCTACCCATCTGGCATCACCCATAGATTTAACAAATAGCTTGATGAGACAAAAATCAAGACACAAAACATGACAAGCACCATCCTTTCAGCAACTAGCTTCTTTAGGTAAAAAGAATGTTGAAGCATGCCCTGGTAAAATAAAGCATTTTGAGCAGAATTTAACTTTCATTGCTGAGTGGGAATCGTAAATGTTAAGACATGCACACACAAGGAGAAGATAGAAGTGTTTGCTTACTTAAGTTATCTGAAAGGGTCAAATGATTGTTCTGTCTGAGCACTAATGTGCAGACCAACGTTTATAATGGAGAAATAAAGGGAAAGTATCAATTAACAAGGAGACTGCTACAGTTTGGCTAGGTCAGTACATGAACATACACAGGTGTAGACACAAAACACAAAAAAGGTCAGGGAAACACACAAACATGCAAAACAATACAGAAGACCAATGTCATGGGCAGGCAACCATAAGCAGGCACCACACCACCGGACACAGATGCGCCAAACAATGTCCCCATGGAAGGTCATTCAAGAGTGCTGCAGAGAGAATTGTAAGGCAAAACTGGCCCTTGTTGAGTCTGAGATAAAAAGTTCCCAGGCTTTGTTCAACATTCAGCATGAGTAGTTCTTCCAAAGAGTGCTAGTTGATCAACATGGGTACCAAAATGAAGCGAGTGGCAGTACTTATGATGCTTTGTGTCCAATCTCACATGTGTGCTAAACACATGCATTCACAATATCCTCTACGCGACAGACCCCCCAAACCTCTCTCTCTCTGCGCACGTGCGCCGCGCATGCGAATAGAGATTGGCACTTTAATACAAATTATGGGAGTAATAGCATCATCATAACAAAGATTTACTTCTCTGAAGGAATGATAAAAATCAAAAACAATCAACTTTGTAATATCATTAATAGTATCCTTTCTACAAGGAAAAGTTCAGCATAATCATGGGCGAACTGCTCCAAAGAAAGATAATTGTACAGCGAAGATAAGGATTGATGAACTGTGGATCTACCAACCGAAAAAAATCTATCTAACAAGAATAGTGAGCTATGGCCCTTAAATATGTACAACAAAGTCATAATATCTTCTTGGGATTTGTTACCCAGATAGATCTTTACAAGCACATGATGAACTAGACTACTTGATGGATATCATAGAACACTTTTCGGAAGACCACCACCATTTCAATTAAAATCTATCAAATAGAACGAAAAAATCATTGGATTATTTTCAAAAGCTCATCATAAAAGGGTATAAATTCCAGTACCAAAAGCCAAAAAGGGGTGAAGACGACACACAACATCAGTTTGCATAGCAAAGAAAGGATCTGTAAAATCACCAAACAATGGTGTGAAGCAAGAGCAACCATATAACTGGTTATAGAAGAATCAATGATACCCATTTCGTTACAGTAGTCAGCATACTTCATTGAAGAACTCATCGCAGAAGACCTCTCTCTCTCTCCCCCCCTCTCCAGATAAAAGAAAACTTTGACTCTGGTTAGAGAACTGTTGTAAGAAAAACTTAAAAAGCGTGCAAAAGGCACATGAGTGCAGCTCCTTTCAAAGAGAGTTTGATATAATCCATACTGTAATATTGGCAAAAAATCTCTTCAAAACAGCAACTCCATAAATGCAGTCCCGAATGCAATGAATTAAGAGTCTTGACAAGATTTCGTGGTAATCTTATCAGTCAATGAATGGCCCATATCCAACAATCTCTCTCTCCCTTGGGGGCACATGTGCACGTGCTACATACTAGAAAATCCCAAAAGGAAGTATAAGGCAGAGAAAACTTAGCACCCGGAGAGACAAAGATGAAATTAATACAAAGGGGACACGGAAAAGACTCATCTACCATAATTGTACAGCATTAACGTAATCTTCTTCATCTACGCATAATAAGCAAGTAAATCAACAGTCTGCTCTTTAGTAGTTGAGTGTGTACGTAATGGTAGCCCACTAAACTTCGCACATATGCACGTGCAGGGATTTAAAATCACAGTTCAAGGTCATGAGCCTTGAAGATAGGAAGGAAGACCAATCAGCCCATGATTAATAACCATCATAAAAATCGAGGGTCCACATCATTATCATATGTAGGACCACACTTCCATGGAGGCTTTAAACAAATAGTCTCTTCAGTAACATAACAAATTTGGTAGTATCAAGTAGATATGTATCTCCATTTCACAGTGAAAAATGCAATGCAAATCTCCTGTTTGAATACTAAAATGATTTTGAGGCAAGAACAGCCAGGCGACAAGGCTTCCTATTGCTGCTGCAACTGTTGTTCTTGAAGAATGTAGCATCAAGGAGGAAGGGTTTTCAACATTTTTAGGCAAATCTACATTTTTAGGCAATTAAATTCCTAAAGACATAGCAATGACACTAAGAATATACCAAAGCGAAATACTGAGTAATTCACATCATTTCAAGCCCACAAAAACATGATTCTTTAGATGGATAGTGTGATTACCAGTAACACAAGGGCAATGGAGCATTCAAGAGTAAACACGGTGAGAACCTTTTGCTTAACACAGCTTAAAATATAAGGGAAAATTTAACATTTACTCCAGTAACGGTGTTTTATTGCAATATCACCAGATGAACAACGGATATTAGGTGTAGGATAACTTCCATGGAGATACATCAACCCAATGTGGTAAGACTATGTCATAGCTAGCTGCCCACATTTTAATGATAGATAACCAACTGCCAAAACGCTAATGCGACTATATGATAATTAACTTCATCAGCTTTCTTATTTTCAAGAAAGTGACAAGAAACAACTCCTACAAACTTTCACAAGATCCAGAAGTTGTATTCATATGTCACTCCCTTAGAATGCTTCCATTACTCCAGATCATCCACTAATCGGTCCAATTTAAGTAAATAAATATTACCTAGGGATGTTTAGGATCCTTCCTCAGATCCAGCATCATAAAAGAAGTGCTATTATCAACACTGTGATTATAGTGTCTCTCTTTCTCTCTCTCAATCACTTTCATTTTCGTAATTTGGGTTTGAATGGCATTAGTTCCCCTTACATTAAGAGAGTAATCATCACCCTCCTTAACTATCAACTCCAATATTTTGATCTTCAGCAAATGCGTATCACTTTAAGCAATAGTCCTTTAACATCTTCAAAATCTGATGCCGACTTGTGCTAATAAGGAAAATATCCTGAAGATTATATAGCTAAAAAATGGTCACTTATTGCAAATATCTAAAATTGGTAATGCTCAAATCTGATGCTGACATGTGCTACTCTGGAAAGTCTACCAAAGGTTATATAGCTAAAAAATGACTTATTACTAATATCTCAAATTGGTACTGTTCAAATATTTATTATGAAACAAATGCCAAAAATGTTATTTTTAATGTCCTTAACTGGACATTGCCACCCCATTATTCAGAGACATGCAAGCATATTTACCTCTGTCTTGAACACAATTGTGCACATTAAAGTTTTCAAATGATAATGACAGAAGAACCATAATTAGCCAATGGCAAGTGATTGTCAAAATTCTAGATATATGAAAACCATGTTGTACAGCTGTGACGCTTTTTGAAGGCTAACTCCACCACTAAGTGCTCATTCCAAGGAAACTAATGACTCTCCAAGGAAGGTGAGATTTGTTAGACCTCTTTCATTTTTCCTAATCTTTAGCACTTCATCCAGCACATGTGCTCAACATAAAGTAAGAAGACTTATATGGGTTCTCGATTAAATCGACCACAGTATCTAGTGGTGAGTAATTTACACTAGGAATGCAGAAACATACATGTTCTCAACCTGCCTCTCAACACAATCATGTTTCATATCTATATTTCCAAAAGAGGTCGCAAAGCCATCAGGACATCACATATCACAATTCACATACTAGCCAAAGAAGCCTAAGCCATGAACTCGTTTGTCAGAAACCAACACTTACAAACAATTGATATAACAATGCAAGGGAAACAAATGGCATTTATTTAAAAAATACTGAGCACTCATAGCACATACTTGAAACCAATGAGGCGAGCAACTCCACAACTTCTCTTCTAGCTCGCCACTTTCTGAACCCTTTGATCAACCCATTGGACCCATACAACTGCACGAAATCATCCGTCGCAATATACATCATGTGCCTAATGCTCCTCTCAGTCCCAACAACTGCCAGCACCGAATTCCCTGACACATCCTTCAAGTAAAAATGCACCACCCTATTGCCCCGCTCGGCACACACGATCCGCTCCTCCCACGCCACGAAACCGTCCTTATCATCAGACATTCTGAACCCCTAGACCATTCACAAGGGTTCCACTTCAACCTCAAGACAAAAAACAAAAATGGGAAAAAAATCCCTCAATTTAAGTCTACATAATCAAAACCCTTCAGTTGGACCACTAAGACACGCTTGGGAAAGACAACCCAAAAACCCTAACATCATTCCAACCGTCCTAAAACCTTAAACCCACGAACAAACTAAGTAAAAAGAGCAAAAAAACCGAAGCCCGGTTCAAGCCCCTGATGACAAAACCTCCCTCCGGCGTCAACACATACAAAGCAGCCGAAAAACAATCATGGTTAGCAAGGACCGAGGAACGCAAAGATTTTCAGAGACACAAAGAACCCGAGTTAACAAAAGCCAGCGCCGCCCAAATTAGACACCTCTCAGACGGCTCCACACACAAGATAATCAGGGTGATCGAAGGGGGGAAAAGGGTCGTCGTTCCAGTCAAGAACTGAAGGGTCCTCACCGGCATCAGAGGGACGACAGGCGAAAAGGAGACATTTTGAGACCAACCCAGAACCAGCAGCACCCAGAGAACGACGAGGACGACGACGGGGCACTGTAATGTGTTGTATGGTTTGACCGCCGCACGCCCAGAAGAGATAGAGGGATTTTGGGCTAAGGAGACGAGCCACAAGCCGCTAAATTCGGCTGGAGGGCAGAGAGAGAGAGAGGATTTTAGTGAAGCAGAGAGACCGCAGCGACACGAAGAAGTGAAAGAATTCTTGAGTATCGTTGTACCATCAGCTAAGCATTAACGATTAACGAGCGAAAAAAAGACGGCTTTTTTTTCTTCTTATTTTGTGCGGTTTACGGAGCAGGGCGAAGCGGCTAGGACAGGACAAAAGCCTTTCCCCATGCACCCTGGTTTTGTGTACAGGTTGAGGGGGAAAACTTGGCCCGGAATTCGCCTTCAGAAAAAGTATTCTATGTGACGGAAACATCTACTTTTGATTTGGAAAGCAATTTTCATCCTCAGAGAATATCTTTCTCGATGATAATTTTCCTAGGAATTTGTTTATGATGTTTCGTTGCACAAATGGCGTTGCAATTTTTGTACTTGTGCCGGCGGTTTTTGCGGAACTAGAACTCCATGCATGGTGGAGGCGCATGGTGGTGGTGGCCGATGGTAGTTGTGGTCGAGCACCAATCCTACCAGTGTGTAGTCTGGTAGCCCGAGGGGGAGGTGGTTGGCGGGCGGTGATGGGTGGTCGGAGACGACTTTTTGAGGCTTGCAGATGCATCGATTTGTTAGGGATAGCCGTGGCCACGGTGTCTATATGATGAGTATTGCTAAGAGGAGGCATCAATGGTGGTTGGGCAATGGCAACGAATGATGCCCAATGCTATTAATTATGGTGGTTTTATGACCGATAATATTGAGAACGAAACCGTGACCATTATACATTGCTTTTATAGAAATGGTGTAATATATGTTAACATCCTTTGATAAGTAAATGATGCAATCTTACGTCATGATTGTTTTGCTATAAAAAGCATCGTGCTTAAGATTAACAATTATAAGTTTGCACCAAACAAAAAAAGAAAAAAGAAAAATCACCAATTATCATGTAGCTATGCCATTCAATCCGACAAAGCTATCCGGAAAAGTGTTCATGCCGAGGCAAAATGGCACAACGGTTACAACGACCAAATCAAGGGCGAGAAGTTTTGTGAGTCGTGACTATATTCAACTCAACAATCAAACATAATTATATTTGGGGAAAATTACAAAAACATGGTATGATGAAAATTGTAAGCTTTATTTTGGGGAGTTATTGTCTATTGTTGGCCTTAGCTGGGAAGCTAGACAGATAGTGGTTTATCCTGTGGTGGTTCTCAGAGGCCACTAATCTCTAACACGTGAACTTGTCTTATACAAAACTCTATGACTGAATCAAGGGTGTTTTGACCAATGATTTCTCATTCACGTACATCAATAAGATCCTTCCATTTAGCAACATCTCAAATTTAATTGGTTCCTATACTATTCTATGATTATGTAGTTCTCCAAATTATCTCCAGTGACAATTTCAGGACAAAATTCAATTTCCCCCCCCAAAGTGCATGGAATATGAAACTAACACGTGGCACTTTGCCAATCTAGGCTTAATTTAGGAATACGTACTTTGAAATATTCACTCTTTATGTTTGCATATCGAAAATGCATTTGGCGGACCTTCTTTTTCTAATGCTCTGGAGATGTTTTCAAGAAATAAACTACAGGAAGATAAGAACGATACTCTTGAGTTTTCCAATTTAAAAAGATTAAAAAAAGATCAAATGCAGCCACAACAGCAACATAAGAAAACTCTAACATGAGGAAAGTCTTTCCAGCCGGCCTAGTTATAAGGCCTCAATTCTCAGTGCAAGCCCATCATCTCCATCTCGAATCTCGATCCACCCCGTGCAATTTATCTCAGTCTGTCATCATTATCCTCTCTTTCCCTTGATAAGGCGCACCAGAAAATGCTTTGCTACCACTCATACGTATGAGCTAAAAGAATCACTGACTCCAAAGAAATGAAGACACTAGTTCTGCAATCTCAGTTCCTTCTTTCAAGAAACGCCAACCTCTCCAACCCAAGATCCAATGCCGCCACTGTCATCCCCTCAAGAATCGTGACATCATGCAGTCAGCACCACCCTCCACCACCTCCTCCTCCTTCATCAGCATCAGCATCTTCCAGATGCAATTCCATTGCAAGACCCACGAGAGCCATCCAGAAGTCCCATAATCAGCACTCTCATCATGTTTCAACAGATGGGGGTTCAAGAAAGGTGGTTTTAGGTGCTGTTTCACTTGGGATTGCGCTGCTCCTTATGGGATTTGAAGACCACCACAACAAGGCTTTGGCCTTTGGCCCTGAAGGGCCACTGGTAGAGGAGTTCTGGGAAAATGTCAGGAGATATGCACTGTATGCCCTCACAGTGAGTACAGGCGCTATTTACACTATATTGCAGCCCATCTTCGAGCTGCTCAAGAACCCGATTTCCGCGGTTCTGATCCTGTTGATCTTAGGAGGTAGCACCTTCATCGTGTACCAGGTGGTGGCTACCATGGTTGGGGTCAATGAATTCGCTTATGATTATGCGTATTAATTAATCCAAAGTCTCAATTTTTCCTGAAGATAGATTCCCATATGTCTTTTCATGTTTCTCTCCGCTTTTATGTCTTTAACACATGGAGCATAGTTTTTGGAATAGTAGAATATTAGCAAGTCTTGCTCACAATATATAATGGTCTTCATTACTGGTTGGTTTTGCTTATCTTATGGATGATGTCCTATAATGTCATCTGATGGACTGAATTTTGTAACTGCGTTTTGTATGCTAGGCATATTAGAATGCATCCAACTACAGATAGTTTGGTTTTGGATTTTGAGAGTTTAAATACTATGTAGGTTAGCTCAATTTGTATATAGTTTGATTGAGTCCTTTATAGAACACATCCATGTTAAGGTGATGCACAAAACTGTCTGAAGCCTCCAATTAAACTCACACAGTAACACATTAGTTGTCTGGGCATCTGCAAAGAGGGAAAAAGACTTTGAATAATGCCAGAATGGATTAATGAACACTTCATATTGTAATCCCAACAGAAGAAAAAAGGCCCATTGAACGAACGTCCTTCAATGCAAAGATCTTCCATGTTGCTGCAAGTTCTACCATCAGTTGGTGGACATTTTCCCTGAGTCATCTCTATCCTTAGAATTTGCCTTTTATCGTTTCCTTGGAAGTGTGCAGTTTACAATGCTTTTGTGGAATGTAATTCATGAAGTATGGCTAAACCTCTTATATCCTTAGAATTTGCCCTTTTATTGTTTCCTCAGAAGTGTGCAGTTTACAATGCTTTTGTAGGATGTAATTCATGAAGTATGGCTAAACCTTTTATATCCTTATAATTTGCCCTTTTATCATTTAGCAGTTTACAATGCTTTTGTGGAATGTAATTAATGAAGTATGGCTAAACCTCTTATGATAGTTCTGTCTAAACTTGAGAAATTGTTGAACTGTTCTTTATTGGTTGTTCTTACTTGTCGAAACACCAAGGAGATTTGTTCTTTCTAACATCCAGGCTTCCTGAATCAAAGATTATGATGTCCCATTTCTTGAAATCCCCAGAAAAATCCATGCCTGCTCTAGAGGCTTAGCTTACTCTCTAAGGTTCTCAACAAGTATCATTGATTTTTGCAGTTCAATGAACATTTTCACAGGCAAGCCACTTCTATGCTCATCAGTGATTGTCAACTTATGAACTCTACCATCTTCTTAAAGATCTGCATTGTGATATTGAAAAGTTATTTCTGCAAACCAATATGCAGTAGGCCTCTCCTTCAAAGATGTCTCTTGTCGGACACCATCACAAACAAAAGAATTGTGGTTTGTTTGCTTTTTTGCAGGCTTGAGATGTGTCAATGTGCATGTTGCTATGCCCATAGAAACTGCTTATCATCTTTCCATTTTATAAATCATTGGAGATGGATTGTCACCATTAGTTCTGTCGCACACCTTCATGTGAGAGTACATGGATGAACCAAAACTTAATCTTAATGATCAAAACAAGTACATGAAGTTAACCATAACAGGATTAAGCCCTTGTCCATATCATGGCTAAATATCCAATATTCCAATCCTCCTCTGTCTCCTTATAGCTTCTCTATTATCTCGTACAAACCCTGGCTGAATTCTTCACGTTTGTGATTGTAATTGTTTTTGCATTTGTGGTATTTAAACGTATCCTGAGAAACATCAGGAAATCACCAACTATACTATAGGAAGAATCACCAAAATCAGGAAAATTACAAGTTATGGGAGCTTCAGTCAACAGAACCATAGAACACCAAGATGCATAACCATCTCAATGTTCAATAATGCCAGACAGACCTCAAAAGTTCCTTAAAAGTTATCTACGAGGTCCAATGTGAGTAGGCTCTTGGCATCTCACTCTAATCAATACTCATTCGCTGAGTAAAATGCCAATCCTGCTTATACATCCCATACCCTTATTGGAATGTTTAAATAAACAAAGCATTTTGTACAAGATCCGACTTGATTATTTACTCAGTTGGATTTTGCAAAACTAGTTAATGAATCTATTTTAGTAGACTTCTGTGTTCCTAGCATTGCTGCTCGTTTTCTGGAGTATCCTCTTAGATGCTCTGTCTTATGGCTCTGGAGATCAGATGCTATCTGACATGGATTTGCCTCTGTAAACAAGACCTTCTGAATTCAAAATGCTTCACCATCGCACAAGAGAAGAGGGAGGCTGAGGAGTAGAAAGTATACTCTAAGATGCTTCTAAAGGAATACCACTCAGGCAGAGTTTCATTGGCACACTTGATGAGAACAAAGAGTATGTAAAATGCAAAGAGGAATATTCCAAATCCATGGTCTTGCCAATCTTAATTAATCTAACGTTCAGAATAAAGATGAAATCGATTATATATACTCTATCTGCCTAGAAATGTAAATATTGACCAAGGAAGAATATTTAGATACCATATAGATTAGACATAATGGCACTTGAGGGGCCTGAAATTTAACTCAACTGCTGTAATTAAATGACTTCTTCTATGTATGGCTGCCATGTCCAACCACATGGTCATGCCCAAGTGCTCAAAGCATAGTCTAGGCAAGTCTCTAGCGATAATGTTAGTACTTGTTCTATTGTATTTTGGCAACATATGTACATATTGTCATTTTATTATCAAGTGGTAGAATTAACTGCAGACAACACCAACAATGTCTTGGATATAACACAAGCTCTTTCATTTCAAGAAGATACCTTGAAGTCCTCTCGATGTTTATTTATTAATTGTTCAAGCAAGAAAAGAAGTTAAGTAATTATTTTTCAACGAATTACTTCCCTTATAAAAAAAAGAGCCTGCTAAAAGAAGTAATATACTGAATAATTTGCAATGAATCTGAAAACTGCTTAAGGAAAGTATCTGATTCTCATTCACCTAACCCTTGCTGATCTGATGTTTCAGAAGCTTTTGACTCCCAATTTTCTTCTAGTTGGACTTCAGAAGCAGCTGGAGATTGCTAATTTGTGATACCGTGATATAATCAAGAATACAACTAGAAGTGGAATCTACTTTGTAATTAAAAATTTAGTAAATTAATTAGAAGGATTCTGAAATTGCTATAAAAAAAAGTAGAATGGTCTGATTCTGTGAAGTTAGGAATCTTGCCTGTTTTATGCTCTCTTTCCCACTGTTTAAGATAATGTTTTCTTCAAACTTCAGTTTTTTTTTCTAATATATTAAGCTGCCCCAACTGTGACATAGCTTTTCTAAACAATTAATCTTAATCATATATCTGAGAGCTATTAAAAATGTGATCTTTATGAAGGTGAAACCAATCTAATGGTACCTTAATTGCACCTTTTTAAGTTCAACTTCCCAAGCACAGTTCCTGATCCCTATCATGTTTTTAAGGTTCATGATTAAGAGGGAGAACCGCTTAGACTTTGTACCTAAAAAAAGAGAAAAGTATCTAAAAAAGTCATAAATCTATTATATTGATATCAATTCAGTTATAAACATTTTAATTAGATCAATTTAATTTTAAACTTTTTCATATTGGTTGCAAATCTAGTCCATTTGATTAATTTAGGTTGGAAATTACTAATGTGAATACTGACTATTCTATGTGGCGCAATTGTCAATAATTTTTATTTTTATTTTTTTTCTTTTCCTTTCTTTCTCCTTTTCTTTTTGGGCCATGGCTGATGAGGGTTGGCCCTGCAGGGCCACGTCGAGGCAAGGGTGAGTGGTGGTGAGGGGCGGCCTTGCCCTCGCCTAAGCATGGCTTGGTGAGGCCAACCCTCACCATGGATGACCTACATTTGATTTGACTAGACCAAGAAAGTCGATTTAGTTTGGCGAGCAAAAAATTGATTTTAGATTTATAGCCTGTTGAAATATATATACATTTATAGGTTTATCTTCACCTAAAATCTTCAATTTTTGGATTAGTGATTCTAATATGGCATTAGAGCTAGTGCTATTCTTTTCTTGTATATGCATCCACCTCCGTTAGTCAAAATTTCATGTGTTGCTCCTAATTTCGCTTGCATGTAAAATGTGACACAATTTAACAATGGATTTGATATGTTGTTTGTTTTCATGTGACTTTAAAATTTAAATTTTGAGTTGGAGGGTTTTTAGCACCGCCGCAAAATGATTAATGAGAGCTGTTCAAGAATCGTACTTGCAAGAGAAAACTGCTAATGTACAGATGCATAGAGTTTTACAGTTTCCCGAGGCTTCTGAACTCAACACCAGTTGAATACCTGAGACATTGCACATTTTCGTCGTCGCCGACGGGAATAGAAGAGTCTTGAACGGACAAGGACCATAATTCCAGGCGAAATATCACATGCAGGTCATGCTGTGCCTCTGTTCAATGTAGCAAGACGACAAAGAAAGAGGCAGATGGAAAATAATAATGCTTTTAATTTTGGCACGATACATCTGTCTGTCTTCTTACCATCTGCCAAGGACAGAAGCAAATCCCACATGTTTAGTTTAGCAGAAAGGATCATTACGAGATCTGCTTTTGGATGCTTTCTTAGATTTTAGGTTAAGGATGTCGATGATGTGGACTACGTGACATGTATAGGCGGCAGATAATTACTCAAAAAGTACACATGATTGCTTAAACTTTCTTTACGTAGCTATGCTGCTGTATAGATTCTTGCTCATAATAAATTATATCCCACATACATCAAGCACAGACACGTGTACGTGAATAATGCTTGAGCTGCATGATTAGGTTCTCCCTATATCTTTCCCATTTTTGGGCAAGCAAATCTTGTTGCAGGTCTACCTAGAAACTTCAAAGGAGCTACCTTTTGTTTTCCCTTTTGTTCTCATCAAAATTGAGATTAGAGGATCTATACTCTTCATGGGATAGCGCGCCTCCAAAGAGGTCCTCCCCGCTAACAAAAAAAGTTGATTAACTTTTAAGTCCACGTCCATCTATTTTTCATGAAGGTGGATGGATTGCATGTTAACATCCGAAAATTCAAGAAGATACGCTACGCACTGGCACCGGGATGAGGCTGTAGTGGCATGTTCATCGTATGACAATAGTTAATTAACCTCAAATCAAAGATTATGTACATTGGTGTGGAACTCTTCTAATAATATTCAAAGAGGTCGGCAATGGAGATCATTGATCTTTCCATTTTTCAAAAAAGAAAGTGCGAAAGTGCAATCACCAAAGGGTATGCTCGTCATTTCACACGGTGCTCCCCATTAGCTACAGCACTTACAGGACTTCTATAAGAGGAGAAAAAGAGGCACCATGATTCCATGTCGACCCAAAACCCACAAAGCAAACAGGATTGCATCATTCCCTGCCCCAAGCACAGCTTGCCTTTAGCTTTTTAGCTTTGCGCCCAAAAACGAAACAATCGAGCAAAAGATGGATCAAAATGACAACCTGATGAAAGTCCAGAATGTTCACAAAATCAACAGCAAGAACAGTCACTTCCTCATGAGGGCTTTGAAATTTGTCATCTCAATCTCTCTGCTGTCCTTCGTTGTGTGTTATTCCTCAGGATACTCTCTCTTCCCTCACTCCTTCAACCTCTGCTTCTCCACGATGCTCTTTCGGATTTTCACTCGCTCCCTTGAGAGGAAGATCATGTTCCTCGTTTGTAACGGGATCTTAGCTTTTGTTGCCAAGAGCTCCTGCAGTTCTAGCAGCTCTTCGCCATCTGGGTCTGATCTTGATGGTGATGATGAACTGTTCAGGAAAAAAGACAGGTCGGCTTTGGATGACTTACCTGAGGATGAGATCAAAGTTTCAGCTTCTGGATCATCAGAAGTTGAAGCTGTGACTGCTGAAGATGCCGCTACTACTGGGTATAACGAGTACCAGGAAAATTATCTTTTTCTTCCGTCTGGAGAAGAAGAGGGGGAGGAGGATGACGAGAAACTTCAAGTTCAGGGAAAAGATACAGAGGAAGAAGATGAAGCTGAGCAACAGGAAGAGCAAATATTACCAGATACAGGAGCAGAAGATGAAAATGACACTTGGGTCGTAGAAGATGATGACAGACTCAGCAAACAAGAAGAAGAAGAAGAAGAAGAACTAGAAGAACGTGGCTACGTGGGGAAAGAACCAGAAGCACCAGCAATTGCTCCAGGGAGTGAAGAGATGATGAGTACGGAGGAGTTGAATAAAAAGTTCGAGGAATTCATTAGGAAGATGAAAGAGGAGATCAGGATTGAAGCTAAAAGTCAGCTGATTGCAGTGTGATTGCAAGATAATCATGTACATAACGAGCCAACTAAGCGAATCCCATCAAGGGTTTGTCCCTTTTAGGGTGGATGGCGACGAAGCTCTCATGTTCATGACTTCTGTTTTCTTTCGAGGTCATCATGTTGTCTTTTTCTCGCACCGTTAGTCCTGTCCTAGATCAAATAGCAGCTAAGTTTAATAAACAAAATCTCTAGCCTTTCTTCTTCTACCTCCCTCAAATTATATCTATCTGCCTAGCTCATGACGTTCAACAGCGAAGAACAAATTTCTATGCATCTTCATCTTCTCTTTACAGCTCTTCAGCAAGAGTAGAATCCAAGGAAAAGGAAAGACCGATCACGTCGTAATCTATAAAATGAAAGTTTTGCGTTTTTGACATAATTTGTATTCGTAACTTTCAAAAGTCGCCGTCTAATAAGCCCCCAAAAAAGAGGATCAAGCCCGTAATCTTGGAGGTAGTCCTCTAATCATTCGTCGTTCCGTACTGTCGTTCTCTCTTCGCGTTAGACTTAGGGATTCACGGTGTGAAAGGGACGAACGTGGAAACGGCGCGCTCTTCAGTTGACTTGGGGCTGGATTAACGTAGAAGATGCTAGAAAGAGGGAGACTCCCCTTGTCGTTGGACAAGTAATTATTACTATGACAGAACTAAAGGGTCATGCTCTTTCAACACGCTCACGAGTGATGTGATCATGTGATGTAATGTCTCTACTCCACTGCAGCAAATGAAGCTTCCGGGTTCCTTTGCATCGGAAACGATGGAAGTACTGAATTATCAGCAAGAAAGAGATGATGACATTAAGGAACAAGATGATCGTGGCTGTTTGACGACGGAAGGAGTAATGAAAAACGACAACTTTCAAGAAGTTGTTCCCAGTTTAGGCGGCATAGTCTCGTTGTGTTGGATATATCAAAGAGGCTATCTTGGGTCTAAATGAACTAGTATTTCTCGCTCTAGAATTCTTCGAATTCCTAGAAATAGAATTAGAATGCATATGATTTCATAGTTTTAAAACAGATACCCCAAAATTACTAAAGGTTGCCTCGGTGGCCACTTTTCTCATTTGTGAAGGGAAGATGGAGAATTTGATTCTTCACATTATTTGAGAGCTGGGGTTTGGATGTGTGGGTGAGGGGATAGAGTTTTGCAACTTGCACACAATACCTAGTACAATGGTTTGTAAAAGAAAGGGATAAAT
This sequence comes from Eucalyptus cladocalyx, assembly GCA_017140615.1. Lineage (NCBI taxonomy): Eukaryota > Viridiplantae > Streptophyta > Magnoliopsida > Myrtales > Myrtaceae > Eucalyptus > Eucalyptus cladocalyx. The sequence goes on from CM029519.1 coordinate 14,952,343, forward strand.
GCGTTGGAAGTCATAAAACTTACAATGAAAGTGCAATTGAGTCATAAAACTTTCAAAAAGTAGAATTAAGTTATAAAATTTGTTATAAAGTGCAATTGAATCCTAAAACTTTTAAAAAGTACAACCAAGTTTTAAAACTTGTCATATTTGTTTAATTTAAGTCCTTCCATTGATTACACTTTTTAAAAATTTTAGGATTTAATTGCATTGTCGTGACAAATTTTACGACTTGATCAGACATTTTGAAAGTTTTAGGACTCAATTAAATTTCGTGATAACTTTTAGGACTTGATTGCTTTTTTTTGAAAGTTTGAGGATCCAATTATATTTTTATGACAAGTTTTAGAACTTCCAATGTACTTATCCCGTAAAAGAGATATAAAATAAGATTAGACAAAAGAAGAAGAAGAAAATATCTCATGTCTCAGAAAAGTTTTAGATTTGACTCTAAAATCATGAACTAAATTAAACTTTGGTGACTTATTGGCAATATCAAGTCATCTTTTACACAAGGACTTGAATCTCCAGGCGTCACTTCTCGTTCTCATTTTGTGTGTGAGGACAGGAGGATCTGCATATTTCCAATAAGTACTAATAGTAGCTAGAAAGCGTAATAGCTAAGAACATATTACATGATTTTTGTGCCATGATTAGTTATATGATTGCACATCAATAAAAACTTAAACAAAAGTTGCATATTTTTTTGACAAGGGACTGCATCACGAAGGCCACTACTATCTTTGAGCCTATATGTATTTTGCATTATAATAATCCAAAGATGACCATGCAACTCTTCAATTATTTAGTTTCTTTCCATCACATGCACATAAAAATGTTCTTAGAGGCAGACCAGAAGATGGGGTGGTGAAGGAAAGGCGATTGAGATACAATATCTCAAACCCTTTTTATTAACAACACACTTTATAACTGCGCAAGACCCACCAAAGATATGTACTGATCGTACACAGAGAAACGAGACGAAGTTCATGATCAGATTCACTAGGTAGGAGAAGCCAAAGTGACTCTGAAATCTGAGCTTCGACCTCAATGATAACATGCTTTTTAGACAGACAAGATGGCCTCATTTAGACTGAGCAGAAGCGCCAAAATCGACTCTTAGACAATCTTCCCAAGTGGTAGAAATCCCCTTTTGCTTCTGCCACCTACCTCACGTGCTCTCCAGTGGAGGAGCTCCAAGTGTCGGCTCTTTGAAACGATGGGTGCCAATTATTGGGTGCAGCATTCAATTCAAGTAGATGCAAGGGGAGAAAGTAGCATACCACGACTTGAGACCCCTTGGTTTCATCATCAATTTCTTGTGGTCTACATGATCTTTTCATAGAATGTCAAGCTACATAATGGGCACACTCAAATACCCAATAATGTGTTTTTCTTTTGGGGGGAGGGAGGGGGTTTTTTTTTTTTTTTGGAAACAAAGGGGGGTTGGGTGGGGGTTTTTTTTGGGTTGTTGAAATTTGAAAGCAATTACGTCTAAGAATGTAAGCACATAGAAAATCCTCTAGTGTGGATGATTAGGCACATCACAAAAAAAAAAAAAAATCGTAAAAATCACGAAGCAAAATTGACATCGTGTTATGATCGGATACTAAATAGTGTCCTAAAATCCATATACGATTATCTTGATAAATCAATATAATGTAAGGTTGGTTCTTCTTGATTTATGTTATGGGATATCATACAGGATTAATGTTTAGTATCATCTTTGAATAGGTGAAAAAAGAAACCGTTAAAGTCTTGTATCAGTACAAAACAAAACTGACAAGCTCAGTACTTTTTTGTTTTTCCTTAAACACAAATACACATGGCAATACTTTCCTCCAAAGAACGACTATTTCATGTGCATCAACAGCAAATTGGAACAAGGAAAAAAGTTTAGGGCCATTTTACATCGCAACGAAACAAAAGGCAAGCCCCCGAAGTGCCAAGATTTTAATGTGACAAGGAAAGGACATGTAAGCTGAGAACTCCTGGTGAAGGAGACGTTCCTCTCTCTCCTAGTGTTGTGAAAACCGACCATTCCTTGAGCTCCGTACACTTATGTGGTCTCAAGAACTCTGCTCATCATTTTCAACTTCTGCACCACTTCACTATATCCACAAAATATCTGTTAAAATGAGAGCGTGCTAAGCTTTAGACATGGGGCCATCTTGAGAGAGAGAGAGAGAGAGAGAGAGAGAGAAGAAGAAGAAGAAGAAGAAGAAAAAAAGGAGGTTCATAACAGGGGCACGTGACATTCAATAAAAAAACGAGTGGTCTAGAGACATCCAACAAGGGACGGAGAACTGATGAAACGCTAAGTGTTTTGGCTCTGTCTTGGAGTGTAGATGATTCAGTAGTCCCAGTCATTTGTTCCAAAATACTGGATCTCTCCTACACATGAAAGAACCATCTGTCCCTATCCGTATGTGCAGTGTGAACGTGGGGTCCTTGAAATTCAATCACCACAGCAGTATTTTTGTCTAGAGTTAAGCTGTATACACTCCAAAACCGTCTTCTAATCGCAAACTATTAAGTAAAATGATCTCCTGATACGGTACAGGAGCATAAGATTTTTCTTTTTCCTTCAGCCGAAGCATCATACCATAGGTGACAAGTTTGTCATCCCGCACATTCTTCTGTTCATGTTCTCAGCCAAACGGCATAATGCCCGTGTTCCGTGCGTGCATAAGGTAAGGCTTGCATTGGGAAAGTGTTAACATAGCATGCACTGTGGTTTAATAACTTTGACAGTTTAGGCTTTTACACGTAGGAATGGTCTAACAATAACATAGAACAGAACCAGGGAACTTTTACAAATGGGAGGCATCAGCAATGGGTCTCTCTTTCTTCTCTCTCTCTCTCTCTCTCTCTCTCTATGTACAGGAGACTTGAACCTGAATCAACAATAGTATGCGTAGAAAATTCTAGCCACGGGCCAATAATTTTACTCAGCTGGAGAAATGACGGTGGACATGATAAGATTCAAGATCCCGATTTGATGTGGGGATTATCTAGATATATATTTTCATCTTTTGCTTTTTGCTTAATCAAACTTTTTTGCTTTTTGCTTAATCAAATTTTCACAACAGGTGCACATTTTTTAAAACAAAAGCATTTGAAATTTTGGTAATGTATAAATGTTGACACGTGAATTCACATATAATTTTTTCATAAATATTTTAAATTTGGATAATATTTTGTAATTTTAACAAAAAATGATTTTAATTAATCCTAAACAACCAAGTCCTTATTTTCCTTGTATTAAGGATTTTAATTTTTAGATTATTGTCTTAGATATACAGGTAATTTCAATTTTATTTTTGTTCCTTAAAATTGATTAGATTCAACGTGACATTTCAACGAAACATTCACGAGATTTTCTTAACTTTTATTAAATAGTTTCCGGTTAAATTTGATTTAAGTTGACAAAAAATTGATCTTACTTAATCCTAAACAACAAGACCTTAACGTTTGATTGTTAAGCAATTTACATTGGTCCCTTCTGTTATTATAAACAGCTTATGCCTTTGAATTAATAAATTATCGAGATTTTATCTCTGGTGCGCTTTGTGTGTGTACTTCACTGTTTTGCATCAGGAGAAGATTGAAGTCTCCCGGCCTTAACAATGAAGAACGGAAGCTAATGCAAATTAAACATTTACACTTCCATTCACCCAAAAAAAGGAGAGATATTACGCCATCCATTTGAAACAATCCATATACATGAGATGTCATGAAGATATTTCATGTCTTCCCAGCATGTCATAACATTGACTTGCAAGCCAAAAGAATGCAATCAAAATTTGCCGCCACATAGACAGAAGAATGAAGCTTTTTCATTAAGAAATTCATCTGCATTGGTGAAATGCAGCTAATCTACTTCAGTTATTTTTTGCATACAAATTGTACAAAGAGTACCTTGTGCCTATGTCCACATCCTCGGTTCTTTACCTTCAGCTTCAAGAGTGATTCACTTGGAGCCACCAATGGGCGATTGCAGAGTGATGAATTCTATATCAAGTCCCTGCATGTACAGTCCACTCCTCTCGTGCTCTTGACCATGGAAACAGAGTAAAAGATGTTCACTTCTCTTCACATTTCAGACCATTTTCAATCATCTGCTCAATCCTTAATGTGAAAAATGCAAGAAGCTCAGGCACTTGCAAGTGCAACAAGCACCATCAGAAAGATCATCCAGTTGGAGAAAGTGTCAAATCCACTGCAACACCATCGATCTCTGGCATGCTCCTAACTTCTTCAAGGATCCTTTTGACTTCTTTCATTAATTCCCTGCGGACATAATTGGTACGCCCCCTTGTAAGCGATGATTCTGTGAACAGTGACTCACTGAGGGACTGATATTCTCGAAACCATTCATTGTCGCTATCTTGAGGGGCAGGTTCATCATAACATGTTATAGAGCTTTCTCGGCGCCATCTAGTAATGAAGTATTTACCAGGAAGTTGAAAGTAATTCTTTCTAATAAAAACAGAAAGGGCATGTCTGCATAAAATCCCTGAAGATTCAAATTCCTTACATGAGCAGTGAATTTGCTCTTCTTCTGGCATCCACATGACAAGACAGTCGCCATCCATCTTCTTATAATGGTGTAAAAGGTAGGAACCATCGGCCAATTCAGACATGGCATATTGCATGGCCAGCACAAGTTCATTTTGCAAAGCATTGAATGCAAAAGGTGTTAGAATGCTCGATGCATGCTCTTCCATTGGAATGCATGCTTTGGAAGGCATACACTGCATTTCAAGGTGTGACTGGTTTTGGAAATTAGCTGTTATTCCTACCTGAAAAAAGCCCAAAAACTACATCAAGACAGGGGAAGAAAAGGAAATCAAATGGAATATAAGGTCACAGAGTGGAAAAAACCTTCAACTGCTATACCTGGTCAAAAAAACTTCGCAAGCATGCATTTGAGCTGAAGATTCCTTTCAGGAATGACTCTACAGATCTAAAAAATGCAACAGTTGTCATTCGAGCAAGAAAGTGACCCCTCGTATAGCACAAAGCCCAAGAAGTCCGAATTGAATAAAGTAAAGCAATGTGTTTATCTGAACCCAGTCCAAACCGAGAAACCATTTCATTCCATCGTAACTCAAAGTCTTCTGTATTCTCTACACAATGCAATGCATCAAACTCAGATCTGAATTCTGCATATTGACATCCAAGTGGAACAGTGAACCAACTTGATACCTTGGGCGAAATATTCCATATGCAGGTAATGTGTTTTGTGTTTGGTAGTTTGCCCCTAACTGCATCTCTGAGCCCTGGGTCTAGATCAGTTAAGATTGTCTGGGGACTTCTTCCTCTCATAAACTGGACAAAACTCTGTATCCAGGGAGACAAACATCATCTATGAGGAAATGTAGAGTACAAGATATGGATCTATCTAGAGGGACAAAGAGATAAACCTGTAAAGCCCAGGCAAATGATCGTGGCGCCTCGTCCTGCAACAGAACACATCCGAAAATGATCATTCTGCCATTGCTGTCAATGCCAAACCACGCCCCAAACAACATACCATAAGTGATTGATCGGTATGACGTGTCAAAATGCACCACATCACCGAACATGGTATATGCATTAACTGAATCGCCATATGACCAAGCAATGTGCTCAAGTTTGTCATTGTCATCCACGCTACAATCAAAACAAAAGCCTTCATCTGCCTCCTTTGAGGCCTTGCAGGCCTCAAGAAGTTCCATTATATCGTTTTCTCTCTTCTCATTGAGCAAAGCATCATTTTCTTGAACAACTTTCTTCCTGTTCTGAATAAAATTCCTAACATCCCTCTCCAAGAATGGCAATTGTCCACCTTGAATCCCCTTTTCTAATTCCAAGACCTTCACTATGCGATGAATCGGAAACCCAGCTTTAGATAGCAAAAGTATCCGCTCTTGATCAGATTCATGAATTTTTCTGTAAGCAGGCAAGAGACGAACCTGGTCATCTTCCAGCAGCTCATGATTGTGAACATTACTGAATTGCACAACACACCACTGTGAAATGCCTTCCACAACCTCCTTCGACAAGTACATCTTTGCATCACAGCCGCACCGGACGGATTTCCGATCCCTATGGTGCTCCCCACTAGGCTTCTTCCTCATAGGTGCAAACCCAGACCGATAACAAACAAAGTCGCGCTTGTATATACCCAACTGAGGGCTCAATCTCGAGCGCTCTTTCCTAATGGAGAAACCATTCTTCCTCGCAAAGTTGCCATAGTACTCAAATGCATCGTCATCGCTCTTGAACACCATCCCCACATACGGGACTACCATAGCCTCGGCCGATGCCGCTTTTGCCTTCGCTAACTGGGAAGCAACTGCAGTCTCTTCATTATTGCTTTCATACGCAACAAAGCATTTCCAATCCCCACACGGGCATTGCTGCCGCTGTATCCATATGTTCTTTGATGACAATGATGTCATAATACAAAACTATCGAACACTAGCTCTACCCAGCTCTCAACACAGAAAATCAATACCCAAGTGATCCAAGAAGCAGCGAATATCAATCCTAAATGTCGAAGTCGTCAAAAGCTACAAGCGGCGGTATGATGGTATAAACCTGTCAAGATCAGTTCTTTTTTTCAACCCTTTTCCTTAGAACAACAAACTAACCTGTAGCAAAACCTGTAAGGGAAAAAGGACTTCGAGCTAAGCTGAAAATGGCTGCCCTCTTTTGAGCAGTGAAATTGATATTTGCACAAACGGGATATGCTAAGAGATTATAAAAACTAGAGAATTAGATGTAGAAGTAAAACCCTAGCTGCTCTGTCTGCTGCTTGCTTCTTCACCAGCCTCATTTTCTCCTCCCTTCTTTTCTCTCCAAGATTCCCAACTTGTTCAGAGGATTTTCTTTCGTTTTCCGGGAAAAAAAAATAAGAATGAAGGAAAGACCAACCCGTGAAATTCAGTTGGGCCCTTTGCAGCCAAGAAAGGCCGAATAAGACAATGTTTGGGACTCGCCCTTGGGCCCAAATTGCCATCTTTCAGATTCCGCAGGTCGAAAGGCAGGATCTTTTCATCATTCTGTAGTTGAATTTTTCAATTCCACATCAAGGAATTCATCGTCTCCTCCCAAGACGTGCCTGAAAGGACGCTTCCCTTCATCGAAGTTCACGTGTGCATTAATGCCGGAACGCAGTTCGATAATGGGTGCGTAGAAACAACAACGGGCGTACCTCTCCAAGCTTCCTCTTTCGGAAAGTTCGGATCTTGCAGTCCTTTTGTATTGCTTGATGGGGACCATGCAATCTTTTGGGAAGCCATTCTCTTTTATGAGCTCGCTTTCTCTCAGGTGAATTGGAAAAAACCGTTTGTCAGCTCCAAGACGTGGGCATCGCATATGAGGCTTTGCCATGAATCTCCCATGTTTTCTTGTTTTAGGTGCATCTTGTTTGAGCCTCCCTTATGACATCTGAACTTTTCGGGGATGCGTTGCCGATTAATTAGTGCTTAAAAAGATCGTGAATCTCTTCTTATTTGTGATTGCATATTTGGTGGGTCCTTCAAAGAAGAGATTCATTTATGAATGGATGATTTTTGTTTAGGCCAGGCCTTATCGGTATTGCTTAAGTCCATTCATTTAAATGCGTGGTTGTGTTTCATCTGCATTATAGTCTTTGCTAGTACGGATTGGCCGACGTTGATTGAAATTGTCCTGGGTCTTGATAGAAAAGGCAATGTCTAAAGGGAAACAAAGTCTCTCTGTTGTCACAATTTATAAGCCTGACATCTGTTTCATGAAGTCAAAGAGAATCACCAGTTTTAAGGGAGTGAAAGCTGCGAAATTTTCACCTTTCACTCTGCATCACAGAGAGTGACTAGACATTAGAACACGGTGTGGGGAACATGAGCTCATGGCAAAATTTGAACACATGCACTCCCAGACTGTAAACAAGACAGGCAGAAACTTCATGGAATGTCCCTTGACCGATTGCTGAATGCTCCAAAATGCAGGTTGCTTAAAGAGGACGAGTTTACATCATTTGATATGGCCTATGATGATACCAGAGAATCTTTGATTGGGAATTCAGATGATGCACCGAATCATCCCAAGGACAAGAGCAATGCAGTCCAAAGAAGAAGGCACCGCCGAAATTCTCCTTCAGCTGATAATTTCCCCGAGCAGAATGGCACTGAACCTCATCTTCTTCAGTCTACAAAAGGACCCACATTTAGAAAAATCCTAATAGTTTTGGCTACATACCTCGGTGTGGGAAGCTTTTGCTTCTTTCTTCTGGGGAACCAAATCTCGGGCAAGAAGACGAATGGTCTACTTGATGCCCTTTACTTTTGCGTCATCACCATGACTACTGTGGGATATGGAGATCTCGTCCCAAGTCGCACATTGGCGAAACTTCTTGCCTCAGACATATGTTTTCGTAGGAATGGCTCTTGGTGGGCTGATCCTAAGCAAAGCAGCTGACTACATTCTCGAAAAGCATGAAGTTATTTTAGTAAGAGCTATGCACATCAATGAAAAGGTTGGTCCGGCCGAAATCCTGAAGGAGATGGAAGCTCACAACATCAGATATAGATTTCTCACTTCCCTTGTTCTTCTTGTGATCCTTACTGTACTTGGAACCATGTTTTTGTCAGTCGTTGAGAACTTTAAATTTGTTGATGCTTTCTATTGTGTTTACGCCACCATTACTACTCTGGGCTATGAGATGAAAGTTTCTTGACCACCGGTGGCAGAATCTTCGCCGTGTTTTGGATACTGGCTAGTACCGTTTGTGAGGCTCAGTTTTTTTTTCTACCTTACTGAAATGTACACAGAAAGCAGGCAACGATCATTCGTAAGATGGGTTCTGACACGAAATACTACGAGGTTGGATTTAGAGGCAGCGGATCTTGATCATGACAATGTTGTCAGGTAAATTTTAATCATCTACTACAAATTCAATTGTGCAAATAACTAATTTGAGCAAATGTCTGAGTTTCTGGCTGGTGGTTTCCTTTTGCAGCGCTGCGGAGTTTGTTGTATACAAGATACAGGAAATGGGAAAGATCAGCCGGGAAGATGTAACGGCTATCTTAGAAAGGTTCTGGAACCTTGATGTCGATCACTCTGGAACTTTGACAACATCTGATTTAGCTCAGGCCTGAAATTAGGGGTTTTGCTGCTTGTTTTGGAGGATTATACAGACATACTTTAGTCTTGTATCACTCATACGTGCCGCTGTTACTTGCTGATAATGCTGAAGTTTTTTCTGTTAGCTCCAACCATGAATGAATCACTTGAAAAGAGTAATTCCAAAATGTGGAACTCATGTATCCCTGCCTGAATCGTTGCATCTAGCAGCAGACGCTAGACCGTCATGCTGTAATTTGCCAAGTACCATTAGTCAGATGGTATGTGACATCAGCTTCACAAAATTGTTGAATTTCATCGTTGATCTGTTGCAGTCTCACTTTTACAAGACAAAATTCGCTACCTTTGTCCATTGATGAATTTAAATTCCTAAATCTACCTGAACAGCACAATCATAGCCATCATGCAAATGAACTTGATTATGTTTTGTAGTTTTGAATCATTTGTGAAGTCATTGTATATAAATTCAAGAATGACCATATTCTTTAAGTTCATGTCGATTGGCTTAGACATTGAAGGAGGATTACTCCAACAAATTCATCTCAATTCAGTAAGATGATTAGCTAAGTTATCAATGAAGGTTCCTTCATTTAATTTGAGATACTTTAGATGTTCAAACCTTCTAATCTCTTCAGTTTTAATAGCATCTCAAAGATAACCACTAAGGTCTGCCTTAATGGTGACTCTTCTTAGATGAAGTTATTTTGTCAATGTTCCTTATTCCTGCATGTATGCTGAATTCAAAAATTACTATTTTTGCAACTCAATTAAGCCATCAATTCTTGATGATTCCTCTTAAACATCTTCAAAGAAATAATAACACTTTCCAAAATGAGAAGAGAGTTGATTAAAGACGACCTCGGCAAGAGTCATCTTATCAATATCCCCATGCCATGAAGTAATAATAACACTTTCCAAAATGAGAAGAGAGTTGATTAAAGACGACCTTGGCAAGAGTCATCTTATCAATATCCCCATGCCATGAAGTTGGGAAAAATTATTCAAAAAATCCTAAACTTATTGCACTTTTGTTAATTTAGTCAATTTAGTTTTAAACATTTTTATTTCTTGCCATTTGAGTTCATTCAACCAATTTTGACTAGAATTTGCTGATGTGGACGCCAATTGCATCAAGTGGGACAATCAACGTTGACGTGGATAATTATTAATAATATTTTAAAATATTTTGAAAATTTTATTTTTTTATGATTTTTTTTCTTTCTTTCATTTCCACTTTCTTCTTCATTTGCTTGTGGCTGACCACTGGCTGGTCACCAACCATGGCTGGGCTGGCCAGCCTTGCTTGCCTTAGGCAAGGTGTGGGCGGGCAAGGGCGAGCCTCATCAAGGCAACACTTGGCAAAGGTTGGCCTCACCCATGCCAGATTTGGCGAGGTTGACCCTCAGCCAAGTTAGGGCAGCCTTGTTGGGTGAAGGCAACGCCGAGCAAGCTTGCCTTGGCCTAGGCTAGGGTCATTCTCCCCTAGTTTGGATGATGGTCGGGCTTGCCCAGAGTCGCCCTTGACTATCGCTTGGGTGGAGGCGATGCTCGGTGAGGCTGCCTTGGCCTAGGCAAGGGTCATCTTTGCTTGGTCTAGGCGATGGTTGAGCTTGCTTGGCTTGGGCAAGGTCGACCTTCAACGGGCTTACTTGGGTGAGGGCTCCCTTCGTCGAGGCTCACCCTCGCCCAGCCGGGTCTCGCCCTTGCTCAGCCAAGCCTCACTTGTGGTGGGTGAGGCCAGCCTGGTATCCATGGATGATGGTTGGTCAACACTTGTGGCTGGTTACTAGCAAAAGGAAGAAGAAAATAGAAAAGAAAGAAAGAGGAAAAAGAAAAAGAAACAAAAAAAACAAAAAATTGTATAAAATCTTCAAAAATATTAATTTTTTTTTAAATTATCCATATCGCGCCAATCATACCATATAACATTGCTGGCCCTCATGTTAGCAAATTCCGGTAAAAATTGGCAAAATGGACTAAATTGACAAGAAAGTGAAAATGTTTATGACTTAATTGGTAAAATAAAAAAAAAGACTAAATTAGCAAAAATGCAATAGATTTAGGCATTTTTGGACAATTTTCTCCATGAATTTGAATGAGTCGCATGCCATTAGAGTGGACATCTAACAATTCGCTTATTCCTAGAACTCGATCATAAATTCCAACTAAATATTCCATCACCTATCTATTCTTTGGTTTCAACCTTTCCACGACCTTCTTGACTCCCAGTTTGATTGGTTCTTTGTGGTTGACAAAATGGAAAGCCATTTTAGCTGGGAGGGGGGAGGGAGGGGGGGGGGGGGGAATCATCTTGGAGTGATCTTACTCAAGCACCTTGTAAACTACATAGAAATAGGATAAACTATAGGACCTTAGCAATTTATATGATTGTCTAAAGGAGTGAATTATAACTATTCTAACCAGAAATTGATTTATAAAAGAGAAATAGATTTGTAAAAATTTGTATTTAAAAATGACGCAAAATTTTTGTTTCTGAAATAAAATTTCGTTTGATAATGACATAAAATTTCTCATTCTTTTGGATTTGATCGATGGTGACCAATGACGACGGATGATGGCGACAGACGGTGAGTGGGTGGTCGACTAGTAAAGAGGACAAGCAATGATGATAGTTTTTATTTCTCATTTCTATTCTAGAAATAGAGAAGCACAAAATTTTTACTTATCATTTCTATTTTAAATCTATTTCCGGAATAAAAATTTGTTCTAAAAATTAAAAAATGAAATTGTATTACCAAACAAATTTCGCTTCTAGAAAAAAGTTTAGTATAGAAAAAATGTTCTTAAAATAGAAATTGGGTATTGCCACGTGCGTGACAAAATTTCTATAATAGAAATCACTTTCTAGCCAGAAATTGATTTTTCAATTTTTATTATTTGGATGAGTTTCTAAGTAAAGAAACGTGTTTAATAACGGCTCAAATTTTTTATTATGGAACAGAAGTGATGTTACTCAAGCACCCTGTAAACTACATAGCAATGGATAAACTATAGGACCTTAGCAATTTATATGATCGTCCAATGGCGTGAATCATAACCATTATGACTAAAATTGATTTCTAGAAGAGAATGTATTTTTCTCTTTCTATTTTTGGATGAGTTTTTGAGTAAAAATTTGTGTTTACGCAAAATTTATGTTAGTGAAATAGAATTTCATTTGATGATGATACAAAATTTCTCATTTTCAAGGGGCGACTGGTGGATGACAGCGGTGGATGGCGGCAACCGATGGTGACCAACGGTAGCGGATGGCGGTGGCGGATGGTGAGTGGGTAGTCGACTAGTAGAGATGGCAAGTAATGATAAGAGTTTATATTCTTCATTTTTGTTCCAGAAATAGAGAAGGAAATTTTTTTTCTTCTCATTTCTGTTCTAAACCTATTTCTCGAATAAAAATTTGTTCCAAAATTTTAAAAATGAAATTACATTACCAAACGAATTTCTCTTCCAAAAATAAGTCTAGAATAGAAAAATTATCCGTGGAATAGAAAATCAACAAAATTTCTCGAAAAATCACTTTTTAGTTAGAAATTGATTTCTCAATTTATATTCTCTTGACGAGTTTTTGAATAAAGAAACGCGTTTGATAACGACTCAAAATATTTATTTATGGAACATAAATTCGTTTAATAACAAAATAAGATTTCTATTTTTAGGGGAGGTAGCGTTCGACGTTCGGCGGTGGGCGATGAGCAGCCGGCAGTGGGTGTCCGGAGTCCAAGGTGGCAGGTGGTGACGAGAGTGAACAATGAGAAAAGTTTTCGTTTCTCACTTTTGTTCCAGAAATATAAAAGTTAGAAATTTTAGCTTATAATTTCTACTTCAAATATATTTTTGGAATAAAAATCTATTCTAGAAATAGAAAAATGAAATTGCGTTACTAAATAGATCTCTATTCCAAACCTATTCTAGGGAATAGAAAAACAAAGAAATAAAAAAATAGAAATTTTGTCATATGCATCCTTGTACATTTATGTTGCTCCAAAATATAAGTTTTGTACACTTGGCAATGGTCATGTCCTGGAATTTGATTTGATTCCAATACGAGATTAGCAATCTTGGGATTATATTTATAACGTATATGTGCATATCTTCGAGTTACGACTATAAAAGTTAACATGGAGTATTCAAGTGGAGAAGTGTCTAGAGTATTGAAAGATTAAATGATCAGATGAGAATTTGCATCACACTTCATTAACTCATTCCTTTTCCTCCCACTGCCCACAATAAATATCAGTATAGCTCCATCGCTATCAATATCATTATTCCCCCCATTACAGTTTTTGATAAACATAGCATCAATTCATCAATTAGTTTATTATAATAAAAGTTCCATCTCAATCAGACTGGAAATTTAAACATCGATGATTAAGTGTTAAGGAAAATTAAGGAAACAAGGATCTTTGAAAGCAGCTACCTCACCTTTTCTACTTGTTCACTTTTGTTAGAATATTCAAATAATAAATTACACTTTCATTAAACAACTAAAGCTTTTAACACAGTTAGTAATGATTTCACAAAATCTTACATGGTGTCAAGAATCTAAGATCAAATTTTTTAATGCCTCGTTTGCCTCATCAATTAAATGTTTCCAACTTTAGTGCGAGGGGTTCGTTTTTCTCCTAAGGAAAAAGCAAGAAAATGCAAACCCGCGAAATTTAGTTGGGCCCTTTTCAGTCAAGAAAGGCCAATGAGATAATGTTCGGGACTCGCACTTGGGCCCAGATTGCCATTTTCAGATTCACAGTCCAGAGGCAGGTTCTTTTCGTCATTTGGTAATGGAATTTTCCGTCCTCCCCATCAAGGAATTCATTCTTTTCCAGTCCCCCATCAAGGAATTCATTCTTTTCCAAGCATCCTAGAAGGATGCTTTACACGGTTGCACTAATCCGGGAGCACAGTCCAATAATGGGTGCGTGGAAACAACGGGCGTAGCTCCTCATCTTCCTCCGGGGAAAGTTTGGACCTTGCGGTCCTTTTATGATGGGGGCAATTCAAATCTTATGTGAAGCCATTTTCTCTTCCATGAGCTCGCTTTGTCAGGTAAATTAGACAAAGCCAACTGCTTCATTTTCAGCTCCAAGACGTAGACATGCATATCGTGTTTTCTTGTTTTCCTCATGATCATCTGACCTTTCAGGGATGTGTTGCAGATTAATCAGTGTTTAAAAAGATCATGAATCTCTTCTTTTGTGTGACTGCATATTTGGTGTCTCACTTCAAAGTAGAGATCCGTTCATGTATGGATGAATTTTTGTTTAGTCCAGGCCTTATTGGCATTGTTTAATCCATTCATTTACATGCTTGGCTGTGTTTCATCTGCAATATTTTCTGTGCTAGTACGTACTGGTCAACATTGATTGAAATTGTCCTTGGTCTTGATAAAAAAAGAAAAGCAATGTCTATAGGGAAACAAAGTCTCTCTATTATCACAATGAACAAGCCTGAGATTTGTTTCAAAATCAAAGAGAATCGCAGTTTAAGGTTATTTGGGAGTGAACGGTACAGGGAACTTGAGCTAATGGTGAAGGTTGAACAAAACCGGACGATAAATAAGACAACAGAAAATTCATGGAATGTCCCTTAACTTATTGCTGAATGCTCGAAAAATGCAGGCTGCTTAAAGAGGACGAATCTGCAGCATTGGATATGGCCAATGATGATACCAGAGAATCGTCTATTGGGAATTCAGTTGACGCTTTGAATCATCCCAACGACAATGGCAATGCAGTTCAAAGAAGAAGACACCGCCGCAATTTGCCTTCAGTGGATAGTTTCCCTGAGCTGAATGGCACCGAATCTCATCTTCCCAAGTCTACTAAAGAACCCACATTTATGAAAATCCTCATAATTTTGGCTGCATACCTTGGTGTAGGAAGCTTCTGTTTCTTTCTCCTGAGGAACCAAATCTCGGGCAAGAAGACGAATGGTCTACTCGATGCCCTTTACTTTTGTGTTGTTACCATGACTACTGTGGGATATGGAGATCTCGTCCCAAGTAGCACTTTGGCGAAACTTCTAGCCTCGACATATGTTTTCGCAGGAATAGCTCTTAATGGGCTGATCCTAGGCAAAGCGGCCGATTACATTCTTGAAAAGCAGCAAATTCTTTTAGTAAGAGCTATGCACATCAATGAAAGGGTTGGTCAGGCCGAAATCCTGAAGGAGGTCGAATCCCACAAAATCAGATATAATTTTCTCACTTCCCTCGTTCTTGTCGTGGTCCTTACTATACTTGGAACCGTGTTTTTGTCGGTCATCGAGAAATTAAAATTTGTCGATGCTTTCTATTGTGTTTGCGTGACTATTAGTACTCTGGGCTATGGAGATAAAAGTTTCTTGACCACCGGTGGCAGAATCTTTGCCGTGTTTTGGATACTGGCTAGTACCATTTGTGTGGTTCGGTTTTTTTTCTACCTTGCTGAACTGTACACAGAAAGCAGGCAACGATCATTCATAAAATGGGTTCTGACGCGAAATATTACGAGGTCGGATTTAGAGGCAGCAGATCTTGATCGTAACAAAGTTGTCAGGTAAATTTTATTCATATTCTACAAATTCAATTATGCAAATAAACTAATTTGAGCAAATGTCTGAGCTTCCTGCTGGCGCTTTCTTTTTGCAGCACTGCAGAGTTTGTCGTATACAAGATACAGGAAATGGGAAAGATCAGCCAGGAAGATGTTACGGCTATCTTGGAAAGTTTCCGGAATCTTGATGTCGATCACTCTGGAGCTTTGACAGCATCTGATTTAGTTCAGGCCGGAAATTAGGGGGTTTTGCTGCTTGTTTCGAAGGGTTATACTCACATTAGTCTTGTATCACTCATATGCACCGCCGTTACTTGCTGATAACGCTGAAGTTTTTTCTGCTAGCTCCAATCATTAGTGAATGTCTCCCCAAAATGACTCATGTATCAGTGCCTGAATCGTTGCATCTAGCTTCAGATGCTAGATCGTCATGCTGTAATTTGCCAAGTACTATTAGTCAGATGGATTGCAACATCAGCTTCACAAAATTGTTGAATTTCATCATCTGTTGCAGTCTCACTTTTATATGACAGAATTCGCTACCAAGGTGCGTGTAACAAATTTTGCAGTTTGCCAACCGAAATGTTTTGTCTGTTGATGATTTTAGGTTCCTAAATCTATCTGAATAGCACGTCATAGCTATCATGCAAACAGACTTGATTATATTCCGTAGTTTTGAATCATCTGTGAAGCTGTTGTGTATAAATTCAAGAACAACCATATTTTTTAACAGCATATCCATTGGCTTAGATGTTGGAGGAGGATGATTCCAATAAATCCATCTTAACTCGGTAAGATGATTCGCTAAATTATCAACAAAGGATCCTTCTTTTAATTTACGGTACCTTAGATGTTCAAACTTTTCAATCTCTTCAGTTTCAATAGTGTCTTTAGGATAACTTTTGCGTAGATCAAGCCTCAATGCTTGAACATTTCTCTTCATCTGCAAATGAGAGCAAGAAATGAGTAGAATTCAGTGTTGATGAGAGCACCGACACCCCCTCTCCATTCTGCAGATATTTCTCTCTTGGCCTAGATAATTCTGGAATAATATAGTCCTCTCTTCATCCAAGCAAGTTGTCGGATAATAATTACTGTCAGAGATATTTGTATTGGAACTGTCTGGAGAGATGGGAAAGCAGGTCATTTACACCCCATAAATAGGAGTGCCTCCTCCCTTTGTATTTCCATATCTTACTTTGCTACGTAGATTCATTGAATTTTCCTGATCAAATAATTTCTCTTCCAAGATCTTTGATTTGATTGCGCATTCAAGACCGATTGTACCCCTCAATCTTTACCAAAGACATGCTAACGAGGACATCAATTCCAATATTGAGGGAAAACTTACAATGTTCCCACATGTAAATTGCTTTTATCTTATCTTCACCAACAAAATACACACAATATCAAGCAAGATTTGTTGTTGTCCAAAAGTTAAGGCATCATAACTAATCTTCAACTTTGAAAAAAATATTTCGTGTGGTGCTTTTCTTAACTTGTCAATATTTCTTTTCATAGTTTGCGTGTTTCGTGGTAGAGGAATGAATCGGTTACTTCAAGAGCCAATGAAAATCTCTTAGTAACAAATGCGATTTTTCTTGAAAGATCATTGTAATTATCTATAGGAGAGTCTATTAAATGTGTGCCTCTTGAAAAGTCCAAGCACATGATTGGTACTCATCACCTCCATTACATAATTAAAATTTGATACTTTAGATTATTGATGCACAAAACATTTTATTTCTAGTTGTAATTAATATTCTAAATCATGAATACAAAATACTTTTTCACCTAATATCTCCACTTACTTGCTGTTATCAACATGACAACATCATCAGCTAGAATGATGACTTTCTTATTACAAAGTGCTTCTCCAATCCTCTTCATTCCATAATCAATTTTGTCAATGCTCCTTATTCTTTCATGAATGTTGATCTCGGATGATAACTTTTTTTCCAACTCAACTAAACCATCAATTCATGACAATTTTGATTGAACATCTACAAGAAAACAACAACACTTTCCAAAATGAGAAGAGAGTTATTAAAAATGAGCTTGGCAAGAGTATCTTGTCGATACCCCACATGCCATAAATTTGAATGAATTGCATGTTGCCAGAGTCGACATCTAACAATTCTCTTATTGCTACAACTCAATCATAAATTTCAACTAAATGTTCAATCACTAATTTATTCTTTGATTTCAACTTTTCCACGATCTTGATGACTACTAATTTGATCAATTCGCTGTGGTTGACACAATGGAAAACCATTTTAGTGGGGGGAAACTAGAAAATCATGGTTAACTAGCTAGAAGTGATGTTATTCAAGTACCTTGTAAGTTACATAGCAATTGGATAAACCATAGGACCTTAACAATTTTTATGTGATCGTCTAAGAGTCCATATTGGACAATCACATCACTCCAAAAGCATACGTTTTATGCACTTGCCAATGGTGATTATGTCCCAAAAATTGACTCGATAGCAATATGATAAACATAATGTTGATTTATCAGTTAGTTTACTATAATAAAAGTCTCATCTAAATCAAACTACAAATTTTACATCTTTGGTTGAGTGTTAAGGAAAATTGGGAAAACAGGCATCTTTCAAAGTAGCTAGTCTACCCTTTGTACTTCTTCACTTCCAATCCTGTTATCACATCGACACCGTGAGAGTCTCTCTCTCCACGCGTCCACTTGCTCATCTTTAAACTTCTTCACACCATCCAAATCAAGAGTATCGCATTGTGATACAGTGGAGTTTCAGTTTAATAGGTTCCACGTCGAAGAAAACAGATAGGGATGGAGAATTTCCTTTCGTTTTCTTGGGAAAAAAAAAAGAAAACGCAAACCCGTGAAATTCAGTTGGGCCCTTTTCAGCCAAGAAAGGCCGAATGAGACAATGTTAGGGACTTGCACGTGGGCCCAAATTTGCCATTTTCGGATTCGCAGTTCAAAGGCGGGTTCTTTTCATCTTGGTAATGGCATTTTCAGTCCCACAAGGAATTCATTCTTCTCCAAGATGCGCCTCACAGGATGCTTTTCACGTGTGCACTAATGCGGAAAGGCAGTTCAATAATGGGGTGCGTGGAAACAACGGGCGTAAGTCCTCAGCTTCCTCTTTGGGAAAGTTCGGACTTGCGGTCCTGCCTCTGATGGGGGGTAATGCAAATCTTTTTGTGAAGCCATTCTCTCTTCCATGGATTCGCTTTGTCAGGTAAATTAGACAATGCCCACTGTCTCATTTTCAGCTCCAAGAAGTAGACATGCATGTCATGTTTCTTGTTTTTTTGGAGTCTCCTCATGATCATCTGACCTTTATGGGATGTGTTGCAGATTAATCAGTGTCTTAAAAGATCATGAATCTCTTTTCATGTGTGATTGCATATTTGGTGTCTCCCTTCAAAGAGGAGATCCATTCGTCTCCTCCTCATCTTGCCATTCGAGTTAGAGGATGAAGTTTTGTTTAGTCCAGGCCCTCTTGGCATTGTTTAATCCATTCATTTACATGCCCGGCTGTGTTTCATTTGCAATATCGTGTATGCTAGTACGTATTGGTCAACATTGATTGAAATTGTCCTTGGTCTTTATTTAAAAAACAAAAAGCAATGTCTAAAGGGAAACAAAATCTCTCTATCATCACAATGTACAAGCCTGAGACTTGTTTCTGGCCAGTTTAAGGTTATCAGGGAGTGAATGCTGCGAAATTTTCACCTTCCAGTCTGCATCACATGGAGTGACCAGACATTAGATTATGGTACGGGGAACTGAGCTCATGGCGAAGTTTGAACACACACTACTGGATGATAAACAAGACGACAGAAAATTCATGGAATGTCCCTTGACTGATCGCTGAATGCTGCAAAATGAAGGCTGCTTAATGAGGACGAATCTGCAGCATTTGATATGGCCCATGATGATACTAGAGAATCCTTGATTGGGAATTCAGTTGATGCTTCGAATCATGCCGAGGACAAGATCAATGCAGTCCAAAGAAGAAGACACTGCCGAAATTCTCCTTTAGCGGATAATTTCCCTGAGCAGAACGGCCCTGAACCTCATCTTCTCAAGTCTACAAAAGTACCCACACTTAGGAAAATCCTAATAGTTTTGGCTGCATACCTTGGTGTAGGAAGTTTTGTTTCTTCCTCCTGAGGAACCAAATCTCGGGCAAGAAGGCGAATGGTCTACTTGATGCCCTTTACTTTTGCGTTGTTACCATGACTACTGTGGGATATGGGGATATCGTCCCAAGTAGCACATTGGCGAAACTTCTAGCCTCAACATATGTTTTCGCAGGAATGGCTCTTGGTGGGCTGATACTGGGCAAAGCAGCCGATTACATCTTTAAAAAAGCAGCAAGTTCTTCTAGTAAGAGCAACGCACATCAATGACATCGTTGGTCTGGCTGAAATCCTGAAGGAGGTCGAAGCCCACAAAATCAGATATAATTTTCTCATTTCCCTCGTTGATGTCATGGTCCTCACTGTACTTGGAACCGTGTATATGTCGGTCACCGAAAAATTTAAATTTGTCGATGCTTTCTATTGTGTTTGTGCTACTAATAAATACTCTGGCCTATGGAGATCAAAGTTTCTCGACCACCAGTGGCAGAATCTTTGCCGTGTTTTGGATACTGGCTAGTACCATTTGTGTGGGTCGGTTTTTCTTCTACTTTGCTGAACTGTGCACAGAAAGCAGGCAAAGATCGTTCACAAAATGGGTTCTCACATTAAATCTTACCTTCTTCGATTTAGAGGCTGCTGATCTTGATGATGACAAAGTTGTCAGGTGAATTTTAATCATCTACTACAAATTCAATTATGCAAATAAACTAATTTCAGCGTCTGAGTTTCTTGCTGGCGCTTTCTTTTTGCAGTGCTGTGGAGTTTGTCGTACACAAGGTACAGGAAATGGGAAAGATCAGCTGGGAAGATGTTACCACAATCTTAGAAAGGTTCCAGAATCTTGACGTCGATCACTCTGGAACTTTGAGAACATCTGATTTAATTCAGTCCCGAAATTAGGGGGTTTGGCAGCTTGGAGGATTGTACCTACATACTTTATCTTGCATCACTAATACGCCCTCCCATTACTCGCTGATAATTTTTTTTCTGTTAGCTTCAACCATGAGGAGACATTCACCCCTATCTAGAAAATCATTGGCAAAAAGTAAATCCAAAATGTGGAACTCATGTCTCCTTGCCTGAATCACTGCATCTAGCAGCAAATGCTAGATATAAGAAGTCGGATGGTCTGCGACATCAGCTTCACAAAGTTGTTGAGTTTCATCGTTGATCTTCTGCAGCCTCACTTTTACATGACAGAAGTCACTAATAAAGTGCGTGCAACAAATTCTGCAGTTTGCCAACTGAAATGCTTTGTCCATTGATATTTTTTTCAAAGTTCCTAGATCTATATGAACAGCACTATCATAGCCATTATGCAAACGGACTTGATTTGAATCAGCTGTCCTCATTGATTAAAACTTCAACAACTGATAACTGGTAATTTAATCTGTTTAAAATACCAAACCACCTACTCATCCTATTTCAGCAAACAGAATCATAAAATCATCAACCTTCCCACCAAACCTCACTGTTCCTTTATTGTCTCATATGATCATATACAAATATCCACTGAATTTGACAGATCCTTCAACTAAGCACAAATGATAAAATATAAAACCTTCAGCAAGTTAACACGTACATGCAACGCTAACCCATTCACGATCCAATCACATGACTGTGCATGAATCAGAGTTCTCTTCACTGAAGTAGTCAGTGCGGTTCGTGTTATAGCCCCCTATTCACACCATAACTGTTCTCACCATAATAAGCCGGCACCCCGTGATAGTATGGCATGGCGCCGTACCCTTGGTAATACGGCTAAGGCAGCTGTTAGTGCCTTCTGTCCCGATAAATATTGACATTTTTGATGATGATAATATTCTGACCTTGCGCTTGCTGCTTTTCACCGTCTCCTTTACGCTTGTCTCCTCCTCCGTCTTTCATTTTCTTACCGTCTTCTGGTTTTCCTGCAGCTCGTGCGTCCTTCTTCGTTTTGCCCTCTTTTGGTTCATCCCCAACATTTTTCTTCTGCTCTGTCTCCTTCAGCTTCTCGGGGACTATCTTGATGCTCTCCACTGTTTTTCCGCCTTTGCTGGCTATTTTCTCAAGGATTCTCTCAGGACAACAGCTTACCACACTGATTAGCACCCTGTTCTGCTTCTCATCGTACCTTTGGTCTCGGATTTCTATCGTTCCCAAAACGATGACACCGATAAATTAACTTAGTTTCCTTTCTACAGCTAAATTTTTGCACTTACATCACATAATACTATTTACAGATTCTAATTCACCAAGGTCCTCATCCTAAATACATAATTAGAATAGGAACAATGTGTGGGAGACTTTCAATTTTGGGAGAAACAGAATTATCGTGTGCAAAATGTGATAGCCCGGGATTAGAAATCCAGACATACAGTCGTTAGCTCATTATGACTATGCAAAACATTTAGCATGAAAGCTCTATTTATCGCCGATTGTGATTGCCTCACTGAAGTCATATGGAGTCTGTGGTGGTAAAAAACTAAAGGGGAAAAAAGTACAACCATTGACACAGGCAAGGTGAGACTCACCAGGCAATTTGCCGATCACTTCCCTGATCTTCTTGTAGCAGCGAGAGCACCCCAGGTCAACCTTGATTTCCATTTTTACCTTCTACATTCCAGAGTCACACACGCAAACGCACAAACACAGAGAAAGTGAGTGAACAGCACTGGCAAAGATCTTTCGTACTCTGCAAACAAAACGAAGCTAAAAGAAGAGGAAAGCATGGCTCTTTCTGCCACCAGAAGAACGAGAAAAATCTATCTTTTTATGCAAGAATGTAAAAGAGCTGATCACGTGTGGGTTACAATAATCATTCTATCAGTTAGAAGGAAAGAGTCTTGATAAATTGGAAGGATGAGGAATGTAACATGCACCTTTTCAGCCATTGCTGTCGTCTCCGGTGGGCTTTGCGAGAACTGATCTCTCAAGATTTAGGAGGAATATGACTGAATGTGGAATGATTCCCTCTCTCCGACTCTCTCTATCTGAGAGGAATGAAAGCTCAAGGGAGATGGAGAGAGATGATGGTGAAGTGAAGTAGCAACGTCCAAGAGGGTTACGTTTATATAGACGAGGACAAAGATGTTCATGTGAACATGTAAGCCTTCCGGCAGCTTCGAATGGGAGGACGCCGCGTGCCGGTTCGGGGAGGGAAATTTCGCAATGTCGTTTGATGACTGTGAAGACACCGTTGCCGGTCTTCATCAGCACCTTCCCCGAACGCACTAATTCAGGCCATGGAAAATTCCCTTCGGCTTCACAGGAACATGGAGACGAATCTTGCCATAGGTAACTGTCCTATTTTCCGTGCCGAACTATCAATTACAGATGTCCTGCAAACTAAACTAGACACAAATGCGGGCGGCCCTTGTATTTGCGATCCACTGGGTCGGAATGATAGTTCAATGAAGTTTTCTCCGATTAGAGATGATATAGCTCTAGAGATAATAGGTATGCAAAAGGGCATGCACAAATTGTTATTAGGACTTTTGGCTTGTTAGGCATTTCAATATGTACGGCTAACTTAGGTTTGTCCTGTTGCATCGAACTCAAAATTGGTCTTTTTGCAGCTTCATGGATATGATAAGATACAGCATGTAAAGTCAAAAGTTAAGGACATATGAATCTTGCCACTTTCATGCAATGCTAATTGCCCTTCAAAGTTCCACGTCAAGACTTTTATTTCTCAACAACTTCCAAGTGATGAGACTTTTATTTCTTGATAACTTCCGATTTCTTGACAACTTCCAAATGATGAGACTTTTAGAGATCAAATTCATATGAGGACTCACTTAACTTAGGTTCTAGAGATCAAATTCATAGTCCTGAACTCAATAAAATGATAAAAATTGACATGATATATGACACGTTGTATATTAAATGAATATTATATATATATATAAATAAATTATTATTTTTATGATTATTTCAATTAAATTAATTTAATTCAGATTCAAAATAAAGAAATTATAAAAAAAGAGCCTAGAATGAATCTATACTAATAACATTAATAAATTTATTCATAAAAAATTAAAAAGACATTTTTTGACTTTAAGAAAAGTTATCGATAAAGTTAATGACTAACAAATATTAGAGTCAACTTATTTAAATAAATCTATAATCTTCTATAGTGATTCAAAAATTTATCTTTATTCAACATTCAATATTTTTATTTTTTGAAATCACTTTTTAACCCACCCTTTTATTTATTTTTTTAGCCCTATCCATTTATTAATAAGTCTATTCAACATTCAGCGTTTTTTTTTTTTTGGATAAATGGGCCCCACCCATTTATTTCATCCTCTCATTTCTTCTCCCGTCCCACGCACTCACCCCGTAATTTCCTTTCTTCAAAATTGAAATCCCTGTCCACCCTCTCCTCCCTCCCAAAAGAAAAAGAAAAAGAAAAAGAAAAAAAATCACCTATTTATTTCACCTCTCATTTCTTCCCTCGCACCCACCCACCGCCTGTCATTTTTCTTTCTTAAAAATTGAAATCACCGTCCACCCTCCCCTTTCCTCCCAAAAGGAAAAATAAAAGAAAAAAGTCACCCATTTATTTCACCTCTCATTTCTTCCCTAGCATTTCCATTTCCTTTTTCTTCTCCTCCTTAAAAGTAAAGGGATAAATGTAATAGAAATCCTAAAATTTCTTATGAAAATTTAATTAAATCTTAAAATTTGTAAAAAGTGCAAACGGGTTCTAAAACTTGTCAAATTGTTTCAATTGAATCCTAAAGTTAACATCGTCTAGCCTTTTTAACGGAAAATGCTAACGTGGCGCGAATGTAACGTTAAAAATAATTTTTACTTTCATGTGGCTTTTTTCCAAATTATTTTTTATTTAAATTAGATTTTAAAATTAAAAAAAAAAGCTAAAATATATTTAAAAAAAATTTTAAAAAAAAAAAGAAATGGCCAACTTCCTTCGCTGCTGCCCATCGCCGAGGGGCTGACTTCCTTCGCCGGCGGGGGCAGAGCTGCTAATTTATCCGTTTTTTAATAACAAATTTAAAAATAAATTTTAACTTTTTCTTTTTATTTTTTAAATTTATTTTTAAAAAATTTGATTAAAAAATAATTAAAAAAAGTCATGTGGAAAATGAAAAATTATTTAAAATGTCACGTTCATGCCACGTTAGTATTTTCCGTTAAAAAGGCTGACGGTGTTAACTTTAGGATTTAATTAAAATAATTTGATAAGTTTTAAGATTTGATTGTACTTTTTGCAAGTTTTATGACTCAATTACATTTTCGTGACAAGTTTTAGAGGCTGCTGATCTTGATGATGACAAAGTTGTCAGGTGAATTTTCATCATCTACTACAAATTCAATTATGCAAATAAACTAATTTCAGCGTCTGAGTTTCTTGCTGGCGCTTTCTTTTTGCAGTGCTGTGGAGTTGGTTGTGTACAAGCTACAGGAAATGGGAAAGATCAGCTGGGAAGATGTTACCACAATCTTAGAAAGGTTCCAGAATCTTGGCGTTGATCACTCTGGAACTTTGACAACATCTGATTTAATTCTGTCTCGAAATTATAAGGGGTTTGGCTGCTTGGAGGATTGTACCTACATACTTTGTCTTGCATCACTGATACGCCCTGCCATTACTTGCTAATAATGCTGAAGTTTTTTCTGTTAGCTTCAACCATGAGGAGACATTCACCCCATCTAGAAAATCAATGGCAAAAAGTAAATCCAAAATGTGGAACTCATGTCTCCCTGCCTGAATCACTGCATCTAGCAGCAAATGCTAGATACAAGGAGTCGGATGGTCTGCGACATCAGCTTCACAAAGTTGTTGAGTTTCATCGTCGATCTGTTGCAGCCTCACTTTTACATGACAGAATTCACTAACACGGTGCGGGCAACAAATTCAACAGTTTACCAACTGAAATGTTTTGTCCATTGTTTTTTTTTTTTTGAAGTTCCTAGATCTATCTGAACAGCACTATCATAGCCATTATGCAAACGGACTTGATTTGAATCAGCTGTCCTCATTGATTAAAACTTCAACAACTGGTAACTGGTAATTTAATCTTTTTAAAATACCAAACCACCTACTCATCCTATTTCAGAAAACAGAATCATAAAATCATCGACCTTCCCACCAAACCTTACTGTTCCTTTACTGTCTCATATGATCAAATTCAAATATCCACCAAATTTGACAGATCCTCCAACTAAGCACAACTGATAAAATATAAAACCTTTAGCAAGTAAAACACGTACATGCAACGCTAAGCCATGTCCTCCCTCCGTCTTTCTTTTTGGTTTATCCCCATCCTTCTTCTTCTTTGCCTCCTTCCGCTTCTTGACTTCTTTCTTCTCGCCGTCTCCTTTACGCTTGTCTCTTCCTCCCTCTTTCTTTTTTCGTTTATCCTCATTCTTTCTTCTCGCCGTCTCTTTACGCTTGTCTCTTCCTCCTTCGTTTATCTTCTTCTTCTTCCCTTTTCTTCTCGAGCTTCTTCTCGGGGACTTTCTTGATTCTCTCCACTGTTTATGAAATACGGCAGCCGGGGATTAGAAATCCAGACATACTGTCGTTAGTTCACTATGACTTCACAAAACATTTAGCATGAAAGCTCTATCTATTGCCGATTGTGATTGCCTCACTGAATTCACGACTCATATGAAGTCTACGGTGGCAATTAAAAAAAAAAAAAAAAAAAGAAAAAAAAAAAAAGAAAGCAAAACCATTAACACAGGCAGATTGAGACTCACCAGGGGATTTGCGGTTCACTTTCTTGATCACCTTCTCCTTGGACCATCCATAGCGCACAACCTCCTCGATCACCTTCTACCGTCCGGAGTCACACACACATACGCACAAACACAGAGAAAGCGAGTGAACAACACAAGCAAAGATCTTTTGAACTCTGCAAACAAAACGAAGCCAAAAGAAGAGGAAAGCATGGCTCTTTCTGCCACCAGAAGAATGAGAAAAATCTATCTTTTTATGCAAGAATGTAAAAGAGCTGATCATACATGGGTTACAGTAATCTTTCTATCAGTTAGCAAGAGAAGAGTCTTGATAAATTGAAAGGGTGAGGAACTTAATATGCACCTCTTCAGCCATTGCTCTCGGCTCCCATGGGCTTTGCGAAATCTGATCTCTTGAGCTTGTGGAATGATTCCCCCTCTCTCTCTCTCTCTCGCGCCCGCGCGCACTCCTTAAAAAACGTGATTGAGAACCGGATTGTCCAATGGATTCAGTCCGGCTCTCGGGTCAACCCGGAACTAATTAATAATTTTTTATTTTATCCATGCTAACTAATAAAAAAAAAAAAATAATTTTTTTTATTTTATTTTTTGTACTCACTGCAAGGGCAACCGAGGATCGAATGACCCAATATGTTCGATGATGAATGAGATCAAATAAGAAAGGTAAGTAGTGATGGTTGAGTGGAGTGAGCGTGGAACATGGTGAACATCGAGTGTTGAGCGGGGATCAACAAGCCAAGCGAGCATCGAATGATGAGCGGCACAAGTGACCCAAAATGAGCAAGGCAAGTGTTGAGTGATGAGTGGAAAATTTGTTTCTTTTGATTTTGGTAAATTTAAGATTAAGAGGACAAATAAGACAAAAGAGAACGAAAACTAGAGGATGTTATAAAGACCTGTTTATGTCATTTTGAATGCTGTGAGGACTTTCATAAAAACATTTTTGTCATTCATAAAATTATAACTATTGATGCTGTAAAGGATATTAAAAATCTAAGTTATTAAAGAATAATGTAAAATTACTTGAATTCATCCCTAAATAACTGTTTAATGTTGTTGACATTGTTTATTTTAAGGTTTTCTTTATATAAAAAATTACAAATAATATATTAGATATATATATATATAGAGTTGGTTAGGGTTGGACCGATCAATTTAGGACCAGAGAACCAACTTCATATAAGACTTGATCGGGAATTCTAGGATCAAGAACGTCTGTTTCCTTAGGAATCAGATTAAAACGGGTAGGATTGGGCTGGTTTAGGATCGGTCCAGGGTTGACCTTAGATTGATGCTCGCCCCTAGGACAAAGAGGTTCTTGCATCATGTGAACATGTGAGTCTCCAAGCAGCTTCAATATGTACGACAAACTTTTGGCTTGTTAGGCGCTTCAATATGTATGACAAACTTTTTGTTTGTCTTGTTGCATCGAACTCAAAATAGGTCGTTGCAACTTCATGAATATGATAAGATACAGCTTGTAAAGTCAAAAGTTACGTCAATCTTGCCACTTTCGTGCAATGCTAATTGCCCTTCAAAGTTCCGCATCAAGACTTTCATTTCTTTACAACTTCCAAGTGATGAGACTTTAATTTCTTGATGACTTCCGAGTGATGAGGACACTTAGGCTGTGCATGCAACGCCTCTTGGCTGTGGAAGAGTTTTTTTTTTTTTTTTTTTTTTTTTTTTTTTCAAATAATTCTTTTTCTATTTCATTACGGGGAACAATTTTACGAAGTAAAAGAACCGTTTGATAATTACATAATATTTTTACTCTTGGAATAGAAAAAGAATAGAAATGCGTTTGGTAACGCAACGATTTCTTTTTTGTATTTATTCATTTTTTATTCTTGCTCACGGATCATCGACCGCCGACCATCGACGGCTAGTGGCGGCGGTGACGGGGTGGTGACTCCGGGCGATTGGAGGTGGCTGCGGTAAGAGAGACAAAAAAAAAAAAATTGGCTTATTTCTAGAAATTGTTCCCGGGAAAAGAAGTTACCTTTTCTTTTTGTTTCTCAAAATTGTTCCCAAGAACAAAAAAATAGAGAAATTGCTCATAAGAACAAATGTTTTACCAAATGTTTACGTTCTTTTTGTTCCGAGAAACAAAAGAACAAAAATTGGGAGAAACAGAAACGTTATCATGCGTTGCCTTAAATTAGGTTTTAGAGATCAAATTCATAGTCTCGAGCTCAATAGGACAAATACTGACACATGACATGCGATATGATATGACGTACCGATATGTCATTTATAAAAAAATAAAAAAATTTCAATACGTTAAGGCACATTGTATATTAAACAAATATTTTTATATATACATGATAAATTATTATTTTTATGATTATTTCAATTAAATTAATTTAATTCAGATTTACAAATAAATAAATTATAAAAAAGAGCATAGAATGAATCTATACTAATAACATTAATAAATTTATTCATAAAAAAATTGGAAAGATATTTTTTGACTTTAACAAAAGTTATCGATGAAATTAATGACTAACGAGATACTAGAGTCAACTTATTTAAATAAATCTATAATCTTCTATAATGACCAAAATTTATCCTTATTTAACCTTCAATATTTTTATTTTCCAAAATTACTTTTTAAATCCACCATTTTATTTATTTTTTAATCCTATCCATTTATTAATGATTCAATTCAACATTTTTTTTGGGATAAATGGGCCCCACCCATTTATTTCATCCTCTCGTTTCTTCTCTCGTCCCACCAACACTCACCCCGTCATTTCCTTTCTTCAAAATTGAAATCACTGTCCACCCTCTCCTCCCTCCCAAAAGGAAAAGAAAAAGAAAAAAAATCGCCTATTTATTTCACCTCTCATTTCTTCCCCCGTCCCCACTCACCGCCTGTCATTTTCTTTCTTGAAAAATGAAATCACCGTCCACCCTCCCCTTCCTCCCAAAAGGAAAAGTAAAAGAAAAAAATCACTCATTTATTTCACCTCTCATTTCTTCCCTAGCATTCCCATTTTCTTTTTCTGCTCCTCCCTAAAAGTAAAAGAGGAACCTCATTAAAGTAGCATGGAAACCCAAAAACCCTAGCGGTGGCCGCCTCCGCCTCCGCCTCTTCCTTGCATGATCCTCTTGCTCCTGATCTCTGCTCCTCTCGATCGCCTCATCGGAGTTGCTTGCCACCTCGCCTCTGGCCCTCCATCACGACATTGTAGTCCTCCCATCACGGTATCACAGTCGCGGCTCTCTTGGTCATCTCGGTCGCTGCTCTTCCTTTGGTTCTCCCTCGCCGTCACGGTCTTGTCTCCGCTCCCTTGCCCTCACCTCCATCCTCCATTGCGTTCTTCAATGATTCTCTGTCCCTTCGCATTTGCAGACCCACCCCAGAACATGCCTCTCGCAAATTCTGGACACGTGTCAAGAAGAATTGACTGCATGTCACGTGTTGACTGCGTGTCAGAGTTTGCACGACCGTATTTTCAGAGTGTCTGTCTTTCATAATAGATAATGATTGGGTCATCCCTTTGATACGTGAATCTGAAAGGGTTGAAAGTCGCAGAAGGTGGCCGCGTCAACACGTCCTGAGGAAATAATGGAGCAAGTGACAGGAAAATTAATCAAATGTTAATGGGTCGATGAGGAACGGTTGAAACAGAGTCGTTTTTGGAGGTTTTTAAGGACAAACTATGAGAAGAATCTTGATTGTCATCGACTGCTTGAAACAAAAATAAATAAAATTGAAGCATGTTGAGAGTTTTTCAACAGTTTTTAGGCCTATAAGGCCAATGAAAACGGGGTTCCTGAAAAAAAAATCAAAGTCAGTCTCGGAAAAGGAACAACATGATTAAAATTATGCAGTCAAATCAACCAATAATATATATCAAACAAGTGCTTAACGTTTGATTGTTAAGCGATTTACATTGGTCCCTGCTTTTATTGTAAACAGCTTATATCTTTGAATTAATAAATCATCGAGATTTTAATTCTGGTGCGCTTCGTGTGTGTACTTCTGGGTGTACCTTTGCGAGTTTTACTTGTGCCCACTGTTTGGAATCAGGAGAAGATTGAAGTCTCCCAGCCTTAACAATGAAGAACAGAAGCTAATGCAAGTTAAACATTCACAGTTCCATTCACCCGAAAAAAGGAGAAAGATATTATACCATCCATTTGAAACAATCCATATGCAAGAGATGTCATGAAGATATTTCATGTCTTCCCAGCATGTCATAACATTGACTGCTAAGCCAAAAGATACGCAATCAAAATTTGCTGCCATAAAAATGGAAAGACAGAGAAGAATTAAGCTTTTTCATTAAGAAATTATCTGTATTGGTGAAATGCAGCTAATCTATTTCAGTAATTTGCATACAAATTGTACAAAGAATACCTTGTACCTATGTCCGCATCCTCGTCCACATCCTCGGTTCTTTATCTTCAGCTTCAAGAGTGATTCACTTGGAGCCACCAATGGGCGACTGCAAAATGATGAATTCTATATCAAGTCCCTGCATGCACAGTCCACTCCCACTCATGCTCTTGACCACAGTTGAGAGTAATATATGTTCACTTCATTCCAAATTTCAGACCATTTTCAATCATCTGCTCAATACTTAATGTGAAAAATGCAAGAAGCTCAGGCACTTGCAAGTGACACAAGCACCATCAGAGATATCATCCAGTTGGAGAAAGTGTCAAATCCACTGTGACACCATCGGTCTCTGGCATGCTCCTAACTTCTTCAAGGATCCTTTTGACTTCTTTCGTTAATTCCCTGCGGACATAATTGGTACGCCCCCTTGTAAGCGATGTTTCTGTGAGCAGTGACTCACTGAGGGACTGATATTCTCGAAACCATTCATTGTCGCTATCTTGAGGAGCACGTTCATCATAACATGTTATAGAGCTTTCTCGGTGCCATCTAGTAATGAAGTATTTACTGGGAAGTCGAAAGTAATTCTTTATAATAAAGACAGAAAGGGCATGTCTGCATAAAATCCCTGAAGATTCAAATTCCTTACATGAGAAGTGAATTTGCTATTCTTCTGGTATCCACGCGACAAGACAGTCGCCATCCATCTTATAATGGCGTAAAAGGTAGGAACCATCGGCCAATTCAGACATGGCATATCGCATGGCCTGCACAAGTTCATTTTGCAAAGCATTGAATGCAAAAGGTAATGCTTCATGCATCTCTTCCACTGGAATGCACGCTTTGGAAGGCATATACTGCATTTCATGGTGTGAATGGTTTTGGAAAGTAGCCGATATTCCTACCTGAAAAAAAAAAAAAAAAAAAAAAAAAAAAAAAAAAAAAAAAAAAAAAACTCTACGTTAAGATGGGGGAAGAAAAGGAAATCAAATGGAATGTAAGATCACAGAGTGGGCAGGCAAAACCTTCAAGTGCTATACATGGTGAAAAAAACTACGCAAGCATGCATTTGGGCTGAAGATTCCTTTCAGGAATGAATCTACAGATCTAAAAAATGCAGCAGTTGTCATTCGAGCAAGAAAGTGACCCCTCGTATAG
Source organism: Eucalyptus cladocalyx (assembly GCA_017140615.1). Taxonomy (NCBI): domain Eukaryota; kingdom Viridiplantae; phylum Streptophyta; class Magnoliopsida; order Myrtales; family Myrtaceae; genus Eucalyptus; species Eucalyptus cladocalyx. The sequence goes on from CM029519.1 coordinate 14,984,364, forward strand.
CACGATGCCCAAGAATTCCGAATTGAATAAAGTAAAGCAATGCGTTTATCTGAACCCAGTCCAAACTGAGAAACCATTTCATTCAATCTTAACTCAAAATCTTCTGTATTCTCTACATTATGCAACGCATCAAACTCAGATCTGAATTCTGCATATTGATATCCAAGTGGAACAGAGAACCAACTTGATAACTTGGGCGAAATATTCCATGTACAAGTGATGTGTTTGGTGTTTGGTAGTTTGCCCCTAACTGCATCTCTGAGGCCTGGGTCTAGATCAGCTAAGATTGTTTGAGGACTTCTTCCTCCCATAAACTGGACAAACATCTGTATCGAGGGAGAGAAACATCATCTATGAGGAAACGTAGAGTACAAGATACGGATCTGTAGTATTTTATTAATTAATATGTCCTTGATGGGGTGCGATTGGCACGCACCATTTCGCCTTGATATGCTGCGATTAAAGGGTATGAAGGGAATTGTATAAAAGGCTCCCTGAAGACAACCGTTGGACTGGTTGAACAAATGTACGTTCATAAAGTTTTCTTCCTTTCTCTCCCCTTTCCATCAAGGCATTCCATTTCTTCTTTACGAGAACAGTTTGCATTTATGCCATGGAAATCAGGTGCTTTCCTCGTGATCGCATCCAGACCAACGTGAAATAGTTTTGTTCGTGATTCATCCGCAATTCAATTTTCGTCCCGAGGCTAATTGTAGTTTGCGTATTGGAATCAGCTAAGTCGTCTTCCACTGACTTGAATCTCTAACATTGGTATCAGAGTTCGATCGTGATTTTTGCCTTGTTTATTCAACGAATTTTCTCGTTTACCATTTGATATCGAGATCAAGAGATTGTATTCTACACTGTTTTGATATTTATTGGTTGGAATTACAATCTAAAAACTCGAAATTGAACCGAAGCGAAGAACAGGTTCAGGGTCGTGTGCATTCGTACGATTTTGGCCAATTTTCGAAATATTTTTTTGGCCAAAATAAAATTTTAAATATATAGAGTGAAAGTGCTTGTCGAGATGAGTCCGACGATGGGTAGAGCATCGCCGGAGGACGCCGGAGGCGCCCACACGCGCGGCCAGAAGCCGTTGCACGTGGGATCCATGCGCCGGATGTGCTGGGGAAGCTAGCGAACCAGCGCGTGACGTCATGTGCTGGCGTCAGCCAACCGATGCGTGAGTGTCACACGCGCGTCGACGTGCTGACTTGCTGGCCGGCGACCCGACCCGAGACTGACTCGTGCCCCGACCCGGATCCAACTCGACTGTTGACCGGTCAATGGGTTGGACCGGTCAACCGGTCCGGCGGTCAAACCGGTCGGACCGGCCAGGAGCCATTTGGCTCGTTGGTGCGTGTGCCACACGTGCCGCGTGTGGGCGCGTGTGATATTAGATTGGAGCGTGGTTAGTGGTGTTTGGTTCGTATGAATGTGCTATACACTATGATATAATTATTTTATACTTTTGAATTTTATAAATGTATGAAAATGTGTAGGAAACCCTAGGTACGCGTATTTTTGGGGGTTTAATGCATAGTTTATTCATTTGCAGCATGTATTTTCTTATGTTTTAGGAAATACAATAGCTAGCCTGTATGAAAATGATGTCATATATACTGTGTAGAGCTTGGTTTGATAATACCATGTATATAGTTTAATATACTTGCAATTTTCTAGTTCCTTGAAAATTCGAACAATGGTAGGAAATCCGTGTTTGCATTACGTGTTGAATTGCGTTCTGATTATAGTTTTAGCATGATTGTTTATTGTACGTTGGTTCACATCATGCTATGTTTTTTTGTGTTAATGAAAAATGTAAAAATTACATGAGATCATGTAATTATTTTTTTCCAGTAGGAGTTCGTAGGTTGGTAGAATTTAAATGAGTTCTCACTTAAAACTTAAAATTTGCGCAAATTAAATTAATTATTGATAATAGAATAATTGTACATAGAAGTTGATTGGGAACATAGTGAATTTTTGCTTTTGTATCTTTTGTTGAATTATCATTAATTTAGTTTGTCTATACTACAAATTAAAAATGTGTGTTACTCTGTAAAGTGTGCTAGTATTGATTCTGCGTTTATTATGTTAATGTGCTATAGCAATTGATTATGGCTTCGGCATCCAAAACCATTGTGGCTGACCTCAATAAGGGTGAGAAGCTGAACGGTGACAATTATGATATTTGGCATCGAAACGTTCAGTACATCCTTGAGGAGCAATAGGTTTTGGAAACCCTCAACTATACCATGGATGAATTTGAGCATGGAACTTCAGCTCAACACAAGAGAGATCTAGAAGCTTATCAAGCTTGAAAAAAGAAAAATAGCATTACTCGCATCACATTTCTGAGCTGTATACAAGATGATCTCATGTGTGAGTTTGAAAGTTATGATAAAGCTCAAGCTATGTGGGTTGCCTTGAAAGATAAGTTTTGGGGTACATCTGCTAATAAGCTAAGAAGACTTACCATCAAGTTTAATATATTCCGAAAGCGTCCAAATGTAACGATGAGGCGGCATCTTTGGGAGATGTCAAACATGATTCGTGAGCTAAAGTTGACATGTCACTCCCTTACTGATGAACAACAAGTTCAGACTGTTATAAGATCTCTCCATAACAATTGGGAACATTAGAAAATCAATATGACGCATAATGAGAATATTGTCACTTTTGATGATATAGCGTGTCATTTGGAATTAGAGGATAAACGCCTAGAGGTTGCGAGATCCTCTACCCATGTTTATGTTGCTGAATCGAGTTCGCGCAAAACTTCGGGCTTTAAGCGCAAAAGGAATTCTCAATTCAACAATAAATGGAAGAAGATTGATCAGGCACTTAAGAGGGCTAAGACCTTCCAACGTAAGAAGCGTGGTGGGAATAAAGACAAGATCAAGATGAAGTGCTATAATTGTGGCAAGATGGGTCACTTTGCTCGTGAATGCACCGAGCCGAAAGAGGTACCCTATTACTCCATTACTTTAAGTAATACTTTTGTTTCTAGTACTGTAATGCTTGCTGAATCTCATCCAATATGGACTGTAGACTCAGGAGCAACATACCATGTAGCTAGAGACCGAGAAGCATTTGTGGAGTATCGTCGGATTCAACCTAGAAGAAGATGAATATATGTTGGGAATAACTCATGAATTGAAGTAAATGGTATCGGCACATGTAAATTAATTTTACTTGGTAGTCGAAATTTATTTCTATATGATATCCTTTATGCTCCAGATATTCGACGAAACTTGATTCGTAGTTGTTCTTCTTAGCTTAGGTTATGTATTGAATTTTCATGGTGATTGTGTTGACATTTTGTATGAAATAGTTTATTATGGTTCAGGTTATATATCGAATGGTTTTATGGTGTTAGCAGTACAATGTTAATGTTGATGGTTGTTTTTCTTTAATTGCATCTTCGAGTAATGTTGATATTGATGCAAGTACATAGCATGCTAGATTAGGTCACATTGGGTTGCAAATAATGCAAAGATTAACTAGAGAATGTCTTTTAGGGTCACTCACTAATGTTGATCTACCCGTATGTGAACATTGTCTAGCGGGAAAAATAACTAAAAAACTATTTGGTAAATGAACTAGAGCCGAATTTCCATTGCATTTCATACATTCTGACATTTGTGGTCCTTTGAGTATGAGGGCAAGGCATGGAGCCTCATATTTCATCACTTTCATAGATGACTTCATACGTTTCGGTTATATCTTTCTGATCTCCCATAAGGCAGAAGCATTAGACTGTTTTAGACAAAATATAGTGATGGTAGAGAATCAGTTAAAAAAAAACAATAAAGGTATTGAGAATTGATCGTGGACGTGAGTATCTACCGGAGCAATTCAAGACTCTTTGTGATGAAAATGGAATTGTATGATAATTGATTATTCCTGGTACTCTGCAACAAAATGGGGTAGTTGAAAGAAGGAATATAACCATATTGAAAATGGTTAGGTCTATGATGGCGCAAGCAAATCTACCTATCTCCTATTGGAGAGATGTGTTATTGATTGTTGCCTATGTATTTAACCGAGTGCTCTCAAAATCGGTTACTTCCACCCTTTATGAATTATGGACTGGTAGGGAACCAGACTTGAGTAGTCTACGTCCATGGGGATGTGCCGCTTATGTTTATGATTCTTCCCATAAATATGGCAAATTATGACCTAGAAGGAATAAATGTATCTTTATAAGGTATTCTGAATACTCAAAATGGTATGTGTTCATAGGTGAACAAGCTGATGGAAGTGTGACCGAAATGGAGCCACGGGATGTCACGTTCTTGAAGAACGATTTTCCTAGTAGATGTGAGATTAATAATGACTTCCAATTATATGAGATTGAATATCCTAATAACACACCCACTGATGTTGTAAAGGGAAATTAAAATTTACCTCAACATGCAAGACCTAGTGGGAGTGTTGCATTGCCTAGCGAATTGAATTCAAGAAAAATTCAATTGCGTAAAAGTAATCATAAAAGTATTCTCTATCGTCGTTTTGAGATTGAAGGAGAAGTATTTATGATTGCTCAGAATGACGATGCTGAGCCTAAGACTGTTCAAGAGGCTCTCTCATCCTCTGATACGGAAGAATGGAGAAAAGTTTTGGAAGATGAGATGGAATCTATGAGGGCAAATCATGTCTGAGACTTGGTTGATTTACCACTCAACCGTAAGGCCATTGGAAACAAATTGGTCTTTAAGATTAAGCGAAGGGCGAATGGATTCATTGAAAAGTATAAGGCTCGCATTATGGTGAAAGGTTATACTCAAGAAGAGGGTATAAACTATGAGGAAACATTTTTACCAGTTGTAAGGTTTGCCTCAATACACCTTATTCTAGCCATTGTTGCACATTTGGATATTGAATTACATCAAATGGATGTAAAGACGGCATTTTTCAATGGAAAATTAAATGATGAAATCTATATGAAACAACCAATATGTTTCATAGCTAAAGGTCAAGAATATAAAATTTGTAAGCTTCATCGCTCAATATATGGCCTTAAGCAATCATTTAGACAGTGGTATTTTCGTTTTCATCGAGCAATAACAACTTTTGGTTTCAAGATAATCAAAGAATATCACTGTGTACATGTCAAGCAGTTCGAAGATAAATTTATGATTTTATCACTTTATGTGGATGGTATTCTATTGGCTGGAAATGACAAAGTTATGGTTATCACCATAAAAGAATGCTTGTCCTCCAATTTTGAAATGGAAGACATGGGAGAAGTTGCTTTTATATTAGGAGTTAAGATTGAAAGAGATCGATCAAGGAAACTCCTTGCTTTATTTCAAGAGTCTTATATAATGAAGATTCTTGAGCATTTCAATATGCAGTATTGTATCCTTGTCATGCAAGGTGAATGTCTAAGTACTGAGATGTGTCCTAAGACTCCAAAAGAAATTAAATTAATGGAAATTGTTCCTTACTCTAGTGCAATCGAAAGTTTGATGTATGCTATGATGTGTACTCGACCCGACATATGTTATGCCCTAGAATTGGTGAGCTGATATCAATCAAATCTTGGTCAAGCATACTAGAAAGCAGTGAAGAGGATCCTGAGATACTTGAAGGGCACCATGGCTATTCAGATGCTGATTGGGGTGGAGACTTAGATGAGTGTAAATCGACTTATGGATATGCATTCTTGCTCAATGGAGGTGCGATTTCTTGGAATAGCAAGAAACAAACATGCATGGCCGTATTTACGATAGAGGTAGAATTTATTGCATGTTCTGCCGCGGTGCAAGAAACAGTATGACTAAAACATTTCTTAGAAAATTTAGCCACTGTCACTGAGGTTCCAAGACCGGTGATAATTTATTGCGATAGTCAAGCAGCGATTGCCTATGTGAAGGATCCCAAGTATCATGGAAGGACAAAGCACATTGACATAAATAACAACTTCATAAGAGATATAATAGCACAAAAAGAAGTGATCCTATAATATGTTTCAACCAATAAAATGGTTGCCGATCCATTTACGAAGGCTATTCCTAGAGACATATTCTTGACCCACAGGATGTTACTAGGATTGCGTAGAATGTGATATGTGTTATTGTAAAGGATTATTGGTTTATATATTTGTGAACATATGTATTATGCTTGTTTGTTTATTAGTGACTTGATGTTTTAACAATAAGTATGAATACAGTAACCACTCGTTGCGATGGCTCCGCTGGATAAGACTTCGTTGATCCTTGCCCTCAAGGTGAGGGGTTCGAAACCCAGTGGAGGCGCTTGATGCCTTAACCACTTGCATAGGATGGGGGTTCCCTCGTGCGGCCTCAGGGTTCGCCCGCTGGCTGTCGGCTGTACAGGTTTCCCTATATCATAAAAAAAAAGTACGAATATAGTATGAGACTAGCATTACACACATATATTATTGAAAAGTATGTTAGTAGGCAATGATTGGCTCACTCACGCGAGCAATCGCCTTAAGTGCTTTAGATAGCACATTGAGATGAGACGTTATGTGTAAATAAATGTTGAAGAGTAAGTCTGGTACATAAAATATGTCACATTGATTGGAGTCATGATGAGGTCTGTGATTTGTTTATTGTAAGACCGAACATGATAATCCCACAATCATGTATGCTTGTAAGATATTGAATGCGAGTACTTAATTGGACACTATAGAAAGCGAGCTGATATGGCACTTGGGCTAAATATGAGTACGTGAGAAGCATGTGACTATGTTTAGGCTAAGATTTGTATAATGGATTTATATGATAAATGACATATGCTCTTATAGAAAGAGTAATCCATTATAGTATGTAATTCATACAACATGTGCATTGTACGATCAATAAGAGAAGATGAGTAAAATTATCCCTATTTACTTATCGTGTGAGCCCTTGAGGTAATTTATAATTTACCTCATTTTGTGCCCTATGTTATTTTTGACTATATTCTCGAAGTGAAAGATCAATGTTTCTACTTTAGCATGTTATTGGTGGTTATGAATAGATATGGCCTTATGGGACGTGTCTAGGAAAGCAGTTGTTTTGAAATGGAGAGAGACATAAGTGCGAAGGAAGACTATTGTTGTTTTACATCTATTACATGTATTTACTGGTCGACCAATTATATTGCCTTATGTGGTTGCGGATATAATTGTAAATATATGGTGTTTTTTAGAATAGTCGGGTATAGCCTTTAAGGGATATGTATACTTTGATTAATGTAACAAAATATGTCTGAGGCACTGTGAGACATTGATTGTTTATTTCTTCTTGGGGTTGTAGCCCTTATGTTATCCCTAACAGGTGTATAATTTGAGCTCCCAAGTGCAGGTGTACTCATTGGTCGCACAACTTACTTGCCAATATGAATTGTTTTGTAAGGTTGATGAATGTTGAATGCCTTGTATTGTTGAAAGAGAGCTATCAAAACTATCATGTCCAAGTGGGAGATGTAGTATTTTATTAATTAATACGTTCATGATGGGGTGCGATTGGCACGCACCATTTCGCTTTGATATGCTGCGGTGAAAGGGTATGAAGGGAGTTGTATAAAAGGCTCCCTGAAGACAACCGTTGGACTGGTTGGACAAACGTACCTTCAGAAAGTTTTCTTCCTTTCTCTCCCCTTTCCATCAAGGCGTTCCATTTCTTCTTTACTAGAACAGTTTGCATTTACGCCGTGGAAATCGGGTGCTTTCCTCGTGATCACATCCAGACAAACATGAGATAGTTTTGTTCGTGATTCATCTGCAATTCAACGTTCATTCCAGGGTTAATTGTAGTTTGCGCATCGAAATCAGGTAAGTCGTCTTCCGCCGACTTGAATCTCTAATAGGATCTGTCTAGAGGGACAAAGAGATAATCCTGTAAAGCCCAAGCAAATGACAGTAGCGCCTCATCTTGCAACAGAACACGTCCGAAAATGATCATTTTGCCATTGCTGTCAATGCCAAACCATGCCCCAAACAACATACCATAAGTGATTGATCGGTATGACGTGTCAAAATGCACCACATCACCGAATGTGGTATATGCATTAACTGAATCGCTGTATGACCAAGCGATGTGCTCAAGTTTGTCATTGTCATCCACGCTATAATCATAGCTAAAGCCTTCATCTGCCTCCTTCGAGGCCTTGCAGGCCTCAAGAAGTTCCATTATATCATTTTCTCTCCTCATTCAGCAAAGCATCATTTTCTTGAACAACTTGCTTCCTTCTAAATAAAGTTACTAACATCCCTCTCCAAGAATGACAATTGTCCACCTCGAATCCCCTTTTCTAATTGCAAGACCTTCACGATAGCAAAAGTATCCGCTCTTGACCAGCTTCATGAATCTTTCCGTAAGCGGGCAAGAGATGAACTGGTCATCTTCCAGCAGCTCATGATTGTGAACATTACTGAATTGCACAACACACCACTGCGAAATGCCTTCCACAACCTCCTTCGACAAGTACATCTTCGCATCGCAGCCGCACCGGACGGATTTCTGATCCCTATGGTGCTCCCCACTAGGCTTCCTCCTCACAGGTGCGAACCCGGACCAATAACAAACAAAGTCGCGATTGTAAATACCCAACTGAGGGCTCAATCTCGAGCGCTCTTTCCTAATGGAGAAACCACTCTTCCTCGTGAAGTTGCCGTAGTACTCGAACGTGTCGTCATCACTCTTGAACACCATCCCCACATACGGGACTACTATAGCCTCGGCCGACCCCGCTTTTGCTTTTGCCAACTGGGAAGCAACCGCGGCCTCTTCATTATCGCCTTCATACGCAACAAAGCATTTCCAATCCCCACACGGGCATTGTTGCCGCTGTATCCATATGTTATTCGATGACAATGATGTCATAATACGAAACTATCAAATACTAGCACTACTCAGTTCTCAATACAGAAATATCAATACCCAAGTGATCCAAGTAGCAGATGTCGAAGTTGTCAAAATCTACAAGCAACGGTGTGATGGTATAACCTGAGATCAGTTCTTTTTTTCAACCTTTTTCCTAAGAACAACCAAGCTGTAGCACAACCTGTGTAAGGGGAAAAGACTTTGAGCTAACCTGAAAACTTGGAGAAGATATGACTTAGTTTTTCTTCTTTCTCAATATATTATTTTAAAAAAATTGATCTCCATATTGAAATCACATGTCGGAAACTCATAAGTCAAAATTCCAATTCAAATGTTGAAAAGTGTCGAGAAAGTTGATTAGGTGTTAGATTTTTCGACATGTGTTGACCAAGTGTCGAAAAGTATATGAAAGTGTTAAAGAGTGTTAGACACGTGTCAAAGTGTTTGATATGACACGGAGGCTCTTGGAGAGTGTTGGTACTTCATAGCTCCTCTCTTCTTCTCTCTCCAAGGTTCCCAACTTGATCAGCGGATTTCTTTCGTTTTCGGGGAAAAAAAAGGAGAAAGGAAAGACCAACCCGTGAAATGCAGTTGGGCCCTTTGCAGCCAAGAAAGGCCGAATGAGACAATGTTTGAAACTCGCCCTTGGGCCCAAATTGCCATCTTTCAGATTTCGCAGGTCGAAAGGCAGGATCTTTTCGTCATTCTGTAGTTGTATTTTTCAATTCCACAAGGGATTCTTCGTCTCCTCGCAAGACGTGCCTGAAAGGACGCTTCCCTTCACCGGATTTCAAGTGTGCATTAATGCCGGAACGCAGTTCAATAATGGGTGCGTGGACACAACAACGGGCGTCACCCTTTATCTTCCTCTTTCGGAAAGTTTGGATCTTGCGATCCTTTTGCGTTGCTTGATGGGGGCCATGCAATCTTTTGGGAAGCCATTCTCTCTTTTATGAGCTCGCTTTCTCTCAGGTGAATTGTACAAAACCGTTTGTCAGCTTCAAGACAAGGGCATGCATATAAGGCTTTGCCATGAATCTCCCATGTTTTCTTGTTTTATGTGCATCCTTTTTTAGCTTCCCTCATGATCATCTGACCTTTTCGGGGATGTGTTGCAGATTAAATGGTGTTTAAAAAGATCACGAATCTCTTCTTATATGTGGTTGCATATTTGGTGTCTCCTGTCAAAGTAGAGATCCATTTATGAATAGATGATTTGTGTTTAGGTCAGGCCTTATTGGCAATGCTTAAATCCATTCATTTACATGCTTGGCCGTGTTTCATCTGCAATATTGTCTATCCTAGTACGTATTGGTCCACGTTGATTGAAATTGTCCTTGGTCTTGATAAAAAAGGCAATGTCTAAAGGGAAACAGCGTCTCTCTGTTATCACAGTCTAAAAGCCTGAGATCTGTTTCATGAGGTCGAAGAGGATCACCAGTTTAAGGATTTTTGGGAGTGAAAGCAGGGAAATATTCACCTTTCCCTCTGCATCACAGAGAATGACCAGACATTAGATCATGGAATGGGGAACTTAAGGTCATGGTGAAGTTTGAACACACGCACTACCGGACCGATTGCTGAATGCTCCAAGAATGCAGGCTGCTTAAAGAGGACGAATCTACAGCATTTGATATGGCCTATGATGATACCAGAGAATCCCTGATTGGGAATTCAGTTGATGCTTCGAATCATCCCAAGGACAAGAGCAATGCAGTCCAGAGAAGAAGACACCACCGAAATTCTCCTTCGGCGGATAATTTCCCCGAGCAGAATGGCACGGAAACTCATCTTCTCGAGTCTACAAAAGAACCCACATTTAGAAAAATCCTAATAGTTTTGGCTGCATACCTCGGCGTGGGAAGCTTTTGCTTCTTTCTTCTGGGGAACCAAATCACGGACAAGAAGACGAATGGTCTACTTGATGCCCTTTACTTTTGCGTCGTCACCATGACTACCGTGGGATATGGAGATCTCGTCCCAAGTAGCACATTGGCAAAACTTCTCGCCTCAACATATGTTTTCGCAGGAATGGCTCTTGGCGGGCTGATCCTAAGCAAAGCGGCTGATTACATTCTTGAAAAGCAGGAAGTTATTTTAGTAAGAGCTATGCACATGAATGAAAAGGTTGGTCCAGCCGAAATCCTGAAGGAGATGGAAGCCCACAAAATCAAATATAGATTTCTCACTTCCCTGGTTCTTCTAGTGGTCCTTACTGTACTTGAAAGATTAAATGAAGATGAGAATTTGCATCACGCTTCATTAACCCATTCCTTTTTCTCCCACTGCCCACAATCAATATCAGTGAAGCTCCATAGCTATCAATATCATTATTCCCTCATTACAGTTTTGGATAAACATAGCGTCCATTCATCATTTAGTTTACTATAATAAAAGTTCCATCTCAATCAGACTGGAAATTTTTACATCTATGATTAAGTGTTAAGGAAAATTGGGGAAACAAGCATCTTTGAAAATAGCTAGCTTATATTTTATACTTCTTCACTTCTGTTAGAATATTTGAATAAAATATCACATATTCATTAAACAGCTTAAGCTTTTAATATAATTAGAAGTGATCTCATAAAATTTTACATTATATGAATTAGGAATATTGAGTTCGAATTTTTTTAGGCCCCATTTACCTTATCAATTAAATATTTCCACATTAGTATTAGACAAAAAAACCTAAGCACGGGGAGTTCGTTTTCTGGGAAAGGAAAAAAGAAAGAAAACGCAAACCCGCGAAATTCAGTTGGGCCCTTTTCAGCCAAGAAAGGCCGAATGAGACAATGTTCGGGCTTGGGCCCAAATTGCCATTTTCAGATTCGCTGTTCAAAGGCAGGTTCTTTACATCATTTGGCAATGGAATTTTCAGTCCCACATCAAGGAATTCATTCTCCTCCAAGATGCTCCTAGGAGGATGCTTTTCAAAGGTGCATTAATGCGGGAACACAGTTAAATAATGGGGTGCGTGGAGACAACGGGCGTAGCTCCTCATCTTTTTCTTGGGGAAAGTTTGGAGCTTGCGGTCCTTTTCTGATAGGTGCAATGCAAGTCTTTTGTGAAGCCATTTTCTCTTCCATGAGCTCGCTTTGTCAGGTAAATTAGACAAAGCCAACTGTTTCATTTTCAGCTCCAAGACGTAGACATGTATGTCGTGTTTTCTTGTTTTCCTCGTGATCATCTGACCTTTCAGGGATGTGTTACAAGGTCAATCAGTGTTTAAAAAGATCATCAATCTCTTCTTTTGTGTAACTGCCTGGTTGGCGTCTCGCTTCAAAGTAGAGATCCATTCATGAATGGATGAATTTTCGTTTAGTCCAGGCCTTATTGGCACTGTCTAACCCATTCATTTACATGCTTGGCTGTGTTTCATCTGCAATATTGTCTACGCTAGTAGGTATTGGTCAACATTGATTGGAGTTGTCATTGGTCTTGATAAAAAAAGAAAAGCAATGTCTAGAGGGAAACAGAGTCTCTATTATCACAATGTACAAGCCTGAGATTTGTTTCATAATCAAAGAGAATCGCCAGTTTAAGGTGTTGGAGAAATCTTTCCAGAATATTTTGAAGCTGACAAAACGTTTCTATCAGTCTAAGTCTGGATGTTCGGAGACCGACAATTTAAAGTCTGAAGACTTTGTATTCTCGAGACTCAAGACTCAAGACTCAAGACTCAAGACTCAAGACTTAAGACTCAAGACTCAAGACTTAAGTCTATTCTCACTGACAGTCTTTCTAATCCAAAGGACGAAGGAAATCCAAAGCCGAAGTATATGGTTGAGGATTTGATCCTATCCTCTGGAAAAGATTCTTTGGTTGGATAAATATTTCGGATTCTTTGATTCTTATCTAAGATCGATTGAAGATCCGATGGTCGACGAAATATTCTTGGAATGTTCTATTCTTGGAAACCAAGATCCCGATTGTATGGGCGAACAGATTGATGGGCTATCATCGATTCCTTAAATAGCTCGGATGATCTTCTTGATTGATTCCGTCCAACGGGTAGATTGGAGGAATTCCTTTGGTAAGTGCCAACGGCTATGATGGCATAAAGGAGTATAAAAGGGAGACGTTCTAGTTGTTTTAAGTGTGTGATTGATAGAAAAATTCCGTAGTCGAAGAACCTTGATTGTTAGTCGATACGATTCGAGCGAAATTGTATACATAGAGAGTGTTTATACTTGGTGACACCTTGAGCGAGTGTGGTAGATCATCTACACCGAGAAATCAAGGAAGATCAACACTGTAACATCTCTTTGATCATAGTGGAATCCAGCCAATTGGTTGTCAGTGCAGAAGAGTCGACGTAGGCTTGAATCAAGCCGAACCACTATAAACCGCGTGTTCAATTCTCTCTTTCCCTTACTCAGTCTTGCGATTGAATTTTTAACTGTTGCAAATCCTTTAACTGTTTAAATATTGTGCAATCTTCAAGAAATTTTTTATATACCTATTCACCCCCCCTCTAGGTTCACGTATTAGCTATATCATAAGGTTATTTGGGAGTGAACGGTACTGGGAACTTGAGCTCATGGCAAAGTTTGAACACAACCGGACAGTAAACAAGACAACAGAAAATTCATGGAATGTACTTGACTGATTGTTGAATGCTCGAAAAATGCAGGCTGCTTAAAACAGGACGAATCTGCACCATTGGATATGGCCAATGATACCAGAGAATCCTGGATTGGGAATTCAGTTGATGCTTCGAATCATCCAAGGACAATAGCAATGCAGTTCAAAGAAGAAGACACCACCGCAATTTGCCTTCAGTGGATAGTTTCCCTGAGCTGAATGGCACCGAACCTCATCTTCCCGAGTCTACTAAAGAACCCACATTTATGAAAATCCTCATAATTTTGGCTGCATACCTTGGAGTAGGAAGCTTTTGTTTCTTTCTCCTGAGGAACCAAATCTCGGGCAAGAAGACGAATGGTCTACTGGACGCCCTTTACTTTTGCGTTGTTACCATGACTACCGTGGGATATGGAGATCTGGTCCCAAGTAACACATTGGCGAAACTTCTAGCCTCGACATATGTTTTCGCAGGAATGGCTCTTAATGGGCTGATCCTAGGCAAAGCGGCCGATTACATTCTTGAAAAGCAGCAAGTTCTTTTAGTAAGAGTTATGCACATCAATGAAAGGGTTGGTCAGGCCGAAATCCTGAAGGAGGTCAAATCCCACAAAATCAGATATAATTTTCTCACTTCCCTCGTTCTTGTCGTGGTCCTTACTATACTTGGAACCGTGTTTTTGTCGGTCATTGAGAAATTTAAATTTGTCGATGCTTTCTATTGTGTTTGCGTGACTATTAGTACTCTCGGCTATGGAGATAAAAGTTTCTTGACCACCCGTGGCAGAATCTTTGCCGTGTTTTGGATACTGGCTAGTACCATTTGCGTGGTTCGGTTTTTTTTCTACCTTGCCGAACTGTACACAGAAAGCAGGCAACGATCATCCGTAAAATGGGTTCTGACACGAAATATTACGAGGTCGGATTTAGAGGCAGCAGATCTTGATCATGACAGAGTTGTCAGGCAAATTTTAATCATCTACAAATTCAATTATGCAAATAAACTAATTTGAGCAAATGTCAGAGTTTCCCGCTGGCGCTTTCTTTTTGCAGCACTGCAGAGTTTGTCGTATACAAGATACAGGAAATGGGAAAGATCAGCCAGGAAGATGTTACGGCTATCTGGGAAAGGTTCCGGAATCTTGATGTCGGCCACTCTGGAGCTTTGACAGCATCTCATTAAGTTCAGGCCGGAAATTAGGGGGTTTTGCTGCTTGTTTCGAAGGGTTATACTTACATTAGTCTTGTATCACTCATATGCGCCGCCGTTACTTGCTGATAATGCTGAAGTTTTTTCTGTTAGCTTCAACCATTAGTGAATGTCTCCCCAAAATATGGAACTCATGTATCAGTGCCTGAATCGATGCATCTAGTAGCAGATGCTATATCATCATATTGTAATTTGCCAAGTACCATTAGTCAGATGGTCTGCGACATCAGCTTCACAAAATTGTTGAATTTCATGGTCGTTCTATTGCAGTCTCGCTTTTATATGACAGAATTCGCTACCAAGGTGCGTGTAACAAATTTTGCAACTGAAATGTTTTGTCCATTGATGATTTTAGGTTCCTAAATCTATCTGAATAGTACGATCATAGCCATCATGCAAATGGACTTGATTATGTTCCGTAGTTTTGAATCATCTATGAAGTCTGTATATAAATTCTAGGATGACCATATTTTTTAAGGGCGTATCCATTGGCTTAGATGTTGGAGGAGGATGACTCCAAGAAATTCATCCTAATTCGTTAAAATGATTGGCTAAGTTATCAACAAATAGTCCTTCATTTAATTTGAGGTATCTTAAATGTTCAAACTTTCCAATCTTTCAGTTTCAAAAGTGTCCTTATGATAACTTTTGCGTAGATCAAGCCTTAATGCTTGAACATTTCTCTTCATCTGCAAATAAGAGCAAGGAATTAGTACAATTCAATGTTGACGAGAGCATCGCCACTCTCTCTCCATTCTCCAGATCTTTCTCTCTTGGCTTAGATAATTCTGGAATAATTTAGTCTTTTCTTCATCCAAGCAAGTTGTAGCGTAATAATTACTGTCAGAGATGTTTGTATTGGAATTGTCTGGAGAGATGGAAAAGCCGGTCAATTACACCCCATAAATAGGAGTGCTTCCTCCCTTGTATTTCCATATCTTCCTCTGCTCCTCAGATTCATTGAATTTTCCTGATGAAACAACCTCTATTCCAAGATTTTGATTTGATTGGGCTTCCAAAACCGATTGTTCTCCTCAACCCTTACCAACGACATGCTAACGAGGATATCAATTCTAGTATTGAGGAAAAACTTACAATCTTCACATGTGAATTGCTTTTATCTTATCCACACCAACGAAAATGCATGCAATATGGAGCAAAATTTGGTGTTGCCCGGAAGTTAAGACATCATAGCTAATTTTCAACTTTGGAAAAACATTTTGTGTGGTGCTTAATATGTCCAATGTTTCTTTCCATTGTTTGTGTGTTTTGTGGTAGACGAACGATCTGGTTACTTCAAGAGCCAACATAAATCTCTTATTAGCAAATGCAAATTTTCTTGAAAGATCATTGTAATCATCTGTAGGGGTCTTTGTTAAATGTGTTTTTCTTGAAAAGTCCAAGCGCGTGATTAGTACTCATCACCTCCATGGCATAATTTAAAATTTGATACTTTAGATTATTGATGCGCAAAACATCTTTATTTCTAGCTATAATTAATAATCTTGAATACAAAGTACTCTTTCCACCTAATTTCTCCACTTGCTTGCTGTTGTCGACATCATCATTAGGTACAATGAGGACTTTCTTTATTACAAAGTGCTTCTCCAATCCTCTTCATTCCATAATCAATTTTGTCAATGCTCCTTATTCTTGCATGAACGTTGATCTTAGATGATAACTTTTATTGCAATTCAACTAAACCATCAGTTCTTGACAATTTCGCTTGAACATCTACAAGGAAACAACAATACTTTCCAAAATGAGAAGAGAACTTATTAAAGATGACCTTGGCAAGTCGTCTTATTGATACCCGGCATGCCATAAATGTGAATGAATTGCACATTGCTAGAGTCGGCATCTAACGATTCGCTTATTGCTACAACTTGATCATAAATTTCAACTAAATGTTCAGTTACTAATATGTTCTTTGATTTCAACCTTTCCACAACCTTCTCAACTACTAATCTGATCAATTCACATTAGTTGACACAATGGAAAACCATTATAGTGGGGGGAAACTGGGAAATCATGGTTACCTAGCTAAAGGGATGTTATTTAAGCACCCTATAAACTAATATCAATCGGATAAACAATAGGACCTTAACAATTTTTATGTGATCGTCTAAGAGTCCATATTGGACAATCACATCACTCCAAAACATACGTTTTATGCACTTGCCAATGGTCATGTCCTGAGAATTGACTTGGTAGTAGTATGATAAACGTAACATTGAGTCATCAATTAATTTACTATAATAAAAGTCTCATCTAAATCAAAGTAGAAATTTTTACATCTTTGGTTGAGTGTTAAGGAAAATCGGAAAAACAAGCATCTTTGAAAGCAGCTAAATTACCCTTTATACTTCTTCACTTTCCACCCCTGTATCACATTGACCATCTCTCTCTGTGCGTTCACTTGCTCATTACTCAACTTCTTCTCACCCTCCAAATCAAGAGTATCGATCGCATTGCGATGCAATGGAGTTTTCGAGTTAATATCATCAGGTTTCACGTCAAAGAAAATAGATAGGGTTGGAGAATTTTCTTTTGTTTTCCGGGGAAAAAAGGGAAAGAAAACACAAACCTGTGAAATTCAGTAGGGCCCTTTTTCAGCTAACAAAGGCCGAATGAGACACTGTTCGGGACTTGCTATTGGGCCCAAAATTGCCATTTTCGGATTCGCAATTCGAAGGCAGGTTCTTTTCATCATTTGGTAATGGAATTTTCAGTTCCACATCAAGGAATTCATCTCCTCCAAGATGCGCCTTAGAGGATGCTTTTCACGTGTGCACTAATGCGGGAATGCAGTTCAATAATGGGGTGCGTGGAAACAACGGGCGTAAGTCCTCAGCTTCCTCTTTGGGAAAGTTTGGACCTTGCGGTCCTGTTTCTGATGGGGGGCAATGCAAATCTTTTTGTGAAGCCATTCTCTCTTCCATGGACTCGCTTTGTCAGGTAAATATGACAAAACCCACTGTCTCATTTTCAGCTCCAAGAATTAGATATGCATGTCATGTTTCTTGTTTTTTGGAGTCTCCTCATGATCATCTGACCTTTCTGGGATGGGTTGCAGATTAATCGGTGTCTTAAAAGATCATGAATCCCTTTTCATGTGTGATTGCATATTTGGTGTCTCCCTTCAAAGAAGAGATCCATTCGTGTCCTCCTAATCTTGCCATTCGAGTTAGAGGATGAAGTTTTGTTTAGTCCAGACCCTCTTGGCATTGTTTAATCCATTCATTTACATGCCCAGCTGTGTTTCATCTGCAATATTGTGTCTGCTAGTACGTATTGGTCAACATTGATTGAAATTGTCCTTCGTCCTTATAAAAAAAGAAAAATAAAAAAAAGCAATGTCTAAAGGGAAACAAAATCTCTCTAACATCACAATGTACAAGCCCGAGACTTGTTTCCGGCCTGTTTAAGGTTATTAGGGAGAGACTGCTGCGAAATTTTCACCTTCCACTCTGCATCACATAGAGTGACCAGACATTAGATTATGGTATGGGGAACTCGAGCTGATGGCGAAGTTTGAACACACACTACTAAATGATAAACAAGACAACAGAAAATTCACGGAATGTCCCTTGACTGATTGCTGAATGCTCCAAATATGCAGAATGCTTAATGAGGACGAATCTGCAGCATTTGATATGGCCTATGATGATACCAGAGAATCCTTGATTGGGAATTCAGTTGACGCTTCGAATCATCCCAAGGACAAGAACAATGCAGTCCAAAGAAGAAGACACTGCCGAAATTCTCCTTCAGCGGATAATTTCCCCGACCAGAATGGCCCTGAACCTCGTCTTCTCAAGTCTACAAAAGAACCCACACTTAGAAAAATCCTAATAGTTTTGGCTGCATACCTTGGTGTAGGAAGTTTTTGTTTCTTTCTCTTGAGGAACCAAATCTCGGGCAAGAAGACGACTGGTCTAGTTGATGCCCTTTACTTTTGCGTTGTTACCATGACTAATTTGGGATATGGAGATCTCGTCCCAAGTAGCACATTGGTGAAACTTCTAGCCTCGACATATGTTTTTGCAGGAATGGCTCTTGGTGGGTTGATACTGGGCAAAGCAGCTGATTACATTCTTGAAGGCAAAAGAACCCTTCAAATATCAAAATTTAAGATAAAGGACACTTAAGTCAAAACTTACGAAATGATACTCAAGTGCCACTTTTTATGAAAAATAGGACACTTGAGTATCACATCCGGGGAAATCCGCCGGAAATCTTATGTGGCATTTTTTTATTAATTTTCTCGCTTACGTGGCTCACCGGAAGGCTGACTTAGCAAAACACATACAAAAAACGATGTTGTTTTGGTATAATTTGAATTTTAATATAAAAATTAATTAAATTAATTTTTTTAAATAATAATAATAATAATAATAATAATAATAATAATAATAATAATAATAATAATAATAATATTGTTTTAAATTTACTTTAATTATTTTTTATTTTAATTATTTATTACGTCAACACCAAAACGATGTCGTTTTGGTATTATTTAGCCACATCGCATGCAAAACGATATTGTTTTGCACTAAGCTCGCCGGAAAATTGCGATGACAATGTTTTGGCTGAATTTTCTCGCCGTTGGCACTTAACTAATCTATTTTACTTCGATTTTGGCACTTTAAGTGTCACTTTCGTAAGTTTTAGCATTTAAATATCCCTTTGTGCCAAGTTATGGCATTCCTAGTGTCCATGTGTCCATTCTTGAAAAGTTGTTTTAGTAAAGAGCTACGCACATCAATGAAATGGTTGGTGTGGCCGAAATCCTGAAGGTGGTCGAAGCCCACAAAATCAGATAATTTTCTCACTTCCCTCGTTCATGTTGTGGTCCTCACTGTACTTGGAACCGTGTATATGTCCGTCACCGAGAAATTTAAATTTGTCGATGCTTTCTATTGTGTTTGTGCTACTATTACTACTCTGGGCTATGAAGATCAAAGTTTTTTTTATTTTGATACCTAGGGAACCCCGTACAGCCGGCAGCCGGTGGGTAAACCTGGGGCGACGCTAGGAGAGGACCCACCACCCCGACGTCGCGCTTAAAATCCTGTGCGTCCCGCGGGATTTGAACCCCTCCGTCCTGGGTAGATGTCATGGGAGTTCTTATCCAGCTAGGCCACTGCAAGTGGTGGTTATGAAGATCAAAGTTTCTCGACCAAAAGTGGTAGAATCTTTGCTGTTTTTTTGGATACTGGCTAGTACCATTTGTGTGGGTCGGTTTTTCTTCTTCCTCACTGAACTGTGCACAGAAAGTAGGCAAAGATCGTTCACAAAATGGGTTCTCACACGAAATCTTACGTTCTTCAATTTAGAGGCTGCTGATCTTGATGATGACAAAGTTGTCAAGTGAATTTTAATCATCTACTACAAATTCAATTATGCAAATAAACTAATTTGAGCAAGTGTCTGAGTTTCTTGCTGGCGCTTTCTTTTTGCAGCGCTGCAGAGTTTGTTGTATACAAGCTACAGGAAATGGGAAAGATCAGCTGGGAAGATGTTACTGCAATCTTAGAAAGGTTCCAGAATCTTGATGTCGATCACTCTGGAACTTTGACAGCAACTGATTTAATTCAGTCCCGAAATTAGGGGGCTTGGCTGCTTGGAGATTGTACTTACATACTTTTGTCTTGCATTGCTAATGTGTCCTGCTGTTACTTACTGATAATGCTGAAATTTTTTCTGTTACCTTAAACCATGAGGAGACATTCACCCCTATTTAGAAAATCACTGGCAAAAAGTAAATCCAAGATGTGGAACTCTTGTCTCCTGCCTGAATCACTATATCTAGCAGCAAATGCTAGATATAAGGAGTCGGATGGTCTGCGACATCAGCTTCACAAAGTTGTTGAGTTTCATCATCGATCTGTTGCAGCCTCAGTTCTACATGACAGAAGTTGCTACCACGGCGTGTGCAACAAATTCTGCAGTTTGCCAACTGAAATGTTTTGTCCACTGATGACTTTTTTAAGTTCCTAGATCTATCTGAACAGCAAAATCGTAGCCATCAAGCAAATGGACTTGATTTGAATCAGCTGTCCTCATTGATTAAAACTTCAACAGCTGGTAACTGGTAATTTAATCTGTTTAAATTACCAAACCACCTACTCATCCTATTTCAGCAAGTAGAATCATAAAATCATCGACCTTCCGACCAAACCTTATTGTTCCTTTACTGTCTCATACGATCAAATACAAGTATCCACCAAATTTGACAGATCCTCCAACTCAGCACAACTAATAAAATATAAAACCTTTAGCAAGTTAACATGTACATGCAACGTTAACCCATTCATGATCCAATCACATGACAGTGCACGACTCAGGGTTCTTTTCACTGAAGTAGTCGGTGTGGTTCATGTTGTAGCCCCTATTCACACCATAACTGCTCTCACTGTAATAAGCCGGCACCCCGTGATAGTATGGCACGGCACCGTATCCTTGGTAATACGGCTGAGGCGGCTGGTAGCACATTCCCCTTGGATAAATCGTGGGATGTCCTGAAACAGGCTCAAAGATATAGTTGTACACAACTTCTCTCGGTTTCTCCTTGGGCGGCTTGGGCGGCTCCCTGGGCGGCTCCTTGGGCTGCTCCTTGGGCTTCTCGGTCTCCTTGGCCTTTTTGTCCTTGGGCTTCTCCTTAGGCTCCTCGGGCTTCTTCGCAGGGACTATCTCGATTCTCTCCACTGTTTTTCCACCTTTGCTGGCTATTTTCTTAAGGATTCTCTCGGGACAACAGCTTACCACACTGATTGTCACCCTGTTCTGCTTTTCATCGTATATTTGGTCTCGGATTTCTGTTGTTCCCAAAACAATAACACCGACAAATTACCTTAGTTTCCTTTTTACAGTTAAATTTTGGTTCTAAAGTTTACATTACATAATACTACTTACAGAATCTAATTCTCCAAGGTCCTCATCCTAAATTCATGATTAGAATAGGAACAATGTGTGGAAGACTTTCAATTTCAGAAGAAACAGAACTACCGCTTACGAAATACAACAGCCCGGGATTAGAAATCCAGACATACAGTCATTAGTTCATTATGACTCTACAAAACATTTAGCATGAAAGCCCTATTTATTGCCTATTGTAATTGCCTCACTGAACTCATATGAAGTCTATGGTGGTAATAAACAAAGGAAAAAGAAGACAATCGTTAACAGAGGCAAAGAGAGACTCACCTGGGAATTTGCACATCACTTTCTTGATCTTCTTATAGCAGCGATAGCACTGCAGGTCAACCTTGATGACCATTGTCACCTTCTACAGTCCACAGTCACGCACACATACGGACAAACACAGAGAAAGTAAGTGAACAACACAAGCAAATATCTTTTGTACTCTGCAAACAAAACGAAGCTAAAAGGAGAGAAAAACATGGTTCTTTCTGCCATCAGAAAAATGAGAAAAATCCTTCTTTTGGTGCAAGAATGTAGAAGAGCTGATCATATGTGGGTTACAATAATCTATCAGTTAGAAAGAAAGAGTGTTGATAAATTGAAAGGATGAGGAACGTAATATGCACCTTTTCAGCCATTGCCCTCGTCTCCGGTGGGTTTTGCGAGATCTGATCTCTCCAGCTTTAGGAGGAATGTGACTGACCGTGGAATGGTTCCCTCTCTCTCTCTCTCTCTCTCTCTCGGAATGAAAGCTCAAGAGAGATGGACAGAGAGACGATAGTGAACGGGCAAGAGCCAAGAGGGTCACATTTACATCCAAGACTATCTAAGCTATTCTATCATGTGAACACGTAAGCCTCTGGGCAGCTTCAAATGGGAGGAAAGCACGTGTCAGTTCGCGGGAAATTCACGTTGTCGTTTGATGATCGTCAAATTGTTGCTGGTATTCATCAGCGCCTTTACCGAACGCACTAACTCAGGCCAGTTGGATCCTTGCTGCATCAAATTCAACGGATGAGGTCGGATGTAATTATTTTGTTGGGTTGTTGTCGGGTCCGATGTTGCCGGCCCTTTTCATATCTTTCTTGATCCTGCATGTTCTGGTCCTTGATGGAAACTTCCCACCTTCCAATTCTCTCCCTGCTATTCTCACAAACCCGGAAAACAAACAGGGGAAAAAAAGCGATGTCAATTCTACGGCACGTCGTTAGGTTTAAGTTGCGATA